>CM053603.1:31477059-31561007 GCA_028646535.1 Procyon lotor
TTTAAGGGGGGTTCTCTGCGCCTCCTGGATTTTGATGCTTGTTCCCTTTGCCAAATTAGGGAAATTCTCTACAGTAATTTTCTCCAATATACCTTCTGTCCCTGTCTCTCTTTCTTCTTCTTCTGGGATCCCAATTATTCTAATACTGTTGCGTTTTATGGTATCACTTATCTCTCGAATCCTCCTCTCGTGGTCCAGTAGTTGTTTGTCTCTCTTTTTCCCCGCTTCTTTATTCTCCGTCATTTGGTCTTCCATATCGCTGATTCTTTCTTCAGTCTCATTTATTCTAGCAGTGAGAGCCTCCATTTTTAATTGTACCTCGTTAATACCTTTTTTAACTTCAACTTGGTTAGATTTTATTTCTTTTATTTCTCCAGAAAGGGCTTTTATTTCTCCCGAAAGAGATTCTCTATTATCTTCTATGCCTTTTTCGAGCCCTATCATCTTGATAACTGTCATTTTGAACTCTATTTCCGACATTATTACTAATGTCCGCATTGACTAGGTCTCTAGCCATCGGTACTGTCTCTTCTTTTTTTTGTGGTGAGTTTTTCCGCCTCGTCATTTTGTCCCATTATTGGGCTTCTTGATGCCTTTGCCTCCTGTTAGCTAAGGGTTGAACACTTGGCAAAGCATCTGAACTACGTAGCACATGTGGAACTGTCAGCCTAACATAATGTTTCAAGGAGAATCTTGAGTGTATGAATGAAATAAACAATGTCTGCTCAGCAAATGCCTCCCACCTCCAAACTTCTAAATTTCAAACATACATGAAATGTTTTTTTCCTTAAATTCAGTATAAGAACATTCCATGTTACCTTTTGATGACAAAATTTAAAACACATTTCAATCATATTTTTATTTCCTTCCCCAAACATAATTATACTCTGAAAAAAAGATGACTGAAAAACGTCATCCAGCCTAAGTCTTTAACAATGGATGCATTCTTGGATATAGACTATATCCCACTGTCACCATTAAGGCAATGGTACGTCTTTGTATTTAAAATATTCATTTAACATAAATCTGAGACTGGCAGAAACAATGCAAAATTACTTTATCATCCATCAGGCAGCATTTTTAAATATATCTCTCTTCATGTGGTATTTAAAAATTATTTCTATAAAGTCAGCAATTTAATACTCCCAAACCATTTCCTCTACACTTAGTATTTCTTCTAACTGTATATGAAAACACACAAAACATTAAACTACCCCTTAATAAAATTGTTTTTAAAAGTAACGAAAGTCCTGTTTACACAGAACTAAGCTCAATGCCAACAAATGAAAGATATTTTGATTCCCTTTTGGAGATTATGACCTAAACCTATCGACAATACAAGATATTCAGGGCATATAAAGTTAAAAAAAAAAAAAAACACAAAAGTATCTGGTGTAAGTTACTAGTTCAGCGAACTGGTGAATACACAGGCAAAGGAGTAATAGCAATTTGTTGCAATAAATCCTTAAGACTTCATACAGAATAGTTGAACAAATCCTAATATTTAGAGGAATCTATGTGACTCAAATCTCTGAGGTTACTGAAGGGAGGAGGGGGGCAAGCTGAGAAAAGACATTTCAGAAATAAATACAATTAAAAAGAAAGTCTGAAAAAAAAAAAACAAAAAAACAAGTGGATTGCTGTGTATAAATTTGTACCATCTATAGAAGGCAAAGAAGGATGAAGACCTGAGATGAAAAAATGTAATCTGCTCAAGAAAGGGGCTTTGGAATATAAAACAATTGATACACCGTGCTCAACCAAGTACCTGAATAGTAAAAACTGCATTCTCATTTCTTCTTTGGGTGGTTAATGTAGATAGACAGTTACTCAAAGTGGGAAGTTTATTAATGAACAGAGATCGTAGCTTTACTTTCCAAAGTACGAGGTTAATACTTTTCTCCCCAAATCCATAATTTTTAACACATTACCCATTATATCAGATAATCTTTTTAAAAAAATGGTTTTATGCATTTTCAAAGTGGTTAAGGATCCTTCCTCATAATAAGACTGATGCTCAATATAACAGAACTTAAAGGTCTGACTTACTGAGATAATAATTAATACATAATCTGAACAAAAACAAGTAAGTTTCCAAAGAAACCAAAACCAACTTCGCCTTAGTTCTCCACCACATTTGGAAAGGCAAAGCCTGAAGAGGTGGGTCTACAGCTAAGGGCGATCCTTCACAACAACACAATCACCTTCCACTCCCCACTTTTCTCCTCAGTTTAACTCCTCCCTCTGCAACTCAAGTCAGTTTATCATACTGACTCTAGGTGTGCTCTGCATGGGTTATGGCTATCCTCATCTTTAAAGTGACAGTGATTCCAGGGACCTTCACGGCTGCTGTAAAGATAAGAGTCACCTAAAACTGCTTTGTACCAGGCCTGGGAAACTTACTGGAGATTCACTGGTCACTCATTAAGTAGTTACTATCCCACCTCCTGCTGTATATCAAACTACAACTCAGCCGAGCTATTTAGTACAAACCTCCTCACCTCTAGTATACCCCTTTCTTTTGTTTCTCACAGAGTCACAAAGTTCATTCTTTCACTCTCCCTGATAATACCACTCCCTCACTCCAAACCATGAGCCGGAGTTCCCATCTGTACTACAGGGCTAAATCTAAGCTGTTTTCATGACCCATTCCTCAGTAGCACTGGCACTTCTAGACATTCTCCAGAGATAACCTCTTCCCAGACTACTCTTTCTGCTGCCCAATTCAACCTATGATGTCATTCTTGTTAATTATACCTTGAGAGTCACTTCCTTCATTGACTTGACAAATATTTATTGAATATCTGCTATATGCAAGACCCTATGTATTAGCCCCTCTGATCAACAAAGGAACTGATAGTGAGAAACCCCTCTGTAATTCAAAACTAGAATTTTCAGTTTCGCTATACTTCACAGTTGTACTTTGTTGCTTCCTCACTTTCAATACAGTTGTTCTATATTCAATTAATTCTCACAAGACAACAATTTCACAAATGAGAAAACTACGATAGGTTCAGCAACGGTATGGACCTTTTAAGACCTAGCTAGTGACAATGCAAGTAACCTTATTTAAGTCTTCTGTGTATACCCCTCCTCTGAAGCTCTATTTATTGATTTACTTTTAAACGACCTTGCTGGCTTATTCTTTGGTACTAACTACATACCTGTAGTTAGTTGATGCATTATGGTTCTCCATCACTCAGAACATGGTTTAATATTCTTATGGTCCTGTCAGGCATTAGCAGCAGTTCGGGGTTCGAGTGGTTTGAGTGTGGTATTACAGAAGCAAAGACTGCATTTTTATCTCCACATAGACCAAGGTATTCCGTCTGCCATTTGGTGCCCAGATCCGTTGCTGCTGTTGCTGCTGCAAAACCCTCCCTGTAAAGGCTTACAACTACTGAGAGCCAGAGAGCCTAACACTTCATTCGAAGTCAGCCAACACCCACTAGATGCTGACAAGTCAAACAGTACCAACCTTCTGGGGATGGATAGGGACAGGGGTGGCCAGATAATTCTGTAAAATGTTAATTTTAAATGGGAAGGATGATGGTGAGGATGCTAGGTACAGTGGCACAAAAAAGTGGGAATACCAACTTAGCCCTGGAGATGAGTGAAGGAAATGATGAGGGAATCTTCAGTGAACCAGGTGAACAAAGGAAACAGCCCTAGGAGGGGGGGAAAAAATCTACGTAAGGGGACAGAGACAAGTGCAGGAAAGTCCCGAATTATGTGGACAGCAGGTGCTCACTAAGTACTCGGATTACTGGAAAACTAAAAGCATATGGCTGGTGGTCATGTCTCAAGTACAAAGACCATCTCTGCTGCCAGTTTTGGTTTGCAGTGGTAAATTCACACGAGAAAGGATTCTATTAGTGGTGTATTCCTCTAGCTCCACAGCCTGTCTCAGCCTCAACCACACAACTCAAAAAAAAAAAAAAGACTTTAGTGATTACTTCCTCAATTCTACCAAGGATATATAGAACCAGTATGATTCCGAATGCACAGAGAAGGTAATGTACTATGCCATGGACGCCTCAGAGCGGTGGAGCCAGTTCTCTTCAGAGCGGATGAGGAAAGGCTGTTGGGCTTAAGAACGCATGTTTGCACTTATCTTAGTACTGAATACAGAACGGATACATAACTCAACCTGAGGTCTGTTCTCTTATCTGAAAGCTAGTACTAAACGGTAAGGAATTTCCAATGCTGTTGTGTTTTTCTCTCAGAAGGGAGAGGGGAAAAAAGCTGTAAGATACACTATTTTCCACAAGTCGTAAGATACCTGCAAATAATACAATTATTAAGCGTTTCAGATGATGTATTTATTTAAAACAAAGTTTTGTTTAAAAAAAAAGAAAAGAAAATACAGACTGTAAATTGGAGGATTTAGAGCTGGAAAGTGCTGCTGAGCTCTAATAAGTATAAGCCCTTCATTTTACAGATTAGAAAACAAAAGCCGGAGAAGGTGTGTAACTCGCCCAGGGTCACACGGGGTGCTCAGGCAGAGGCCTCACACTGAACTCCAGACTTTCCAGGCACTCTCCATTTCACTACCCGTCCTCTTTTCAAGCAACATACCCCACTTCAAAAATGAGACTTCATAATGGGAGTAATAAGTAGCAATAGCAATGACGGGGAACAAAAAGCATCATTTCACAATGCTTCCCAAACTCAGTATTTATATTCCCTTGAACACACATTATAATAACTAAGTTAACTGGTTGTATTTCAGTATCAGCTTTTTAGCCTAAAAATACTTTCAAACGTATTTACTCTCTTAATGTCATTGTTCTAATCACTGAGAAATGATTACTACCAGGAAAAGTATTTTCTAATGTGCTAAGAAGGTCTAACTTACAAAACAATGTTATAGTAATTAAAAATTACATCGTTAAGGTTTCTATAAGATACTTTATACAAGTTCTACTGTAGTGTGTCCCATTTAGCCTTTGCTTTAACCATGTTGAATAATCAAAGTCTGAATTTACTTGACTCAAGCCAAAGTATTTTCATGTTCCATTTAATAGTGGTTGTTACCTACCTCGTGGTTGCTGAGATAAGAAACTTTAAAGTATACTGTAAACTACACAGATGCCTCAGAACACAAACCTAAGTACATCTTACATATAAGGAAAACGAGTAATCAACTCTAGCACACATCACAAATTCTAGATTAGCAAAAATTAAGGATAATTCAGCCAATTTGTAAATCTGATGACCAACTCTCTTCATATTTATCTCTAGAAACTAACGTAAAAAAGAGCCTCCCCCCACCCCCAAGCCACGTACCATGAAACCATTTCATAGGTGACCTGGACTGCATACACACTCGGCAACTTTCAAGGCCAAGATCTATAGGGAGCAAAAGTGAGGCTGATTCACTCATACCATTGTCAGAAGACAGAGAAGCATTCCAATCAATCCTTGTGTAGCTATACTAATGATGTGAATAAACTATAAACACTTTTTTTTTTGTACTGCACCAAAAGGGATTCTAGTATTTGTTAGCAAATTTACCTTTTATAGCACATTTATCCTTAAATGTAGTAGAGCAACCTACAGATCAGAGAAAGTATACTGGTCAAAGCAAATTTCTTCCCCAAACACCTTCTCCTCCATATTCCCCAAAACACTGACAAACAACTGTTACTACAGAAGATTCTCCGAAAAACAAAAAAAAAACAAAACCCATCATCAACTCCAACTAAATGCTGTGAAGAAAAACTTAATTCATACAGTGAAAATGTAGCCAATAAGCAAAAAATATCGTGCTTGGGGGAAAAATTAAAGCAAGAAGGTTAATTTTAGTTACCTGCTTGTTCACTACCAACCTTTCTTCAATAGTCTACAAACATGCTTCCAGGTTTTTAATTGAGGGAAAGCATTCACGTCGGCTAGGAGGGGGCCCTGCCCACTCAGTTTCCTAGGCTATGGGTGGCAAGAGGACAGGATTGGATTTTGCCTACACAGCTGCAGCCTAATTAAAAGCTTGGGGTTAACACAACAGGACTCATCACCATAGAAGGCTTGAAAACTGTTACCTGAAATTTGTTTCTGGCAAACTCCAAGATACCAGATGTTTAAAAGACTACAGCATGCTTATTAAAACACTTTCTCCTATTTTCACTTCTGTGCATCAATTATGTTGGGGGAAAACCTCTGTTAACTAACTTACATGTCTGCGGAAGACACTCCATATCCACGACACAAACCCCCACACAACTGTGTAGGATGTACAGCACAGGAGACACCTGCCAGAAAGGCACAGCTAATTCTCCCACGGGAAGGATCTTGCACCCCAGCTTAACATGGCACTCCATGAGCACTCCACATGCCATACACTTTCTCCCTCAGAGAAGTCTCTCATTTGCGCTTTTCAGTGAAGCAACTAAATTCCTACTAAACTCCCCCCATCTTTTCATTAACTTTAGATACGTTGTTTTACTTTCTAGCAACAAGAAAAATATAACTTTTGCAAGCAAAAATCTGCCTGGGAAGCTGGAAGTGCACACTCCTCAGTCCATACTATCATGTCCTCAGAGGTGAACTAGGGCCCCCCTGGTTTCAAGTTCATTCTCAGAGTTGTTTAAATGGTGTGAGGCTGTGCATGTTTATACAATGCCCAAAGCAGGATTGTTCAGTACAGAGGAGATTCATAAAAGACGGCTGATACAAGGCAGTGCTAAGTATATGGATGAAGTACTCAAATATCTCCCTAACTTGATATGTACCTGAGATGTTTACTTTTAATTGTCATCCCTGTGCTGACTTTTGCATATGAAGATGATGAGAGGATCATCCAACCCTATGATGGCCAACCCTAATGCCATAATTAGGCATATAGTTTGCTTTCCTTTCCTTATCAGATTTTCCTTAATAATATTTATTCAAAATCTGCCTTGCATTTGATAATTTTACTAGTAAGCCAATGATGGCAAACTAAGATGAAACTGAAACATATAGGTATGAAGAGAGGAAAAAAGATGACAAAAAATTAACACCTCTCAAGTCAGAATTACATTGCTGCAATTTATTTCCAGATAGTAAATTTTAAAAAGCTTGTTGCAACAATAAAGTCCTATTAAAAAGCCTCAAAAGGACAAAAAGAAGAGCCTTTCTATTTCTTCTGTTGTGAGTTCTAAATAGAATGAGGAAAGACAACAGAGTTCAAGTGGATACATACACTGGTCCCCCAGCAGCCTGAATTTCTAGTAATAATTGGATAGCATTTGGCATTCGTTTTAGAGTGTGTATATATTGTGCATCTCCATCAAGCTCATACTTGTTCTTCAAGAAAATGTCCTGACAGGCCTACAGTGAAGTGCTTTTTCACTGTAAACGAATGATGAAAACAAGACTTATACTATATTCAGAAGGTCCCGGGGCAAAAATATAAATACTGTAAGTTGTTCTTCATTACTGGTTAAGAAAACTAAGAAACAGAAAAAGAAGGCAGTAACCCAGTATCATTTTAGCAACAGTGCTAAAATCTCCTAATGTACATATATCATTCTTTCACTGGTAAAACTGCCTTCTTAAAAAATGTACTTCTGTAAGACAAAAAAATATAACTGGACTTTATCAAAATTTAAAACTTTTGCTCTTCAAAAGATACAGGTAAGAAAATGAAAAGGTATATATACTTACTAAAGGCACATTATATCCAGGATGTAGAAAGAACTCTTACAAACTCCAGACAGACAACCCAATTTAAAAAGTGGGCAAAATATCTGAATTTGACCAAAGAATATATACAAATTGGCTAATAAGCATAAGAAAAGATGCTCAATATCATTAGTCATCTGAAAAAGACAATTAAAACCATAATGAGGTTCCACAACACATCCACTGAAAAGGCTACCATCACAAATATTGGTGAGGACACGGAGATACTAGAACTTTCAGATGTTGTAATATAAAATAGCACAACCACTGTGGAAAACGGTTCAACAGCTTCTTCAAAGGTGAAACATGAAATTATCATACAAGTCAACAGTCTACCTAGGTTATCTACTCTAGAGAAACATACATCTGTGCAAATGTTTGTAGTAGTACCATTCTTTTTTTTTTTTTTTTTTAATAGTAGCACTATTCTTAACAGCCACAAACTGGAAACAATCCTAATCCATTAACTGACGAATAAACAAAATGTAGTTTATACAGGCAATGAAACATTGCCCAGCTATGAGATGGACAAACCTCAAAGCATTACGCTAAGTGAAAGAAGACAGACATAAAAGACTATATATGGAATTATTCCACTGACACAGTATTTCTAGAGACTGAAAGCATTATCAGTGGTTGCCTGGAGAGTAAGAAATGATTGCAAACAGGCAAAAGGGAACTTTCTGAGGGGATAAAAGTGTTCCCAAACTGGACTATGGCGATGACTGTACAAATGTATAAGCTCACTGAATTGTTTGACAGGTGAATTGTGTATTATAATACTAAAAAAAGCTGTTACAAGTGAAAAACAACCCAATCCTCCAAAAATTTTAATAGAACCTAATTTAATTTTCAAACTATTCTCACAGTTACCAAAGGCAAAAGATATTTTCAAACACAAATTGTATTGGAATTAAAAGGAACTTAAGATTATAGTTTTCCACTGAAGGCATATTGTTTAGCAATATCTAACACAGCAGATATTTCATTCTTATCTACATGGTCAAAAAAAACAATCAATACTTTGCTCAGTAATTGTACTCTTGGGCATTTACTCTAGAGAAAGAAAAACCTATGTTCACACGAAAACCTGTACATAAATGTTTATATAGCAACTTTATCTGATCATAGCCCCAAACTGGAAACAACTCAAATATCCTTCAATGGGTGGACATTATAGCTATGGTACATCTACAGAATGGAACACCATTTAAAAATAAGAAGGGATGAGCTACTGATAAACACAACTTGAATGCACCTTAAAGAAATTATGATTAAGTGAAAAAAAAAAATCCAATCTTAAAGGGTAACATATATATGATTCCATTTACAAAACGTTCTTGAAATGACAAAAATCACTGAAGAGAGACCAGATTAGTGGTTGCCAGAGAGGCTGGGAGCAGAGGGGACTGTGACTTTAAAACAGAGTAGCATGAGGGATTCTTGTGATGGGCTTATTCTGTATCTTTACTATGATGGTGGCGTTACAAACTACATGTACGGCAACATTACCTACAACAAAATGTATGTACACACATTCGCCTCCTCTTTCATTTCCTCTACCTTACAATGCCACAGATAAGTCCAAGTAAAATTTAGGAATCTAAATAAAGTCCGGATTGTGTCAGTGTCAATTTTCTGGATGTGATATTGTTTTCTACAGTCATTTAAGACACTATCATCAGGAAAAAACAGGATAAAGGTTATAAGAGATTTAAGATGTCTCTAGTATTTACAACTGCATATAAACCTACAATTATTTCAAAATAAAGTTTTTTTTAAGTTAAAAAAATTCAACATAGTATATTTGCACTGCTACCTCCACAGAAAACCAATAGTTCACATATCCTAAGGCTGTGTTATGTTTTAAGTCTTGCAATATATTACTCTTTTTTATTGAGTATAAACCTTCTCCTGCACAGTAGACCAAGGAAAAGTGATTAAAACCAATCATTAACTACTGATTCTTAAACACCAGAGAACAAATGTAGAAAAGAAATTCAGCACCTAAAACTTCTACATCAAGCTGCATAAAAACAATCTTTAAAGGTGGGTTTAAAATTTTAACCAAAAAACCCAGGAACAATCTATTTAATCAGAAAGGTATTTTCTACAGTGTGGTACAGATGAAGCCATGCCTTCAAGATTGTAGGACCAAAAAAAGGCATACCTTTCATTATTAATTCCAAGTTTACCAAGTAAGTTCAAATCACTAACCTAGGTTATTGCCTGGCACCTTGACACCTTAAACTCCCATCTGATAGGATACCTGCTTAGTGGAAAGAATTATCACAATAAATTGCTTATACTTCAGTCTTTTGGGAGCCTGACTTCATCTTCGTCTGTCAACTCCACATAAAGCGTGCAAAAGCTATATCCCTTCCATCTGGGGACCTACTGATGGCACCCAGCAAGTCTTCAAATGCAATGGTCAGTCAGCTGCCAGAATAAGTAGGCTGAGAGTAAAGGTGGGGAAGCCTTCTTTTCCATTTCAAAGTAAAAAAGCAACAGTAAAGGAGCCATGTGAAAAAAACTGTAACATTACCTAACAGTTATAAAAGAAAGAAAAACAAAATGGGCACATACTGTAGTCCCTTTGCACCCTGAAATAACAGGTAACTAAAGACAAAAGACAGAAAACACGAGAAGAGACTATAAAGGAACCAAAAGAAGCCAGCCAATTAATCTGCTTACCTGAATGTGTTTCTGCAGAAATTTAGAAAATGGCTGGCAATAGTACTGCCATATTACGAGCCTTAAAGACACTGAAGTCCTTAAGGTCCCTGAAAATGGCTATAAGAAATTTTAACGATGGAAACATTTTCATAAGTAATTTTGTAAAGCTTCATCAAAACCAGTGCTAACAACTTGGTTTTCTAAATGTTAAATTAAAAAAAAAATTTTTTTTAAGGAAAAATAAATAAATAAAAGAACCAAAAGAAAGGAACACCAAAGTTCATATTATAACTCAGGGAACAATGTCCAGAAGATTAACCCTTCTTAACATTCCAACAGAGTTAACAGAGAATGATTTCAAATAGCTAACAAACATACAAAAAGAAGTTTAAACTTCTGGATAAGGGAAATGTAAATTAAAAGAATTAAATACTATTTCCCACCCTACATTTTCCACTCTCTTTTCTGGATCTGAAATCTGATAACCCCAACTGTTGGTATTCTACAAGAAAACTGGAATTCTGTTGTTAGCAAAAACACTTTGAAGACCAATTTATAATTCTTAATGCTGAAAAGGCCCATTTCCTATAATCTGGCAATTCCACTTAAAGATCTCTTGTACTTGTCACAAGATATGTACAAAGATGCTCACAAAAGTGCTATTTGTAATGAGGAAAGGAAAATCCACTTAAGAATATATAAGGTGTATTTTACCCAAGGAATCAGTATGTAACAGTAAAAATATGCAAGCTAGATCCAGTATCAACATGGTTGTATCTCACACAATGCTAAATCAAAAAACAACAACAAAAAAAACAAGGTGCAAAAAGATATGTAAAGCACACCATTTAGACAGATTTTCCAAACTAAGAAAAAAGGTTTATACTGATGATGAATTTATACAAACACGTACAAAAGACTGGGTAAATATGGGACTCCTGGGTGGCTCCGTGGGTTAAGCCTCTGCCTTCAGCTCAGGTCATGATCTCAGGGTCCTGGGATCTAGCCTCGCATGGGGTTCTCTGTTCAGCAGGGAGCCTGCTTTCTCCTCTCTCTCTCTCTGCCTGCCTCTCTGCCTACTTGTGATCTCTGTCACATAAATAAAAATCTTTAAAAAAAAAAAAGGTAAATATGCAAAGGAATGATATACATCTCCTTCGGTAATAGTGGTTGGGAAAGGCACTGAGGGAGAAAAAGCCAGAAGAGGTGCTCACTGTTTTAATTCCTGCAAAATGTTCACTGTTTGAACATATTAATCAAAACTATCCAAATCGAATGTAGAAAAAAACGTTAACATTTATTAAATTTAGGGGAGGAGTATTTTGTGTTTTTCTATTAAAGATTATGTTTTTTTCAAAAGTTTTAAAAGGGGGAAGTACATTAAGTCAAAGGAAAAAAGGAGATGCTAATCCTACCAGGAATCAAGAAGAGACATCATCACAAGTCTTACAGATATTAAAAGGATGAGGGAAACTTAAAATTGTGTATGTGACAGCTTAGATGAGATGTCTCAAAGTATTTTTCCAATTACCAAAGATTATATAAGAATAGATGATGTAAATAGGCCTATATATATTTTAAAAACTGATTTGTACTTAAAGACTTCAACAATTAAAACCAAAAGAATACCCCCAACCAAGACGACTTCATCTGTGAATTTCTATCAAAAATTTAAGACAGGATTCTACACCAATTCTTCCTTCCAAAAAGAACACTTTTCAACTCAGTGTTATAAAGCCAGTATTACCAGAACACCAAAAATAAAGACAGCACAAGAAAACTAGAGATCTCTCTCAAGAATATGGAACCAAAACTCCTAAAGAAATCAGAAAATTTAATCCAGCAAGACCTAAAAAGGGTAACACATAATGAACAAGTGAGTTTATACCACGAGTACAAAATTGTTTCGTATCTGAAAAATGAAAATAACTCACCATGTCAACATATTAAAGGAAAACTATTATGATCATAGTGATAGATGAAGTAAAAAAGTATCTCAACATCCATTCATAATCGTAATTTTTGAAAAGTCAGCAAACTAAGCCTTCTAGTCAACATTGTACTAGTGGCTCACAAGTATGGAACTGGGGGGTGAGGTGGAGAAGAGACCACAAACACATAAAAAGTAGATAGGAAAGAACAAAATAAAGCCTGTTTTCCATTTTACATGACTGTCTGCAGAAAATCACAAAGAACATACCAAAAAATTACTAAAATAAATACAATTTTATTGACATATTAGCAACAGACAATTGGAAATTAAACATAAAGTACCACTTTAACAATGGCATCAAAAAACCCATGAACTATTCAGGGATAAATATAACAAAATATGTACAAGATCTGTATGCTACAATATAAAAAACAATGATGAGAGAACCAAAGACTTAACTGAATAAGAGATATACCATACTTGTAGATGAGAAAACTCATTAATGTTAAATCAATTTTCCTCAAAACGATCTATAGTTATGATACTCAATACAGCAGCTGCCAGTAACACGGCTATTTATATTTGTGTTTAATTAAATTCAAATAAAATTTAGAATTCATTTCCTCAGTTTCACTAACCACTTTCCAAGTAGTCAAGTCTCAAGTCACATGTTATCAGTCACTACCACATGCTGGATGGTGTAGATGGGAAACATTACCCTCATTACAGGAAGTTCTTATTGCTATTGGACAGTGCTATCTACAGAATCAATGCAATCCAGTCAAAATCTCACCAAATTTCACAGAAATGTGGATACTCATATACTCAAAAAAATAAATGAATAAGATATTTTTTAAAAATTCTAAAAAAGAAGTACCAATCTGAAGGACTGATGTTACTGGATTTCATGATTTACGATGACTGCTAACAGCATTTAAAGATGGTGTGGTATTGGCAATAACACTGTCCAGATACATATACACACACATATATGATTATTTGATTTTAAACAAAGATACCAATGTAACTCATTAGAGAAAGGAGAATCTTTCAATAAATGGTACAGAAAAAGCTGGGATGTCCATACATAAAAATTAAGAATCTCAATCCATACTCCTGTCCATATGTAAGAATTAACTCAAAATGGATCAAATACCTAATTGTAAAACCTCAAAGTTATTATGAAATTTTTGAGAAAACATAAAGGAAAATCTTTAGGTCTCCCGTCTATGCAAAAATTCCTTGGATAAAACATAAAAAACATAAACTGCAAAAAAAAAAAAAAAAAAACATATACTGAGTTTCAAAAAATTAAAAATCTCCATTCTCCGAAAGACAGCATTCCCCCAATTTTGAGAAATAATTGACACACATCACTATATTAAGTTTAAGGTGTAGAGTATGATGGTTTGATTAACATGTATCATAAAATGATTACCACAAATTCGGCTAACAGCCATCATCTCATATAAATATAATAAAAAGGAAAAAAGTTTTCCTTGTGGTAACTCTCAGAATGCACTCCTTTAACAACTTTCCTATTTGCCATACAACAGAATTATGGCCATCATGCTGTACATTTCATCCTTAGTACTTATTTATCTTACAACTTGGCATTTGTGCCTTTTGACCACCTTCCTCAAATTCCCTCTCCCACCAAAAGACACCACTAAGAAAATGAAAAGCCAATGACTAGAAGAAAAAATACACAACATACCTAATAAACTGTTATTTGGAATATATGAAAACTTATATGAAAGCTGAGTAATAAACACAATGGGAAAAAAATATGAAGTCATTTCCCCAGAAATATATGGGTGACTTACATAAACATATGAAAAGAGACTTACCATTAGTCATTAAGGCAATGCAAATTAAAACTACAATGAGATACCACTAAAATTTACCATACTGGTATTAACAAAAAGACAAAACAGCAATGTCAAATACTGAGGAGGCACAGACACATGGATTTCTACATTACTGATGATGAAAAACAAAATGGTACTCTTGGGGATGATGCAAATATTGTTCTTGATTGTAATTATAAGGCTAATAAGTTCATAAAAATTCACAGACCTATACACCATAAAGGATTAATCTTACTGTATATAAATACCTCAGTACACTTGACCTAAAAAAATTCATAATTTTCTTAAGTATTTTCTTTACAATATTTTAACAATTCAGTTTTCCAATCTCAATTCAAACTTCTCTTAAGAATTTCTCTCATCATACACTTCTAAATGGGCTTCTGAAAGCCTCATATAACCATACTGATCAAACCTCAACTCCAAAGACAACCAAGTGTTTCATATGACTAGACAATCCATGTCCAATGCATAGTATTGTACAGCTAATCAGGTAAGCTTCAAAAAGGATAAAAGCATGTAAAGCATTCCACCTCTGCCAAAGTACTACAGGAGCTCCACAATTATCTATGAAGAAAATCATCAAGAGGAATAATCAAATGACAGGAGTCTAAAAACAAAGGAAATCTTAGGGAGTGTTATGCATGTGATGGTAACAACAAAAAAATCACCACCCACACTCATACATACCTCCCACTGGGAGAAATCAGGTTGGCAGACAAATCAAGAGAACTAATTCAAACCCTGAATCCCCTCATATCAAATTTCCCTGTCATGCAAACCAAATCACAGGACTTCCTATGAAAACATACAAGTATTAAAAGTCTAAGTTAAAACAGTTTATAGGGGCACCTGGGTGGCTCAGTGGGTTAAAGCCTCTGCCTTCGGCTCGGGTCATGATCCCAGGGTCCTGGGATTGAGCCCCGCATCAGGCTCTCTGCTTCGCAGGGAGCCTGCTTCCCCCTCTCTCTGCCTGCCTCTCTGCCTACCTGTGATTTCTCCCTCTATCAAATAAATAAATAAATAAAAATTAAAAAAAAAAAAAAAGTTTATGGACTGTAACAAGGAGCATTTCACAGAAGTGTTTATACAGAGAAAAAAGAGCTAGAAATTGAGAAGAAACAGTTATTTCATTACGAAATACACACGTGCCTGCCACAGTTCTGAACCTTCAATGTAAAGAAACCATAAAATATAAGGAAGGCATAGTAACACTCATACTGCAGAGTCCAGAGGACTAGCTCTTATCATCTTCCTAATGCTTGGTTTGTCAAAAAGGTGATAACAACTTGGTGGAAGAGGACAAAACTAGTACAAAACTCTGGTCCAGATTCTAGTACTACTCATCTGTTTCATGACTTGGGGCCAGTCATTTATCTCACAGGATTCTAGTTTTCCTGGATGTAATGGCTGGATAAAATTATCTCTGAGGCCCATTCTAAAGAAATTTTCCATGGAGGAAAAATAGTAGCCCAGGGCAATTCAAAGAATTCTAGCTCTTCTTGGCCAGATATAACTATAGTCACTAAGAATGTGGATTTAACATTAGTTCATTTTAGAAAAATGTTCATTATTTCTCAATAGCTTATGGGCTTTTAAGTAGAAAGCATAGTGCTGTTCAACAAACCCCAAGCACAAGATACATGTAGAAAACAGCAAGGGCCATCACAAACTGCTAAAAGCCAGAGATAAAGAGAAATCTGAAAAGCAACCAAAGACACACTTTGTAGAGAAAGAAAAAAAGGGGAGTGGGAATGGCAGCAGATTGATTACTCATCAGAAATAATGAAACCCAGAAAACAACTGAATACCACCTTTAAGGTATTGGAAGAAATAAACTGAACCCAGAATTTCTATACCCACTGAAAACATCTTTCAAAACAAGGACAAGAAACTGGAAGCCTCATACACTGTTGCTAATATAAAATGGTGCAGCCATTTGGGAAAATAGTTCAGTAAACTTCAAAAGGTTCAAGAGTTACCATTTGTCCCAGCAATTCCAATTCTAGGTATATACCCCAGAGAAATTAAAACATGTATCCATTCAAAAATGTGTTCACTAATGTTCATGGCAGCATTATTCACTAATAGCCAAAAGGTGGAAAAATTCAAAATAACCATTAACTGAATAAACAAAATGTGGCTTACCTATACAATGGAATATTATTTGGCCATTAACAGGAATAGGTACTGAAATACGCTACAACATACATGTTTCCAAGGTGAGCCTTAGAAACATTATGGTAGTGAAAGAACCCAGTCACAAGAGACCACACGTCATCTGATTCCATTTGTACAGAATACCCAGAACCCCAAATCTTTAGAGAGAGAATTTATCAGTGATTCCCTAGGACTGGGGATGACTGTCTGCACTGGAATTGGGGGCACCCTGGAGGGTGACAGGTAAAAAGCAGAGGATTCCTTTTGGGGGTGATGAAATGAGGCCACAGTTCATAATTCTGCGAATATACTAAAGGCCAATGAACTGCACCCTTTAAACAGATGAACTGTATTATATATGCATTGTATCTTCAAAACGCTGTTATCAGAAGAAAAGCAAAATCAAAACTTCTGAGAAATAAAAAACAAAAGAGTCAATCACCAGCAGACTCAAACTATAAGGAATGTTACAGGAAGTCCTTCAGGCAGAAGGAAATATTACCACATGAAAATCTGGCTCTACACAAAGCAAGGAAGAGCAGCGGAAATGGTAGGTATGTGGAAAAACAGAAACGATTTCTTCTATTATATCTTGCAATCTCTTTAAAAGATAAGTGACTACATTAAAAATTATTTTACGTAGGATTACAACAGCAATTATAGCAGAAAGGCTAGGTATAGGAAAGTGGAGGCATACTACTCCTATACTACACATGACTCTTGAACAACACGGTTTGAACTGCCTGGGTCCAATTACAAGTGGATTTCTTTTAAAAAAATACAGCACAGTATTGTAAATGTATTTTCTCTTCCTTATGATTTTAATATTTTCTTTTCTCTAACTCACTTCACCACAAGAATACACTGTATAATATATATAGCATACAAAATATGTTAATTGACTATTTATGTTATTGGTAAGTCTTCCTGTAAATAGTAGGCTGTTAAGTATTTAAGTTCTGGGGAACTCATAAGTTATATTTGGATTTCAACTACATATGGGGTTGGCACTCCTAACCCTCAAGTTGTTCAAAGGTCAACTGGACATGTAAAGAAGTATATCTTTTGAAGATAATCTGTGATGTTAAAGATGTATACTAAAGCAACAATTAAAACCAAAGAGTTATAGCTAAGAAGAAAGAATATAAACTGGATTCAAACAAACAAACAAAAAACACTCAACTAAGCCAAAGATAGCAGAAGAAAAGGGGGAAAGGGATGGGTGGAAAAAACAGAAAACAAACAGCAAGAGAGATTTAAAATGAATCATATCAATAATCACAATAACTGAAAATGGTCTTTTAAAAAGAGCAAAGACTACAATATTTACAAAAAAGAAACCCAATTATATCTGCATATAAGAAATCCATGTCAAAAATAAAGACACAAATATAGAAAAAGGTACGTCGTGGTAACGCTACTCTAATACACAACAAAGTAGTATCAAAGCAAATTACGTGATAAAGGTGATTTCATAATAACAAAGGGCTCAATTCCTCAAGACATAATTCTATATGCTTATCCATGTAGTAAGTGGAAGAATTAAATTAGAAGTAAAAAACAGCAGGATAACTGGAAAATCCTCATATATTTGGAAATGAAGCAACAATTCAAAATAAAACATCAGCCAAAAGAGAAAGGGACAATCAGAAAATATTTTGAGCCAAATGAAAATAAAATATGACATTATCAAATTTTATGGATTTTAACTAAAATTGTACTTATGAAATTTATACCATCAAATGCCTATAGAAGAAAAAAAAGTTCTCAAATCAGTGACCACACTGATACTTTAGGAAACTAGGAATGGAAGAGCAAATGAAACTCAAAATAAGCAAAATAAAGACGAGACCTGAAATCAACGGAAAACAAGGGAAACAAAGGAAAAATAATGAAATCAAAATCTTGAGATAAATGAAATCAGAAAGACACAAATCATCAATAAGGAATAAGAAAGGTGACATCTCAATAGCTGCTACACATATTAAAAAGGATGATATGGGAATATTATCAACACCTTAACTTCAATAAAATGGGCAAATTCCTACATTTCTTGAAAGGCACAAACTGCCAAAGCTCACTCAAGAGGAAACAAATATTCTAAATATTCCTATACTTACAGAAATTTAATTTGTAGTTAAAACCTCCATAAGGAAAACTCTAGGCCCAGATGGCTTCACTGGTGAATTCTAACAAACGTTTAAGAAGAAATAATACAATTCTATACAAACTCTTCCGGTAAAATGGAGAGAAGAAAAATGATGCATTCATTCCCAACTTATTCTAGGAGAGCCACATTAGTCTAAATATAAAACCAACTACATTACAAGGTAAGAAAACTAGATCAATGTCCTTCATGAGTATAGATGCAAATATTCTTTTTTTTTTTTTTTTTTTTTTTTGACAGAGAGAAAGAGATCACAAGCAGGCAGAGAGGCAAGCAGAGAGAGAAGGGGAAGCAGGCTTCCTGCTGAGCAGAGAGCCCAATGTGGGGCTCGATCCCAGGACCGAGATCATGACCTGAGCCGAAGGCTGAGGCTTTAACACACTGAGTCACTCAGGCGCCCCCTCCCCCTTTTTAAGATTTTTTATTTATTTATCTGAGAGACAGAGAGAACAAGAGAGCAGGAGCACTGAAGAGAGAGAGAAGCAGGCTCCCTGATGCAGGACTTGATCCCAGGACCCTGAGATCATGACCTGAGCTGAAGGCAGATGTTTAACAGACTGAGTCACCCAGGCATCCCAGATCCTAATATCCTTAAAAAATAAATAAATAAATAAATAAATAAATAAATAAATAAATAAATAAATAAATAAATAAAATAATAATAATAATAATCTAATGCAGATTACTGCCAAGAGAATACACTATGACAAAGTGGAATTTTTCCCAGGAATGAAAGGTTGGTTTAGAATTCCAAAAATCAACCAATGTAGTTCAGCATTAAATATGAAAAACTGTATGACTGTCTTAAAAATATGTAGGACATGCAGAGTAGGGAAATGTACTTGACAAATCCAACATCTATTCCTTAATTAAAAACTCTTAGCAAACTAGAAAAGAACTTCCTCAACCTACCAAAAACTACAGCTAATATCATACTTAAGGATAAAAGACTGAATGCTTTTACTCCCTTAAAACACAAGAACAATACAAGGATGTCAACTCTTTACTTTTATTCAACACTGTTCTGAAGAGTTAAACCATTTAAGTAGGCAAGAAGAGAAAAATAAAAGGCATCCAAATTGGAAAAGTAAAACTGTCTTAATTCACAGATTATCATCATCTACGGAAAAAACTGCAAAATACACAAAAAGCTACTAGAATAGGTAAGTTTAGCAAAGATGCAGAAGACATACAAAAATAACTATTTGTATAAATCAGCTAAAAACAACCAGAAATGGAAATCTTTACAGTAGAAATATTTGTATAGCATCAAAAATGTGAAACACACACACAAAGTGAAACACTTTGTGATGAATTTGACACAAGATGCACGATTTGTATACTAAAACACACAAAACACTGCTGAGAGAAGACCTGACTAAAGAGAAGACTTAAAGAGGAGACACCATTTTCAGGAATTTGAACACTGAATCTAATTTGGTTAAGATGTCAGTTTTCTATAAATTCAACGAATTCCAATAAAAATCCAGGCACGCTTTTTTGTAGAAATTGACAAGGTGGTGTTGCCTGGGTGGTCAGTCAATGAAGCATCTGCCTTCAGCTCAGGTCATGACACCAGGGTCCTGGGACTGGGTTCTGCACTGGGCTCCTTGCTCAGTGGGGAACCTGCTACTCCCTCTGCCTGCCTCTCTGTAACAAATAAAGGTCTTTAAAAAAAATTTTAAAAATTGACAAGGTGATTCTAAAATTTAAATGCAAATACAAAGGATCTAGAAGAGCCAAAGTGATTTTGAAAATAAACAATATTAGAAGCCTTTACTGCCTGACTTCAAGACCTTAAAAAACATTGAGACAGTATAGTACCAGTGTAAAGACAAAGAGATTGATGGAACAAGACAGAGTCCAGAAATAGCATCAAATACACAGTCCACTGATTTTCACCAAGATGCCAAGGCAATTCAATGAAGAAAAAACAATCTTTCCAATAAACGATGCCAGAATAACACGATGGCCATATGTTAAAAAAAAACAAAGAAAAAACAAAAACCCAAAAACCAACTTACCTCCCCCTTACAAATCTGTATATAAATATCATTTCAAAAGAGACTACATACCCAAATTTAAGAGTCAAAACTATAAAACTCTTATCCTTACATATCTGTATACAAATATCACTTCAAAATAGACTATCCAAATGTAAGAGTTAAAACTATAAAACTCCTACTAGCAAAAATCTGAGAAAATCTTGGTGATGCTGGGTTTGGCAAAGATTTCTTAAATATGACACAAAAATTAAGTGACAAAACAAACAGGATTTCATCTAGTGTTCAACAGACTTTTAAAACGTACATCTGAACCTAGAATAAAGAACTCTCACAATGCAGTAAGTCAATCAAATTTAAAAATGTGTAAAAATACAAAAAAAAAAAAAACTTAAAAAAGATGGCAAATAAGCATGCAAAAACAACAGTCTTTATTAGTTATTAGGAAAATACTAAACCACAATGAGATACCATCAGACACCATCTATTTGCCTAAATTAAAAAGGCTATACATCGGGGCGCCTGGGTGGCTCAGTCGTTAAGCGTCTGCCTTCGGCTCAGGTCATGATCCCAGCCAGGGTCCTGGGATCGAGCCCCACATCAGGCTCCTTGCTCGGCAGGAAGCCTGCTTCTCCTACTACCATTCCCTCTGCTTGTGTTCCCTCTCTCGCTGTGTTTCTCGCTGTCAAATAAATAAAATCTTTTAAAAAAAAAAAAAAGGCTATACATCAAGGCTGGCAAAACGCAGACCAACTGGAACTCTCACACACTGCTTTGGAATTTAAAATATACAACCACTGTAAAAAAAGGGAGGAAGGGAGGGAGGGAGGGAGGGAGAGAGGGAGGGAGGAAGGAAAAGAAGGAGTTTGGCAGTTTGTTAAAAAGTTAAAACATACCCAGTGACTCTACTGCTTTACTCAACTGAAATGGAAGTGTATGTCTACACAAGACTTGTTCAGGAATTTACAAGACAGCTTTATTTGGATTAGCGAGAAATTGGAAACTCAAATGTCCATCAACAGGTGAAGAGGTAACAGCAAAACAGGCATATACAATGGAATAGTGTTCAGCAATAAAAAGGGATAAACATGGATGAATCTCAAAATAAGCACTCTGATTTAAAGGAAAAAAAGGAAAACCCAAAAGGACATACTGTAGAATCACAGTTATATAAAATTCAAGAAAAGGCAAACTAATCTATAGTTACAGAAAGCAGATTAGTGGTTAACTGGAAATAGAAAAGGATAGGAGGAATTACCAAAGGGCAAGAGAAAATTTGGGGGGAGGGGGGTGACAAATACAATTATTATCTTATCTGTGGTAGTTTCCCACATTATTCTTTAAATGTGAGTATCTTATAGGCCAATTATATTTTAATAAATCTAAAAAAAATTAAACCAGATAAGATGTATGCTTTTTCTCCTAATTACACTACAATACCTGTTAGGTTTTTTGAGGATTGATACAGAGATAAAGATATTATGCATTACTGTATAAGTTAATCTATGTGTTTTATTGCTCATTTTTTAAAATTAGGAGATCAAATCTAGTTGTTTAGTTCTATTTGAGAATATTCTAGAAATGCTACAAGTACACCATTTTTTTGTAGAGCAAAGTACCTTCTCACTAGCTTTTAAGTATTTTCAAAACGCTCCATCTTCATTCCTAGAAATTTTAATTGGCAATAGAGCCTAACATTTTAGCTATAAATTTAGTATCAATACTGTCATTACACACACACACACACCACACCCCATAAATTATAACATGCATCTTTTCAGAAACAATCTATACCTTCAGGGTTTCACCAAGGCATAAAGTGGTTTTCCTGGTAGCTGGAAGAGTTCATTAATCTAACCTGTTTACAACTTTATGTAATTTTAGGGTCACTATACTCTTATATTCCCTATAGCAGAGCACAATCGTATTCTTCTTCGGATCTCCACACCGGTATCTGGTCCAGCAAAAAACACAGCCAGGCTAAGTTTAAAGATCAATATTCTTGTTAGCTCTTTCTTGTTTCATAGCATATAAAAGTTTTTGTGGGGCTGGACACAGGGAGAGGTGGGACTTCTTTCACCACTTTTGAATCCCTGAGTCTTGAAAAGCCAGAGGTAAGGGAAGAAAAATAAAACAACTCACTTGCCAGAAGCCTTCTTTTTTAAATTCCAAGGCCTGGGTTTGTTTGTTTGTTAGGGCTGGGGCAGAGTGGTGATGAAAAGCTTTAAACTAATGATTAAAATGAATTTCCAGGTTACATGAACAAAGTCTAAATCATAGAAATTCAAGTGGAAAATGGCATGAACTGCTCTGCATTCATCATTCTTTTGCTGTTCTTTGCTGCAAAGCAGAGGCAGAGGAGGCCAACAAGATTGCTTTCTTGATTCTCAAGTGGCAAGACTTAAAAATGTGTTAATTCATACACAGTAAACAGTATGCTACAATTTAATACAAGTATCTGCCGAACTGAAGGTCAAATTATAATCTTCCAGAACGAACCTATAGAAAAAGTCTGATTTATCTGCTAACTACAAATATTCTTACTCTAAAGGACAATCCATCAGCCCAAAAGCCTGTTCTTTCAAAGAAAAAAAAATTCAAAAAAAAACCAAAAAAAACAAAACAAGAAAACTGCATTCTGTATCTTACTTTTTACAATCTAGATAGATTTGCTCAATTACATAAAGGTAAGAGAGGTTTTCTTTACAATGAAAGACTAAGTAGTAGACACCACCCATGAAGTCCAAGTTAAAAGTTAAGCTCACATCTCTTTCCTCAAAAATCTGATTTGTTTGCACTAGGGTTGGAAAAGTTAAAATGACACAAAAATAGCCAAGATATATGTGTCATTATGTTAGAATTTCAAAGATTTTTCCACCACTTCAACATACGAAGACTTTGGAGAAAACTACTGTAAATTTAAATTTCATTGTATGGATAGGACACTTGAAAAAGTAAAGGGCTATAAATACAACCCTCATTTCTAAAACACTATTTCATATAAAACTAGAGGGCCTGGACAAAGGAAGGAGGAATAGAAAAAAATAATTAGACCTATTTACTTGACAAAAATCAAAGAACTGGAAACAAAGCAAACTTCTGGTGATTGCAAAACAAAACTGAAAAGTAAAAATTATACTAGTCACTGAGAAAAACAAAGCAAATACCCTCATACAATTTTCTGAGCATGTCATGAATAAAATTAATTCTGAAAATACACCTTTCAAAACCACAAGAGGATCACAATGATTCACCAAGTTACCATTAGCTGGTTTAACTAATAGGATAAAGCCCAACACTAAATTTAGCAAATGTTCCCCAGTTAGGGATCAACATGGTTGCTGTATACCAAAATTTATTCATGTTTGTATTGGACATTTTTTGTTTGCAAATGTTTTTACAACTAGGTATGGATTTTGTAAGGTTGCTTGTAACATCCCTTTAGAAGCCAACCTGCAGTTCAGCATTAGTCTCTATTTTCACTGAGAATTTATATATTCTCAAAGTTTGTGTTCCATTAATTAAATGCTTAATACTAGTTACCAGATTAACTTAAAATGTCACAAATCCTTATTTACCAGAAAATTCCAACTCATCAGACATATCTTCTTTCATGAAACTCATTATTACCTCAGTGACTTTTGGAAATACTGATACACAGGGACACCTGGATGGCTCAGATGGTTAAGCATTTGCCTTTGGCCTAGGTCATGATCCCAGGGTCCTGGAATTGAGCCCCACATCGGACTCCCTGCTGGACAAGGAGCCAGCTTCTCCCTCTCCCTGCTGCTCCCCCTGCTTGTGCACTCAATTCCAGGCGCACACTCGCTAGCTCTCTCTGTAAAATAAATAAACGAAATCCAAAGAAAAAAGAAGAGAAAATACTGATATACAATTAAGAGGCTTCATTTACAAAATAATACCAACTGAAAGGGAAAGATCACTTAGGACTTCAATCCTGAAAAATAATAGATAAAAAACCAGTATCTAAATTACTAATAGTTCAAAAGATTGTCCAGTCCACCTCTTGAAAATCCCTTGCTAAGAGAAGTCCAGTCATTCTGAGTCCTATTCAACTGTAAAATTTCCAAGAAAAACAGACTTCATGATCTTGTCAATTTTAATCCTTTTCCTCAAGTTTTCTAGACCACTCTAGTTTATATAGTTTCTAGTTTCTATAGTTTTATATATATATATATAGTTTTGTATAGTTTTCTAGTTTATATAAGTTTTCTAGACCACTCTAGTCACTGTTATACAAACCTTTCAAGATAGCTCTGTTTCTAAAACCTTAAGCCAGCAAGCACAGAACAAAACAGAATGTAAGAGAAAGGCGTTTTTTAGTTCTCCTGAGAAGGTAGGTGAACCTTTTTAAAACAGACACTGGTCGAGAAGAATTCTATTTTGCAATAAATTATTGTCTCAGCTGTGAGCAGAATGAACTTGAAAGGCAGATGATAAAGGGACCTAATGTTAAGAGACTATGCAAAGAGCAGCACCTGGGGGTGGCTCAGCTGTTAAAGCATCTGCCTTCTGATCAGGTCCTGGGATCAAGCCTATATCAAGCTCCCTGCTTGGTGGGAAGCTTATGTCTCCCTCTCCCACTCCCCCTGCTTGTATCCCCCTCACTTCTCTCTGTTTCAAATAAATAAATAATCTTAAAAAAAAAAAAAAGACTATGCAAAGAGTAAAATTAGAAACTAAAGAGAGGAAGTAAATGAATGTTGGCAGTATTTCCAAGTCATTCACCAAGTGCTTTTTTTATTTTTAATAGACATATCCTATTTGCAGAAAAATTAACCAATATCTGACATTATTTTAAAACGGAAACATTTTAAAACTATAGAGATTAGGAGAATGGATTACACTTTAAAGTTATACCTCAGAGTACAAAAGCAGCAGCACATTAAGATCCTGCCTCTGAAGATTTAACAGTGTGTCAGTGGCACTATCCTTGCCCATGTGGGCTTCAAATTTAAACTGGGGGCAAAAATGTAAAAAAGAAATTCCACTACAAAATGAAATGCACAAATTCTTCAATGACCACAGAAAAAAGAATCAAAAGGTTTCCCAAAAGACTTTACATGAGCTGGGTCTTACATCTAAAGGTGGCTTTTACTGAGTAAAACTAAGAGGTGAAGGTTTTCAGGCAACACAGTGACATGAGAGAACATGCTGAGGGAACACAAGTTTGACCAGAAGGTGCAAAGATGGTAAGAAGTGGCAAAGATGGGCTGGTAGGTAGGACAGAGCCAGACCATGACTGGCCTCGCAGGTCAGGTCGTTTAAAGAGACAGGGAAATACCTCCTTGGGCAATCAGGCAGCAACCAAGGATTCTAGGCAGACAAGCTACATGACCCATGTGTTTTCTAGAGAGACCACTGGACACCTGGCCAAGCAAAGCTACTCCAGTAGTCCAGGTGCAGGTCTGTATTGTAGAGATTTGCAATTAATGAAGTTCACACTAAACTGAAAAATTAAATAATGAGGACCAAAATTAAGGTGGTAGTAACAGGAATACTGGAGGAATAAAACAAAAGAATGTGACATCTGACTGCTACAGTTGGGTGTCTAATGATGTCTATGACTGGTGGCTGTGTAGATGGTAATGCCATTTTCAGAAAAAAAGTTATTAGAAACAATATGAATGTGAAGTTGGAAAAGATCTGAGTCAAGTGCAACCAACCATGCTATATAAACCTAGGCTGGGAATGTAAACTCTTAAGCCTCATTTCGTGATCTGTAAACTGGAGATATGTATCATACCCTTAAAAGGATTAAATGAGACAATGCATGAAATAGGCTTAATATAGTGCCCGCTATTTGTTAAATGCCTGTTAATAAAAGTTGGTCCTTATCAGCATTACTTTTAGGTTGAGTGCAGGTTTCCAATGAAGCCTTCAATGAGGTGTGTCCCACTCTTCTTCCTGCTACCCAATGAGGCTGGCTCCTTCTAGGTCTGTG
Source organism: Procyon lotor (assembly GCA_028646535.1). Lineage (NCBI taxonomy): Eukaryota > Metazoa > Chordata > Mammalia > Carnivora > Procyonidae > Procyon > Procyon lotor. The sequence goes on from CM053603.1 coordinate 31,503,500, forward strand.
TTCCAGTTACTCCCTCAATAACGGTTGTTTAATAAATGCTAAGCATGAAAAAGTGCAAATGTACACCTCTTCTAATAGAACCACACTTTACCTCAGGCCATGACATAGTATTAACTATTCCAGTAATACAAACTTTCCAAAAAAAAAAAAAAAAAAGAAAAAGAGAAGCACCAAGTCTTTCTTTTAATTAAATAACTCCTCTAGGGCTATAGTACACCAGTCTGTAGTTAATACACCTTCCACACCCAGGTGTTTTGACAGAATGCCCTTATCTTGAAGATCTGTAATAGGAGGGTAACTGAATCTAGTGTTCTGGTCAGTCTACGATGAGTTTATTTTCTCAGATTGGGAAAGAGAGAGACAAAGATTTTTAAGTCCATAAGTGAAGGGTTATTAATGAAGGATTCCAAAATAAAACCTTAATTATAACTTATATAAGGAAATTTCAACTACACATACTGTTACCAAAAAGTTTTAACAGATAAAGCCTTCCTATTCAGAGATTCTGAAATGTATAAATATCTACTGACATATCGTGGGGGTGGAGGAGTGAGACATTACAAATAAATTATTTTCAATATACTTCAGACAAGTAATTTGGCATCGTTATATTTCATTATTACATTATAAACTGCCAAAACTGACATAAATCACTGTATTTTATAACTAGAGGAAGCAAAGAAATCATCCATTTCTGTGAATTTCAGGGAACTTAAACCCACAGTTTAAAATACCAAACTGGCATATGTATCTGTACATATATAATATCGTCCAATGTGATATTTTTAAAGCTGTTATTCGCAATATAATTGAAGTAAGCAGCGACTGTGTACAGTGAAACTTTCAAGACATCCTAAAACACTGAGAAAAAACAAAAATCTTTGAAACATAATTAAATCAAATTTCAGTCAGTCTGGACAGCCACAATCCTCACAACCCTTCAATAAAGAAAAAAAAAACCATTCTAATTGCAGAATTTCATGTTGCTAAGATTCACCAAAATCAGAAATGAATTCTTCATATATAATTGAGTTCTTCGAACATTTACAGGTTGGGTAGATAAGAAGAGAAGCACTGTCAGGCACATTACGCGGAGGCTGGGCAGGGCGGGGGGAGGGGAGAGGCAGAGAGAAAACCTAGGGGCAAAGAACACTTTACCTACCCACCTCCCCGTTATCACTCCAGTCTTGAGCTCTGAAATGCAATCCCCTCTCTTATCAATGATGCACACCAAAACTACATGTCATGATGAATTCACTGTCATATATTTTGTTCCAGAGTACTCAACAACAAACTAGATGTCCTGTGACTCCCTCAATTTTCTTAGCTGGAGGAAAAAAAAAAATCCCACAAATAAAGACAGCAATGCATACACTGGAAAGCAGAATCTACATATCAGAACACAGAGACCAAAGGCCTAATTATACATGTTTCATCAGACCCTGCCCAGGCACCACTGCCTTGGGAGAGTCATTCATTCACAAACTCACCACTGCCTCTGACTACTGATTTTAATGGTGGCATGCCATGTTCTTTCAAAGAATTGTGTCATTTTCTGAATGAGTAAAGTGATAAACAGTACTTGAAAGGTGATTTTAAGACAGCAGTATTATACTGCATATTCTCAGCCCAATTTCATGAATGTATTTCATCGAGAGTGAGAAAAACAACGTTTTAAAGAGAAACATCACAAGTAAATCTCCTAACCTATATAGGCTTATGTTAACCCTTTTCATCACAGATGATATGATTAGTATCTAATGATAGCTAATAACCTCAGGATAATTCTAAACCAAGGGGACACTATATTATTGCCCTTATCTAATTTAAATGGCCCTGGAAAAGTGTTCTCCCCTGAGACAGCAAAGGAGGAAAGAAAGGAATTAAAAGAATGCAGTTAAAACACTTTGGTTCCATATTAATTTGTCCATTTAATTATGTCGCTTTTCTATTTCTTCTATTCTACTAACTGGGTATGAAATCAACTAAGTTACTTCACTTTTCTGAGTCTCAACTTTCTCAACTGTGAAAGTTGGAAAACAACTCTATCTCAGGATTGCTTTGAGTGTTACACTGGAAAAACAGACAAAAAACTGGTATGGTAAATGTAAAGTGCTATGCAAATACATAGTATTTGAGAATATCATCTTAAGATTTACAGTCTAAATGTTCAAGTGCCTGGTGCAATACACTGCACATGAGTGCTCAAATATTTGTCCCTTTATTCCATCATCATTTAAAACTTAGGTCCCAAAAGTTCAATTCTGAAAAACAAAGACTATCTCATGTACTATTTACATATTTTTCACTAGTAATATTATTAAGAAATCAGTTGTGCCTTTAGAATGATTAGTCATTCAATCCAATACAATCCAATCCATCAACAGCTTTATTATTTTTAACAGTATGTATTCTGTGCTAGGTCCTGAGCCAAGTTCTTTCAAACATTCACTCACTTAATCCTCATAATACCCCTATGGAGAAGTTACTATTCACAAAGGAAACACTACAGCACAAGGTTAAGTACCTGCCCAAGGTCACTAAGTTAACAATGACAGGGCTGGTGTTACTCAAACTTCGGTCTGACACCAAAGCCCTGGCTCTCCACTACAACTCCACTACACTCCACTACACTCCAACTACTACTCTCCAATAATGGTAGCCACATGTATGTGGCTACTGAGCACTTGAAAGGTGGCTGGTTCGAACTTAGTTGTGCTGTAACTGTAAAATGCATACCACATCGTGAAGACCTAGTAGGATAAAAAGAATGTAAAATATCTCACCGCAATTTTATACTGATTACATATTGAAATGATAATATTCTGGATATAACTGATTAAACAGAATGTGTTTCTTAAAAATAATTTCACCAAAAGATGCCTGGGTAGCTCAGTTGGTTAAGCACCTGCCTTCAGCTCAGGTCATGATTTCAGGGTCCTGGGATCAAGTCCCACATTGGGCTCCTTTATTAGCAGGGAGCCTGATTCTCCCACTGCCTGCTCTGCCTCCTCCTCCGCCCTCCTGCTTGTGCACATAAGCTCTCTCTCATGAGCGCGGTCATGCTCTTGCGCGCTCTCTGACAAATAAATAAATAAATAAAATCTTTAAAAATAATAATTTCACCTGCTTTTTACTTTCTCATTGTGAATGAGAAATGAAGCTTAAATTTTCATGTGGTTTGCGATGTATATACTTATATTGGACAGCACTTGAGTCAGAACATCATACAAGACATTTGTAATACCAAGAGCACAAATACCTTTAAATTTACAACTACAACAGGGGCGCCTGGGTGGCTCAGTGGGTTAAAGCCTCTGCCTTCGGCTCAGGTCATAATCTCAGAGTCCTGGGATCCAGCCCCACATCGGGCTCTCTGCTCAGTGGTGAGCCTGCTTCCTCCTCTCTCTCTGCCTGCCTCCCTGCCTACTTGTGAACTCTTTCTGTCAAATAAATAAATGAATAAAATATTTTTAAAAAAATTTTTTAATATTTTACATGTTTTAGACTATAAATACATTCTCCAATCTCAACTAATAGTTATTTAAATGCTAAATCAGTGTAACCAATATAAATAAAACTTTACAATCTCACTGTAAATGTTATTTAAATTTCAACATTCCATAATTAGATTTTTAGAACTTATTATGAATATCAGTTTTTCCAAATACAGAAGTGATACCAATCATCAAAACCATAGAGATTACAGAAATGCACATGCATACAAAAGAACTGACCATGCTACTGCTCAGAATATTGTGATCAAAATATTCTGGAAGTAATGAATAGTCATTACTTCCAAGTATATATATTAAATTAAATGGTTTGAAATATTAAAGTGGGATCATATTGTTTTATCATTCTGAAACTTGTTTTTTTATAATACTATGAACATTTTTTATTATATATTCTTCCTAAAACTTAACATTTCATTTTGAAATAATTACAGATTTGCAGAATGTTGCAAAAACAGAGTTAAGTCCCATATAATTTGCACCCCATTTCTCAGACAGGGTTAGATCCTCTGGATTACAGTACATCAAAACCAAGAAACTGACACTGGGATGTGTGTATACCATTCTATGTCACCTTATCACGTGTAGATTCATGTAACAACCACCACAATCAAGATTAGATTTAATCAACACAAAACATTTCCTCTTGGTACCCCTTTACAGTCACACCCACCCCACCCCCCAACTCCATCAGCTGTAAACTAACCCTTGGTGACTGCTAATCTGTTCTAACTTTGTTATTATAAAAATGTTAATGGCTGCCTATAGCGTGTGACCTTTACAGACTGGCTTTTTTCACTCAGCATCATGCCCTTGAAATGTATGCCAGTGGTTGTATATATCCAGAGTTTGTTCCTTCTTAATTGCTGAGTAGTATTCCATGTGGTATGGATGTACCACTCACCTACTGAAGGACATTTGGGTTATTTCCATTTTTAAGGTATTACAAAACAAAGCTGCCATGAACATTTGCTAACAGGTTCTGTGTGAACTTAAGTTTCCATTTCTCTGGGATAAATACCCAGGAATGCAACTACTAGGTCATACAGTAAGTATACAGTTAATTTTGCAAGAAACTGCCATGCTATTTTCCAGAGTGGTTTTATCATTTTACATTCCCACCACAAATGTATTAAAGAGTCCAAAACATTTTTAAGAGCTGCAAAATATTTCTAACTATTGCATAGTTTTTAACAATTCCTTGCTGACTTCTCTGTAGGCTTTTTTTTTTTTTTAACTTGCAACAAGAATTACTATCAAACTCCACTTTTTGGGCCAGAGACCCTTGTGGTCTTAGCAAAAGACTTGCCCCTTGTGTAGCACACTACTGACAGGTGTGAGTTCACTGGCCAGGCAGCTATTTTTTGTTATAATGATATAACTAATATATTTACACAGAAATTTTTATATGCAGAGAGAACACTAATTCCTAGTTGAAATGCTGGGTCACAAGGTACAAATATTTTTAAAGGAATTGATACCAACTGGCCTTCAGTAACTTTTTTTTTTTTTAAAAGATTTTAATCATTATTTGATAGAGAGAGACACAGGAAGAGAGAGAACACAAGCAGGAGTGGGAGAGGGAGAAGCAGGCTTCCCTCTCTCTCTGTTCGTGCACACGCGCGTGCGCGTGCTCTCTCTCTCTCTCCCTCTCTCTGACGGATAAATAAAATCTTTAAATACATAAATAAAAACATGAATGCAGATCACTTCTCTTAAATTCACTGTGAAATGCCAAGACATAAATTTTCTGTAATATCAAAACTATCTCCAGCTTCATTAAGAAACATAGCTGGCTTATCTTCAGGTCATCCATCCAATAGTTCTCAAAAGTGCTCCACAGACCAGCACTAGCAGCCCTAACATCACCTAGTAACTTTTTTTTTTTTTAAAGATTTTATTTATTTATTTGACAGAGAGAGATCACAGGTAGGCAGAAAGGCAGGCAGAGGGAGAAGCAGGCTCCCTGCTGAGCAGAGAGCCCGATGCGGGGCGCAGTCCCAGCACCCTGAGATCATGATCTGAGCTGAAGGCAGAAGCTTTAACCCACTGAGCTACCCAGGAGCCTCTGACCTAGTAACTTTTAAGGAATGCAAATTCACAGGCCCTACCCCAGACCTACTTAATAAAATGGGTAGAGCAGGAAATCAAGCAATGTGTTTTAACAAGCATTTCAGGGAATTCTGATACATGCTAAAGTTTGAGAACCACCACTCTAAACAAATTTAATAGAAAAACATTAAATCTGGATTGCCTTACATACTTATTCTTCTCATAAAAGACTTCAGCAAAGTTAATCATGCCACAGATACTAAAAATTCAAAGACATATTTTCATTCTCCCCCAAATTAAAACAACCCAAAAAGAAAACTGGAAACTGGATGATGTTAGCTTTATTTCCTATAAAAAGGAATCCCTAAAACCGTGAAGTGATCACAAAAAATTTCCCTTAGAAGAAAAACCCAAAATGAACCATATAAAACCAACTGGTCAGAATGCATGTCTTTCAAACCAGAGACTCAATTAGTTTTGTATCACACACTGCCGGAAACTCCCATTCCTACATGGAACTACCACCTAAAACACTCTGAAAATTCAAAGAACTAGCATATTAAACAGCACCTGGAAAACTATAGTTACTCAAATATCTGTGGTCCAGTGAATGAATGAATGAATGAATAAATAGGTCAACAAAAATAATTCTGCATGGCAGAATAAAAGTTACCTTTATGTTGTTTTGTCCCCAAATTTCTTATAATAGGCCTGTATTACCACCTTCAAAACCAAAATAAAGGAGAATCATGACTATATGTAATGATAAAGGAAAATAAACTACAACACATTAGTTGTTTTTAAATTTTACCAATGCACTGATAATCTCTCTCCTTTGTGTAATTAAAAATTTACAAGATGCTGGGGTAGTACCACATAAACAGAGTTACAGCCTTCATGTTTATTAAAGTTTGAAATTCGAAGTGATGTGAGTATTAACCCAGTAACAAAGGTGTATTACTATGGTAGCTACTTCCTTTCCACCTAGGTAAGTGTCCCATTTCCCTCCAAGTAAGACTGCAGATGTGTTAGCCAATCTACCTGTCCCTATCTCCAGACAACAAAGAATGGTCTAGGAATTGGGCAAGTAACAGGGGTCCTGATTCCTACAGCTTATTCTGAGTTTAAATGGTATTCTTCTCATTACTGATTGTGTAAGACAGAAAAAAAATTTTTTTTTTAAGATTTTATTTACTTGAGAGAGAGAGAGAGAGAGAGAGCGGGAGAGAGAGTTAAAAAGCAAGAGTTGGTGGGGACGGGGAGGCAGCAGCAGGAGAGGGACAAGCACACTCCCTTCTGAGAAGGGAGCTCAACGTGGGCTCAATCCCAGGACCCCAGGTTCATGACATGAGCCGAAGGCAGATGCTTAACCAACTGAGCCATCCAGGCACCCCAAGACAACAGAATTGTTTTGACTGAATGTAGTGAAGCTGAATTTTTATTTCTTGAAACCTTGAATATTCTGGCAGACTTAGGATATTAAACAACTTTTAGCTCTGTAAAAGAATAAACAGTGCATAAACCTTAGAATCTACATATGAAATCTGATCTCTTCTTAGAAAGCAGTCACCAGGTTTGTTTTCTCTATGACTAACCACCAAGTATTCAATAGGTTTTAAGATCCTATACAGGGTGATAAAATTGGCATCCTACATCACCTTTAATTTCCCGTCCCTCCCAAAAGCTACTTCATCTTAAAATGTATTGCTAATGCTCTTAAATTATGAAGTTTTAAGATTTTTTTTTTTTTTACATATCCCTTCCACCAGTTTCTTTTCTCAACCAAAGGATCATTTCAATAGTTTTCCTAAAATGATGGAGGGCGGGAAAGAGAGTACTATCTAATCCTATTGAAAAATTAAATTTTCACCTGTTTACCTTGTGATTTCAACTATCATCATTTCTGACTAACACTGTAGTTTACTTGCATTGTCTTTACTGACAATTCTTTGACACAACAGTCAATCACTGCATGGAATGGAAATTAAAGCTAAATCAATGAAGTGAATGAGTCAAGACTTCAATTTAACAGAATTAATCCAGATTATTCAACAGAATATACTCCACATACAACTTCCAACTTATAGATACGACACACAACTGATACATAACCTCTCCATCAACACCCAACACGTTTTGTACCCATTTTTAAACTGCCTTTAGCTGCCAGGTTACATGCACACCCACCTAGTTCCTTAAAACTGATTTTGCACATGACCGATCCTCTGCTTTATTATCAGACTTTTAAGGCTTTTGGCTTACAATAACCAAATGGGCAACCAAAAAGGATTAGGAATCATCAGAGCTATTATTTAGGTAATAATGGTGCTAATGGTGCTAATGCCCTGACGCTCCAAACCACTCCAGGAAGTACTGTAAATGCACTGCCTACAGCGTCCAAGACTCAAGTTATGTGTCTAATTTCCAGCACATGTTTAGAAAAACAGAACCAGAAAAACAGGTATACTACGTTTAAGGACACATTTCATAAAGACAACTTTCCCCTAAACTAGTAACATTACACACACACACACACACACACACACGATTCAAGCCCTAATATGAAAGCTTATTTATTACATAAAACTTTTAAACTGGAACAGTTTTAAAGAGGATTCCAACTGAAGCTCCTAGTCTTCATCTATTCTATATATATTTACTGAACCCCTGTCAAGTGCCAGGCATTGTATTACATTTTTAAGAAAAATAAAGCTGTGAAAAGAAAGGCCCTGCCCTCAGGGGGCACCTGGGTGGCTCAAGTGACTTAAGCTTCAGACTCTCGGTTTCCTTCTGCTCAGGTCATGATCTCAGGGTCATCAGCTGGAGCCCCACATCCGGGTCTGAGACTGTGCAGGGAGACTGCTTAAGATTCTCTTTCTCCCTCTGTCCCCACCCTCCCTCCCTCTCTCAAATTAAAAGAAATTAATTAGTTTAAAAAAAAAAAAAAAAGAAAGGTCCTACCCTCAAAAAAGGTAAAACATAACAGGTGATCAAAGGAGGTGGGGGGATGGGTGAGCCTGGAGGTGGGTATTAAGGAGGGCACATATTGCATGGAGCACTGGGTGTGGTGCATAAACAATCTTGGAACACTGAAAAAAATAAAATTAAGATGTTAAAAAAAAATTTAAAAATAAAATAAATTAAAAAAATAAGAACAATGTTCCAGTGCAAAGCAAAAAAATTCTGTTCAAGTGTTAAATGAGTTATACAGGATTTGGAGGGTGAGGCAATTAAATAAATATACAATTCAAGTGTTACGATGAGGTGCACCTGATTAGAGAGTGATGAAAAGGATGCCTGAGACATCTAGGAGGACAAATAGTAGTGAGGCAGGACTCAGAAACAAGGGAAAGCATTTCAGAGAAAATCCAGAAGAAGAGAAGATGTGAAGGTATGGAAATGAGATCATGGTCCACACCAGGGAAATAAGCAGATGGGGTGTGGTGGCAGCCTGTTTCCATAAAACAAAAGGAACATTAGAGGACTGAATCAGAAGCCCCTTGTGGTGCTCAGCATTTGGACTTCGTCTTAAAGGCAATGAGAACTAGGAGATGATTTAAGTGGACCAAGTGGAGAGGCCCCCAAACCAGCTGGATGTGACTGCCATGAGCATGGATGCCCAAGGGTGGTGACAGTTATTACATAAGGCAACGGGAATTACCAGCCTGTGGGGAGAAGTGGAAAGGTATGGATGACATCTGAAGTGAGGGAAGAGCTGAAAAGGACGCAAGAGGGAGCAAACAACTAACTTGTATCAGCCTGTACAATGAACTCTACATCTAAGAATCACAAATCCCAGATTCAGTAAGGCCTTCCCCAACGTACCCACACAGACCAACTATCTCTACCATGTACACACTTATTCCATGCCTACCATCACTGGGTGCGCTTCACGCCACTGAAGATCTTTTTAGTATCTTACCTTTGCAACATCTGCTAGGTTCCCTGAAAGCAGGAATTATCTGTTTACTTAACCAATGACTTGAAATATGACTGATAAACACTACAAACTGATGAGGCAAAAGCTTACTTCGTTTATGTACTGTAGAAAAGTTCCACATACCAGGTTTTATCCTTACACCTAATGATGTGTGAATTTACACTATAGCTGAAAGAAGACATTTGTGTTCAAGTATGTAGGTAATAAAACGACACCAAGGAGAAATCCTATTTCTAGAATGTGTAAGGGTTTACATGCAGAGTTGAGCTCTAAGATGCTCTTAGGATAAAACAGCAGCACTGGTAAATTAAGAACCGCGCACATGAACATGGATGAATCTCAAGAAGCCAGACCCAGGAGGGCATCTAACTGCATGACTCCACTTATACCAAATTCAGAAACACACAGAACTCCTCCCCAGCACTAGAAGTCAAGAGCAGTGGCTGAAGTGACCATCAAGAGTGTATAATGGACTCTGGTGTCCTGGTGATGTTCTGTTTCTTAATCTGGAAGCAAGTTACATGGTGTGTTGACCTTGTGAAGGTTCCTCAAGCCTTTTAATTAGAATTTGTGCACTTCTTTGTATGTATGCTACAGTTCAAAAAAGTTTAAAGGGATGCCTGGGTGGCTCAGTGGGTTAAGCATCCAACTCCTGACTTTGGCTCAGGTCATGATCTCAGGGTTCTGTGATCGAGTTCTCTGACTCCCTGCTCAGTGAAGAGTCTACTTGAGATTCTCGCTCTCCCTCTGCCCTCCCCCGGCCCCCGCGGACACTCTCTCAAAATAAATAAATAAAAATCTTTAAAAGAATAAACAAACCTTAAAAACAAACAAAAACAAAAACAATCCTTCTTACCTAAAAAAGGGAACATTCCTGATGGGGAGGATAAAGGAAGGTGCCACAAACAAAAAAGGCCTTGGTGACAGAGCAAAAACGAAAAGAGAGAGCCAGAAAGACTGTAGAATGTTTTAGATCAAACTGGAAAGGAGATATTTAGAGATCCACTATTACTTTAATATCTAATGAACTGAGTTAGTGCTGACAACTTCCTCAAAGTAGCTGCCGTTTACCAATATAGTTTTTATTAATCTTGGCATTTCTTCAGCATTGACAGAAGCACAGGATAAATGTATGCCACATGAGTAATCCACTCAAACCTCCCGTCCCAGTAACTAACAGGATATACCAACAACGTAGCTGGTCTGGCCTCACTATATGGCATTCGACTAAGGAAAAGCTGAGTAGCCTGTTCCAACTCTAAATTGTCCCCAACCCACTGAGCTAAATGGCAGAGGTTAAAGAAGTAACCTATAGAAGTAACTATCCCTTGCTTCAAAAGAAAGGAGCATGTGCACTGCCTCAAAAGGCAAATGTGTACCTCAACACTGTCTAGGAAGCGGTTCACGTCACTCCCCCAGTTCTCATCACTCTATAGTTCCACATTCTGCTCTATTTTCTCAAAACACTTGCCATTGGCCAAAATTATTTTATTTGTCTGTTTAGTTGCTTATTTTCTCTTCTCCACAGTATTTCAAACTTGGTGAGAACAAGGACCTTGTCTGTCTGTGCACCACTGTACACCCAGAGCCCATTTGGCTGTGTGCTCAATAAAAACTGGTCAAATAACCACACTACCCAGGTAATTTACTTTAAGGTCACCAAGTATACAGAAGATCAAGTCAGCACCAATAAATCAGTAAGTCCAATGTAATAGCAAATACAAAATAAATTATCACTGTTTCTGGATAAAAGTGATCTTTAAAACTCTACCAGCTTTGAGGCCAAAAGGTTTGGTAAAGTTTGATTGTTCAGAAGACAGGTAATTTTTCCATGTATTTTACGTAGAAATTTTATGAAAGACAAACTCTACAGCAAAAACCTGTGTGGCCTCAGGAGCAAAACCACTGCGGTGGATGATCTGAAACCGTAAGGAAGAGAGGGCTGGCTCTACTCCAGGTTAGTTACACCCACCCCTGCTTTCTGGAAGGTTTTTACCTTCAAAAGATGCACTTCTGAAGCAAGATCAGAACTTTCACGTCTCACTAAGTATGTATGTTTTCCCCTAAAACTTCTAAAGTACTTCATGACTACTCAAGGGATATTGAATTGTTAGGCTATCCGAATTTAAGGAGAGAAATGTCCGAACTTACAACTTCAAAAAATGAGGGAATTCCAGAACAAGGGAAACGTTTTTACAAACAAAACAGAGTACCAACTTCTAATTCAATATCCTGAGTGCCAACATTTTTTTTTAAGTGACATAGTTTTATTACACATCTAAAGTAAGTTCCTCACTTCTGTCTGCAAAAGCTCTAAAAACAGTACACTTTTCAGAGATGGTATTCAAATAAACATGATTTGAACCCAGAATCAGAATAAAATCTGGAATTGAAGACTAGAAAAGTTCTAAATCTATGGTAATTACCCAAAGCAAAATTTTACCAACTTTCAAGTGAGTGTCATTTAAGCAGTAGCTGAGGGTCAAAATGCAGCACTATGATCAAAGCAGCACGAATCTGCTAGTGCTACAGCAATACGTTGGCAATCTTTATTTCCAACAAAGACATTATTGGATTCAGAGAACTAGCAAGACTGAAGCAAAGTACATTTAATTTACCACCGAGTCCAGGAAGTTACTCTGCTCAACACTCAACTTAACAAAAACAGTTAAGTAAATTTGTTAATTTCCAGGGGTTTTTCATTCTAAGATTTTATTTATTTATTTGATGAAGAGAGATCACAACTAGGCAGAGAGGCAGGCAGGGGGGGGGGGGGAAGCAGGCTCCCAGCTGAGCAGAGAGCCCGATGTGGGGCTCGATCCCAGGACCCTGAGATCATGACCTGAGCCGAAGGCAGAGGCTTTAACCCACTGAGCCACCCAGGCGCCCCAGGTTTTTCATTCTAAAAGCTGATGGCATCATCCTTCATGAGACTGGCAAACCCTATTTTATCTATCTCCTATTTATCACCTAGGAAAGGGATAGAGTTTCTTCCCCACCCATAGCCACCTTAAATACACACTCCTTTATTTCCTCTTATTTCCCTAAGGCCTAGGGTAGAGTTCTCTCAGCATGGTGAGGAGGCATCCTTCCCGGGTACAGGTGACTCCTCCATGCTCTAGATTGTTTCACAGAACAGACAGGAGAAAACCATATAATGTGATGGAAATCTTCCAAAACTGGTTTGTGGTGATGGCTGCAGAAGTTTTTAAAATAACTGAAATTCAATGAATTGTGCACTTACAATTAGTGAATTCTACAGTATGTAAATCATACCTCAACAAAACTATAAAATAATCACTAGCAAGGGGTAGAGTTTGGGATGATATAGTTAGAAAAAGGAGTCTATTTAAGACCCAAAGAGACCCTCCATATAATTGACACATCCAATATAGATCTCTATTGCCCCCTGAACCTCCAAGTATCCTATTAAGTATTTTCTCCTCCTTCCCTTAACATGTTCCTTTGGAGCATCTGACCCCCTTCCATTCTGCTCTGTGCTGTTCCAGTAAGAAAAAAAGACATTATGAATCACTTTCATGAATCTACCTGGAGAATTCAACATATAAAGTACACATGGCAACAACAATGAAAAGTTGGCAGGTGATCTTGTAGAAATCAATTACCTTTTCAGAAGAAATGGGAAGGAGGAAGAGGTATCCTAATTGATTCCCCAAGCCAGACTGTTCCAATCTCCCATACAGCACTTTATTTATACCTCTCTTAGAGTCTTTAGAACTTGGATTCTGCTCATCCGTGTTGTGCATGTCTAACCAACCCCCCCAACCCCCGCCAACTGTCTTAACCAGTATCTTTCACATCCTAGGAATTTAATAAATGTTCTTTGGGTAAGAGTTATTATTCTCATCAAATTAAGTGATACCCATTCTATCCTCAAAGAGTAAAATACAGTTCTGTGTCCTACTGGACCTACTACTAATTAAAACCTAACTTCCTTGGTTGACTTGGTGGTAGATGATGGCAATACAGACAAAAATGATGAACAAACTCCAAAATGACCACTGGCTAGGCCACGAGCTAGGCTCTTGTTATAATACAGATATGAAACATTAGCTCAGAGCAACGAAACCCAATTTCTATACCAGCCAACAGATTAATAAAGCCCTTTTATTATTTTTAAAAGTTATTCTAAAATCACAAATTTTTGCCTATTACTCAGCATCCAAAACCCAACAAGTTTTCCACTGTCATCAATACCAGATCTGATTAAAACTATGCAAGGCAGAAAATATTAAATCTTTGAAGTACCAAAAAAATTACAAGAAAAAGACCCAGGAAAATCACAGAGCAGTAATTAGTATGGCAGGGAAACTAACCCAACAGTTTCTACACCTGATAATGCTTGGATGAATGACCGTGAAAGTCGCCTTTCCGCACGAAACCCATTTCTAGCCTAAGAAAGCCAAATGTTGTTCGCTTTCCAATTAATGATGGCTTCAAGAATAGATCTAAAACACCAAAATATTGACAATAACCAAGATGAAATAAACAGGCCATGTAAAGGTATCGCGACTTTATAAAAGGGTTAAGTCCTCAGATCTTGGAAATCTGTGTTCAAATCCTACTCAACCAGAGACCTCGAAAAATTACACGAAAACCCTTAAAGATAAGTTTCCTGTTCCTGAACAGAATCTAAAATATTTCATCTTTAGTTATTTAATATATTCGTTAAAAAACTGAGTTTCACTGTCATCATCTGTAACTCTGAAAAAACTTTAAACATTTCTATTGCTTTTAAAATCAAAACCTCCCACATGCTTCCAAAAAGTTGATAAGTCAGATTTTTTTTTTGAACACATGCAGAAACTGAAATGCATTTCATTATAAGATAATTATTCCCAGCAATACATCAGATGTAAACTTGAATTTGGTTTTGCTCTTCACCAGTAAAGTTCTCAAGTTCTTAGGAGTTTCCTAGTCATTTACTTGAACATCATCTACGGTAACACTCAAAGCAAAACCACAATAAAGAGGTTTGGCCTCTGAGGGATTCTACATGTAAAAAACATTACTCATAAATAAAATACAATCACTATTGCTTTAAATAACAAATACATTTCTAAACTTTCATGCCATTTGATGGAATTCCCTGTTTCAGAGAGTAAAACAAATAGTAAGCTCCCAATAAGTGCTTTTTATTTTAACTAAATTTGTTCTATGGTAATATAAAAAGTGACATGAGTTTGCTGTAAAAACTTCTGGAGAAATATTTTTAGTTCTTGAGTACTTTTATTCAAAGCACTCTTAAAGAGTTAGTGTAAATCTCAGAACTGCTCCACGAGTAACTGAACGAATTCATCCCAGAATTATATTCTTTAGGTTACCCAATACCCTAGGTAATCCCAGGTATAAATAAAGCAATGAAACCCTGGTAGGACACATTTAGTCCCAGAATAACATCCAGTGACAACTATGGAGTACTACAACACAATCATATTGGAACACTACCAATTCAAAACCAGTACCTGATGAAATGAGACTTCTGGCAATAAACTTAAATCTGCAAGGATCCCCTAGACATTCACTCCTCCCCAGCTTTCACACACATAAACCCCAAGGCCTTCTCGAGAAACGACATCAAGAATAGCTTAACTTCAAACTCTAACATGACAGACAGAAATTCCAAATTCAATTTAAAAGACGACCAGAAGGCTACAGAATCAGCTTTGACATTTTATCCAAATATATCTAAACATTAAATGTGGAGTAGTTCGTTTTGATACCAGATGCGATTTACTACCTTCACACAAAAATGAAAAGGAATTCTTTCAACATTCTTTACATTGTAATGACTCTAAACACAAAAAAACTTCAATACAGTCTATTCATTTCACCATTTTGCAAAATCGTCCATCACCACTCTGCATAAGCTAATCAGAAAAAACACAGCTCAGCTTTCCAAAAAACGCACTTTATCAAACCCCAACATTTATTTTCAAGTGCAATTGAAAATAACAGACATTTGCAGCTCAAGACAGGAAAGCACAACAACCAGCCTAACTGTACATCCACCACTAAATCGCTGAGAAGAAAAAAATTATTCAGGACAGGCAAATTAAAAACATTCTACACATGGTAAAAATAAAAGGTCTCAAGTCCTACAATCCATAGCAAAAGCACTGCTTCCTCTCTTTTTGAGCCAATACCAATAAGCCAATGGATACAAGTGTCAAATAAATCCAGCCTGTTTGAAATAAGACGAAAACCTGGAAAATTTCCCTCCCATAAATCGTTCAGTGAATAGGACCGCTCTGCACCCAACACGAAATACACACAACCAAAACCACACACAACCAAAACCCCCCAAATGCAAAAAGCCATAATCAACAAGTTGGAAAGAGGACAGAAAGTGTAGCTCTCCACCCTCTCCCCCCTTAAAAAAACAAAAGTCCTTCAACAAAAGCTAACACAGATCTTCAAGTACCTGGTGGAGGTGCCTTTCCTCACATCGCAGATACTGCATTTAAAGGCTTCAGCGCTGTTTCTGAAGGTGCAGACGCTACAATCCCAAAAGCCTTCGTCTGCGGCAGGTTTCGCTTGTCTTTTTGGCCTTCGGAGGAGTGAGGAGTGGGAGAAAGGGGAGGGAACAGACAGGGAGCAGGAAAAAGGGGGAGAAACAGCAAAACACAGGCGCTGGTGAGCCGTCGCAATTTCGCAGGAATCCAGTGCTGGAAACTTCGCTCGGGCGACCACCCACCCACCCTTTCCGGGGACTGAAACAGGGACCGAGGAGGGCACCGGGCGCCCCCACCGGCACCCGGCAACCTCCGGGGCCCGACCGTGCTGCCTCGCACGGCAGGCGCCGGCGGCGGCGCCCCGGGAAAGGCCGCGGCGGGCGCAGGAAGCGGGCGGACTTGTGGACTTGAGCGTGGGGCTGGGGGGGCCGGCAGGGGAGCCGCGGGCCGGATCTGGAGGGGGCGCGCAGGGGCAGCCCGAGGCCGGCGGCGGGGAGTGGGCCGGCTCCTTCCCTCTCCCCTCCCATGCTCGCGCCCTCCCTCCCTCCCCACCTGGTTAAATCTCCCTTTGTCTGGGAGGAGTGGCGGCGGCGGCGGCGACGGCGGCGACGGCGGCGGCGGCGGCGGCGGAGGGCGGCTGAGGAGGAGCCGCCATGGCTGCGGCGCGCACGGCCGTCGGCCCCGAGCGGGAGCGACACCGCCTCCCGCCGCCGCCGCCACCGCCCGCCGCCGCCGCCTCCCCCCGCCCCCGGATCTCCATCTTAGCAGCGCCTCCCCCCGCCCCGGGTGGCTCCGGGGCCTAGTCGTCCCCGGCCCCCGCCCGCCCCCAGCCCTCCCTCCCCTTCCGCCCCCTCAGCTCCGAGCAGGTACCTGGTCGGGCTCTTCTTGTCGCCCATGGTCATGGATGGGCTGTACCCCCGCCCCCCCCAAAGCCGAAACCGGCGCCGCTCGGAGGAGAAACGCCGTCCGGGGAGTCGTCGCGGACCGGCCCCCCTCCCTCCCCCGCGCCCGCCCGCCCGCCCTCAGCCGCTGGGGCTCGAGCTCCGGCCGCCGCCGCCGCCGCCGCTGCCAGTCTCCGGACGAGACTAGTCCCCGCCAGCGCCGCCTCCGCCGAGTGACTGACGAGGGGCGGGGCCGGGCGCCGCGCGTCACGCGCCATGCGGCCAATGGGAGGACGGCGGCCCGCGCCGCGAGGGCGGGGGCGGGGCGCGGGGGAGGGCGGGGCGTGGCGGACGTGGGCCGGGCCGTCGGTGTGCGTGCCCGGGAGTGTGTGCGCGCTGGGGGCGCGCGTGCCTGCCGGTGGCCCGGCGGCCCGGCGCGGTGGAGCGTGCGAGCCCGGCGGGGCGCACGTGGCCGCGCCGGGGAAGCGGCGATGGGCTCCAGACCCTGCGCCCCCGCCTTAAGGGGCTGTCGCGGGGACCCGCGCCCAGAAGCTACCCCCCGGGGTAGTAGTTCCGCGCAGTTTGCGCGCGCTACTGGGGTTTGCAACTGCCGCGCCGCTTGCTACGCCTCGAGGCTTGTAGTGCCCCGGGAGCCGGCAGGGCCTCTTTCTTTTGGCCCGGGTTCTCCTGCTCCCTACTGCTCCTCTGCCACGCGGAGCTTTGTATCTGTCTCTCCTAAAGTCCCGGCCTCTTGCCGATACCCCAGTCCTAAGCCCCCTCCCAGGCCCCTGACGCAGGAGAGAACTATGCCGAAAGGGTGTGGCACAACCAAAGGTTCCCCAAAGCCTGACACTCTGGGACGCCAACTCCCGCTTGAGACACCCCCCGCCCCCGCCAGAGCCTAAATAGGGTGTTTCCCTAGGGAAGTTGCTGTTCAAATCCTGGCGGCCACGTGCCAACAGTCTAACCTTGTGCCTAGCTCCTTCATCTGCAAGGTGAGGCTAACAACCCTCCTCCTAGGGTTGTGTGGAAAAATTCGGAGATGTCATGCACGAAAAGCACACAACTCAGTGCCTGGCACTGAGGAAGGACCAATACAAAGTATTGGGTTAAGAACTATTATAATTGGGTCTGGGTTGAGCACCATTTCCTCCACTTTAGAAGACTTTTGAAGGCAAGGAACAGGTAGTACCCTTTACTTTCTGCCCGGCTTCAAGAATGCTTGCCAAATTGACTTGAACGTGACTCAGGCCCCTCTGCCCTAGGGGAGTCAGGACCCTAGAAGGTTAGATAAAAGGCCTGGCTGGGTGGAAGGTCTTGGGTGTGGGTAGGGAATTTGTCAAAGAATGATGCCAGAAGTTGGGAGGTGGGGATAGGGGTGTGGAGGGGAAGATAAGACCCGCCCGCAGCATCTTCTGAGATATATTTATATGCAAACACAGTGTGGGTTATCAGGACTGCACGATGGAAGGGAAACGTACCAAGGCACTAGAGGAGGGAAGCTCCCTGAGACTGAATGCCCAAGGAGCAGGAAGTCCTAGGATCATTCCAGGGTACAGAAGGGAGAGAATAAAAGAGGGAGGGAATGAATGTGTCAACGATAAGCCTGATCAGCACATGCTGTCCTCTGCAGACAGGCACACCCTGGAGAGCCAAGAGGGACAGTGTTATTTAGCGAGGGTCAGCAACCTCCAGGGCCTCCGTGGCTTCCCCTCCTGTCTTCTGAGGAAGGGAGAGAGAAAAGGAGGAAGAGGAGGGAGGCAGAGGGCCAGGGGAGCTAGAGAAAGCCAAGGGGCATGCACACAAGCCATGGCCCAATGCCCACAGCCTTGGCCCCTGGAGTCTGCCTGGCTTCCTCCCAGGACTCCACCCCTGGTATGAAGGTACTGAAAGAAAAGGGGCATTAAGAAATCCCTGGAGGAGTGGCCTCTGGGTAGGGGAACTGGGTAGCCAGGAGCAACAGATACTGGAAAGGAGACTGACTTAATTATGTACACAGAATAAAATGCACAAATCATTTTTCAGCTCCATGAATTTTTATAGATATCTACTAAGGCTTTGTATCCACCATCCAGATCAAGATATAGAAATTTTCATCCTCCCAGTGAATAACCCCCCTTCCCCACAGGTAAACTCCATTCCAACTTCTGTCACCAAAGATCAGTTTTGCCTCTTTGCATGTCATACACACATGAGTCATATGGTATGCATCCATGTGTCTGCTGAACCTAATGTTTGTGATATCCCTTCATCTTGTTGCCTGTTATCAGTGGTTCCTTTTTATTTGCTCGCATAAGTATGTGGAATTCCATTGCAAATACACAATAATGTAGTTATCCCTAAGACACGAACTTTTTCGGCGCATTTTTTTAATTCTTTGACCTGTGTCACCTTTTCAAAAAAAAAAAAAAAGTTTTAAGAAATGTTTTTAAGAAAAAAGTGTTCCAGAATAGAGAACTAATTTCTAGGAACATATCAGACCCACACATCACTATGTGGTTGTAACTGTAGAGGCTCTAATTTCATTCCCTTGTTGGAGGTAAATATCTACTGAAAGTCTCCTTGTAGGTACAGGAGCCAGACAAGACTACTTCTGGAGCAGTGTGCTATAAAATATCTTGGCTCTAGGCAGAACCTCAGACCATATTTCTAGAGTGGTGGTTTGCACCTGAGCTGCATGGGAAACAAATCTTCCTCCATGACGTTGCCTTGAACCACTGTGGGGTGTAGGGATGAGTGAGATTTGACAGACAGCCCCTCCCCTGCTTTTCTTTTTCCTATTTGAACTTCCATTTCAAATTCATTTGAAGGAAGGGTTCTACCGCTTTAAAAATTACTTGAAATCCATGGCCTTTGGAATAGATGCTGGTTAGAAGCACTCCCCAAAAAGTGTTTAATGTAAATGATTCTACAGATACACAAGACAGATTAAAAGACCCCATTCTGCCTCCCTTCCCATCATTTACTCTACTTCAATCACACTGGCTTCTTTTGCTGATTCTGGAACATTCATGCTCCCACCCCGGGGCCTTTGCACCTGCTGCTCTACCTTGAATGCTCTTTCCCTAGATAATCACATTCTTAGCTGCCTCACTTCCTTCACATCTTTGTTCAAAAGTCATATTCTCAGGGGCACCTGGGTGGCTCAGTGGGTTAAAGCCTCTGCCTTTGGCTCAGGTCATGATCTCAGGGTCCTGGGATGGAGCCCCGCATCGGGCTCTCTGCTCAGCGGGGAGCCTGCTTCCTCCTCTCTCCGCCTGCCTCTCTGCCTACTTGTGATCTCTCTCCTCTCTGTCAAATAAATAAATAAATAAATCTTTAAAAAAAAAAAAAAAAAAAGTCATATTCTCAGTGAGGTTTTTCCCGGGGGCCCTATCTAAACATATCACACGCCAACCCATAACCTGATACCTTAACTACCTCTGTCCCCCTTAACTACTTTCCTTTCTTCTCCTTAGCACTTATCACCATCAACAAACTGTGTGGTTAACTTATCTTGTTTAGCAGATCTTTGCCCAGCAGAATATAAGTTCCATAACAGCAAGGATTTTTTTGTCTTTTTGTTTTTTTTCCCCTTCCCACTATTCTATGTAAGTGCCCTGGAGAGTGCCTTGTAAGCATGCATTGAAGGAGTGGGGTCTTTGTCCTGAGTGCCATGGAAGCCACTGATGACTTCACCAAGAATATCTGTCTACCTGAGACTGTTTGTGGTCTGCTTTAATAAATGAGATGGTGGGAGAAAGCAGACCCCTGGAGGGGGAGGTCATGAAGGACATTTATACTGGCCTGACAGAGCAGGAGGGCAGCTCCAGCAGGCTTCCCTTCGTTTGTTCAAGAAAGGAGGAGAAATTATTGATCCCACCAAAGAAGGGTCTAGAAGGTTATCAACTCTGCTACCTCCTGCCTTTAAATTTGCAAGTGCTACTCCTAGACAGAAAACCTTCATATGCACTAAGAGGAAGACTTTGAACCTTAGGAATAGCCAGTAAAGCTATTACAAACAAGTGAGGGGAAAAAGCCTTTCTCCAAATACTTCATGGTTTAAGCCATCCCATCCGTGTTTCAGCTTCTGGTCTGAGTCGCAAACTGCAATTTGGTGCGAGGTTTTCACTGGTCTTCAGTGAGAGGAAATGAGAAAACTAACAGTAAACGCGTGAACACTTTCTTACATCCAAATAAATCACCAACAATTGAGTCTTGGGAAAGAGTATTTTTAATAATGAGATCATGTCCTTCCAACTTTTTTCTTTTCTTGGAAGGTTGGATAATTGAATGCTCCCTCACCCCCCCCTTTTTTTCAGATTACTAACTTTTTGGCTTTCAAGACGTTCTGGCTTATAGTTGAGTAAGAGCATCAGATTTGTGCACTAGACCAATGCAAAAAAGATTTTGATATTCATATCTTGAGTTAAAGACATAACATTCTTAGAGAAATCCTGCCAGACCCCTTCAAATACTCTTGCTTTTTCTGCTTCATCATTCTTGATGTAATAAATAGATGACTTTTTTAATAAAGGCAATAGTAGACATTAGTTCTCTTTCTTAAAATGTTCTCAATTGGCCACATCACAAGGTGACAATTCTGTGTTAACTTCTTCTTTTTTTTTTAAGTAATCTCTCCTCCCAGCGTGGGGCTCAGACCCACAGCCCCTGGGATCAAGAGGGCACGGTCTACTGACTGAGCCGGCCAGGTGCCCTTATGTTGACTCTCATACCTTCTCTCCTCACCAATTTTGTTCTTGACATTTTAAGCATACCCAAATCAAAATGATGTTAGTGAAACCTTCAGTGGGAGTGTTACTGAGGAGAAGAGGAAGAAGAAAACAGTATGATCTAAAAAGCCACCTAAGCAGGACAGAACCTGGGAAGGTTAAGATTCCCACCCGAATTGCTAAGATTGACTGCCCCGCTTCGCCCTGAATGTTTCTTCAGTGGTTTAGAGGAAAACATTATTTCTTGAAGCAACTAACTACATAGAGTATTTCAGGAACTGCAGAGAACCTAGCTCACTTTCCACAGAGACTGGGTCTTGTGCTCGTATCACTAGGGACATCTGCAGAGCAATACTGAGGATAGGATTAACGTCTAGAGAAGCAGCCTGGAGTCAGAGAGAGGTGGAGCCTCCCTGATCATCTGTGTTTGAACCTTAACCAGATTTTGCAACCAGCCCATGTCACCTGTGCACGTGCTTATCAGAGCTATGAAGTTTTATTGATCTCCTTCTGGCACAGTAGGAAATATCACCAGTCAAAATTGTCCTGGGTTAGACCTTATGCCATTTATAAAAATTAATTCCAAAGAGATCATAGACCTGAGCGTAAAATCTGTAACTATAAAACTTGCAGAAGAAAATACAAGAGAAAACCTTTGTGTCCCTGGGTAGACAAAGATTTCTTAGACATGATGCAAAAAACCATGATCCATAGAAGAAAGAGTTGATAGTTCGGACTTTATCAAAATTAAAAACTGCTCTTTTAGAAAGACACTGTTAAGAAAATGAAAAGACAAGTCAAAGCCTGGGAGAAGATGTTTGCAAAGCACACATCTGATAAAGGAATTGTATCCAAAATATATATAGAACTTTTACTACACACTAAAAGATAAGCAACCTCATGAAAACGTGAGCAAAAGATCTGAATGGACATTTTGCAGAGAAGGATATGTGAATGGCTAATAAACACATGAAAAGACACTCAGCATCATTATTCATTAGGAAAATGCAAATTAAAAGCATAATTTGATACCACTGCACATTAGAATGCCTTAAATCGAAAAAAGTCCTGACAATCCCCAGTGCTGGGGAGGAAGTTCAG
Source organism: Procyon lotor (assembly GCA_028646535.1). Lineage (NCBI taxonomy): Eukaryota > Metazoa > Chordata > Mammalia > Carnivora > Procyonidae > Procyon > Procyon lotor. Next base: position 31,526,177 of record CM053603.1, read on the forward strand.
CGACCCTCACAATGCCAGTGGGAGTGCAATATGGTACAGTTCCTCTGGGAAAACGGTTTGGCAGTTTCTTATAAAGTTAAACATACACTTACCATATGAGCCAGCAATCCCACTTCTATAAAGTTACTAAAAGAAATAAAGACATATGTTCACACAAAAACCTGTACTCGGATATTTATAGCAGCTTTATTCATATCACCAAAATCTGGAAGCAACCCAAATGCCCTTCAGCTGGTGAATGAGAAACAAAGAGTGGGTCTGTCCCTACCACGGAATACTACTCAGCAAGAAAAAGGAACGAACGACCAACATATGCAACCCAGATGAGTCTCAGATGCATTATCCGAAGTGAAAGAAGCTGGTCTCCAAAGGTGACATACCGTGTGATTCTATTTCTATGACGTTCTGGAAAAGGCAAAACCATGGGGACGGGCAGATCCGTGGTTGCCAGAGGTTGGGTGGAGGGAGGGTTTGACCAAATGGAGGGGCAGCAAAAGGGGATTTGGGGAGGAAATTGAAGTAATTTTCATCTTGATTGTGGAGGGGGATACAAGACAAGAATGCATTTGTCAAAACTCGGACCTATACACCCACAGAGTTTTATTGTATCTAAATGACTTTAGTAAATCTGACTTTTGATCATTCTGTCATCCTAGAATGGAAAATTCCTCAAGCCTCTACATTTCTTATTGCCTGCCCCAGTGATACTAATCACAAGAGCTAGCATTTTGTAGTTTAGCTGCGTGCCCAGCACTGTGGGTAATCTTGTGCTTTCCTGACTGTTCTCCTTAGTAATTCACCCAATTAGTCGGGCCCTGATTCTTAGAATCATCCTTGACTCCTCTCTTAATGCTATACCCTACATCCAGCCGATGAGCAAATCTTTTGCACTTGACCTTCAATACGCACCCTGAGTCTGACCACTTCTCATTAGGTCTCTTGCTATCACTCCAGTCCAAGCTGGGATCAGCTTTCAGCTGCCTAAATGGCCTCCCTACCTCTCCTCTTGCTCCCTGCACCTGTCTGGACAGGCTAGGTTAGGTCCAGAAGTGGCATGCCCGCTGTGGGCCAGGTATAGTCATGTCCCATGTCTCCTCCCTCTAGAACCCAGGATGATGGAGCAGCGTCCAGCTTAAGTGCTGGTCACAGAGACGGGGGGTAAGGAGTTCTGGGGAGACTTGCACTGGCAGCTGATTAACGGCTTGGCCTATAAGTGACACTCCTGACTTCTGTTCAAGGTCACAGCCCATGGCCTCATTCAGTGCCGGGAAGTGCAGCCCACCGTGTGCCCAGGAGGTGGAGAGCAGGAAGTATGTGTCCATCATACGGACACATGATAACCATGTGTTATCATGTGATAACCATGACTCTTTAAAGTCTCTTCTCCAAACAGTGGTCAGAGGGATGTCCATGACAAAAGCAATCCCCTGCTCAAAGTCCTCTAATGACTTCTCCTAGCTCTTAAATGAAAATCCAGAATCTTGACCCTGGCCTTCAAGGCTTACTGACTTCATCCGCTTTGAACCCAGCTCCAGGCACACTCTACTCTTGTGCTCTCCTGCCAAGCCCATTGGCCTCCCAGGGCCTTTCTCTCTGTTCTCCCCCCACATACTGCCATAGCTCCGTCTTTCTCATTGTCCAGATGTCTGCTACCCATTCCCTCTGCAGAGAGGGGACCTCCCTGAATTATCATATACAGCATACCCCCCAGTCAGTTTCCCCCTTATCCTGCTCTATTTTTCTTTCCATCATTATAATGCCCTGGCATTACACGCTGTATTATTTGTTTTTGCCTGACTCTCACACTAGAATTTAATCTCTATCTATCAGGACAATGACTTGGCTTTGTTTCTCCATCCCTAGTGCCTAGAACAGTGTAGAAAATGTTCCTCCAGAAAGTAGGACCTCAGAATTTATTTGTGGAATGAATGAAGCACTTTTATATCTATTACCCCATTGAAACCCCTGAACGACCCAGTGAGGTAAGAACCATCATTATTGCCTTCCTAGACGAAGGAAGAATCTGACGCAGGGAAGGAGTTTGCCTGGAGGTAAGGACAGGGTTTGCGTTCAAATTCAGCATCTGATTTCCCGGCTCCACCTCTTGTTTTTTGGTAAGATTTTTTTTATTTATTTGAAAGAGAAATTTTATTTTATTTATTTTATTTTATTTTTTAATTTATTTTAAGAGAAAGAGAGAGAGAGTGAATGGGAGTGAGAGGGAGAGAGAAAGAATCTAAAGCAGATTTGCGTGGACCACAGAGCCCAACGCGGAGCTAGAGCCCACGATGGTGAGATCATGACCAGAGCTGAAACCAAGAGTCAGACACTTAGCTGACAGAGCTACCCAGGCACCCCCCAGCTCTAACCCTACATTTCTCTCTTCACTATGCTGCTTGTGAAGCCCCGCTTTCACTGACAAAGGACCAGCTGGTTTGGGAGGGTGCCTGGGGAAGGTGAGCACACGTGGAAGTCCAAGCAGTCCTTTCTGACTGAAGATCCCAGGGTCCTCTTAAAGATAGAGAGGTTTGCTGGCCCTGGTACACCTAGTCTGTGGGCCCACGTTATGGTGAGTTCCTGCCAAATCAGATAAGAAATGCGTGCCTGAACCCCGGGAATGCACGACACACTTTGGCACTGCTCCATGTGGGGCCTTAGAGATATGCAGAGTGGGGGTTCCCAACGATGGTATCATTTCCTGCATTGACTCAACAAATATGTGTGGATGCCTGGCAGCTCGTCCTTGATACCTTTAGAATCAGAGCCACAGAATTCTGAGGGTAGGAAGCAGAGTCAAGACAATTAACCCGTCTACTTATGTCCTTTTAGTTTGGGGACAAAACCCCTGGGGCCCTGGAGATTACAGAGGGCTTTCACACACATGGTCGCCCTTGATCTTCACAGCACCCCCTCAGTGAGAGTCATTGTCATCCTTCTCCTTAGGAGGAAGCTGTGGTGCTGAGACTCAGGCAGGGCGTATGACTTGCCTAAGGCCATAGACCCAAGAGCAGGTTTGAAACCTGAGCTTCAAAACCTGCTTTTCTGATGGCAGGTTCTTGCTACTGGGCCACAGACTGGATCCATGGGACTCAAACATGGTGGGAGTCCTTCAGAATTAGATTAAGGAAGGGGCTCCCCCACAGGAACATCTACTGTTGGGGTCTGTTTATACATTATGACGGCCTGAACTGTGTTCTTCCTCAGATTCATAGAGTAAAGTCCTAACTCCCAGCATCTCAGAAAGTACATTTGGAGATAGAGCCTTGAAACCAGTAATTGAGTGAAAGCGAGGCCCTTACAGTTGGACCTCGTCCAATGGGACTGGTTTCTCTTGTAAGACAGGAGGAGACATGAGGGAGGTGTGCGCACAGAGAAAAGGCCATGTGGGGACCCACTGACACCATCACCTCGGACGTCCAGCCTCCACGATGAGACCCACCAAATTTCTGTTGTGTAAGTCACCCCATCCATGGTCTGTTGTTCCAGCAGCCCGGGCACACGAGTGATCCAGGTGTCGCGAGTGTGTGTGGTCAGAGAGGATAGGAGTGTATACTCAGGTGTGGTCTGAAAGCGTCAGGTGTTTACACAACATGAATGCTAGCGATAACCCCGTGAGGTGGGTTCTGCGACGGTGCCCCTTTACTGACTAAGGAAAGTAAGACAAAGCAGAGTCACTTGCCCTGAGCTGTGCATTTGTCAAGGGGCAGGGCTAGGATTCGAATCCAAGCAGCCTGGGCTCCCAAGCCCTCACCCTGAAGGATCTAGCCGAGTTAGTTATCATCATTCCCATGGTCTGGCCAGGAGACTGACACTCGGACACTTGTCCAACATCCCAGAACCAGGGCACAGTGGAACCAGACTCCAGGTTCTTTGTATTTCATCACAAACGGAATCCCTGGAACTCAAGAATCCTGAAAGCCATTCACTGGAGGAAGGGAAGGGACCCAACAGAGAGGACAAGAGCCAAGATCTATGTATGCACAGAATGAATCTGGGTGGGGGAGGGATGTGCTAAAGAGGTCTGGGCCAACTGAAAAGGGAGGGGAGAGGGTAACATGGAGCCAGAATTTGGGAAGGCTAGGAGGGGGAAATGTAGAAACCAGAAGCGTTTGAGGAGCATGGGATCCCCTACCCCCTTTTTACACCCTCTCCCCCCTCCTGCTACTCACCCACGGAGAGAAGTGGAGTAACTTGCCCCAGGCCACATAACCACAGAACAAGGCAGGCCCCTGGCAGGTGTCCTTGACTCTCAAGTCCACTCCCCTCTTACTTTCATTTTCAGTGTTGATAGCTACTTGCAAGGCACCTACTATGGGCCCAATACCAGAGGCTGACAACACCAGGACGAAGGACACGGCAGCCTTGGCCTCTGGAGCACACAGTCTGGAAGAAACGGCTGCACGTACAGATCATTCCCAAGGTGGTGAGGACCATGGTGGCCAGGTGATCGTGCTCATCAGTGTTCTCTCATCTTCCGGTATCTTCCTTCATTCCAAGCCGTTTACTGGGCCTGTGCTCTCTGTCTTGAGAAATCTGACAGAGTAGAAGGGAAAAAGGCCTGTCAGTCTCTGCCTCTTGTGTCCCATGATGCTAAACTCTCAGAGTTCCCCTGGGGCAACCCAGGGCAGGTAGGGGGATAAATAAATGTCCCAAAGAAGGAAGTGGATGGGGAGCTCTTTTTCCAAACAAGAAAACTCTTCACAGGTGCTTGGGGAGGGAGAGAAAACAAGGAGTTAATTAGGGGGAGAAAGCTGAGGGCCAGAAAGCAGGAGGCTCTGTCCACAAAGGGGGTCCAGGGAAGGCAGCAAGACCTCAGAGCAGGTGCGGTGGTGGTAGGGTCCATGCAGACGAAGCCAAGGCCGCTTTGCAGAGATTCTAGTGACCCAGCATGGAGTGAGCATTGCCTTCGTGATGCCTGAACTTGGAAGGAGCCATGAAGAGAAACCCAGGGATGCCTTTAGGGCAACTTGGGACAAACAGGTGCTCCAGGACCAGGCGGACCCCTCCCCTGAGCCAAATCCTGCAGGAAGGCATGATCGGGAATCCAGGTACCTGTAAGAGGAATAAAGCGGTTCAGGTCCTTGCTGAGCTCCTGGGAGCACTGAGAACCTCGAGAGTCTAGAACTTAGATTCACCACCGGAAAGAGGGGAAGCACCACACTGAGGGAGATTGACTTGGGATGGGGTTCAAAATACAGATCAAGACGGGAGAGATGAAAATAAGGAAAGGTGTGCCGGGCGTGCCTGAAAGGTGCGCCTGCTCCACTGAAGGAGAGGCCAACTGAGAAGCGGGAGCACATGCTGCCCAGCCAGGATTGCCCAGAGCGGTGTCAGGGAGAGCATCCCGGGCCCAGGGAGCCTCACATGCAGTGACACTGAGGGGCAGTGGCTCATGGACCACAGGGAAATCAATGTGTTGGAACTAGGATGATGTGAATCAGTGGAGGTGACACTCCAGAGAGGAAAGCCCTGTCTTGATGCAGCTTACACACCAGGCGCATTGGCCGGAGTTTATCTTGAAGATTGGTTATCGACACATTGTAATCAAGGGAGCTGGAGGCTTAGTACAGAGTTTTTAAAATCTCTTTGGGAGCAATGTAGATGTTGGTGACCTCTCAAAATGAGAAAGTATGCAAAAGGACAGTAAAAATGGCCAAGAACCGAACAGGGAGCGGGTAAATGAAAAGAATAAGAGATCTCCAGCAACAGAAGTTCCTGGACTTTTTTTTCTTATTTTTTTTAAAGAGTTTTATTTATTTGACAGAAAAACAGAGGGAGCATAAGCAGTGGAGCGGCAGGCAGAGGGAGAGAGGGAAGCAGGCTCCCCACTGAGCAAAGAGCCGGATGCTAGGTTGGATCCCAGGACCCCGGGATCATGACCTGAGCCAAAGACAGATGCTTAACTGACTGAGCCACCCAGGCTCCTCCCCCTCTTTCTTTGAGAAAAATAATAGAGATTTGTTTTCCAATTATATTTTATTTTACTCTATTTTGGAGAGAGTGCAAGCAGGGGAGGGACAGAGGGAGGAGAGAAAGAATCTTAAGCAGGGTCCACACTCAGTGCAGAGCCTGATGCAGGGCTTGATCTCACTACCCCGAGATTATGACCTGAGCCTAAACCAAGAGATGGATGCTTAAATGACTGAGCCACCCAGATGCCCCCCAATATTTTAAAATTTGGACCTCCCTGCTCTCACCCCTTCCAAATGAGCTCACTTCCCACCATTAGTCCAAACTGAGGACTCTCTCCACTGGGCATTAAAGCACACTGTATTACCAGCCTCCCCAGTCAGAGGAAATAGTTTTGGGCCCTGGGCTCAACAATCTCTATCCAAACCTTCTGTTGGAGGATGAATGATGCCAAACTCCCCAGATAGAGACAAGTCAACCATAATTGAGTCCGGGTGATACTCTGGGCTCTGGCCATCCTCAAGTGGTCCCCCATCAATGACTGGAGACAACTGAGGCCAGAGGTACTGGAATTCAAACATTCTGAGAACCGACCTGAGAGCTGAGGTTGGCACCAGTGAGAGCAAATGGTCTCCCAAATGCCTGAGCCAAATCCTGCAGGAAGGCATGATTGGGAATCCAGTTTCCTGTAAGAGAAGTAAAGGAGTTCAGGTCCTTACTGAGCTCCTGGGAGCATTCCAACACCAGGGTCATTGGGCCCAGTAGCAAGTCTTTCAGGAGCCCCTTGGGTACCTGAAGACGTTGGCCATGTGGCCCAGGCAGAAGGTTGGTGGCTGGGCCTGGCTGCAGCCTTGGATGAGGTACACAGCGCCCAGCTGGCCAAGCCAGTCAGGCCATACATGTGTCGGTGGGGACAGCCACCATTGTGCCAGGGCGCACTTTGGCCATGGCAGCCCAAAGCACCTTGGCCCGGCGTGCATGATCCAGGCCGTTGGTCCCATGGCCCAGCTCCTGCGGCTCTCCTGGAGAGAGAGCAGGAGCCGGGCCTCCAGCGCTCCTGAACTGGCAATTGAACTGGCTACCTCACTGTAGCCCTCAGCCACCTGCAAATCTCCTGGACTGAATTCATGATTGGACTTTGGGGGGTGAGGCACAGGGAGGATTCAAGAATGATGCCCAGGTTTCTGACCTGAGTTAATGAGTCAACCATGGTGATATTAATAGAGCCAGAGTTATAGGAGGGGAGGCTGTTTGGAGGAGGAGATACTGGGTTGAGCTGTAGATATGACAAATTTGTTGTATCACTTAGGAAGATTTGGCTGCAAGTAACAATGATGAAACAAAACCAAAACCTACACAAACAATGATACATTAATGAATTATTTATAACATAGTTGGAAGCCCCTGTCCCAGATAAGATTCTATTGGCTGGTCGTGAAGGACCCAGGGGCCATTCTTCTCTTGTTGGATTTGACCTATTTCTCATGGTTACGGATGGCTGTCATGACTCTAATATTACGCGGTGCAGCAATATCTAGAAGGAGAAAAGAAACCATCACTTATGTGTCTATCTAAGGGAGAGAAAACTTTTCCTAGATATTCCCAGAAATCGCCCCTGTCTGGATCACGTGCCCACTCCTTAAGCAATCACGGGCTTCAGCTGATCGTCAGGCAAGGATTGGCAGCTGAGGAGTCATCCACCCACCACGCCCACTAGGGGACTATGGCACTTGCAAATGGAGATATGTTGGAACCAACTGGAGATGAGGAACGGAAGACAGATTTCAGCTGAAGATAGCACAGAGGTGCTATGAGGAAAGCTATGGATGAGCCCCTGCGGGGACAGGACACAAAGAAGAAAAAGGAGCCAAACACAGAACTCCAGAGAATACCTCTACATAAGGGGCTCCACATGGAAGAAAAATTGCAGTGTCACGGTTGAGAACTTGCCTCTGGATTCTAGCAGACCTCGATGGGAAGTCCAGTCCTGCTACTTATTAGCCATGGACCTAACAGGTAAAGGATCCCTTCATCACTCCAAGCCTTCCTGTGCTCATCCATAAAAGGGAACCGGGAAGTCCCACCTCCCAGGGCTGCTGTCAAGAGTTGGTAAGAAAATGCCCACACAGCCTCGTGTGACCCCAGCCTACGGCAGCTGCTCGTGGCCACTTGGGAAGAAGAATGGCCTAAAGAGTGTCTGAGGAGTGAAGGGAAAGGCCAGAGAGTAACCAGGACAGGATGGTGTCATTGAAGGCATAGGGCGAGAGGATTTCAAGGAGGAAAGAGTGGGCAATTATGTCATCTGCTGGAAAGAGGTTGGGTCAGAAGTGGACTGCAAAATGCCCTTTGGATTTAGCAATTAGAAGGTCACTGGTACCCTTGACAAGAGCACTCTGAGTGGAGCGCTGGGGTTGGGAGCCAGGAAGCAGGGGGTCAGCAGTCAAGACCAGAATTCGACTTGTCTGGCTGTGAACCAACATCAACGTTCATCAGCGCGATGCCAGGAGCCGCTTCGTTTGGAAAATTCCCATTTTAAGTCATGCCTCAAAAATACTCATTTGGAGAGCAGTAAACAGTAGGATTCCACAATCTGTGAATGAAACGGCCCCTCTTCGTCATTTTTAATTTTTTTGTGGATACGGCAAAGGTGGTTGTTTCCTTTCATTAGAAATATGTTGCGTGCTTTTGGAGGATTTGTGTTTACACTACCGTTTTATTGCTATATGGTTCTTTTTTATATAACATATTTTACAACCATAAAAACAAACAAACAAAATAAACAAAACCCAAACAACATATGTGCTTCCCATTAAATTCAGAAAGTTCAAACCCCTCACTCTGTGCACGTTTTTTGAGGCAAAGTGTGGGACTAGGAAAACCCTATGAGAAATGTGCAATTTGACAAATCCGCCTTTAAGAAATGATACAGTTGCTTTCGAGACTGGTTTGGTCGTACGGATCGTGTTTGTCAGGGTTGTCATTAAAAGCCTAATATTTTTCCCGTTGCAGAATGTCTCCAAGTGATTCAGACATGGGCAGAGGCTAAGCACGGTCAATTTCGTGACCTCCCTCCTGCTACCCACCCCCTGTCCTGGCTATCTCAACTCCCTAGTGGACGATCTCTTATCCCTAGCAACAACTGCAGCTGCTACTGTTTCTTGACTCTGGCGAGGAACGTGGGCTTAGGGCCAAGTCTACTGTCCAGGGCTCCCCATGGAAGATGCTAGAAGAGCACTACACACTCTCACCATCAGTGACCCAAGTTCATCACCTCGGCCGAACATCTGGATTGCAACACACGGAGTTCAAAGGTCCGGCGTGTGTGTCTGCACCTGGCCTAGCTGTTTAAACGGAGCTGACCTCAAACCAAACACCCGGCCTTAGTGCTGTTATTTACGCAGAGGCTAGGATGCCAAATATAAATATTAACTTCGGCATCTTCTCCCTACAGGACTTTGTGACTCAAGGATGCGTATTAACTGTCTACCGTGCACAAAAAGCTACTCCACTCTTCTTTGAGTACTGAACTCCTCTCAAAGGAAGGCTGATCTCCTTTCTGACCATTGTGAATGTTTGTTTGTTTGCTTTAATAATATCATGGCACCTTTCTGCCGAGGGGTTCGCTGTCGCCTCATCGGGTCAGGGGGGCACGCTGCAGATGTGCTTCCCATCCCCGGGAGAGGCTTGTGAGCAAGCACCATATGTTATTAAGACCTCTCAGAACTCATTGCCATTGCTGGGAGCACAGTCAGGGAAGCAAGAGGCGAAATGGGGCCATGAGGCAGACGTGGGTCCTCAATGCTCAGCAGCTCTGAGCTGTTCCTCTTCTTTGAAGTCGGCTAAGGAAAATGGATGAGTGTGTGTGTGTGTGTGTGTGTGTGTGTGTGTGTGTGTGTGTGTGTGTGTGTTGGGTGTGGCTGAGAGCAGCCAGAGGCAGAAGAGGTGTAGTAGTTTAAGGAAAAGGTAGAGTAGGTAGAGTATGACATACCCCGACACAGGAATGAACCTAGTTTTTCTGTTTCAAGAGAGAGAACTGAAGATACAAAGAGCATGAATTTTATTTATTTATTTATTTATTTATTTATTTATTATTATTTTTTTGAGAGAGAGAGAGACTATGTGTGAGCTGGGCAGGGAAAGGCACAGGGAGAAGAGGAGAATTTTTTTTTTTTTTTAAAGATTTTATTTACTTATGAAAGAGCAGAGCAAGAGCCAGGGGTGGGACAGAAGGAGAAGGAGAAGCAGACTCCTCACTGAGCAGGGAGCCTGGTGCGGGGCTTGAACCCAGGACCTGAGATCATGACCTGAGCCAAAGGCAGACACTAAACCAACTGAGCCACCCAGGTGCCCCAAAGAGAGAGAGAATCTTAAGCAGACTCGGTGCTGAGCTCAGAGCCTGAGGCAGCGCTCCATCTCACAACCCTAACATCATGACCTGAGCCGAAATCCGGAGTCAGATGCTTAACCAACTGAGCCACCCAGGCGCTCCCCAGAGAGCATGATTTCATTTCCACAAACATGTATTACCAAATTGATGATAACATCCAATGTAGTAAGTGCTGGGGGACAGGGGCGTACCCAAAATACTACGGGGTTAAGAGGAAAAAAGACTCTAACCTTGCCTAGGATACTAATAAAAGTTTCACAGAGAAGCAAGCATTTGAATGGAATGATTGAATTATTCCTTCATTTGACAAATGATCAAGCCCTATATCACAAATTATCGAGCCCAAATGTGCCAGCACCATCCTGGGCACCCCGCGGAGGACAAACAAGGTCATTCTCATGAGGGAGCTGACTCTTTCGTGAAGCTAGACCACATGCCTCATGGGTGCCAGGCCCCGGGAGATACCCTCTTGGAGAAAACATTCTGTGGGAACAGATGAAACAATCAGACAAGTCACTTCAAAACTGCGCCATGGGGGTTATGACCAGAGGACAGGAGGCTATGGGATAATAAGAAGGGGACTTGGTTTGGTTCGATGATTTGCCAGGAGAGGGGGCAGTTCTGTCCTCCAAGGCCAATTTCACAGCACCTGGACACATTTTTGGTTGTAGAAGCTGGGGGAGCGGGGTGCTGCTCGCATCCAGCAAGCTGGGGCCAGTGATGCTGTCACACATCCTACAGTGCCCATCTGACCACAGTCTCCAACAGTCTGCTATTCAGAATTATCCCACAGAGAATCATCTACCCCGAAATGTCAGTAGTACCGAGGCTGAGAAACTCTGGCTTAGTCCTAGGCCCAGGGAATGCTTTGGGGAAGAAGTGCAGTTCGATGTAAGGACCAGGGGATGCTAGAAGTTCAGAATGCTGAGGAAAAGGAGTCCAGCATCTAATCAGAGTTTGAAATAATGATGAGAGAGAGTCGTCCCCAGGAACTCCAGCTGAGAAGGCAGGGAAGGTGGAGGGGAGTTGGTAGGAGATGAAACACAGAACCCAGTCTGTTCCCAGAGTAACTGGAAGGTCTTCTATGCCCTGTAAGGAAGTGTGGGCTTGATCTGGAGGACATGGTGGCTAATACAATCTCCCCACCCTACCGCCTCTCACACTCATCTACCCCTTTGGAAAATTTTAAATCCAGTGACGTGATTCCATTTGTTTTTAGAAAATCCTCTCTAACGGCAGTGCAGATGACTGGAGAAGGGTGGGGGGATGGGAGCAGAGATTGGAGGCACAGGAGAGACTGCTGCAAGACAGAAATGATGACCGCAGGCCATAGCAGTGAACATGCGGAAGCTGCAACAGACCCCTGAGAATAGAGATGTTTTTATTTTTGATGATCAATTGGGTGTGGGGAAGGAAGGAATGACTTAGGATGACTCTGAGGTTTGTAGCTGAGGGCTAGTGTGAGTGGTGAGGTGTGTGACAGAGGGGAAGTAATATATAGGGGACATAGTCCAGTTTACAAATATGGTGCTGATGGTTCTGTGGGGACATCCAAGTGGACACATCCTGTTCACAGGGAGAAAAGCAGATCTGGTCCTGAGGAAAGACAGGCACTGGAGATGCGGACGTGGGAATCAGGAGGGCCTAGAGTGGTAACCGAAGTCTTAAATGTGGAAAAGGCACTCAGGGACAGCGCCTGGTGAGAGATGAGAAGACAAAGGGCAGAATGTCGGGGTTTGTGCAGAGTTGAGGGGCAGAAAAAGAAGGAACCAAAGAGGATGAACCAGAGACATAGAAAGAGCAGTGACACCCCCCAAGGAAGGGCCTCATTTAGAGAATAAGAAAGTGGTCAAGCTGTCCAACGTAGCAGAGGTTAAGTAGGACGGGAAATTAGATGAAGCCATTGGACATGTCAATCAAGAGGTCATTGGTGACCTTTTCAAGAGCAGTTTCACTACAATGGTGAGCATGGAATTTATTTAAAAATACTCAATTACCCAAATGTAGAGGAAGAAAGTGGGAACTGAATGTCTTTATATCTGGACAGAATTCGAATAGCAGATATTCTGCAGGCTTCGCAAACAGAAAGGAGTAAATTGATTAAACCAAAAACCAGATTAACAATAGGCCAAATCATAAGAAGAGTTATTGTATACGAAAAAGAGAAGTGTGGAGGCAAGCAGCCTCAGAGTCGACCGGGCAGCTTAGCAGTGTCTGTAAGAATTGTGACTCTTTCTATTTATTTGCTCTGTCACTCTCATTCTGGTGACCACATGGTCACAAAATGGCAGCTGCAGCTCCAAGCCTCACATCCTTACATACATGACGGTACCTAAAGCAGGAAGGAAGATGCCAGGGAGCAAAAGGAAGCTCACCTCACACTTTTCTCTCCTTTCCTTGGGAGACTTTCCCTTAGGTCTTATCACATGCCTTCTCTTAGACCATTAAAGATGAAGGTAAAGGGGCTGCCATAAATGGCTTGCACCAAATCGTGATTCTTCCCCTGGGATTAAGCCCATGGCTGCTTGAATAGAACTGGGGTTCTATTCACAAGGAAGAAGGGAGCCTGGCAGTTGGGGTGACAACCAGCAGTGTCTCCCATAGGAAACCATCTTTTCATAGGGAGAGGGGAACATGCCAGCCAGCCTTACAGAATGGGACAAGCCCTTGGGGTGCTTTGAAAAGAATGATTAGGTTTCACAGTCAATAATCACAGCTGAAACATTATAAAGATATCCCCCACTTATTGACTACCAACTTTGAGCAGGAGGCTGATGGCTCTGCAGACCTTCTATACGCAGCGATATCAGGATGCAGGTAACAATTGGGAGGATGGTGTTGTCAATGAAGTATAGTTATTGAGGGTTTACTATGTGCCAGACACTTTATATTCATATTCTCAATCTGCAAGACACAAGTGAGATGGAAAGATGCTACTAATATGGCCGTTGTGTAAAGGAGAAAACGGAAGCGCGGGGGGGTTCCATGATTGGCCTGAAGTCCCTCAGCCGGTAGCAGCTGTCCCGGGACTGTCTCACCCCAAAGTCCGAACACATGCTGATGACCCCTTACTGCTGCCTTCGATAAAAAGAAGCCCCCGGGAGGTTTTGTTACACCCTAGAGACGGAAGCAGTCGTGTGTGCGAACGGAAGCTGTGCTGCCCTGAGCTTTTCCTCTTTACCAGTGTCCTGAGATTTTAGCATTTCATTTTCCCACACAACATTGCAACTAAAGCACAGCCAGCAGACGGCCCATTCCCTCCAGCTTTGCACCCTCATTAACGAGCTCACTGGTCTTAGCCCTGCACCTGCGGGCCCCGGAGACTGGGATCGGAAGGCGCCCTCACAGGCTAGGTCTAGGGCACGGGAACCAGAACTTCCTCCTGGTGGGAGCAGTGTGGACGTGGCTGTTTAGGGGACTGGGATGATATGCCAAGGGCACTCATACGGAGGAAAGGGGGACGTCCAACAAAAGAGGACAAACTCTCGGGCGCTCAACAGGTTCTCAGCTGGAATTTAGGTTCATGTCTTGAGACGAGAGAGGAAGTAGAGCTTAGGGGGCTAAGTGTTCTCGGCTCTATGGTCAGCATTCCAGGGGCATCATCTTACCGAGCCTCACAGCGAGGTCACGGAGAAGAAACTTTTATTATCTCTGCGTTATAGATGAGGAAAAGGAGGCTGGGAGTGTTTTAACAGTTTGCTTAGGGTTACACAGCTAGTGAGTGGCCGCAAAGGGATTGGACCCACCCAGATCTGTCCCTCCACACCAATCACCTGTAATCATGATGCTTTGCTCCCTGGGGATTCCTTAGGTACTGCCGTGACTACACAGCTCCAGGTACTGAGTGAACCCGGGCTAGGCACAGGGGGAAGGGGTTCTTGGAACCCACGATCTTTCTGTTTCTTTAAAATCCTATTTCTGTTTCAAATACATTCCAAAGTGTGTATATTTCAGGAGGAGCACACATACATAATTTAAATCATGGCAGCATGTTGGAAAGGCATTTTAACAGTACCACAAAAAAAAAGCAAAGAGGCCATAAATTCTATATAACCCCTTAGCAAGCCCTATCATGCCCTGGGGGTTGGGTGAAGGGGCTTTGTGTCTCCCCCCACCCCCCTCCATGAAAGAGAGAACCCTAAGGCAAGCCAGCCTTTCTCACGGTTAATACAGGCCTATTCTAGATTGGGTCTTGACCAAGTCCTTTTGCTAACCAAGTTCTCCTTTCTTTCCCCATTATTTCCAAGACAGCTAAGATTGTCCACTGTGGTTTGGGTTAGGGGCTGTGTGTACAAAGTTGGCAGACCAGCCGAGAAGTGGCAAGAAGGGACAGGAAGAAGACCCCACCCACCTACCAACAAGTGGGAACCCAGTTCCAGGCACTAATGTCAATCCTTCTCTCCCTTGAAAATAACTAACAGAATTTGGATTCCTCTTGCCAGACACTAGAGCTATGATCCAGAAATGGCATTATCACAAGCCATAATCAAAACCTAAAGCAGAGGGACTCTGAAACAACAGCATACCCATCTGACCCTCCCCTAGCCCACAGTGCACCTATAGGGTACCCTAAGAGGTGACTGAGAACATTGCACCCCTTCGTCTGAGTGATACAACCTGGCACCAGGGTACAAGATGTAGTGGGTGGAGGGCTGCCTGGATTTCAGCCCTCACTCTGCAAAGCACAGTAAAAAATGGCAGCACTGACCCAGGTCTGGCCTCAGATTCCCAGAATGTTTTCCAGTGTTTAAAAGCAGGAAGCTGGGGGACACGTTCTCACCCAGCTTAAAGGGAAAGAAGGAATCTGAGAACTCTTTTCTTGTTGAATTACTTAAATCCTGCAGCTCAGCTTAGAAAGACTCAATTAAGAGGAGTTGTTGGAAAACCTCAGAACCATGAAAGGCCCAAGGCCATGTTCAAAAAGCTTTCAAAAACTGTTAGCACGGAACAATTTTGTTTAGTTCACAAAATTGGCATTGACCCGGCCAACACCTCTCCTCTTAGCTTCATCTCTCAGCCTCATTCCCAACTCCTCATAACAGAGGCGGAAGGAAAATGCAAGGCTTTGGAGCGTGGGCTCTACATTCCAGTTTAGAATTGGCCACAGTACTTTTGAGCTGTGTGACCCTGGGCAAATAACTTAACTTCTCTGAACTCTAATTTTCTCACAGGGTTATCATAGTGGGTAAGTGGGATAGGGACATATAAAGCACTTTATATTATGTTTGCCCCTTGGAAAATGGAGAATGCATAATAGTTACTATTAACCCAAGCCGTGCTGGAAGAAAGAACTCAGGAGTGGTCAACCAATGTGATACCTCCTTTCTCCTTGCCTCAGCACCCACTGGGGTAGTGGCCAGTATGGTAAGAAGTATGTATGTATAACTGGAAATGGGCATGACCAACTTTATATATATTTTTTTAAATATTTTATTTATTTGACAGAGAGAAACACAGTGAGAGAGGGAACACAAGCAGAGGGAATGGTAGCGGGAGAAGCAGGCTTCCCACCAAGCAGGGAGCCCGATGCGGGGCTCGATCCCAGGACCGTGGGATCATGACCTGAGCTGAAGGCAGACACTCAACGACTGAGTCACCCAGGCGGCCCCCAACTTTATCTTTTTTTTACTTAACAAGCATCTATCAATGAGGAATTGACCTAAGTATGGTGGTAAAGATAAAGATGAAAAAAAAATCCTCTACTCTTAAAGAGCTTCCAGATTGGTAAGAAAAGACATGGCAAGGGGGTATCTGCTATTATCAGTTCAGAAAAAATTGTGGAGGCATCTATCATTTATCTCCTCTCTGCTCCTTCCGTCACTTGGAAGGGCCAACCCTTCCTGCATGTCTTGTGACACCTGACTCATCCTGGGAACAGCTGACTGGACCAGAGCAAGAGGCTGGACCAGATCAAGCCAATCAAATTCTTTCCTGGGAATTTAAAATTGAGCAGCTTAGAATTCAGACTCAGGAGGAAATTAATCATGGTAGTGGGTCCAATATCAAAGGTGATATAACCTCAAGGCTGCTAGAATTCTCAGCCTTGGGTACACCTGTGACTAAGCAGAGAATTTCAGAGGAAAGCAGTGAGGGGAAGCCAGGTAGCTCTAGAAAGACATGCCAGAAAGAGACAGAGGGAGTAGCCTTTCAGGTTTCTAATGGCTTTTCATTCCTCATGAGGCTCAGCTATACTTTTTTTCCAATGGGATTTCAAGAGTCTTCTCTTCCAGTAAACCCCCTTTGACTTAAACAGTGGATACCCCCTGGTTCCACAGCAGAGCTAAATGTGTGGGACCCACTGACTGGAGATAAGAAGCTGCCAAAGGCCACTCAGGATTCCTTTAATCAAAATAACTGCCTCTTGAAAGCCTGATTAAATTAACCATTTGGTTTTAATCCAAACAACTGTTTGGCAATTGATCTCATTTGAACAGATCCAGGAAAATAGGAGTATCATCTTTTACTCAGCGCACCAGGATGGTAAGTGATGGTAGACCATTACGAAGAGTTCCCTGAAAAATACATACTTCTGGGGAAATAAAATTCCAAAAGTTATGGATAAAAAAGTGCAATTAGCAGTATTTTAGGCTCTTTCAGCCCTTGTGATTTTTAAAGGGAGCCAAGCACTGGTTTTGAGGTCTTGGGTTTCTTAGGTGTGTATTTAGTGGGCTTAGGGGACACTTTGTGCCCACACCACCCATTGTGTAGAAGGCAGGGACAGCCAGTCAGTGACCCAAACACAGTGTCCATCCAAAAGTTCTTTTTAAAAAGCATAAACACAATTACTTTTATCCAAGCTTCCTTTCTGACTGTCCTGGGCTTGCCAGTACATTAGCAACATTACTTTGCTATCACTGAAGCCTCTAAAATTTAATTCAGGGAAGTCTATGAAAGGGGTAATGCATTTGAGGAATATGTATATTGCCTGTACATCAATTGGCATCTTGGGACTGCTCTGGGGCACTGAGGTCAAAGTTTAGTGATGCATGGAGTTGTCGTCCTAATGGTAAGTATTGATCAGTAGCCTCAGAATGACCAGCAAGCATGCAGTCTTGCCCCAGCCAGACGCCAGGCTCCCAAGAAAGGAGTGTCTTTCCCAGAGAGCCTTGAAAAACAATGCATGGAACACTCAAGCCTGCAATACAGAGAGGCACTAAGATAGTGAATGACTGTTTCAGCAGGATAAGTGGAAAATGATAAATAACACCAAGCACCATCTGCATAGCTATGATACCTAGGAGGAAGGGACTGAAAACCAATAAATATCATCTACACATAAATATGTGCGTTTTCTATTGCTGCCATAACATATTGCCCCCAACTTTGTAACTGAAAGTAATACAGACTTATCATCCCACCTCTGTAGATCCGAAATCCCAGTTTTGGCTGGATGGGTTTCTCTGCTCTGGGTTTCATAAGGCCAAAATCAAGGTGTCAGCAGGCCTGTATTCTTTTTGGAGACTTTGGGATGATGAATCACTTCCAATTTCATTCATGTTTTGGTTGATTTCATTTCCTTACCGATGTAGGGTTGAGGTCCCTGTTTCCTTGCTAGCTGTCACCTGGGTGCTGGGCTTTACTCCTAGAGGCTACCCACATTCATTTTCATGTTTTACACATTGCCCACAACCCTCCATCAGTGCTGGGGTCCCTCCGACACTTGGGATCTCTCCAACTTCTACTTCTGCCAAATCTCTCCTACCTCTGGCCAGAGAAAATTCTCTGCTCTCAAAGGTTTGTGTGATTAGATTGGACCCATCTGGATCATCCAGGATAATCTATTTTAAAGTTTGTGATTTTTTTTTGAGAGAGAGAAAGAGAGAGAACATGAGCAGAGGGAGGGGTAGAGGCAGAGGAAGAAGGAGAGGAAGAATCAAGTTTCTTGCTGAGCTTTACAAAGATTTTTTTTAAAAAGATTTTATTTATTTGACAGAGAGAGACACAGCAGGAGAGGTAGCCCAAGCACGGGAAGTGGGAGAGGGAGAAGGAGGCTTCCTGCCGAGCAGGGAGCCCGATGCAGGGCTTGAACTCAGTATCCTGGGATCATGACCTGAGCCAAAGGCAGATGCGTAACATCTGTGCCACCCAGGCGCCCCTGTATATATTCTTTGGATGGAAGCCACAATCTTCCAAAAACCTAATATTGAAAGTAATATCCATCACTTCTGTTGTATTGTATTCATTAGCAGTGAGTCAACAAGCCCAGTCCACACTCGAGGGGAGCAGAATACTAGGAGGCAGGGACCACGGGGACCATCTTAGAGGCTGCCAACCACAGATGGAGCATCAAGAATCCGCGAGGGGAGCAGAATACTAGGAGGCAGGGACCACGGGGACCATCTTAGAGGCTGCCAACCACAGATGGAGCATCAAGAATCCGTGCAGGAGGCCATGACTCTGGCCTTCATCAAGTGTTCCTAGGAGCTTCTCCTAAACTTCCCTTACGATGAGGATCACTTGGGGGCATTTATTAAAATCAGATTCTCAAGTTCTTCCCTAGAGGTGCCAACTCAGTAGGTCTTGGATAGGGCTTGGGAATCTGCTTTTTAAAACAACCGCCCAGGTTGTTTTTTGTTTTGTTGGTTGGTTTTGTATTTTTTTTTTAATTTTGTTTTTTCAGATAATCTCTACACTCAACGTGGGGCTTGAACTCACTACCCTGAGATCAAGAGTCGCACACTCTACCGACTGAGCCTGCTAGGTGCCCCTGCTTCTCTTGTTAAAGGTAGAAATCGCATGCCATAAAATTCACCCTTTCGAAGTGTACAATTCAATGACTTTAACATATTCCCAAAGTTGTGCAACTATCACCACTTTCTGAGAACATTTCATCACCCTTAAAGAAATCCCTATCCATTAGCACTCACTCTGCATTCTTCCCTCCCTCCAAACCCCTGGCAAACACTGATCAACTTCCTGTCTCTATGCGTTTGCCTATTCTGGACATTTCATCTTAATGGAATTGTACGTTGAGGTGGCCTTTTGTATCTGACTTTTCACTTAGTTTAACGTTTTCAATTCTCATCCATGTTGTAGCATGTTCTCCATACTTCTTTTTATGGCCGAGGATTATTGCATTTTATGGCTACATCACATTTTATCCATCCATTTGTTGATGGACTCAGGAGATTCTTAGCATAAAGGAAGCCTGAGAAAGGCTGCAAACTAAGTTTTATAGGGAGATTAAACACAGTTTGGATGCC
Organism: Procyon lotor; assembly: GCA_028646535.1. Taxonomy (NCBI): domain Eukaryota; kingdom Metazoa; phylum Chordata; class Mammalia; order Carnivora; family Procyonidae; genus Procyon; species Procyon lotor. Next base: position 31,545,677 of record CM053603.1, read on the forward strand.
TCCGAATGCTCGGAAAAATGCAGGTTTCTGGGCCCAAACCAAATCTCCTGAATCAGAAGAAATGCCCAGAAATGTGTATTTTTCTTTTTATGTAAAAAAAAAGTTCAGCGTGGGGCCTGAACTCATGACCCCAAGATCAGGAGTCACATGCTCTACCCACTGAGGCAGCCGGGTGCCCTGGAACCTGCATTTTAAGCCAGCATCCCAGAGAGATTTGTTTGCACTGTGAAACTCGGACTTGGAGCAGTAGCTAGATGAGGTGAGGAGCAGGAAAAGTGAGGAAAATTATTCTCTCTTAGAACATTGTTCCCAAGAAGCACTTTTTCAGCCATTTTCAAAGGTAATGTGGTAAGACGGCCATTAGCCATTTAGCAGTATGACTGACAAAAAGACCTGAGCAGGAGCCATATGAAGTGAATTGTGAGACACACGCAGGAGGGGGTCAAAGGTGACACTTCTTGTGCCTGTGCTGTTTTCCGTTTTATCCTCCTGCAGACCCAGCCCTTGGCCAGGCCCTGCCCCCACCCCAGCTTCTTCTGATATAGGAATTTAACCAACTACGTCTAATGTCATAGATTCTTAGAGTAGAGAAGGACTTAGGAGTTTATCTTGTCCAATGGCTCACAAACACAGCCAATTTTCCAGTCAATTTTAGGATTCTTTTAAAAAAATTTTGCTTTCCAGCCACACCTGGGTGGCTGAGTGGGTTAAGTGTCTGACCTATAATTCCAGCTCAGGTCATGCAATGATCTCAGGGTCCTGAGAGCGGCCCCTTTCAGGTTCCTCGCTCAGCAGAGTCGTCTTGAAGTCTGTCTCTCTGTCCCTCCCCCCACTCTGTCTCTCTTGCTCTCTCAAATAAATAAATCTTTTTTAAAAAAATCCTGCTTTCCAACATTGCCTCCCACTCTTCTCCCCACACAGACACACACACACACACACACACACACCCCAAAAATTTCAACGGGTAGCTCTGGATCCTTAAACTGTGGTTTTGCAAAGCCCTCCAGGTAAATCTGACGGTCAGCCAGATTCAACAACCACTGGTCCAACACCCTCGTTTTCACAGCAGGAAACTGACTCAATATCAGACAACTCCAGGGAAGAACATTTCCTAGAACTTCCGTCTCTTAGATCCTCACCAATACCCTTTCAAACCTGCGTTGTCAAAATGTCTCATCACTGGAGTAAAAACCATATGGAATTTGAAAATTCGGTGTTGATGCCGGGGTACAAGCCTATACACAAACAGGCTGTAGGGATTTAGGTCTGTCGGCAGCACCATGAAGGTCAGCTGACTCATGTTAAGTAGTAAGAGAATGAAGGATGAATGAAATTGTCGTTACCGAGTTAATACCGTTCAGAATCAGCATCCACTAGTATCTCAGTTTGGGGGGTATCTCCAGGTGGTTTGATCATCATTAAGATATAGAAATTAGAAAATTTGGACTTGAGGCATATCATAAATATGGAGAAAATGCTCACTCACATTCATTTACTGTAAACCTGGAAATAACAACTTTCCGGTTCAGTGGCTCCTCAATCTCACTGTACATTAGAATCACCTGGGAGTGTTTAAAAATAAACCATGGCCCAGCCGCGACCCTCAGGACCTCGAGAAATAGAGTCAAGGGCCAAGCCCAGGCTTACGGATTTTAAAAATAAAGCTCCTAAATGCAGATCCCCCAAGTTATTCTGATGTATAGCCAGGGTTCACAACCACTATGTTAGCTCCTTCGGTGTCTAGGAAATGAGAATAATTAAAAAACTTTAAGTTGCACATTATATTCTGGAGAAACATTTTCACCCTGAATGGGCTCATGAAGGAGCTCGTTCTGTGATCCTACAGGCTGGGAATTATAATCAGGAACATTTGTGCACCGCTTTATAATTTGCTAAGTGCTTTCACACACATGTCACCACCCAGTTATGATTATTTATTAAGTGTCTATCATACCTTTCCTGCTACAAGTTCAAGGTGGTGGATTCTCCTGGCCATTCTAAAAAGAACTCCATTAATGAGGCTTTTCTTTTTAGAATTTTAAATAAGGTAAAGGGAAAAAAATATGTCAGAAAACGGGGCAGAAATCTTTTCCACCGGAAAATTGTGCCATATGTAATGACGCGAGGACTCCTTGAACATGATATGTTGAGATTGGGCTAAATTCAGCCTCAGAGGTTCACGGACCCTTGAGGCTGAAGTAATGATGAGAAAGGAAATGGGGGAAAATGTGAGTTCTAAACCAGTGCTTTTCAGATTCTAAATGGCATACAACTGGGGATCTTGTTAAAATGCTGATTCCATTTCAGTAGGTCTCTGGTTGGATTTGAGATTCCGCATTTTTAACAGGCTCCCAGGTGACACCAATGCTGTCGGTCCATACATCACATTTGGAGTGGAGACATTCTAGAATTAGGGACAGGCAGATGGAAAGAAGTCAAGAGATTTATCCCCCACCTCCCACTCCCCAATATTGTGACAAAGTTACCATGAGACTTTGGAGAAGTCATTTTGCCTTCAAAATCTTAGATTTCTCATTCATAAAATGGAGCCAGGAGATGGCTCTAGATCAGAAATAATAAATACTTAAACCTCATGACCGCTCTCCCGGACATCATGGAAAGACAGAAGATCCTGGAGGCAGAATGGGCATGATTTCTAGTCCTACAGCCCAGAAAATGCAGGTGGTATCTTCAAGAAGCACTTAGTTAATTTAAGCTGTCAAATATTGCAAACAGTGACCCCCATAACTCTTTCATATGAGTCTGACTGAACAACAATGAGGTTCCGAGAGTTGGTCCAGGTGTGGACAAGTTTTGATGGGGAGAGGAGTTGCCATTGTGGGGAAAGCCTGACGCCCCACAAGCCCTTGTGACAAGACAGACGCCAAAAGGGGGGAAAGGAGTGCAGCAGGAGACTGGCAGAGGAGCCACAGGGGACACGCTGAATCCACTCCCTAGTGTCCCAGTCCTTGGATTATCCTCCGGAACCTTGTTCTTCCTAGGATTTCTACTTCAGCCCCCAAACCTGGACTCTTAGCCAAGAAGGGACCTCTCTGGCCCAGCCCAAGCAGAAGGAAAAAGACCCCTCTAGGGAGAGCCTGCCTACACTCTCCATAGGGATGACGGTATCCTGTCCAGCCTTGAGGGGTCGCGCCCACTGCTGGGTGTGTGCTCCTGGGACTCCTGGATGGCTTCGTTGCCCCACTGCTCTGGCCGCTCCTAACCTCACAGGGAGATGGCTCTGTACCAGCGAACAGAGACGATATTCAGTGGGCAGCAACCAGGGCAGAATCTAGCAGCACACTCCTCATGCAAATACCTCGGGGACTGCAGAGCTTTTAGACTTTCGAGGTGAAAGGAGATTTTCCCAGAAGGAAGCATATATATTCTTGAGACACAGACAATGCGCCAAAGCACTGCACTTGCAACTTTTACTTTTGTCTCATTTAAGCAGTGCAGCACTGCACGTTTAATGTTCCCATTTCACAGATGAAGACACTGAAGTTCAGAGAGGTCACCAATACTCCCGCAGCTCACACAGCTGAAATGTAGATGACCCGGAGTTTGGTTCTCAGTTCATGAGACTTGGAGCCTGGTGCTCACAACCCCGCCCCTCACTGCCTCCTGACGCTGTACTTGAAGGGAGAATTCTTGAGAAGCCGAGATTGAGTGAGAATGATGAAGTAGAGTCAATTTCCTTCGATCTTCCTAGTTTGGGACAAAATGAGTGCACGATACATTGGAACACTTCTTGCAGTTCATGGAAAAAAAGATGTGGACCCGACCGTTCTGTGTCCAGGTGCTGGTGACCTCCTTTAGGGGTCCTGAGTTACAAGCAGATGACATAGAGATGACATCTATGTCATAGATGACATAGAGAAGGTGTTGGGACTTTGACTATCCCCTTGAGTGGGGTCTAAGTCCTTCTACATGCCAAGTATGGATGCCCTTAGCAACCATCTTGTGTGTACCCCCAAATTCTGCAGTCAGTTCAAGCATGTTGTGAGTAGTACACCCTGCCAGAGAGTGAGACAGGTGCTGGAAGGTAGAGGCAGGTGAACAAGGCAGATGAGACCCCCTCTTCTGCTTGGTTGCCCTTCTGCTTGGGGGAGGGACTGGGAAGACAGTCACAAATACAACATTTCACGTGCAAGGAAAATGATGCAGAGGAATCTTGCAGTGCCCTGGGACCACACAAGGACCCCATCCCTCAGCAGAAGGCCAAGTGAGTTGAATTAAACATAATCAACCTTCCCTGCCTAGAGGAACTTGAACCAAACCAGAGGGCAGGCCACTTTTGTCACCTGGAGTCACAGCCACTCTGCCTCTCATTTAAAGAAACACTGTCTATGAAGTTGCAGTAAACTCCCTGCCAACTTGGCTAAGAGCTGCTGTGCCAAGCCCTCTCTTGGTCTGGGCAGAGAAGCAGCAGGCAGGGACACATGTGTGCTCACACATGCGTACGTACACACACACACACACACACACAGCCTACTGGACTCATGACTTTCCCACTTCCCATCCTTCCTCCCCTTGGGTGGAGCTTGACGATGGGATTTCCTTCACGATTTGCCCTGGAGATGCTGTTAATGCAATGCACTCTCAAACCATTTCCTTTCTTCTTAGGGGAACACGCTAAGATATTAACAGTCGTAGATTTGGGTGGGTAGAATTACGGGGAGTGTCTTTTCTTCTTTTTTTTAAAGATTATATTTATTTGAGAGAGAGAGAAAGAGCACACTCGTGCGTGCACAAGTGGGGAGGAGGGGCAGAGGACAAGAGGGAGAAGCAGACTCATGCTGAGAAGGGAGCCCAGGAAGTTGCCTTGATCCCAGGACCTCAGAATCATAATCTGGGCTGAAGGCAGATGCTTAACCAGCTGAGCCACCCAGGAGCTCCTCCTTTCTTCTTTTTTAAAAAATTATTATTTTTATTTTGTAATTTTTTCCTAATGAGCATGGGTCACCTGTATAATAGTTTTGTTTTGTTTTTTCAAATAAAAAGAGATGAGGTCTCCTACACTACCACTGCTTTCTAATCCACATTTCCCTGGAAAATAAGGAGGCATGCGGTGTCTTTGAGGCTTGTTGGCATGGTGTGGGATGATGACAAGGACATTGGACTAGTAACTACAACACACAAGTTCAGTGTCCAGTCTTCCAGAACTTTCTAACTTTGGGACACTGGGCAAGTCATTGAACTTCTCTGAGCCTTCATTTCCTCATTTGCAGCATGGAGCAGTAATAGCTCCCGGGAGATGAAAATGATGCAGTAATGTCAAGTAGGATTATCATTATAATTATTCATGTAGCTGAAAATTGGCCAATTTCGCACTCATGTAGAAAGAAGAAAAAACCAATGATTCTGAGAGCTGTTACATGGATCTCAGTTGGTACCAGCGTGGGGGTTGGGGGGTGGAAGCCAGCCTTGGATGGTCCCCTGTGATTCTCACCTCCTGGTATTCATGCCCTCCAGCCGTGAGTACAGCTGACCTCTATGACCAGCAGGACACTGCAGAAATGACAGAATGTGATTCTGAGCCTGGGTCATAAAAGGTATTGTGATCCTGCCTTACTGTCTTTGGGCTCACTCATCCCGGGGGAAAGGGGAAACTAGCTGCCAGGTCACGAAGACCATGAAGGGAGGTCCTTGGGGGCGAGGAACAGAAGCCTCCTAACTGCCAGCACCACCTTGCCAGCCACGTGAGTGGGCCATCTTGGAATCCGTGCCTTCGTCCCTTCCGGGGGGTGCAGCCCTGGGTGACGTCTTGACAGTAACTTCTTAAGCAACCCCAGGCCACAGCCACTCAGCTAAGCCCCTCCCTCTTTCCTGACCTGCAGAAACTGTGTGAGAGAACAGACATGTACTGTTACTTAAGCTGTTAAATTGTCTGGAAATCTCTTAGGCAGCAGATGACGATCAAGCCTTCGGCTGGCAGCCATCTAGGAAGGTTAAGGACCTACATGCATGGCTTCGGGAAGAGCAATTCATTCCAAGCCCATTTAACTTCCTTTCATGATGAAGTGACCTGGGATATGAATGGAGGGAGTGTGGGCAATAAGTGTATCTCTCTGGTCTCAGGAGGGCCTTTAATTGGATACCACATGCCACTCTCATCAACACGCAGGGAGGCAGGGTCTTAGCGGTGGTTCATTGATTCGGCCCCAGGAGAATGCGTGCAACAGTTAATTCAAGACTTGAGGGAGGGAAAGGAATATACCCGTACCAATACAAATATCAGTAATAATAGCAATACTCTTCACTACGACTCATATTAATACTGCTAATACCTGTCGTCCAGATACCTCCCCCTTGAAGGGCCCAAGTTCTTCGAAATCCGGTAATCACTCTTGCCTCTAATACACAAGGAAAATGGCTTCAGCCTTCTCCGCAGTGCCTTGACAAGTCTCCTTCAAAAACACAAGAGTTTCGGAAAGTTCTGCCCTGTCTGGTCAGTGGGACTACAGCCTTGGTCCATACTGTTCCCTAGTCCTTAACCCTCATCCTCTGCTCTTGAGGCCGCCAGACCTGGTCTCCTCCTCTATCACTGCCGGTCCAGCTCACTTCCTCCGGGCTTCAAAGCATTATGAACACAAGGCTGGGCCCCTAGAAGTTTGTGGATATTGAGAGGGGTATTGCAGTCCTACACAGCAAACTAACTAAAATGGAGTCTCTAGCCACCTGGTCCTTGGGCTCCTTGGTGGTTGCTGTCACAGAGGCTTCTGTTGCCTGTGTGCACCCTTGTTGACCGCTGCTTTCCTGAATTGCCCCCATTTTTCTCTGGATTCCACCCTCCCACTCCCCGCAATCTCCCTTCCTCCCGTTCCGAGCCACCCCTCGCTTCCTTCTCCCAGGATTGCCACCACCACCTCCAAAAACCTGTCACCTTTCCTGCAGACGAGCTACTTCTGTGTGTCACCCTTTCCCACCAGGGTGGTATCGACCTGGTTACACACATGGGCTGTGTCGCAGGACAAGATGGCCCCCGTCGAACTCCCAGCTTGGCATGATCTCTTCGAATCCTTCCCATTCCCTGTTTTACAGGTGACAAAACCAACTTCCAGGGGGATGAGGTTTTGTGCAAGGACCCAGGATGAACAGAAAAGATCTGGGACAATTCCCAGGTCTTTTCCAGGCAGGAGAACTAGATTGGAGATCGTTACTTGAGGGCACCTGCAGAAGCTAAATTGAGACTGCCTGAAGCTTAGGAGGAAGGAAATGTATGTTGAGTTAGTTCCTAGAGGGCTTATAAATAGGACCATTGCTCATGAGTCCTGAAAAGTCCCAGGGTCAGCCTTCCCGAGGAGAGGGAAGGGGGTGGGGTCACATGCCCTCCTGAGGTCATTTCTAGCTTAATGATTCAGGCAGCAAAATCCCAGTGTGGGTTCAGCTCCCCTGAATGTACTTTCATTTTGCATTATGATTTGCCACTCGAACTGATGAGAACCCAAATTGATGTCATTTCCCTCCCAATAAGCTCTTGACCAGAAAACATCTATTTCTCCATCTAACAGGGAATTTTTTTTTCCCACCCAGTTTCTACAAAATCATGTTGCAGTTTGCCTCAATATTTTCCTTCTTTTTTAAAGATAGCATTTGTCAGGGCTTCTCTTCTGGTTATAAAAGTAATGTACATGTTCACTGCAAAAGAAGATGGAAGGCAAAGAAAGCTAAAAGAAGAAAATTATACATAATGTCACACCCATAGGAAAACATTAAAAATTGTAGTATGTTTTCTTTCTGTCTTCTCTGCATGTGTACGATATTTTTTCTTTACCATAATTGGATCAAATGCCTTTTTTAAGACTTCTATTAAAAGTAGGAGAGGGAAGGATCCTACACTTTGGCTTTAGTGAAAAATGAATTTATTAATCGCTTACACTGATCAAGTACTGACAATGATCCAAGCACTTTACAGGCATCGCCTTAATGCACATAAGTACTTTATCTGCATTGCCTTACTGAATCTTCATAACACCCCACTGAGGAAGATGCTAATACCATGGCCATTTTACAGACAAGGAAATGAAGGCGTGGAGAACTTAAGTCATGTGACCAAGGATAGATAGTTCATTGTGCAGCTGGGACGGTAGATTTTTTTTTTTTTTTTTGCCTCTACAGCCTGGGCTATTAACCCTTAAGAGTATATAGAGAGTTTATCTCTTTTTTAGCAAAACTGCCACAACTGGAAAGACCATAATGAAAATGCTGTCTTCTCACTTAACTGGGAATACTTTAATGGAACCACAATACATTCATGGAACAAAGACCATGCTCCCTACTGACCTTCCATAATACTTTGCTCTTAAAAGATACAAGGAGAAAGGAAATCCAAGGAAAAGGTCAGAAGTTTATTAGCCAGTGCTGCTACAAGCTTACAGAGCTCTCCTATAAGCTGTTGCTATTTTGGTTTTTGATGGCCACCTAACATGTCCCTGGGCATGGGGGCAGCTGACAGATGCCAGGGCTCATTACACAGGCTGTGACGTGACTGCTCATTCTTTCTATGGCATCCATTGAGCACCTACTGTGTTTCTTTCAGGCGCAGAGCTAGGCATGGACTCCGCATGCAATCTGTATTAAAAAGCACTTAGGTTCAGCCTAAGTGCTGAAGTGGTATTAAAATTACCTCCCACTCCCACCCCAGAGTCAGGAAATGAAACATTATTTCAAAATAAAAGCTCAAAATGTTATATTGGTTAAATAGCATAACTGTTAGGGTGCTTTGATGGCAAGCGACAGAAACTGACTCTGGCTGGTCTAGGCAAAAAAAGAGAGTTTCTTGGAAGGATATTGGAGAGTACTCTAGAGCAAAGGGAAGGCTAAAGACTCAGGCATGGAGCCATCAGGCACCCAGCATCTCCAGAAGGTTCTTGGCAGCAGAAAATGCTCAAAAATCTCACCCAGCTGCCTTGGCTGGAAAGAGAACACTCCAACTGTTCTCAGTTTTGGGCCCGAATCCATGATTCAGATTTCAGAGCGGGAGCCCTCATTGGCCTCGCTGGCAGTCATGTGCCAGGGAGGGGTGGGCACCTGGCTGACCACTCCATCGGGCAAAAGTGGAGAGCCATTAGCTGAGGAAGACAGGCTAGAGGCTGGGCCGCTGACAAACCCTATCCTTGCAATTCTTGAGAATGATGAGGGCCAAGTACAGAGGCTGGGACAACACTTATAAAAACCAAACCAAACCTTTTCTTTTCTACCCATTTCTCTCATACGCTAAAGCTACTCTATGGAATTTATCTCTCTGGTTATATGCAACCCTCCGAGATATCCAGTCCCCTATGCCCTTGCCGAATCAGATTTGGCATGTGAGCAAGATCTCCACGTGGTTCTTCTGATGCAGGTTAAGTGTGGAAGCCCTCATTTATACACCTTCCTCTGCCCTCCTCTCTCCATTTCTTTATAGATCAACCCAGTTTCTCGCCCATCTGAAAGAACCCCTCCTCTTCAGCAAGAGGGAGGAGATGGGCTGTCAACTACAAGGTTGCCTCTGGTACGGTGACAAAGAAATGAGAACACTCGTATGCCAATAATTTTTGTCCTGTAAACAACGACCAGACACAGTCTGTGACCTTGGAGTGCTCAGGTTCTAGAGGGAGGAGCTGGCCCAGCGGTCCAAATGGATGTTGAGGGCTTCCAAGGGCCATGGCACGGTTCTCAGGGCTGAGCTGGCTTTGGCCCAGCCTGATCTGGTGAGGATCCCAGGGACAAAGGGACAGAATGGGAAATAAAGTCTTACTGAGCTGCATGGATACATTTGGAGGTACAGCGGTACTTGGGAGTGCCCTCCCAAATGCCACGCTGAGATATAAAACTGTGCCAAGGTACTCATGGCTGGCCTCTCGCCTACTCAAAGACAGCGAACGGGGAGTGGGTCCCAAAGTATGGCAAAGAAGGTGGGCAGGTGCCTTTAAAATATTAAGTTTTGAATGCAGAGTTTTGAAAACTCTAGAATTCAGGTACTGTGTGTCCTCTCATTATATTGGTCCCTACAACACACAAATAAAGCAGGCACGAGATTTCCCCCAAAGTTAGCAGTCTCCTATGAGTCATTTCGCAGGAACTTGGTGGCAGCCACTTGGCTGAAAGCAGCTGCGAGGAGGAATGTCCAGGCTGAGCGGCCGCAGACGCAGACGCGGGCGTGACTGTGAGTGTGGCTGGAGCCTGGGGACAGCCAAGGGCGTGGCCACAGTCAAGGGCGTGGCTGAGGGCGTGGCTGGAGCCCGAAGACAAACTGTGGGCGTGGCTGTCAGTCAGTGGTAACCGAGGAGACGCTGCTGACACGGGGCCACATCTCAGCGTCCCCAGGGACTTAAAGAACTGTGCCCTTGGTCCCCCAGGGCAGGTAGAACTCTAGGCGGAATCAAGACAGAACTGAGCCAAGGGCGGGGACAGGCCCTGAGGGGTCTGCAAAAGATCACAGAAGAGGTCCCAGTCACACACCTCTGTTTTCTGTGTCTGCTGGTGAGAGTAGGGTGTGGCATGCAAGAGACATGAAACCACTTGGACCCCTTTCTGGAGGGAATGGGGGCTCAGGAAGCCCAAGCTGACAGTGTCTGTGGCAGAGAGCTTTACAGAAGGTTGCCCTTCCTCTTGCGGTGTTCTTCTGCAATGCAGTCCTAAGCCCCCTTTCTCTGTCTTTCAGATCCCCAAGGCTGCGTGAGGGGACCCACGCCATCCCGCCCACTTCCCCATCTTCTGTCTTCTGCAGGCCTCCCAGTCCACAAAATAATCTTGTCCCTTCCACCAGGAAGAAATAAACAAACTAAGCAACCCCCACCCCCGCTCCGTGCTCACCCTGTGGTCTCTCACCAGCCCAGGCTGTCCCAAAACAGCAAAGCTCAGAACTGCACTTAACGCTCAGCTAGAACACACTGTCGTGGTGTCCAATGAGTTAATGGCTGCAGAACCTTCAGAAAAAGACACTCTCCTGCTAGTAGAGAGTATGATTTACATTTCTTTGACATTCTCCCGTTTCAAAAGCCACTTGCAAATGCCAGTACTTCCAAGTTTTATTTCTGACACTTGTACCTATGAGGAAAGGAACTGCTCATAAGAAGAAAGAAAAAAGCCCTTTAAACCTTGACACTTTAAGAAGGAAGAACAGAGTAATATCAATGAAATAAACAAGCAAATGGGTTTGCGAAGTAGCCCCAGCCACAAGTCCACATTTCTAGGACCTCCTCATCAACACTGAGTGCTTACGTAATGCCAGGTGCTCTTCTAAGCTCTTTACCGATATCATCTCACATGATACTCGTAGTAACTCTAAGCCAGTTCTTTTCAAACGGGAGTTAGATACCCCTGGGAATATTTGGCAATGTCTGAAGACATTTTTGCTTGTTACAACTTGAGGGGAGGGGGTCGCTACTGGCACCTAGTGGGTCCCACATCTCATGATGCTAGGAGAGCCCCACGACAAAGAATTTACTGGCCCAAAATGTCGACAGTGCTGAAGTTGAAAAACTCTGCTGTAAGCAATAGAGGATCATCAGTCACCCCATTTTACAGATGAGGAAACAAGTACAGAGAGGTACTTCCAGATACTTAGCTTTATGATCAAACATAATTGATGAGAGGAATGCAAACGAGGGATTAAGAAAAGTTCGCCAAGATTCGAGGTGAACTACAAGAGGGAGGAAACGGGAAAGCTTTAGGTCTGCATCTGTCCTGTGATTTTCTTTGGCAGGGTTACATGAATCCAGAGATCCTACAGAGCTGAAACACCGAAACCGTTCACAGTCAGGGTGAGCTGTCTAAGACACTTTCGGTGAGGGCAGTAACACTGCTTTCCAAACCCACTGCTTGCCTCCCTATTTACTATTACTCTGTTTTCCAATTTCACAGCTGCACTTCTCATTCTTTTCTCAATTTGCAGTCTGTACTTGCACCTTGTTAGGTCTGTTTGTGATTGCTCAGTCCGGGGTGATGAAGGGCGGCATCTGCCCTGCTGACCCAGAGCGTTCTCACATTAGACAGCCTGCATCTGTCCGGGGATTGTGGGGGCAGCTCTCTCCAGGTCTCTCCTGGGTAAAACCTTCTCAGAACCATCCCAAATATTAGCCGATGGCCTATCAAGGAACAAGGCCAAAAGGAATCAGAGAGAGGGTAAAACCTTTCCATATGGACTACAATGAAAAAATACTCATGGTGTTTGGAGTGAAAAAGCCAAGTAGAGGAGCCCTTGGCTGGCTCAGTCAGTAGAGCATGCCACTCTTTTTTTTTTTTTTTAAGATTTTATTTATTTATCTGACAGAGAGGGACCACAAGTAGGCAGAGAAGCAGGCAGAGGAAGAGGAGGAAGCAGGCTCCCTGCTGAGCAGAGAGCCCGATGATGCAGGGCTGGATCCCAGGACCCTGAGATCATGACCTGAGCCAAAGGCAGAGGCTTTAACCCACTGAGCCACCCAAGCGCCCGGAGCATGCCACTCTTGATCTTGGGGTCGTGGGTTCAAGCCCCATACTGGGCATAGAGGGAAGGAAGGGAGGGAGGAAGGGAGAAAGAAAGAGAAAGAAAGCAAGCAAGCAAGCGAAGAAAAGAAAGACCGGTCAAATATAAAATTAAATGTACATTGATGACAACTTTTTATAAACCTTGTCCTTTGGGATGTCCCATTCTCTAAATGAACATACATGACTTACCAGACATTAACAACAACTAGCAAGATTTTTTTTAAAAAACCCATATAATAAGAGAAATGAGTAAGGCCCACAAAAAGGAATGAACAAAAATGTTCATAGCAGCTTTTGCATGTGATAACTAAAATGGAAATGGCCCAAATGAAGTGTAGAAAGGCCAGATAAACTGAGGGTATTTTGCTACAACAGAAGACTACATACCAACAAAAAAGAACACCCAGGTGCCATCCAGAGCTACACGGATGTGTATCAGACACAATGTTAAGCAAAGGAAATCAGAACACAAGGAGTACATGCCGCAGTATCTTACTTATAGGAAATTCAAACACAGGCAAAATTCCTCTGTGGTGAGGGAAGGGGAACAGGAGGGCTGGGGAGGAATATGGGGAATATGGGGTGCCCCCTCCCCTTCGTCACCAGGAGCCACTGGGCTGACTCTACATTTGCATAAGCCACTCAACAAAACAAAAGCCCTGGAAGTAACTAGAATCTGCTCCTTTAGAAGGCAGTTCAGCCACAATTTAGTCAAGTGTGCTGATAAATTCCGTTTATTCAAACTCAAGTGTGCGGCTGCCTTGAGGTCTTACCCACCAACCCCAAACCCATCAGCTCCCACCCCCCCACACACACACTGCCAGAGGGGTTCCTATCATTACAGCTGTACTGGGGATCCTATTTCACCAATGCTTTGCCTGTGCATTTCAGTTTCCCACTTGAAACTCCATTTTCTTGCTGCTTCCCAGCTCTAGGGCTGAGCCAGGAAGTTTAGTGCCCTAGGGAAAGAGAAAGATCAAAGAATAAAGAGCCCATTGATCAGCATTAGTCTCCAAGCTGAGGTTCTTGACCTCTGCAGAGAAACAATGGCCTTGAAAGCAAGGCTTTATGGAGGGGGAAAGGTATTTCTCAAGGACACAGTCCCCAACACAGTTCGCCTCCAGCAGTCAGGCTGGAGGCGCCAGGGAGAAGTGCCCCACCAGAGCACCTCCACGCACCCCAGGGGAGTTAGTCTCCACTGCTCTTGGAGCAGGCCAGTGGGATCCTGGTGGCTGGCCTCCCCCTCCCTCTTTAGTTCTGCAGGGCAGCTCTCCAGGGTTCCAGATCCCCTGGAGGTCACCCAGTGGACCATACACATATTATTTTCTAGGTGCGCTACAAGAAGAGAAAGGTGGCGAAGTACCACTTCAGATCACTGAGTTTTGTCATTCCCAGATCTGCCCCAGACCTATTCATGCCACCATAGGAAGATGGTGGGAAGAAAAGGAAAAGCTGAAAAAGGCACTGATAAGGTCCCTAGGGAGAGGAGACTTAGAAACATCCAGAAAATGAGGGGGTAAGCGTGAGAACACAGGGTAAGTGGATCACATCCCAGGGCAGAGTGCAAGGAAGACTGCCAGCCCCTGGGGGAGCTGCCTCTGCCTTAAGGCCCAGAGGCCCTCAGCCCAGAAGCGATGGATGATGCCCGGGCCCTTTGGAGCCTGTTCAGGGCGTGCAGGGGACCCAGAATTTCCCACCGTAGGACCAGGGAGGCGGAACCAGCTCTGGCCTGTAATTGGGAGCAACAAGCTACCACAGGCAAAGAATGCAGAACCAGGAGCAAATAACCGGGCCTCTGGGTGTTGGCCAGGGTCTGTCCCGGCCCACAGAATGCCTTTGTGCTAACTAGAAAGAGCCTCCTTCTTCCGACACACACAGCCCCACGGGCTCATGGCTTAGCTGGCAAAGCGAGGGCTAGATTTCAGCCCTTTGGTGGGTGCGCTTGCGCAGAGGACATAATCCCACACCCATTTGGATGGCTCTGATTTCAGAACCTTGCTACAAAAAAAGCTAGGAAAACCAATAGCCCTTCCTCGGTGCCCCAGTCCAGGTAGCTGCTCAGAGCAATCATTCCTTAAAGAAAACCTGTGAGGATCTAGGTTTCCCCTCCACTTCCTACTCATCCCCCACCTGCTCAGGCCCCATCTCAAGGGAGTGAAGAGGCTCGGCAGTGATGGGGGTGGGGAGACGGGGAGATGAGGCTCAGAACCCTGGCTGCTCTTCTCCCCGCCGCCCAGCCAGGCGATGACCGAGCCCATCTCACAGACAGTCTCAATGACCAGGCTGGCATAAAATCCTATCTCCCCCACTTCACCATCTAGCTGGGCAGAGATATGCAAGGAAAAAGACCTATTACAGAAAAATAAAGAAGTTACATTTCCTTTGCCCATCCAAGCATCAGGCAAGTAAAACTGCCACCCTGCTAAGCAATATTCTCCCTCTCGTTACATTTCCGGAAGAGGTCCTGGCACCTCTTACCGTGGGGGGGCGACTGAATGTTCCCGTTTGCCCTTGAACACATCAGATCTTGCCGATTCCCACGACCATTATTACTTAGTACTCTCGGAAGGGTCTCAGCACAGGCTATAAATTCTGTGGTCACTTACTAACAAAGACACAACAGATGTCAGGCCTGTCCTTCTTTCTAACCTAATGCCACAGAAGGACAGGCCTGGTGACCGGGCTGAAGAATCCAGGCAGCAAGAATTTGACCAGAGCCTTGAGAGAGTGAATTTGGAGAGGAAAGGAGTAAGCCTTCTGCATAGAGGGTCAATGTATAAATGACCTACTATTGCATCACGAATCACTGCAAAACCTAGTCGCTTCAAACCAAAAAACAATAAAGCTTAGCTTGCACAGCAGTGTGGGCCAGGAA
>CM053603.1:31561507-31615594 GCA_028646535.1 Procyon lotor
TGGGTCTGAAGGGAATGGACCTACATCTCGTGGGTGGGTTTTAGAGGTAACTGGAAGGAAGCCAAGATGGAGATATTAGATTAGCATAGAAACCCCACCGGATAAGCATACCAAAAAGCCACAGAATCTCTGGCATCATTTACATCTTTTATCTCTCGAGGACTCCCCTCTATTTTTCTTTCCTCTATTTCCTTTTCTTTTCTATAATTAATTTATTTTTTAAAGAGTTATTTATTTGAGACACAGAGAGAGAGAGAATGGGGGGAGGGGAAGGCAGAAGCAGACACCCCGCCGAGTGCGGAGGCCAACCGACCTTGATCTTGGTCTCATGACCCTGAGACCAGCACCTGAGCAGAAATCAAGGGCTGGAGGCTTAACTGACTGAGCCACCCAGGCACCCCTTTTCTCTTTCTATTACAAAAATGGATGCAACTCTTTGAGCTATTAAGAATACATCCTTTCCTGGGTGGCTCGGTCGGTTAAGAAGTTGCCCTTAGCTGGGATCATGATCTCAGGGTCCCGGGATTGAGCCCTGCATCTGGCTCCATGCTCACCTGGGAGTCTGCTTCTCCCTCTCCCCCTGCTTGTGCTCTCTCTCTCTCTCTCTCTCTCAAATAAATAAATAAAATATTATATATTTTAAAAAAAGAATAAATCCTTTTCCATGTTTTTAAAAAAAACCCCACACATGTACTGAGTGCTCATAGGGCTGCTGGCCTCACTTATATGATCTCAGTTAAATAACACAGCAATCCTACCTGTGGGTAAGGTCTATTTTTATTCATGTTTCACAGATGAGGAAACCGCACCTCTGCAATATCAGTGCACATGTTCAAGGTCACCCCGCCAGCAAATGATGGAACAGGGATCCAAACCTAGGTGGGCCTGAAACTCTCATCCACCACTGTACTGTGATGGGGTCAGTTTTGACTTTCGGCTTTAGTTGCTTAGGGCGTCTGTTTTGACATCAGCCAGGAATGAACTTTAGTTGTAGCTCCTATGAACTGAAACAGCAAACTGAAAGAGAGGAAAGAAAACAGCTTGAGACCTGTTTCAGACCCTGCATGAGGCGAGAAACAGAGTCAGCGGAAATGAGAAGCCAGCTGGATTCAGCAAGTCCTCCAATAAGGGGGGCTTTGCGAACCAACTTAATTGGATGATTATTTCAATTATCTAATTAAGAAAGATTACAGCTGAACAAAGACAGAGAGGGCCTCCAAGGTGATAAAAAAAGAAAAAAAAAGTTGATTAGCCGGGTTGGCCCTTGGCGGCACTGGTTGGTGGCAGGGACTCCCGAGTGGAAGCCGTGGCCCTTGGGACAATTAGCCACAGAGAATCCCCCCTCATTCTCCCCTTCCCTCCCTAGCTGAAAGCCCTCTCTACCTTGCTGCTTGACACCCTGCCCAAGTAACCAGCATTCTCCTCCCTTCCTTCTTTCCCTCCTCCTTTTCACCCCTCCCTATTTGTTTTTGTATTGGTTTAGTAAACAAAAATCACTATAGATTTCCCCGTACAGTTTAGGACAGAGGCTATAGTCTGGTTGTCCCTACCATCCCCATGACGCCCCTCCCTTTGCCCCACCCCCCAGGAGCCCTATCCCCATGTTTAGCCCATGCACTTCTTAAAAAATAAATTATTCACCAATATTGAAGTCCAAGATTTCACATATGAGTCCGGATCTCTGACTTTATTTGAACAAAGGAGATCTGACAACCCTGGGCCCACCTTCTCAGAGGCCAGATTCCACAGAGTTACCACTGGGTATGGCTCAGGGCTGTCTCATCAGAGCAGAGACCTGGGGTGAGCCATCCAGGAGCCCTATCCACAGGCTGCCGGGAGGGTGGGGCCTCCGCCCTCCCAGACCACCCACAAGCTCTCCAGCTCCTAGGGCTGGCCTCTGTCCTTTCGTCTCTGTGAGGGGAGGTGAAGGTCACCTGCCATTTATCATCATACCTGCTCGACCCACTTACTGTAAAGACGGAAGAGACTGTTTCCTTATCTTGACCTTTGTCTCTCAGTTATAGCATCAGCCTGGCCCAAGTCAGTGGATCTTGTGATCCTTGTTTTAGGGAGCCCAGGGCTTTTATTCTTTAATCTAACAAATAATAGTTGAAAGACCTCCTTATGCAACCCAATATAGCAGAGTGATTAAGAACTAGACCACGGCGTCAACAGCTCTGGGCTCGAATCCTGCCTTAATCACCTAATTCGTTGTATAACCTTGCTTCATGTCCCGATTTCTAAATGAAGAATTTTAGAACTTGTCCAAACACTGAAATTTTCAAACCACCTGTTTTCCCTGATGGAACTGTAAGCTTTATTGTGAGGCTTCAATGGGAAGATGTAATAAACGGCCCAGCGCCGTGCTTAGCAAGTTCTAAATGGCTGCCCGCTGAAGGGAAGAGTACCCACTCTCAGGACTGTGCATCGGTGACAACAGGCACTGTGCTGTCCACCCATGGTTGTGATTCCATCTAGCCCCCGTGAGCTCCCTGCTAAGGTGAACAGCATTGCCTCCATTTTATTTTTATTTATTCTTCAAATGTTTTTAGAAAGAGAGAACATGTGCATGCAGAAGGAGAGGGAGCCAGAGAATCCCAAGCAGGCTTCAGGCCCAGCACGAGCCCAACATGGGGCTGGATCTCACAACCCTGAGATCATGACCTAGACCAAAATCAAGAGCTGGATGCTTAACCAACTGAGCCACCCAGGTGCCCCACATTATCTCCATTTCACAGAAGTGGAGACTGTCCATCAGACATTAGACTCTGCCCTTAAGGACCCAAATGTGGTAGAAAAAAGAAGATATGCGCAAAAAATATATATAAGAGGGTTAAAAGATAGAGAGGGTAGGGGTTGGGGTGCCTAGGTGGCTCAGTCATTAAGCATCTGCTTCGACTTAGGTTGTGATCCCAGGGTTCTGGGATCAAGTCCCGCACTGGGCTCCCTGCTCAGTGGGAAGCCTGCTTCTCTCTCTCCCATTCTGCCTGCTCTTATTCCCTCTCTCGCTGTCTCTGTCTCTTTCCCTCTATGTGTCAAATAAAGAAACAAAATCTTTGAAAAAAATAATAAAGAGGGTAGAGGTGTGTAAATTGGAAGAGGAGATGAGAAGAAGGAAGGATTATTTTTGCTGGGAAATAAATTATACTAGAATAGTGCTTCTCAAATTTTAATGTGCATACAAATTACCTGGAGATCTTGTGAAGAGAAAATACAGATTCTGATCCAGAGATGCTAGAGAGGGGTCAAGATCTGGCATGGAAACAAGGCCCAAGATGATACTTTCCTGCTGGTCCATGGACCACACTTTGAAAAACAAGTTAGTTGTGGCCAAGGTACTGGTAGCAGTCATACTACCCCATTTCTCTAGCCACAGTAAGTGGTTCAAGCAGAGGCATGGGAACCGAAGTTGGCCCATTAGACTCTTCCGTGGGAATGTCCATGACCGTTGGAGGAGAGAAGACCTCTGTTTCTTTTAGGGCCTTCAAGTGGGAATGAAGACACCCTGGGTTGCCTCTAGCGGGACTAACCCACTGTATAGAGGAAGCATCTTTGTAGAAGGAGAGAATGGAACCAGCAGAGAGAAGCCATGAAAGAGAAACCAAAAGAGAGATGAGAGAGAAAAAGAATCCTGACGACATCATTTGACAACATGGCATCCCTAAAACTAGTCTTTGGAGACCAATAATAATTATCTCTCTCTCACTCTCTCTCTTGCTCTCGCTCTTTTTTTTTTTTCTTTATAGGTGGGCTGCATTTTTATCACTTCCAACTCAAAAAGTTCTTGGTCAACATTAGTATTAAGTTAAATATTAGTATTAGTCACCTTAGTATATTAGTTATCTAGTACTGTTTATCGATCACCCCAAAACCCACTATCTTAGGATAACAATAAACACATAGCATCTCCCCCAGTTTCTGTGAGTCAGGAATTGGAGAGGAACCCGACTATGTGTTCTGGCCTCAGATCTGTCATGTGGTTGCAGATAAGATGTCTGCTGGGGCCGCAGTCATATGAAGGCTCCACTGGGACTAGAAAATCAACTTTCAAGGTGGCTCAATCATATGGCTGGCAAATTGGTACTGGTTGTTGGTGATAGGCCTCAGTTATTCCCCAGCAGACTTCCCCTTGAGGTCCTCAAACCATGGCAGCTGGACTGAGAGAACCAGGAAAAATTATGTTCTTTTTATGACCCAACCTCAGGAATCACATAGTGTTATCTCACATTCTATGCATGAGAAGTGAGTCACTGAACATAGCCCATATTGAAGGGGAAGGGAATGACACCCTATCTTTTGAAGGGAAGAATGTCAAAGAATTTGTAGATGTATTTGCAGACATCTTTTACACCATGACGTCTGGCCTGCCCATGGCTGGTTTATTGGAGACCCAGGATCTGAATTCTTGTTCAGGCTTTGCCATCAAGGGATTGTGTGGCCCTGGGAAGGTCATTCCATATCTCTGAGTCTTGGTTTCTCATTTGGCAAATGAGGAGGCTGGATGTGACCCATTTAGCCTTAAAATCTTACAATGTCTATACCAAAGACCCTTAAGGCCATGTACATTGATGTCCCACCAGGAGCCTAATTATCTTTGTCTTCTGCTGGGTCTCCTGTCTTCTGAAAAACAACTCTTGGAGATGAAAGACCAAGATGTTTATCAACTGTGAGTGGTAACTTGTCTCATATCACAACCCCGAACCTCATCAAGCAGGACTTGTTTCTACCAGTCACCTCATTAAATAAATCTGACCACGTAAGATCCAGAGGAACACGTGTGGTTTAGCCAAGGCCATTTGGGAATAATTACCACCACCCTGTTGCTTAAAGAAGTCAAGCTTCAGGTGGTAGAGATTACAGGATGGGATAAAGGATAAGCAGCCGCATGACAACCCAGTTTGTGAAATATTTGGAGGGGAGGCAGACCTTACCACTGCTAATAATAACAATGATAATGATCATGCCTTTAATTGAGTGATTATGGACTGACTGCAGGTACTGTGCTAAACATGCCTTTTATCTCCTTTTGCCCATAACAACCTCATGAAGAAGGAAATATTAGCACCATTTTATGGGTGAGGAAATAGACATTAAGAAGAGTAGGATGAATTGTACAAATCCACAGAGCTAACAAGGGGTGGAAATGGGATTAAGCCTGGGCCCACTGGATTTCTAAGACTATGCCCTCCATCATTACACTTAACTATCTTTTTCTCATAGGTGTCCAAATAGACTCTCAACACCCAAATAAAAGTCTTAAAACAGGTCTGATAGTTTTGGGGATTTTTTTTTTTTTTTACGATTTTCAGCTTCTTTATTATCATAAATTTTGGTTGTCTACATTTTAAAGAAAGATTAAAATCTGAGATCGACTCATCAGAATAAAACAATCATGAGGATCCCCCACGGTATGGCCCTATATCTAACCGAGATAATTAAATAGACTCAGCCTTAAGTGTGTCTACTTAAAATACTCAATCAACGGAAGCCCTAGATGGTGCTGTGAACGGGGTAGTTGATGCCAAGGCAGTAGGTGACTCTAGAAAGGAAAGGAAAATTAATCAGAAGAGTTAAGGCCAGATGGGTAGCCAGGAGGCTTATGAGGAATGGAGGCACATGAGGGGCCAATGTTGGCAAATATCATAAGGTCCTGGAGTCAGGCTCAGCTAAAGGGTCGGGAGCTGGGTGAGTAGCTGGGACCCTATTACACCCAAGTCAATACAGAAAACCCAGTAGAAGTTGGAATAAACAAGTCTCAGGGATCAGGGCAAGCAGAAATCAGGTTGAAGGTTAGAAATCAGGAAAGCAAGAAAATCAAGAGCAGGACAAAGCCGTCAGAAGACATAGGCAAGTAGATGCAGACCCATGGACAGGAAAAACCAAGTGGTGAGGACCCTGAAGACACAGTTTAGTCATTGGCAGAGAACTTAGACCCACGATAAGGAAAATTTTCCATTTCTGCTCATGTTGTGTTAGGGGGAATACGGTCATGGAGAGAGGATGAACATTCTAAAACTGATGCAGTTTCCAGAAGCACTGAACTCCCCTTGGTGTCCCATTTTCCTTCTTTTGGAATCTTTGCCATACATTATCCCTTTCTCTAATCCATTCTCCTAAGATACCTCAAGTCCTTTTCCTTCTGATGAAAGAAAGTCTTAAAAACAATTCATCCAGGAGTTTAAATCAGGTGTCTGCTTTACCACTTCCCTAAGAAGCAGCAAGAGGAGAACCCAGAGGAATCAGTACTCTAGTGGCTTGATGAGTACACTGCTGGCTTGATGAGAGGTAGAGGACAAGATAAGAAGGATTTCAGGACAGCAAGGTTAGGGAGACACCACCTAGAGACCCTGGGAATTACCCTTCTAAACAGTCTGGAAGGTACCCGACTGGTCTAACAGAGAGCTGAGGTACCACAAGGGAGCAGAGGTATCAGAGGGCCATGAATCCAGGAGCTCCATTCTTAAGTCTGAAGCCTGCGGCGCCGGAAGTTTTGAGGGGGGACACGGCCTCCCTCGACCTCCTTTTATTCACCGAGAAAACAAGAAAACTTGGCTCAACAAACATGAAAGACCCTCCTGTTTTTAGTCACAAAATCAAAACAAAAAAGAAGTAACCGTTACAAAAGAGAATTCGAAAGAAACATAAACAAATGCTGTTGGGATTCCTTCGTTACAGATCTGCTTCTTAGCATTGGCTTTATTTTCTCCCCACATTAGGAGAAAGGAGGGAGCGGCCTTAGAAAGCCAGGGAGCTTGTACCCAGAGCTCTAGACTTTGATCATTTCACTTCAGCAGAGGAAAGAGAGAGGGTCTTTTTTCCAGCATTTACATACAAAATCGTAAGAAGAGGGCATCAGCATGGCTCAGTTGGTTAAGAAGCTGCCTTCAGGGGCACCCGGGTGGCTCAGTGGGTTAAAGTCTCTGCCTCCGGCTCAGGTCATGATCTTGGCGTCCTGGGATCGAGCCCCACATTGGGCTCTCTGCCCAGCAGGGAGCCTGCTTCCCCCCCACCTCTGCCTGCCTCTCTGCCTACTTCGTGATCTCTCTCTCTCTCTGTCAAATAAATAAATAATCTTAAAAAAAAAAAAAAAAAAAGAAGCTGCCTTCAGCTCAGGTCATGATCTCAGGGTCCCGGGATCCAGTCCCCCATTAGGCTCCATGCCCAGTGGGGAGCCTAGTTCTCCCTCTCCCTCTGCCCCTCTCCCTGCTTGTGCTCCCTCCCTCCCTCTCTCTCTCTCTCAAATCAATCTATCGATC
This sequence comes from Procyon lotor, assembly GCA_028646535.1. Taxonomy (NCBI): domain Eukaryota; kingdom Metazoa; phylum Chordata; class Mammalia; order Carnivora; family Procyonidae; genus Procyon; species Procyon lotor. The sequence continues at coordinate 31,568,764 of CM053603.1, forward strand.
AATAAAATCCTCAAAATCCTAACAAGGATCCTCACCTGTTTTATCGGCCAGGCCTGGGCCCTGCTCAAGGAATACTCTAACCTCCACCACCACTCTTACCAAAAAAGATGTCATTTTTGTGGACAGACAGAAGAAGAGAAGAAAAAGGGAAAAAAAGATGTCTGCGTAGTATAATCTGCCCCATGTATAATGAAAAAGAAATTGAGACCCAGAGAGGTTCAGCAAGTTGCCCAAAAGACACAGCAAGTAGCTGTCACAGCTAGATTCAATCTCAGATCTTTCTACCCCTGAGGCCCAGTCTCCTCCACTACGCCTCTGTTCATCCTTGTAATACCAAACCATTCTCTTTGCTTTACTGTAAATGAACATTCTCTGTCATCATTACCTACTAAACTAGATCAAGAGATAACTTTTATTCATTTGTAGGTCACCTCCTGTTACTGGAAAACTCCTCCAGCTAACCAGCGACGCACTCAGCAGGGCCTGGGAGGGGGCGTGCCCAGATATGGGGCCGAGCAGTCCCTGAGCGGGGACTGCCAAGGACACTTCACACCATGTGTGTGAGGAGAGACGGGCCTCACAGGCAGGGAGCTGGGGAGGGGGTTTCCAACAGAATCATAATGGTCTGGGGTTCCCACAAAGTACCCCGTTGTCCAGGAAGTTGAGAAGCATGATAACAAATGGTGAGTGTTTGACAAAGACATTCCTCACACCTGAGAGATGATTAAATGGGGGGAGGGGGGTGTCAGGAGGGACTCCAGTGTCATGAGCAGACAAGTTCTGCTCAGTCTGCAGGTAGAAGTTCTAGAGCTTGTGGGACACCTCGGTGGCTCAGTGGGTTAAGCCTCTGCCTTCGGCTCAGGTCGTGATCTCAGGGTCCTGGGATGGAGCCCCGTATCAGGCTCTCTGCTCAGCGGGGAGCCTGCTTCCCTCTCTCTGCCTGCCTCTCTGCCTACTTGTGATTTCTCTCTCTCCGTCAAATAAATAAATAAAATCTTTAAAAAAAAAAATAAATAAGTTCTAGAGCTTGTTACCACCGCAGGGGAGGCCAGAGGCAGAGGGCACATCCCTGCCCCTCGTCGGGACAGCGTCCGAGTGCCTTCTTCGATGACTGCACTCATCTCCAGTTCTGGAAAACTGCCCCCGGCCTGTGTTCAGTGTTCTTGGCCTTTGTCAACAAGGTCAGCTTCTGAACTATTCCTTTCTGGAGACAAGCGGGAAAATTCCAGCAAGGAGCAAAGAGTGGTGGGAGAAGAGGAGAACAGGACTGGTCAAGTGGAAAGAGAATAACCTGGATTTTAGCCGCAACATCCTGTAATTGGTCCATGTTGAGTTGAAGACAAGGGGGTCGGAAGGGTCTTAGTAACCAGATTGCTTCTACTGCTCTGAGTAGACAGGAGAATTTTAACACGTCTTAACCAGGATCGAGAATAAGACCTCGAGTAGCCTTAGAATCACTGGTGTAAGCATGCACGTGCTTGTGTATGTGCACGTGCATGTGTGTGTGCACTTACACATAGGTGGTAGTGGGATGGAAATCAGAAGGTGGTCCAGACTCAACTTTTCAGCAATAATCAGTGAATAATTATCGAGCATTTACCATAGCCAGATACCCTACAAACAGTGTCTTACTCAATCCTGCCTTTGTCTGGGTTTCCCCAAAAGCAAAGCCTGAGAAAAGGATCTAGGTACTGGAAGTCTCTTTAAGAGATGATCTCAGGAGCAGGGGGAGGGACTGCTGTGAGAATGAGCCGGGAACGGAAAAATGTTGACGTAAGGTGAATTAGTGAGGTCACCCCTCCAAGTCCTCTCCCAGAACCGCCTGCCCCCAGGACCAGGGCTGCTGGGCCATCTGTCACCCCGTGCCTGCTGCCTCTGATTGGAGGCTGCTCCTGGGGTCAGGCGCTTGAAGCTTCCCAGAAGGCGCTGTGTGGCCAGCCCTGAGGAGAGCCTGAGCCTGGCTGCTCGGTGCCGTGCCCAGCGGCAGCCGAGACAGCCTAAGGATCCTGACCACAGGGTGAAGAGGAAGTGACAGCTACTCCATTTTACAGATGAGGAAATGGAGGCCCAGAGAGATGGAGCTGCATGGACTACCGCGCCGGAAGGTGGCAGAGCCAGACGATTCAGTTCAGGTCATCTGCCCTTGGCCAGCGACATCTAAGGACACCTAGGATGGATGGCAAAGAGGAACATTTCCTGAGCTCCTACCTTACGTCAGACAATGTGATTTCACTGCCCTTGGTGACCCACACCTTGATCCCCAGCAGACCGAGGGGACCCCAAAGCAGGGAGTGGTCAGCCTCATTACTTGGGGCTACCGGAATACTCCTGCGCTTCCCTTCACCCCAAAAGGCTCCTTTCTTGGTATCAATTAAAGCCAAATCCAAGATTCCAGGGCTGAGACAAAAAACCAGCAGAGCCTCCTGCAGGGAATGACAGGCACCTTTCACTTCCCTCGGTTCCCTCGTTATCTGGCACGGGATGACCCTATCCACACGCCTGCCCCTTGAGCATCCAGCCTTTGCTCGGACACATCCCTTAATGAGGAGCTCACTACCTCGCTTAGCCAATCAATTTTCACACATCTCCAGCTGTATCTTCTTAAAGAGTTTTCTGTGACAAACCAAACCTCAAGGACTCCCTGGAAGCAGGAAACAACTGGTGGATAAATACATCTGGAAAAAGCTGTTTGTGATAATACTTTCTGAGTGATTTGTACCACAGTAGTACATTCAGGGCTCTAAGAAATACAGCATTGAGAAACTTGGTTTAATTTTGCTTAATTGAAAATTTCTCAAGTCTGTTTCACTACAGAACACTTTCTTCAAGAATCTATAATCAGGGCGGGAGTGGAGGACAGTCCTTGGGTGGCTCAGTTAGTTAGGTATCTGGCTTAAGCTCAGGTCCTGATCCCAGGGTCCTGGGGTAGAGCTCCAGGTCAGGTTCCTTGCTTGGCGGGGAGGCTGCCTCTCCTCTGCCCCTGCCCCCACTTGTGCGCATGCTCTCTGTCTCTGTTTCTCTGTCTCTCAAATGAACGAAGGACATCTAAAAAAAACAAGAGGGCACCTGTGTGGCTCAGTCAGTTAAGCATCTGCCTTTGGCTCAGGGATCCAGGCCCGCATCAGGCTCCCTGCTCAAGAGGGAGCCTGCTTCTCCCTCTGCCAGCTGCTCCCCTTGCTTATACTCTTGTGCTATCTCTCTCTCTTTCACAAATAAATAAAATCTTCAAAAAAGAAAAAAAAAAAAAAAACAACAATTTATAGCCTTCCCAAAGAACCCTGGATCCTGGAAGCGCTGGGTCAGGAAGCTTCTGCCGGGGGTGAAGTTTCTCTTTCCTGAGGTTCCAGGGGCTCCATCAACTGGCTTCGTTGCTAAGCTTTGGGGGCACAGAGAACAAGCCTGCCCCTCACCCCCACCGCAGATGGGAATAACCAAGGTTTAATTCTCCCTGAGCACTTAGGGGGAGTCAGGTACTGGGCTGAGTGCTTTTGATAGGTTACTCCACACCCTCCTTTAATGGATGGAGAAACTCAGGCTTGGAGGGGTGAGCCAGTGTCACACATGGCATGGCTGGAAGGCAAAGCCAGCACTGAGTAGGATATTTAGAAACACTGGAGGAATGTTTGGCATGGGATTCAATGAGGTTATCTGTGTTGAGTTGTTGTTACTATTACTGTCATTATCTGACTGAAGGGGAAGTGCTCTTAACCACTCCCGGTGCCTTGCTGGAACCTTCTGTTCTCCAGATTAAACGTTCTTCACATTTCCCCATGTTCTTTTGATGATTCTTCCCCACTGTCTGTGCATGCTGTACTCATCAGGAAGGACGGAGCCCCGAGGCCAGGGAGCCTTTCCTAGCTGAAAGCTATCTTCCATTTGCTCTTTCCACAGAAGGACTATTTTCTTTGTCAAATCCTCTGAAATATGGTGGAAATAAATCTTCAGGAAGACCAGTGAAGGTGAGCAGAGGGAGCCAGGGAGAAGCCGTCCAGAGGATGTTCGTCTCCTAGACCAGGGGTCAGCAAACTACAGACCACAGGCCAGATCCAGCGAGCCCACTGCTCTTTCTAATGAAGGTTTTGTTGGAACCCAGCTGTACTTGTTCATAGATGTATTATCTACGGCTGCTTTTTGCACTCAACAACAGAGTAGTTACAGAAGAGACCTAAAATATTTACTATGTGGTTCTTTTTACAGAAAAAGTTTGTCAACTCCTGCTTTATCTTGTGGAGAGAACAAAGGTAGGCTGGAGAGGTTTTTGATGAGCCAGGTGTCTGCCTTTTCTTATGTTCCAGATGCTCTTAGAAAAGCCAGCTGGAAGTTGCTGGGGCTCAGAATACTAAAGCTTCTAAGAACTTGGGAGTAAGAAAGATACAGCTCTTCACCGAAGGTAAGCTTTAAACCTATTCATGATGGACTAGAGACAAGATATGTGGAGTCCTCTGAAGGCCACAGTATCACTCCAAGGCTAGGTATGTTGGCTCTTGGTGGATCAAGGTATTGGCCTATGTAAAGAGAGACTAGTCAGCCAAGTGGGTTTTGGTCAGCTTTGTTCACTTAGAGGAGAGGTCAATGCTGACAGGACTCCATTCAGGCACTGCTCCAGGGTGGGGGAGACCTCCAATGGAGGGAGTATCTCAAGTGCCAAAACCATTTATGACATGTTGTGGGCAACCTTAGCCTAATGCCCTTGAACGTTCAATTCACCTCAGTAACACCCTTGTTTCAACTCCATGATCTCGAAGCAAACTTCTGGGTATGACTTGTTTGTTTCTCATGTAGTTCTGCCAACAGAGGGGGATATTTCTGCACCCCACATCTCCAGATGGATTTCAGGGTGACCAAGAATCCCCTGAAATTGTGTGCGCCATGTTGTGTGTGTTTGAGAGTGCCCCTTGTCCTGAGGACAGGAACCTTCATGGTCATTATAGTTTCAAAGGGTTCCATGGAACACAAAGGGACCTGGCATTCATCTGTGTGAGTGTTTTGATGAGGGTTTCCTTCTACCTCTCAGACCGAGGGCAGGGAACTCTGTTGGTTCCACCTGCCACTGGTCCTCCAGCCCTCAGCCCTGTGTCTGGCTCATGGGACATGCTCACTAGGTATTCATTGGAGCAGGGATGGAAGTAAGGGAAGAGGAGAGGCTGGGAGGAGGGAAGAAGGCTTGACATGCAACCAGGAGTGTCCTGGTCCCTGTGATAGTTAGAATTTTCATTGAAATTAATAAACTGACCTTCTGGTTTATGCAAGAGTCTCCTGAGTATGGGTAATAGATTTTCTCTGGGGCACAGATTGCTCCCAGTATGCTGCCTACAAAGCTCTATGACCAGAACCTGGACCTGGGGGAATTCACATGTTACTCTGTGGAGGATCCTTGGAGACAGACTGCTGGTTTTTTTGCCAAACGGAAGAGGAGGGCTTTGGCATTCCCGTCAAGGCATCACTGTGGCCCCAATGGCAAGTGCTCTCCTCCTGCAGTGTAAGAATGTTTAAAGTCCATCTCCAGGGCCTGAGATGGTGTTGGCACAAGGTAGTTCTCATCTAGTGTTCATTGAAAAAACTGGAGGCTGTATTATCTTGCATAACTGAAAAAATGTAGACTGTACATCTGTTTTCATTATTAAATCTTAAAATATGATTGAATTACCCACAAGTACTTGTTATAGACTGTAACTACAGACTTTCTAAAGCAATAAGGCTAACTAGAAGTTAAAAGAGGAATCATTGCTACTTTTGAACCATAGGGCCTGTTAATATACACTGGAGCCCAATATGGCCCCAATCTGCCATTTTGAGGGAGGGGCTACCCAGGCATAATGTTGGTGGCAATTTATAGCTTGGTAAGCAGCAGCCTCCAGTCTTAAAAAAGAACAAAACTTAAAGAACTAAAACTTAAGATTTAGTTGAAAATTTCCAAGTGGGTAGGCAAACATCAGAATAGTCTTTGAGGACAAAAGATAGTCATGTCTGCCTTTGTTGACTTAAGTAGAGCTATATTTTATTCTCTCACCCTCTTTTCAAGGCACGCACACACTCACACGCATCACACATACACACACATGAAAACCTTTATTTCCTCTGGAGAAAAAGTAGTGCTACATGTCCGGTGAAGTATTAGTTATCTTCTGATGTATAAAAATAAATAAATAAATAAATAAAATTTAAAAACCACCCCAAAACATCAGCAATTTAAAGGAACAAACATTATCTCCCAATGGTTCTTGGGTCAGGAATCCAGGAGCAGCTTAGCCAATGGTTCTGGCTCAAGGTCTCAAAAGGTCTCATGAGGGTACAAAACTGTCACCTGAATCTGCAGTTTCATGGGCTCAGTGAGGGCTGGAGGATGTTTCCAGCTTGCTCATACAGCTATTGGCTGGCCTCAGTTCCTTGCTGGCCAGTAGCTAGAGGCTCGAGTTCATGGACTACTCCATAAGGCTGCTCACAGCATGGTTGCTTGCTTCCTCCAGAGCAAGAGAGGCAGGGAGAAAGAAGGAGAGCAAGAGAGGTTGAAGCTTTTTGTAGCCTAATTTCAAAAGTGACACACCATCACTTCTCCTAGGCCATTGGTCAAAGAGAATAACTGTGATAGAGTATAGGACAAAAATACACAAGGTAAGGATCATCTTCCCGGCGCTGCCTGCGGAGGTGGTGGCCATCTGTTACTGGGCATCATGGCTGCCCTCAGACCTTTGGTGAAGCCCAAGATTTTTAAAAAGAGGACCAAGAAGTTCATCCGGCACCAGTCAGACCGATATGTCAAAATTAAGCGCAACTGGCGGAAACCCAGAGGCATTGACAATAGGGTGCGCAGAAGATTCAAGGGCCAGATCTTGATGCCCAACATTGGTTATGGAAGCAACAAGAAGACAAAGCACATGTTGCCCAGTGGCTTCCGGAAGTTCCTAGTCCACAACGTCAAGGAGCTTGAAGTGCTGCTGATGTGCAACAAATCTTACTGTGCAGAGATTGCTCACAATGTCTCCTCCAAGAACCGCAAAGCTATTGTGGAAAGAGCAGCCCAACTGGCAATCAGAGTCACCAATCCCAACGCCAGGCTGCGCAGTGAAGAAAATGAATAGACAGCTTCTCATGCATGTCATATTTGTGTTAATAAAACCATGAAACCACCAAAAAAAAAAAAATAGAAGGTAAGGATCATTGGGGGGCCATCTTGAACCTGGCTACCACAGAAAATTTAAAAATACAGCTACAGATTCTTTTGCATTCTCACCCCATCCCCCGCCTTCAAAAAGTAGAAATGGATTTTTCTCCTTTTGAATAGAGCTGGATCTAGTGACTTTCTTGTAACAAATAGGATGGGGTGGACTGATAGCATGTGATTTCACATAGCCAAGGTCATAAAAAGCATTGTGGCATCCACCTTTCTCTTCTGGATTACTCTCTCTGGTGAAAGACAGCTTCCATGCAGTGAGAACACTCAAGAAGCTATATGGAGAGGTCCACACAAGAGGAATGGAGTCTCCTAACCAACAGCCTGCACCAACTGGCCAGTCATGTGAATAAGCCATCTAGAAAGTAGATCCTCCAGCCCCAATCAAGTCTTCAGATGATGACTGTGCTGGCTAACAAAATGACTGCAACCTCATGAGGGACCAGAACCACACAGCCAAGCTACTCCCAAACTCTTGACCTACAGATAATGCAGGATATACTAAATGTGTATTATTGTTTTAAGCCATTAAGTTCTGGGGTAATTTGTTAGGCAGTAATAATTAATATAACATGCTTATGAAATTTCAGAGGTCTTAGCTGCAAACAACAGAATCGACCCCAGCTAGTTTAAACAGAAGAGGAATGTATTTAAGGAACTAGGTAGTTCACTGAATTCCTGAGAGGACTAAAGAATGAGACTTGATTTAACAAAGCTATGACCCTTCCTGTGGAGACCCTTCTGCTGCCATTGCTAGCACAGACCCCAGAGACTCTAGCAAAAAAGGGCTACCATATTGCCTCTGTAAGCTGGATGTCTTCACCACCACCCCAAGTGAAGAATGGATTTTATACGCACTTACTTCCAAACCAAAGCCTGTGTAAGGGTTGGGTCAAATGTCTATACTTTATTGTGATGGGTAATTTTATGTGTCAACTTGGTTGGGTCACAGTGCCCACATATTTGGTCAACCATTATTTTGGATTTTTCTGTGAGGGTGTTTTTGGATGAAATAAACATTTAAATCAGAGGTATCTGATTAAATCAGATTGTCCTCCATAACATGGAGGTGGGCCTCATCTAATTAGTTGAGGGTGTGAATAACCAAAAGACTGACCTCCCCCAAGCAAGAAACAACTCTGCCAGCAGATGGCTCTGGGACTTGAATTGCAACATTGGCTCTTCCTTGGGAATCCATAATCATGTGAGCCAATTCTTTAAATTCCCTCCTTCTCTTCCTTTCTCTCCTCCTCTCAATGGATAGATAGATAGATATACCAATTGATACATCTATATTTATAGATACACCTACATATATATAATATATATTATCCCATTGGTTCTGTTTTTCTGGAAAACTCTGGTTACCACACCTGGCTACAAAAGAGGTTCAAAAAATGAGTTTCTGGCTTAGGCATATTCAGCCCCATAGGATGAGAAACTACAAATATAGGAAAACTGTTCTAGTTGCTGGGTGGCCAAAAAGCCTAATCAATATCTGCTGTATTTATTATCTAAATAACCAAACTCAAGTAATCTCTTCTATTAAGTTAAACTATTCTTCAATAACCACCTCTCTCAAAAAACAAAAACAAACAAACAAAAAAACCCCACCTCTCTCCCTGATCGGCAGAGAAATACACAAGATTATACTTTGATGTATGTAACTCAAGCTATTTTTTTCCCAAATTGTAGATTTTGTTTTTTTAATTTTTTCTTTTTCCTTTTTTTTTCATAGCCTCCACACTCAATATGGGGCTTAAACTCACAATCCTGAACTCAAGAGTCACATGCTCTATCAACTGAGCCAGCCAGGTGCCCCCAAGTTGTAGACTAAATTAATCTGTTTCAGGCATGCACCTGCTGAGATTCCAGGGATTCTACTTATATTTAAGCCTTTGCTCTATAGACACTACAGTCTTTCTTCTGTATATAACTTCTTCCTTTAATTATGTACATTTGTAAATAATGAATGACATTTCCCTCAAGAGATTTTCTAATTTTATCTGTTGATCCAAATTAAAGTCTGACCATAATTCCTTCTCTAGGGAATGGTATTGTAAGCCTGTAAGTAAAGTTATAAGCATCACAGACCCATGGGAGGAAGGTGGTAGTTCTTTCTTGGCAAGAAAAATCCCATGAAATCTCATTAATTCAGATTCCTTAAAGTTGGAATTTGTGATTATCCAACCTTCCCTGTTTGGAGTTGGCCTTTTTTTCCCTCTGGGCAAAGCGATTAAATAAAAAAGTCCAATTGCAAGGGGAAATGTTTCAGTAGCTACAGCTTTAGAAGGGTTTAGCTCACAATTTATTTGGGTCCAAATGGAATCTGCTACAGAGAAGTAATTATTTTTTTCCTAAGTTGAAAGGAGCAATGATGAGGACTGATTCTATCACAGAATTTTCAAGAGTTTTCTGACAAGACTGCCATAAAATTTTGTTCCTTGCTTTAAACAGCAAAGCTGGAATCTATGTGGGCCTTTGGACTCTTCTAAGAAACAGCATTCACCGAGGATTGTGATTTAGGAATAATTCTTGATCTAATGGAAGTATCCAAGAGAAAGGACATCCCCAAATGATTGTAAAGTTGTTTTCTAAAAAGAAACTTACTAAAAAGAAAGCAAGCAAAATTCAGATACAATAAGAGTATAATTATAAGTTCTATGGATATTTTATCTTAGTTTTTAAAGATTTTATTTTATTTATTTAAAAAAAAATTTTTTTTGAGAGAGAGAGAGAGAGCACACACAAGTGGGGTCGGGGGAAGGGCCAAGGGAGAAGGAGAGAGGAAATCTTAAGCTGGTTCAAGCCCAGCACACAGCCCAACACAGGGCTTGATCCCACAACCCTGAGACCATGACCCTAGCTGAAATCAAGAGGTGGATGCCTAACCAACCAAGCCACACCGGAGCCCCTAAAGATTTCATTTTCAAAGTAATCTCTACACCCAGATGGGGCTTGAACCCAGATCCCTGAGATCCAGAGTCACACATTCCACTGACAGAGCTGGCCAGGCACCCCATAAATTCTCTGTGTATCTTAAAACCAAAATAAACATCTGTAATAATGCTAGTGAAGGTTGTGAACTTTGAGATAGATGCAATTCCTTAGCCATGAAGGAGAAGCTCTCTAAGAATCCTGCTTCTTCTTTTTTTTTTAAGTAAATTCTGTGCCCAACATGGGGCTCAAACTCATAACCCCGAGATCATGAGTCACATGCTCCACCAACTGAACTAGCCAGGTACCCTGAGGGATCATGGGTTTTCAGTAGAAAGAGCCTCTGTCCTACAACCATGGCCTGCTATTGCCCAGTGAATGGGATCCACGTAGAGAAACAGATCTCCTAAGCTCTTAGGCAAATTAAGCAGAGTCGGGGGCCAACACAGTGCCCAGGAAAAAACTTCTGGATTCATGTGGCCTTATTTCTTTATCCTATGAGCCATACAGACATTATCATCTTTCAGCTGCCCTTACAGGACAAGAAAAATGTTGGGAAGCTCTAGAGGAAAGAAAGCAAGGCAGCCCTTCTTTGCAGACTAGCCCCAAGAATAGCTGCTCTTGGCAGCTACCCAGAGCAACAGGCCTCCGACCCCTCCTTTTACATGCTGTGGGCATATTGTTGAGGGCCTACCTCACTACCCTTCCACAGGCTTCTCTGGCCACAGCCTTCCAGAGCTCAAGTTTTTTAAATATTAAAAGTGATGCACGCTTGCTTTTAAATGCAAACATTCTAGCAGTTAATAATTAAAAAGTGAAATCCCCTACCTCTCATCCTAGAGTGTTAACCATGTGAAGAGTTGAGGGTGTATCTTTCGGATCCTCTTCTCCATGCATGGACAATCAGTGCCTTACATCTTTTCTCTATCAATCAGCCTGTGAGCTCTCTAGCGATCATCTATCTATTCGGCCATCTGCTGATCTATCCAAAATTTACTCACATCTGCCAGTAGTGAAGGAGGTTTATACACCAGGCAGTGATGAGTCTGAACGTGCAGCTGTACAACGTAAAATTCTGGCACAAGAAACAGAAAACATAAAATGACCAAACTCTCTCAAGAAAAAAAATCTATAGGCTCCCCTCGCACACAAGTTTAGGGAGCAGGTCTCACTTCACTTACAGCGTGATTCAGAGGCTTCAAGAGATCCTCAGGATCCTGTCTCTCTCTCTCTCCCCCCGTTCTGTCCTTCCCCCACACTGGCTTTATCTTCCGGCCCTAGGGATGAACAAGATGGCTGCCTGCGGTCTGGGGGCCTCATGCCCTTCCAAGTTCAAGTCAGGTGGAAATGTGACCCAACACAAGGGCGACCACCTCTCATTGACCCTGGCCACCTTCTTGAAAAGAGTCCAACTCTGCTCCTTTTTAGTCTTATATTCCCATGACCCTATTTTATGTTTTTTAAAAATATTTATTATCAATTGAAATTATGCTGAGTATTTGCTACTTATCTATTATCTGCCTGCCCTCCCCCCGAGAAATAAACTCCCCCGGAGCAGCATCCTCACCGCCTTGATCCCCGCTCAATGTCCCAACTCCTATCAATAAATATTTGTCAAAGGAGGCGCACCTGGGTGGCTTAGTCGGTTGAGATAGAACTCTTGATTTCGGCTCGGGTCATGATCTCGGGGTCCTGGGATCAAGCCCAGATTCAGGGTCCAGGCTCCGTGGGGAGTCTGCTGGAGATTCTATCTCTCTCCCTCTGCCCCTCCCCCGACTCTCACAAAGGCGCACACGCTCTCTCTCACTAAAATAAATAAATAAATCTTTAAAAAAAAATATTTGAATGAATGAGTTAGTCACTGTAGCCGGGGAAATACCATGAACTGATTGGCCAGGTTCAAGTTACATGACTGCCCTCCCAAACACCTGGAATGAGATTTGGGGAGAAGATAGCACCCCAGAGGAATATCAATGTACTGTTAGCAGAAGAAAGGTAATTGGGATGCATGTGTTGAGTGGCAAAAACCACACAGGTCCACCACATCAGCGAAGTGTTCTACGTGGATTTCCCAAATGTGAGACAAAATACTGTAGTGCTACATTTGAATGTGGGGTTTGCCACTGATTAGACGATGACCTTTAGTAAGTCACTTTTCTTCTCTCAGCCTTGGCTCCTACTGTAAGTAAAATAAGAAAGAGACCCAAGTCTTCATGTGGCCATTAGAAATAACATACATAAAGTGGCCAATCAACAGCAGATTCAGTGAATTATTGTTTTTACTCTTTTTGTGGCTCTGGTTATCCACTCCTCATGATCTTATCCTTTTGATATTTCAGACAAAAGCCAATGAAAACACATTTCAAAAGCCCCAAGTGTGAGGGAATGAGAAGTTGGTTAAACGGCTGCTCCACTTTTTTTTAAAGCAAAGTTAACTGAAAATTTAACCCTAGCACGGTGTCCCTTGGATTCGAGAGGCTGCCGGCAAACAATGATTTGGCTGAGTGATTTTTAGAAATACCAAACAACTGGCCAAGCTGGCCATTCACGAATCAGAGCGAAAGTGTGGATGAAGGAGAACGGGCGTTGGCCTTACGTAACGTGCCCAGCTGTCCTTGGACGGAGGCAGGACTAGCCAGGGGTCACCTTTGGTCAAGCTGCCATTGGCATCAGGTCACACAGCTTCACGTCAGGGGCGGTGAGCAGCTGCTCTTCATCGCCGTCTGGGAAGAGTTTTTCCACTCAGTTGATGACTGGGGTGTACTTGGCATTCGTGATGCCATGGCCAATAGCCGCCCATCCCATTCTCCCGGGCTCTCGCATGGAAGACCAGGCATTGGGTCTTTACAACATGCCTGCTTATTAGCTCATCCGACCATACTGTCACTCGCAGGGGACAGTGCACACGCTGGGGAGCTCGGGGGAGCTGAGGACCGCCGAGCAGCTCAGGCCGATGCTAGGTCTTTAAATGATGTGGGCGATGGCCACAGTCCTGGTGGGTCATTAGAAACCAGGCAAATTTTCCTGAAATCAGGCATGCAAGTGCAGCACACAAATAAGGAAAAGTCAGATCACTGGTGATACCACTAATGACAGCTTTCACTATTCCTTCAGACCATTCTCTTGGCATTATTATAAAATCACGGAACTGGAAGAATCAAGTTTCTGATTTCCCAGGCAGACCTATTCCCAAACCTTCCAACATAGAAAGCAAACTCTCAAAGCCCGCCTAGAAACTCCACATCGTCTCCTCATTAGTAGCCACCTTCAAGCATTATATTAAGCATGTGGCCTTAAGACTTTATTATTTTCAAAAAAAAAAAAGACTTTATTATTTTCAATTAATTGAACTCTTTGCTACTAAAATTTAGCTTCTTTGCCTATTATTACTACTTTTCAAGTACTTGAAATTTAAGTCATTTTTTGAGAATTGTTGTAAAACACACCTAGCATGGAAGTTACCACTTTAACCATCTGTAAGTAGATAGTTCAATGGCAATAAGAACATTCCCAGTGTTGTCTAATCAATACCACCAGCAGCTCTAAAGTTTTGCCATTTTCCCACACTGAAATTCTGTCCCCACCAACCGTGGCTCCTATTGCCTCCTCCCTCCAAGCCCTGGAAAGCACTGTTCTGCTTGCTGTCTCTACGAATCTGAGTGCTGTAGGTACCTCCTAGAAGTGGGATCACCCTGTAGTTGCCTTTTTGTGACTGGCTTACTTTTCACTTAGCATCACATCCTCAAGGCTCATCCACATCATAGCACCTGCCAGAACTGCTTTTCTTTTTAAGGCTGAATTCGTATTCCATTGCATGGTTATACTACGTTTTGTTATCCAGGCAGGCATCGCTGATGGACATTTGGGTGGCTTCGACCTTTTGGCCAGTGTGCTGCTGGAACATGGGCTAAGTCAGTTTTAAAGGTTGCTACTTTAGGGGCGGCTGGCTGGCTGGCTCAGTAGGTGGAGCGCGTGATTCTTGGTCTTGGGGTTGTGGGTTCGAGCCCCATGTTGAGTATAGAGATTATTTTTTTTTTAAAAATGAAACCTTTGAAAAATAAATAAAATTTTAAAAGGTTGCTATTTTTTCCCCAGGAACTTGTTAGCTGGATTCACACCCTGAGTATCAGTTCTCACTGCTATGTTGAATGTTCATGACTAGGCCCTCCCATTAGGATTTATTTATACAGGAGTTTAGAGATGTGACAGGAAGGTTATCGTACAAGACCCCAGTTGGCCTCTTTCAGATCCCTTCAGGTGTCTCCTTGTCACAGCGTATGTTTGCTTGTAGTTCTTGTCCAACCAAGCACCAGAAAGACAATCCTTACTTTTTCCTCAAACTAGAGTAGCTTTCATTTTGTCAATAGTTGGTCAATGAGAGAGAAGAGGGAAGATTTTAGAAATCGGTACCCAGTGGATAATTTTCATTTTCTTTTTCATACTCTGGTATGTTTCACATTGTCTATAATGGTCTTGTATTACTTTCCTAATAAAAAAAGAAAATATTGTTTTTCTTTTTCTTGGTTTTTAAAAACAAAGTTATGCATGAATAAATCCCCTTCTAGAAGGGGCCTTTCTATAAAGGGCCATAGGAGGGCCATCTATAAAGTAAATATTTTAGGTTTTATGGCCCATGTGGTCTCCGACATAGCAATTCAACTCTGTCGTTGCAGTGTGAAAACTGCCACAGATAAGATATAAACAAATGGGTGGGGCTACGTTCCAATAAAACTTTATTTATCAACACTAAACTTCGAATTTCATGCAGTGGGCACTTTTTTGATTAATAAAAACCATTTGTAGCTTATAAGCTGTACAAAAACAGTTGCACCACAGGTCATAGTTTGAGAACCCCTGCTCTAAAAGGAAAACAGCATAGGTAGGATAAAAGGTGGCCTTTAAATTTTGTGTCAACTGCAGTCTTTTCCAAGCCTTCTCATGTGTTTGTTGGTTGGTTTTTTATATTTTATTACAGGAAAATTTCAGACACATAAAAAAGTGGAGAGAATAACATAATAATCCCCATGTATGCACGCTCCAGCTTCAACAATGACAAACTCATGTCTATACTGCCACTCACCCACTCCCTGTTCCCTCTTATTACCCGAAGGAAGTCCCAGATATCATATTTTATCCATAAATATTTTAGTATTCATTTCTAAAGACAATACTTCATTTAAAAATATTCTTGTCACACCTAAAATAAATAACCATAGGGCTGCCTGATGGATGCAGTCAGTGGAGCACCTGACTCTTGGTTTCAGATGAGGTCATGATCTCGTGGTTGTGGGATCGGTCGTGGGATCGAGCCCTGCCTTGGGCTCTATGCTAGGCTGGGACTCTGCTTGGGACTGTCTCTCTTCCTCTCCCTCCGTCCTTACCACTCCCTCCCCCAGCACTCTCTCTCTTTCTCTCTCTCTCAGATAAATAAATCTTTAAAAAATAAAGTAATAAAACAAAATAAAATAAATAACAACCACTTTAACTTTAAACATGCTGAAGCAGAATTTTAGAAACATCTTTCCTAACAAAACATCACCAACTGCATTTAGGAGTTCATTATCGCATAGTGGTTTAAAGTCTAGATTCTAAAACCAGACACTACTTAGTAGCAAGGTGGTAAGGGAACAGGCACTCAACCTCCCCGTGCCTCTGTTTCCTTATCTGTAGAAGAGAGGATGCTGAAAGCACATACCCCATAACAGTGCTGTGAGAGTGAGAGGGGCTAATACGTGTGAAATGCTTGCTATAGTGCCTGGCACGCAGTATGTGTTAGCCAGCGTCAGCAACTACTATTAACTTCCTGCTGCTGTTTCTACTTTGTTCTCAGTAGGGTTCTTGTTGGGAAGCACAGAAGCAACCTGGACTAGTTCAAGCAAGCAAAGGGGGTGTGTGTTTGGGAGTCAGTGTTAGTCTACAGGGATCTCACAGAAACTAAAAACAGGAAACAAAGCACAACCAGCCTTATAGGGATGAACTGGAAAGTCAAAACTGGGACTATTTGGGGGCTGTACCTCCTTTCTCAGTTTCCTTTTCTCAACTCAGTCCCTCCATTTGTTAGTCCCTGTTACTGGCCAGCTGTCTTGAATTTGCCTCATCCTTGGCCCAACATGGCCCAAAGTCCAGACTACCCTTCATATCCTCTTAGCTGTAGCTTCTACGATAGTGACAATAGTCCCTGCTCTCTTGGCACTCTGATTCCCAAGAAAGAATCGACACACTGGCTTTTGATCAGAGGCCTGTGGCTTACAGCTGGGTGTGAGAGGCCACAGTCATAAGAGCACATCAAGTGACCATTGAGAGACTCTGGTAAGCAACTTCATTGTTTAGGATAGACTAACGTATGCTGTGATAATAAATAACCTTCATGGGTTGAAAGCATAGCAGGGTATTTCTGATCCACAAACATGTTGTCGAGAGTGAGCTATGGGTCTTGCTCTGGAGCCCACTACCTGGACCCATGGCAGAGGGGAACAAGTTTCTGGAGAAAAAAATCACACTGGTTCATAAAGCTTCTGCTTCAAACATGTTACTTCTGTTCACATATCATTAGCCAAAGGAAGTCCCATGACTGCGCTTAAATTCAAGCGAGCAGGAAAGGATAGTCCTACTGTGTGCCACAGGGAAGTGAGGGCTGAAGAGTTTGTGGACACCTCATGCATAGCACAGAGGGGAAGATACACAGTTCTCACCTGTGTCCTCTTCTCACCATCCAATCATGTGTATAAAGGCATCTGGGGAGAGAGCTATTCCTCCTTTACTGCAAAGGAAGCCAACACTTTCCTTCCTGGACTGGGATACCTATTCTACAGATAGCAAAGTTTTTTGTCAAAGCAACAACAACCCTAACTCCATTAGCTTTTTTACCCTGGGCTCATTTTTCATTTCTTAAATCACTGAGATTATTTGATTTGAGACCCCTCCAAGTGCCTCCCACTTTTCTTCAGAGAAACAAGTGGAAATGAGTCAGAACAGCTAGAACATCCCTTGACCACTGCAGGGTGACTAATTGTGCACCTTTCTGAATTAGGCTGGTGTTTTCTTTGACAAGTGTTGCATGGCTGACTTCAGGTCTGTCGGAGTCCTCTGTGAGCCCAGCTCTGTGCCCCCAGTGGAGCTGTTCACTCAGATTTTCCACAGCTTCTGAATAGTTTCCCCTGAACTCGTCCTGTTTTTAATGGACCAACTCTCAAATACATCTCTTCCCAGTTGCTGGTGTTTAACAGCAAAGGCAAAATGCAAACTTGACAACTGAGGGTCATTCTGCTTCTTCGAGCCTCAGATAGTCTATTTCAGGTTCAAATTCCCTGAAGAGCCTGTTTTCTCGTCTGGAGAGGTTGCCATACTTCTCACTCTTTCTCAAGATGGCATCTATCACCAACCCAAACGTCCTTCCGCAGTAGAATGAACATCTATATTGCGGCATGATACAATGAACTAGCCCCTGGCAGTGGAGAAAATTGTAACCCCTAACGCAACAGCACGGGTGAATCCCCAGTGGATGAATACCAAAGGAAGGAAGTCGGGCAAGAAACACCACACACTGTAGGATTCGACGGATGGGAAGTTCAAAGACGATGCTTTGGCAGTCAAGTTAAAAAGGGGTTATCTCTGGCAGAGCTCACTGCCTGGGAGGAAGCCCAAGGGAGTTGTCTAGGGAGCTGACATGGTCTAGATCCTAATAGGTGTGGTGGGTCTGTAGGTGTCTATGTGGGGAAATGTTCATCAAGCTATATATACAGTTAGGATCTGGGTAGTTCTCTGGCTGTATGCTGTATCTTTTTTTTTTTTTTTTAAGATTTTATTTATTTGACAGTGAGAAACACAGCAAGAGAGAGAACACAAGCAGGGGGGACAGGAGAGAGAGAAGCAGGCTTCCCACTGAGCAGTGAGCCCAACATGGGGCTCGATCCCAGGACCCTGGGATAATGACCTGAGCTGAAGGCAGAGGCTTAACGACTGAGCCACCCAGGCGCCCCTGTATGCTGTATCTTAATAAAACAACACAACCAAGATGGCATCTGGATATGGGGGAAAGCTTAACTAGCTCTGGGTGGTGAGGGAGGGAGTGCTCCTCTGGGGAAATTCACTGGCCTTCTGGGATGGGGACATTCTATGTAAGCCCCTCCCAAGTATCTGCTGAGGAGTATTGGTTCCACTTTCTTATAGAAGTCTATGACTTAGGCCCCTGCTGTTAGCCCCTTGTCAACCCCAGACCACTGCTGTCTGAGCGATTCAGCCCCTTCTTCCCCTCCAGGTGGGAAACCCCCAGGCCCTGAGAGAAGGTGGTGTTCGCAGGCTCATTGCCCAGCTGCCTCTCTCAGCCCTTTCTACGACCCTGAGCCGGCACCCACTCCAATCCCAGCCTTCTAGAGGAGGGGCCTTCCTGCAGTGCCAAAAAGAGCTTTTGGCTTACCCTTCCTGTCTGATAGCAACTGCCTAGGGCATTTCCTGTCTGGGGCCAGCTCCCTCCTGCTTCCTGGGACAGTGGTGAGTGATGCTCTCCAGGTAAAGAAACCGTGTTGACCTTCACCAAAGGTACACTGGCAGGCATTTAGAAATACATAATATCCGTTACTTCTGATTTCTTTTATACAGAATCTCATTTCTTTTCATCATGTGACTGGGATGATTCAAATCAGTGTAGCTAGAATAGCATCACAGTATTTTAGCAACGAAGCGGTTCTTAATTATCATTCCAGATTCTAAGTGGGACAGTTTCTCATTGTGTGGTCTTAAGCACTGAATACATTTAGCATCCCCCCTCCACCCCCCACAACACACACATCAGTGCTACTCATCAATCATCATGGCCACCAAATATACCACACCCCCCTCCTCCACACACACACCCATGATTCTAAATGCCTGAAGGCAGGATTTTAGTCTAACTTATTTTAGAGATAAGGAAACTAAAATCCCAAGGCAGAAAAATGACTTATCCAAGTCAATGACAAAGCAGGGAGTAGACCCCGATCTCCAGATCTCCAGTGCCGTGAGATTTTTAGGACACCCCACTGACTTTCAGTTCAGGTTTGAGGAACTAAAACAAGGCACTGCCAGAGAACTTCTGTTTCTTGCTGAATTTCTGCTTTTCTTTCTCGCCATGGAAGCTGCCCATCATTTCCTCTTTCCCTCCCTTGAGGTTAGCAGACACTGTGGGACCAGAGTCCTCAGCTCTCTCTACAAGAGCAGTGACGGCAATACGCGTGAGAACACGCTGGCAGACACACCTGGGATGGACTTGCCCTTCTATCCACACTTGCCACCCCCATCAGTTTACACAGATACACAAACACGCAGCCGAGCTCTTCCTTCAGTGCCCTCCCCTGCGTCCCACCAAAGATCGATGAAAGGAGGTAAGAACACACCTATGGCTGACTTTCTCTACCTCAGAGGCAAAGAGGACTCAATCCTGATGCCTTCTGTTACTCCGATACAGGGAGCGTGATCCTGGCAGGTGCAGAGCAAAGCAAGATGGAAGTTTAGCAGCATTGCTGAGAATACAGGAGTTAGAGTCGTTCATCGATTCATTCATTCATTTTTCATCTCAGTGTTCACTGAGCCCTTGCAGTGACTAGGTCCATTCTGGGCATCAGGTAACATGCGGGCAAACACAGTATTTACTTTCCCACCCTGTGCATCTAACACTCTGTAGTCTTAGTTCGAATCCTCACTCTGCTGCTTACCAGCTGTGTGACCCTGGGTGAGTTGCTTAATCTCTCTGAACCTCTTCCTGTTCATCAATATATGAAAACATGGAAAACAGGATTGTGAGGATTAAGTGTAAACAGTGTGGGAAGGGGTCATTCCAGGTCCCGGTACATACAGGCGCTATGTAAGTGACAGCTACTATGATAACTAAAAATTCAACATTCCATAGGAGAAATCCCTGAATCCCTATACCTATAATCTGAACATGAAATTTTGATTAAGCAGTCTCCATTTTCCCCAAATTACATATAATCGACCTACTTTTTCCAAAGTCTTTTAGTTGAAGATCAGAAACCAAAAATACATATATGCTATATATTTATGTTTATATTTAAATTTGGATTTCTATTTAAATCTATATTTGTACTGACATTTATAGTGTGTCTGTTTCATCTTGCCTCATATCCCAACTTCTGTATTCTAAGGTAAGGACAGCAATGACTTCTATTTGCAGCAAACTTTAAAAAGAGCCTCGGGTAAAGACAAACATGACATGAACCATGAGTTTTTTAATATTCTATTCTCTTCCCTGGGCCTCCACTCTTGACAGACACTTTACCTTATTTAGCCTCTGCTGCCTGGTCTTCAAACCTCTAAATAGATCGGTTATTTCAGGCTAGTCAAACCCTTGAAATTATTTGCCAGCAGCCCTTTGGAAACATATCCCCTTACTGTGAGCAAGAGCAGCCAAAGGGGACTGTGTGTTTGCTCTCAGACCTCTCCCCTCTAAGCCTCGCTTCCACTGCCCAGCCTGCAGAAGGAAGGACAGTCGAAGGAAGGAGCCCTGCTTTGAAGTCATTGCCAGGTTTGTGGTCTTCAGCAAGCTACAAAGCCTGGAGAGCCTCAGTGTCCCCACTACTGAATTTGGGGGCATCCGTTTAATTTTGGAGCGTTATTGGAATAATTGACTGATGATTAAAATAGTCGCTCATAGATAGTTAACAACAGATAACACTATAGGTCATGAGATTCTATACCAGGGATTAGCTTTAAAAGGAAACTCGATGAGATGCCTGGGTGGCTCAGTCAGTTGAGCTTCTGACTCTTGGTTTTGGCTCAGGGCACGATCTCAGGGTCATACGATTGAACCCCACATTGGGCCCTGAGCTCAGGAGAGAGTCTGCTTGAGATTTTGGCTCTCTCTCCCTCTGCCCCTTCCCTTGCTCATGCATTCTCTCTCTCAAAAAAAAAAAAAAAAAAAATCTCAAAAATAAAATAAAACAAAATAAAATAAAAGCAAACTCCCTGGGAGAGGTTGTAGGTCTTAGAGTCCAGGCCAGCCCTGGACATTTTTTACAAATCTTTTACAAGAAGGGAAGGAGGAGAGAGGCTTCTCCAAGCCCTCAGGTACAGGAAGGGGCTGAAAGAGAGAGGAGCA
The DNA here is from genome assembly GCA_028646535.1 of Procyon lotor. Taxonomy (NCBI): domain Eukaryota; kingdom Metazoa; phylum Chordata; class Mammalia; order Carnivora; family Procyonidae; genus Procyon; species Procyon lotor. The sequence continues at coordinate 31,589,964 of CM053603.1, forward strand.
CATCGCCGAGTTGGCTAGTGCCCCAAGGAGATGACGAGAGCACTTCCATCACGATTGGCCTTGTCTCCCTCTGGCACTGGCAGGGTTCCTGAAAGCCCATCACAAACCCACAGTATAAGGTATGGTTCTGAAAAGCTGCCTCTCTCAGCAATGCCGAGCATGTTAGGTGTGTCACCTTGCTGAATTCAATCTGCACACCTTTCACACTGTTCTCCAGATGGCCCGGAAACTAGCTGCACATAATTATGGCTCTAGGTCTCTATCCTTTGAAAAGACCTTACACAGTTTTCTCTCTCAACAATGTTCATTGAGAGTGAACTATGCCATTTTTGGAGCTGGAACACCAGCAGTGGGCAAGCTGGATGTATCCCCACCTCTTTGAGCTTGGACTTCTGGCAGGAGGTAAGGAAGACAGCCCATGGTACCTATATGATAATGGGAGGTCACAATAAGCTCTCTAAAGGCCTTAGAACAGGGCTCAGTGACAGTGTCAGGGGAGGCTCTCCGAGAAGGTGGCATTTGAGCAGGGACCTGAATGAGGCGAGGGAATGAGCTATACAGAGCTCTGGCAGGAACGTCCAGGCAGAGGGAATGGTGTAAATGCCAGGAGGCAGCAGCTTATTATGATTCCCAGCCTGCACACGAGGACACTGAGGCTCCAGAAAATTAAGTAACCGCCCAACGCCACCCAACAGGTAAAAAGAAGACCATGATCTTGAACCTGGTGGCCCATCAGTTATTTCGGAGCTCTTAGCACTCAAATAACCAAATCACATGACCCCAATTAACAAAGTTACTTGTTCCAGCTTTCTCCCAAACCAAGGACCATCTACCATTTTTGGGTAGCCATTATTATTAATGGCAAATATTTATTGAATACCTACTATATACCAGGTGCTATGCTAAGCTTTTTACAAGTGTTATCTTATGTCAGCCTATCAAGAAATCTGCGTGATAGGGCCCCTGGCTGACTCAATTGGTAGAGCATGCAACTCTTGATCTCAGGGTTGTGAGTTCAAGCCCCATGTTAGGCAAAGAGATTGATTTAAAAAAAAGGGGGGGGGGGAATTAAAAAAAAAGCAATTGAAAATGAAATCTATGAGCAAGTACTATTAATATCCTCATTTTACAGATGAGGAAATAAGCCTGAGGCTTTCCACTGAAACCAGGCTCCAGGAAATGTGAGGCCCAGGTTGGGGTAAAGCTGGCAGGAAGGGAGATGGGAAAAGACAGTGTGCAGAAGAAGCACTGGGAGACACTGATGGTATCAGTAAGGCCAGGGCTGGGCAGGGAAGTAGAAACTGGGTCCAAGCTTTAGTGAGGAACTAGAGACCCCAGCATCAAGCCAGCCTTGGGGACAGAAAAACAGGGAGGCTGGGAGAGAAGTGCTGAGGGGTTAGACAGAGGCAGTCAATGGGTGCACAGCCTCACCTGGGCCCCTGAGAGCCATCAGCTCTGTTAGTTATAGTGGGCTTTCCCTCCATGTCCACCTTGGTCTTCCCCTTCACTCTCCGAAGAAGGTCATCCTGCTTCTTTGCAAGCAGACTTTCAGAGGTGCAGAAGGAAAGTGACCTTTATTCAGGAGGGCTCCAAGAAGCAAAGAAAATTCAGCACATTTTTAAAGTTTTTGTGCAACCTTTGGGCTCTGAGAGTTAGTTAGACACAATTGTGAAGGACAAGGGCCTTGGAGTGAGACACACTTGGGAGTTGGGGGATCCCTGAGCAAGTCAAAAGTCCCTTAAAGCTGTAAAGGGGGGTGGTTAAAGACATCTACATTAGGGGTACCTGGGTGTCTCCGTTGGTTGAGCATCTGATTCTTGCCTTTGGCTCTGGTCATGATCTCCCAGTAGGGCAATTAATCCCCGCTACTGGCTCTGTCCTCAGTGAGGAGTCTGCTTCCCATCCTCTCCCTCTGCCCCTCCCCCTGCTCACACACACTCTGTCCCTCTGAAATAAATAAATAAATTTGTTTTAAAAAATCTATACTGTAGGGTTATTAGGATAAATTAAACAAGTTCTTACATATATCAAGTTCCTGGTCTAGAGGACATACTTAACAAATGAAAGGTATTACTAGAAGTATTAGTATTATCATTACTACTACTACTACTACTACTACTAGTATTACCATTACTACTAGTACTACCAGTACTGTAGTTTTAAAAGCATCTTTGGTAGTTCAGTTATTTTTTCAAAACTGAATATAATCTTACTGTACAACCCAACTGTCATACTTCTTATTCACTCACATGAAATGAAAACTACATCCATACACAAACTTACCCATGGGTGTTTAGAGCAGCTTTTGTAAAGCAGTTCATAAATGACAAAACTTGGAACTAAGCAAGATGTCCTTGAGTAGGTGAATGGATAAATAACCCGTGGCACGTCCTGATAATGGAACATTATTCAGCACTAAAAAGAAATGAGCTAGCAAGCAATGAAAAGACATGGAAGAATCTTAAATGCACATTGCTAAATGAAAGAAGCCAATCTCAAAAGGCTACATACTATATGTATGTATAGTATGCACCAACTACATGCCATTCTAGAAAAACTGAAACTATGGAGACAGTAAAGGTCAATGGTTGCCTGGCAGCAGGGGTGGGGAGATCGATAGGCACAGCACAGAGAATTTTCAGGGCAGTGAAAATACCTGTATGATACTAGAGTGATATATGTCCTTATATATTGGTCTAAAACCACAAAATGAACATCAGGAATGAATCCTAATGTAAATAATGGCCTTTGGGTGATTATGATGTATCAATGTAGGTTCACCAATTGTGACAAATGTACCCACTCTGGGCATACTCTGGTTAGGGAAGTTGATAATAGGAGAGGCTGTGCATATGTTGGGGCAGTGGGTATATGAGAAGTCTATAATCTTCCTCTCAGTTACCTGTGCTCAAAATAAATAAAGTCCATTTTTTAAAAAATTCCAAAAAAAAGTAAAAATGTAAAGTAAAAATAAAATAACAAAGGTCATGGTTCCTAAAAAAAGTATATATATATATATGTATACATACATATATATATATTTGATGTTATCTTCTCTATGAATCCATTTCTGACCATCCCAATCAGATTATTAACATATATTTCCCTTTTCAGAATTCTCATTGCATTGCAACTTGGCTAGCAATTGCCATTTTGGTTATACTGAAATTATTAGGAGATTTATCTTATTTCCTTTACTATAATATACTGGAAGATTCCTGCAGGAATGACAGCATACTACTCTGTTTTCTATCTTGCACAAGGATGGTGCTTAAAAAAACACAATTGTGGAATTTAATCACAGGGACTTTAGATTTCTAGCACTGTTTGATAAGGTATTAACTAGCCACATGTGACTATTTAAATTTAAAATTAAATTAGTTTAAAGTTAAACTTAAAAATCAGTTCCTCAGTTGCAGTAGCCACATTCCAAGCTCTCAATAGTCACATGCCCCTAATGGCCACCATATTGGATAGCTCAGATGTTGGATATGTCCATCATTACAGGAAGTTCTGTTGAACAGTGATGTTCTAGAGCATCCTTGTTCAGCTTTTTCACTTAGTTCCTGAATTAAAGTTGTGTTTACAGTGCTTATATTTTATTTTCAAATTAAATAAAAACATTGTCTTAAAAACTGTTTGAATTACCCAGACTCTGCTCTCTAAATACCACTTACCACTAAGAGAAACCAAGCTCTTTAGAGAAATGACTGATTTCAGGTCTAGGGCAAGAAATACTTAGGATAAGCTTGGCCATCTACTCATATCAGAAAACAAGGAAGCTATCAAAGATTAGTGGGATCATGTCAAAAGGATTCAGGAGTCAACTTAGAGAAGATCCCAAGGGCCAACAAGAGACCATTTGAGGATTAGTAAGAATCAACCACAAAGGACTGAATCACACTGCATTTGTAAAAATTCACAAGCTCATAAAGAACAAAACAAAAACAAACAAATGAACAAAACCCTCTCCATCTTCTTGGAAGATGACAAAGAAACAATTTATTATCTTGAAAACTGGTTAAGTAAAGGGGAAGAGTCAAGTCTTTATCCTATCTTTCCTGTATGAATTGTCCCTCAGGGTAACCACAAATAGCTGACTATAGAACCAATTCCAGCTAGTAAATAATTAAGAACAAATGAAAGAATTAGAATATTCCATTTTTGCAATTCCTTACTGAAACAATGGATGGGGCAAATGATCATCAGTGTCTGCTAAGAGCACAAAGGGGAAAACCAGGCACGATGGGCCTCCTGATGTAGGAACACACACCTTGACAAAGTCTGAGACCCCAAGACCTGCATGAGACCCCAAGAACAAGCCTCAGGATCTACTAGCCAATCATTAAGAAATGTCGAAGATGAGAAATGTGTTCAGTGACACTAGAGAATCCAGACGTTGGCAAATTTTACTGTGTAAGGGGGGAAAATAGATGAGGTGGGTACCTGTAGATTAAAATAAATTTAAGAGCAACTAAATGCAGCAAGTAGACCTTGTTTGGATCCTGATGTAAACAAATCAATTGAGAGAGAGGGCGCACCCACACCTGGAAGTTGGGAGTGGGGAGACGTGGAGAGAGTTAAACGATGAGATATTTGGTTATATTAAAGAATTATTATTGATTTTTAAAGTATAATTATATATTATGGTTATGTCTTTTGTAGAAGAGTTCTTATCTTTTAGAGACACACACTGAAATACACAGATAAAAATGACACAATGCGGGGCGCCTGGGTGGCTCAGTCATTAAGCGTCTGCCTTCGGCCCAGGTCATGATCCCAGGGTCCTGGGATCGAGCCCCGCATCGGGCTCCCTGCTCGGCGGGAGGCCTGCTTCTCCGGCTACCATTCCCTCGGCTTGTGTTCCCTCTCTCGCTGTGTTTCTCTCTGTCAAATAAATAAAATCTTTAAAAAAAAAAAAAAATGACACAATGCTGGGATTTACTCAGAATAATCCAGGGGGAAGACAGGAAGTTGGGGGGGCGGGGCAAACAAGATTGGCCAGCAGTTGATGATTGTTGTAGCTGGATTTATTGTATACATATTAAGTTTTTCCTAATAAAAAGTTCATCTCTCTGATTCAGTTTCTGTTTTCCCCAGCTCCGTCCTATAATCTTTTAGAATAAAATTTCCAGGAGGGCATTTTTCTGTTCTAATTTTGACAAGTGGAGGAGGGGCCGAGGCACAAATGTTCTGAGGGAAAAGCAGTCTCTGAACACATCAGAGGGCTGTTACATTAGAAATCTTAGCAGCAAGCTCCCCCCAAATGGCAACCACATTACAAAGCCTCGGTATCCACTGAGGTGGTCTCTCTCTCCAGATATTCTAATTCACCAACCACATTATCATTCAAGTCACATGCAAATTACATTATTCCAGAAATTTGCAGGGCAGCCTAGAGGGGTTTTGAAGTGCTGGGGGACATATCTCCTCCTCCTCCACCTCCCTGCCCGCCCTTCTGCACCTTCCCTCCTCTCCCTTCTCCTCCTCCTGGGGGCTTCCCCTCCTCTACCTTTAACAAAATGCAGAGAAACTCCTTTTTCAATGTATAACTGATGCTACCCTCTGGGAAATTTCCTTGTGCTCCTCCTCTTCCCCTTCCAACAATGATTCAGGATCAAGAGCTAGAAGTTTCAACCCCCAGCTGGAAGGAGGTCTCTTGCACAAGTCAGACTCCTGGGCGCAAGTGAGCACTGTTTTCTAGGAGTCTTTCAGAGAGGTGAAAAGGCCTCGGTTGCATAGGACTAGTTTCTTTTTTTTAAGTAGGTTCCACGCCCAGTGTGGAGCCCAACACGGGGCTTGAACTCACCACCCTGAGATCAAGACTTGAGCTGAGATCAAGATCTGAGCTGAGATCAACAGTCAGATGCTTAACCCACTGAGCCACCCAGGCAGCCTTTGTTTCTATCTTCACATTTTCTTTCGGGAAGCCTGACCTTTCTCCTTGATTCTTATTCAGTAAATTATAAGCACATTCCAGACCTACTACTGTGATTATTCCCAATAAGGCCACTGGGATTTGGGATGGTCTGGCACTCTTCAATTACCAGTTTGCAGTCTCCTGGTCTCTCTTAAGGATGGTGTGACAGACTACTCGCTGTCCCTCACCCCCCCTCACCCCCACCCATCCTGTCCTTTCAGTGTAAAGATTGCCCAGGTAAAGACTACATTTCCCAGCCTTCCTCTCAATTCGGCATGTCCATTAGACTGAGCTCTAGCGAGTGGGCTAGAAGGTGCAACGCTGGTATGAATTTGGAATCTTAGCTTTAGAAAAGAGTGGTCGTGTGCCCTTGGTCCCTTCCCCCTTCCTATTGGTTGGGAGGTGAGAAATAAGTCATAAGTAGAAGCCATGTGTTGAGAATGAAGCCATCCCGCCAGCCCTGATTGCCACCTCTACTCTGCAACATGAGAGAGATTACTTAGAGCATGTGTAAGCCTTGGAACTGTTTGTTTGGTAGCTTCCCCTGTATCTTAACAAATACAGACGGCCATCTACAACCACTGGGAACAGATTTTACTCGGACAACTCTAAACACAACTTTACTTCCAAGAACCTGAAGCAGCTCCTTCCCGTCACCTTCTTGTCCCAGTTTGTTGTTTGTGAATTGATGCAGTAGGACGCAATCAATTAGATGATCGGTCCATCCATGGCTATAAACTCAAGGATCACTTTGGGAGGCCGAAATTCCTCCGCTGAGCACTCCGCACCAACAGCTTCTCTTGGTAGTCAAATGACAAGGAAGGTTTGGAAACATCAAGGAGCACTGGGCTCTGCTCCTATTTGCCCAGGTCCCTAGAGCTCGTATCTTTATGGTTCTTCCTTGGAAAGAGCATTTCCCACCAAGAGCCAACAGCCCGGCCAACCCTGGCAGACATACTCCATTACATGTAATAATGGGACTCAAGCACTTTAGAAGCTTTTACTAATTGAGCTGCTGAATATCCCTGTGAAGTAGGTAACTATTATCATCCCCAATTACTGTCAAGAAGCTGAGCTGCAGAGACATTAAGTGGTTTGCCAGGATTGTGCAGCGGAGTCACAAGCAGAATAAGTTCCCTGGTGGAGGCCGGATTTCAGCCCCAATCAAACGAACTAGAATGGTCCTAGAAGGCGAGAGACCTGCGTTCCGGTCATGACTCTGTCATCAGCCATTAATTAGAAGGCATTTCCTGTTTCTGTGCTCAAGTCTGTGTGCGTGTGTGTGTGTGCGTTCTGAATTATCCAGCCACCCTCCGAGGTTTTCCCCACTGAAGGTGCAAGTGGAGATCAGAAGGAATAGACCTCCTGCTACTGATTCTCCCAGGAAGAAGTTAATCCCGAGACAGGAAATGAAGCATTAGAGGAGAAAACTTTCTCTTTATTGGGCGGGACTCCGAGGTGAAGGAAGGCCTGTGTTCAGTTAAAGTGTGGTCCCCAGGGTGTTGGGAGCTGGCCCAGGACACAGAGTGAGGCGAGGGATGGCAGGGAATTCAGCGCCCCTCTCCAGGCCAAGGCGTGGCTACTGAAGAAGGTTTCCATTGGAGCCCAGCCTGGCCTGGCAGTAATCACTAGAAGCCAACTTGACAGAGTGAAGGGGCAAGGCCAGCAGCCCAGAGATGAAAAATGTGAAGGGCTATTCTCAAAGGTGCAAGGTGGTACCTTGGCAAGTGTTTGCAATCCACAGGGACACTGAGAACAAATTTCCCAGAATCAACCCTGAATGGGCTGTGCCATAAGAGTTTAGGGACGAACAGGGATGCCTGTCTGGCTCAGCCGGTAGAGTATGTGGCTCTTAATCTTGGGGTCACGAGTTTGAATACAGAGTTTACTTAAAAAAAAATGAACAGGGGCACCTGGGTGGCTCTGCTGGTTAAGCTTCTGCCTTCGGCTCAGGTCATGATCTCAGGATCCTGGGATCAAGCCCTGCATTGGGCTCCATGCTCAGCATGTTGGCATGGAGTCTGCTTGTCCCTCTCCCTCCGCTTTCCCCTTTGGCTATTCCTCCAGCTTGTGCTCCCTCACTCTCACGCTCTCTCTCAAATAAATAAATAAATAAATAAAAATTTTTGTAAAAAGCCACACAAACAAAAAAAACAATAATTTGGGGACAGATAGAAGTCACAGGCTGCTTGGCAGGGGACATACAGAGACCTCTAATGCTCCTTTTCACTGCGATGTATAAGCCGAGACCTGTGCTGCTGGAAATCTAGCCCAAGTCCTCGGGGGAAGTCTTACCCAGGATTTGCACCTTCACTGCAGTCCACACTGACCCTGGGCATTGTCCACACCGGCCCCAGCTTGTAGGTAATTAGCTGAAGTTGGACTTAGGACAGAGGGTCTTTATTATCAGAGGTGAGGTTAATTCCTAGATGGAAAAAATGGGTGGGGGTGTCTGTGGTCTCTCCCTTCTAGTCCCAGCTTTTGTTTTAAAGGAATTAAAATGAAGTAAAGTTTGGGTGATTCACTGCAGTGCATACTTCAGTGAACTGTGACAAAGGTCACTGCTACCCCAATCAAGATCTATCCCCCTCGAAAATTCTATCCCTCTAGAAATGTCCCTCAAACACCCTTTCCCTACCCTTCAACAAGCTACCAATATTTTGATTTCTATCACTCTAGTTTAGTTTGTTCTAGAACTTGCTAGAAATGAAACCACACTGTGTACTCTCTACCCATTTTGAACATCCAAATGGTCTTTTCAATTATGTGCCACAAGTAAACACATCCCGCCAAGAAGACACCATGCATGGACCCCACAGCTATGCATCTCCCAGCACACCTGAACGTGCAGACACTAGTGGGCAGTGCCGAAACTCCTCCAACTTTGTCTTCGGCTTAGTGTCCAGGCTGATCTCTCACTTTCCTCACAGCAAAGCCCTGAAACCTCCGGGCTTGCTTTGCCCTTACCTCCCAGCACCTGGCCCTGGCACAGAGTGATCACTGCATACTGAGGGTCCTGGCATCCTGAGAGGTTGTATACCGGGCTACAAAAACAATCCCTAACGCAGGCATATGGTTGTTATAGCTCAAGAGCTAATAGTATTCGTTACCTTTTATCCAAGGCTCTCTGAGACACCATACTTGATGTTCGCATGCATCGTCTCATGTAATTTTCCCAGCTCCCCACCCTGAATTATTTCCATTTTACAAATGAGGAAACTGAGGCTCTGAGAAATTACAATGGGGCTTCAAAGACTTTTATGTGCAAATGATTCACCTTGGGGGGAGGGGTCTTGTTAAAATACACACCCTTATTTAGTAGGTCTGGGGCTGCCCTGAGAGTCTGCATCTTGTAACAAGCTCCCAGGTGATGCTGATAGTGTTAGTTTGTGGACCATACTTGGAGTAGTGGGCGGTGACATAACCCCTATAAGGTCAAATCTTGGCTATGAACTCCAAAAAGCTCCCACCAAAGCCAGTGCTCTTAAGAAATCCCGCTTATATAGTGGTGAGGAGGAGGAAGAGCCAGAACTGAAGGAATAGGGAAAGAAGGACAGGAAGGAGAAGGGGGAGGGGGAGGAGGAGGAGAAGGAAAAGAGGAAGAAGAAGAAGGAGAAGAGGGAGAGGAGTAAGGAGGAGGAGGAGGGAGGAGTGAGGGAGGAGTGAGGAGGGAGGGAGGGGTGAGGGAGGAGAAAAACTGGGACAGGATTCCTTTTCAAGGAGACAAGATTTTCCCACTTAGCAGAACTCCTTGATGAGACACTTAGGCTATAGAAAGCTATCCCCCCAGACTGGGCAGGGAGGGGCTAGAAAGGAGACAAAGAGCTAAAGAGCACGGGGTGGTGGGATGGGCAGACTGAACAAGTGCATGTGGGGAGGCGGGGAGCTAGGGACGAGAGGGGAGGCTATTGGAGCACAAATGGAGAACAGCAACCAGCCCGGGAAGTGAGAACGATGTAAAGACTTCCTAGCATCTGAAAGGTGTGTGTTCGGTTCGCTACAGGCCTTTGGTGTAGCCCTGACCTTCAGGAGGGTCTGTCATACCCACTGCCTTGAGCCTGAATTGGCGCAAGTTTGGCTAGAGGAGAAGTGGGGGTAGGATGGAGCCTGTGTGGTAGGCAAAGAGGGAAAAGTCAGTCTAAATGGGAAGTCAGAGCCTGAGGAGGTCAGAGGAGGGGAGCTCCCCTCTGACACTGCACCTGCCACAGCTCCTGAAAGAACTTCTGGGTCTCTTACTGTTCTCGAACTTCATATTGTTTATAATCTTAAGAGCAGGTACAAGGTTTCACATCCATTATTTCATTTATTACACATAACTATCCTGGGGGGCAAGAGGCTAGGAATCATCACTCCTTTTTTAAAGACTCAGAAATCAAGGTCAGGGAGGTGGCCATCGGAATGTTCCCCAAGTCACACAGCTGCAAGGTGTCAGAGAGGGGCCCCAGGTGTGGTTCTCAGCCCTCTCTGTGAATCAGAAACACCTGGGAGTTTAAAGCTGCCCCACTGGCTGGCTCTCCACCAGCAATCTACTTCTGTTCATCTGCAGTCGGCCCGAGCATCAGGACAGCAGCACCCCCTTATCCTCGGGGTGATGTTCCAACACCCCAGGGGACGTCCGAAACCACCGGCAGTACTGAGCCCCGTATCTACTACAGTTTGCCCTGTACACACAAACCTATGACAGAGTTTACTCTCCCACTGTGCCTAATTTACACGTTAATAACTACTAATAAAATAGAACAATTATAATGATAAGCTCTAATGCAATTTATGCACACGCGGTCTCTCTCTCAGACTACCGTATGCTACTGTACTCACCCTTCCTCTCATGAGGACGTGGGCCGATGAGATGCCAGTGAGGAGATTCGGGGAGGTGAATGACAGAGGCTTTGTGACCTAGCCTCGGGTTACTCACTGACCTCCTGACAACTGCTTGCTTGCAGACCACAGCTGACTCTGGGGTCCCTGAAGCCACAGAAAGCAAAACCTCGGGTAAGGGGGAGCTACCATATTTTCCAAAAAATTCTCACTGACTCTAATGTTCACTCCGGGTGAGCGCTCCGACTCCAGATGATACACAGAAGGGCATTCCCTCAGAGTGGCACGCACAGTAGCTACGGCTCATGTCCACTGCTGTGAACACTTTCACCACACAGACTCAAACCCTGTGACAGCATGCTGTCAACCACGCGTTCTCAGACTCTATGGATCGTTAGAGTCACTTAGACAGCTTGTTAAAACACATCACTGGGTCTCACACCCACGGCTTTGGACCGAGTAGATGCAGGCTGGGAACTGAGAATGTGCCTTTCAGACAAACTGTTTTTCTCGATGCTGCTACTCTGGGGATCATACTTTGAGAACCAGCTCTGTAAAGTAAGGGAAAGTGACTCGAGAAAGTGAGCTCTTTTCCATCTTTCTGGAAGCTCTGGGCCAGTCTGGAGCTCTTCTAGGGGCCCGCCATGACAGGTGGAAGGGTCTGGTGTCCAGGCTACCTTTCACCAGATGCACCATCTAAGAGGTGTGCCCGCCAGTGGCTGACTTTCCAGGACAGAGTCCTGCATTTGATGGCTGAAGGGAAACAAAGCCTGAAAGAAAACACCTCTAGCCTAAACGACACAGTCTAGCTCAGATGATTAGAGATGACTTGAGAAAGAGAGGGGTAAGGGTGGGAAAGGAAATGAAAATATGTAATAGAAAAGCTCTGGTGTTAAATGTTCTGAACATTTGAATGCTCGTATAGGCTCTCACACAGATACACATAATAGTATGCTATATATTCTTTTCACCTGGGTTAGGAGAGATGCGCCAAGGGGAACATTCTAGAACCTTCTTGGGATTTTCTGTTCTGAGGGAAAAAACCAGACACTGTCCCATTTGAAGCCATACGTTGCATTATGTGCCACCTCCTACCACCCCTACCCTGACCACAGTCTAATTGGACCTACTAGCCCCAAACTGCTATCTGTAGACCTCAAGGAGGCCTAGCAGCCAATGAGGAGGCCTGGTGCAAGAACTCTGACCAATAAGGAAGCTCTATGGTGGGCAGTGGCTAACTGTCCAAGTTAGAGCCTACTCTCTGGGAACACACAGAGTGAGGGTGCAGCAGCAGTGGTTAGGAGGTGAGACAAAGACAGGAGGATGGCTGAGAAGCTGAGTTACTAGGAGAACAGAGCCTTCGGAGTAGACAGCCCTTGTGAGGGGATGACAAGGTGGCTAGGTCACTAGCACTGCCCATGTTCTCAGCCGTAATGGCTTCCTGCCCATGAAGTCTGCTGGCTAAGTAGAGCTAATGACCTCCTCTCTCTCCACCCCACAGAGCAAGGATGGAGGTTTGGGTCTAATTCAAAGACTCAGATGGGCCACAGTCCCCAAAGGTATAACAGAGCACTGACTGAGCTCCAAAAGTCACACGCCCATAGGTATGTTCTTTCTTTGTCTCCTCCTTCCATGTGGCTAAGCAAGAAGAGCAAGGACAACCCCAGCCATTTCTGCCTCTCCACAAGTTTGTTCTCCTCTGTGAAACCACCCTCATTCTCCCTTTGGACAAATGTTCTCTCTCTCCCTCTCTCTCCTGTCATTGTGGTAGTAAGACTGGAAATGCATATATGAGCCGCTTTGGGGCAATGTCACAGGTACCCCATGAACTCTGGTAAAAATGTTCTTTAGCAGAGCTCCCCAGAGCTCTGCATTGAGATGGATGGGGAGTCCCAGTTAAATATAAAGATGTTTTATTCACAACCCTTTTGGTTGCCAATGAAAAAGAAATCCAATTCAAATCGGCCTAAAAAACAAGAGCAGGTGTGAGGTGAGGCACATAAGGGGAGGGGAGGGGAGAAAGGAAGGGAGGAGGGACACTCACTTTGGAAGCTTCCAAGAACAGCAGCTTTCAAGAACTCCAGCACTCTCAACAAGACTCAATATTTCTCCATTTGCCACCTCTACTTCCTTTCATTCTCGAGTGGTAAGTACCACCGTCAAGTCAAGTCTTACATTCTACCGGTAGAAACGAATGGAGCCCATTTCTCTCAGATCAGGCAGGAGGCCTAGCAGGGCTCCATTGGCCAGGTCTGCTCACAAGTCTATGACTGCATCTGCTGATGGACTGGTCAGGCCTGGGTTTTGGGGCCACCTCTGGATAGACAGTTGGCAAGGGCTGGTCCCCAAATGAGCACTGGGGTCCTGTTATCAGAAGAAGGGAGAGTGAATGCTGGGAAGGCAAAACCAACAAATGCCTTCTACAGTATATTCCTTAGTTTTGTTCTCTCCATCTTTATCTTTCCCAAGAAAAGGTGGCCCAAAGCAGGATTTGGATAGGTTGATATCTTGGCCAAAACCATCTCCTTCACAGCACCCAACATCAATAGTTCCTGTGAGCCTGGCCATGGCCTTGCTTCTTTCCAGAGTATAAGGCTCTAACAGACCCTTGCCAGTTCCACCTCTAGTTTGTAAAATGACACTACACCTCCCTGACATCTCTCCAAATGGGCTGAAAACGGCCCACCACACATGGCCTTGGGGCACAAAGCATATGCAAGCCAAGGGCCCCTGGAAGTTTCTCCCTACCCACAGTCTCCTGGGTAACTCCTTTGGCTTCCTGATAAGCTTTTTTCCTTGAGCCACACCCCAAGCCTTATAAAGCTACAGGGGAAATCTAAGATCTAAATTCCAATAATGTCTGCCTCTCTCTTTGCAGCTATAACATAGCTAAGAACAAAGGCAAAGATATAGGGACTCATTTTTGATAAATTCTCCAAGATAATGGAATTAATCATGCATAGACACAAAGGTATTAAATTACAAGCATATTAATTCCTCTATCACTTATAACGGAACAGAGTTGGACACCATTTAAATATCCAGCCCTACAGGAATCATTAAACAACTACTGGTACATTCAGACCGCCTTTCTGCAGGTATCGCACAGGAATGCTATACAACCAATAAAAACATTGTAGAAGAATATCAAGTGATGTGAGGAAATAGGATATGCTGCTAAGTGAAAACTGAATAAAGTCCAACTTTTAAAACTGTTTTTAAAAATTAAATTTAAATAAAAAAAGACATGGCCAGAGACTGAATTGTGTCTCCCCCCAAAATCACAAGTTGAAGCCCCAACCCCAACGTGGGCTGTATTTGGAGACTGAGCCTTCAGGAAGGTAATTAAGATTCAGTGAGGTCCTAAGAGTGGGGCCTTAATACCATAGGATTAGTTCCTTATAAGAAGAAACACCAGGGGCACCTGGCTCAGTGGGTTAGGGACCCAACTCTTGATTTTGGCTCAGGTCATGATCTTGGGATCCTGGTACATACATTAGAGTGTTGGACTCTATGCTGGGCCTGGAGCCTGCTTGTGATTCTCTCCCTCTCCCCTCCCCTGCCTTCTCTTCCTCTCTAAAAAAGGAAGACCAAGAAGAAACATCAGAAAGCTCATGCTCGCTCTCTCTCTCTCTCTCTCTCTGCCTCATGAGGACACAGGGAGAAGGTGGCCATCTACAAGCCAGGAAGGGAGCTCTCACCAGAATCCAACCACTCTGATCTTGGACTTCAGATCACTTCCAGACTTCAGACAGCTTCCAGAACTATAAGAAATAAATGTCTGTCGTTTAAGCCCCCCAGGCTCTGACATTTTGTTCTGGCAGCGTGAGCCAAATGATACACACATGTGTACAAACGGCAGGTCCCCATGTTAACAGGGACTATCTCTTTGAGTGGGATTACTGGTGCCTTTCAGTGTCTTCATTTTATTTTTCTATGTTTTCTAAACTTTGTTATAGGGAACATACATTATTTTTATAAGTGCACAAAACACCATCTTAATGTATGTAGGTGATGGTTACTTATGGGTATTACAGAATTAATACGTGCTTGATGAAGAAGTTGGTGGTTTTATGTTCTTTTTGCTAATCTGTACTTTCTAACATTTTTACAGTAAATATACATTAATTTCATTTTTTAAAAAGTTATCTTCAATTAGATTTTTCCCTTACACAGTAAACCATCCATAAGGGATGCCTGAGGCTCATTTGTGTGTGTGTGTGTGTGTGTGTGTGTGTGTGTGTGAGAGAGAGAGAGAGAGAGAGAGAGAGAGAGAGTGAGAGAGAGAGAGAGATGGACAGGGAGATTGAATCTTTGAAAATCCATATCTTGGAATTCTTTCACTCAACAAGCTTCAACCAACAGCCTAGTGCATGCTGAGCTGTATTTTTGCTTTCTTTACTGCTGTAATAGTTTTCTATTATTGTGTAACAATATTACCACAAATTTAGCAGCTTAAACAACACACATTCGTTTTCTACCAGTTCCTGTGTGTCAGGAATCCTGGCATGGCTCAGCTGGGCCCTGTGTTTAGGGTCTTACTAGGGTGCAGTCAAGGTGTCAGCCGGGGCTACGTTCTCATTCAAGGCTCTACTGGGGAAGGACCTGCTTTCAATCTCCTTCACGTTGTTGGCATCTGTCATTTTCTCATGGTTTAGAACTAAGATTTCAGATTCTTGCTGACTGTTGGTCAGAGGCCACCCTCAGCTGCTAGAGAACACCATGTGGCGTGTCCCTGCCCCCAGAAGTCCCCCAGCACAGACGCTTGCTTCCTCCCAGCCAGCAGGGGATACAGGGCCTGCAGCAGCATCTATGTGCAGTAACCATGTCCATGTAACCATACGTTCTGCTGTTCGAAGAGAGTCCCGGCTTCTGCCCCACCTCAGGGGGTGGGGAGCCACAAGGGCACAGCCACAGGGGGATCATGGGGTCATCTTAAGCCTCTGTCACAAATGCTGTATTTAACCTTAGCATATTTGATTTATTTAAAACAATGGAAGATTTTTCATTTTCTGTCCTAGATAATTACTTTCACGGGGCTTTAATTCTTTCCTTATTGTATTTTTTGAGATTCTCACTCATAGTCTATTGATATTACCATGTAAAATTTTTAACAAAATATGTATCTATAGGAAAGGGAACAAATCATAGATATGTACAGTTTGAAGAGGTATATTTATTTTCATGGGGGCACTTAGCTGACTCAGTCAGTGGAGTATGTGACTCTTGATCTGAGGGTTGGGGGATTCAAGCCCCACGTTAGGTAGGGATGTTACTTAAAAATAAAAATCTTGGGGTGCCTGGGTGGCTCAGTGGGTTAAAGCCTCTGCCTTCGGCTCAGGTCATGATCTCAGGGTCCTGGGATCGAGCCCCGCATTGGGACTCAATCCCAGCAGGAAGCCTGCTTCCTCCTCTCTCTGCCTGCCTCTCTGCCTACTTGTGATCTCTCTCTCTCTCTCTCTGTCAAATAAATAAAATCTTAAAAAAAAAAAAAAAGACTTTTCAGGGGCACCTGGGTGGCTCAGTCAGTTAAGTGTCTGCCATTGATTCAGGTCATGATCCGGGGGTTCTGGGATGGAGCCCCCTGTCGGGCTCCCTGCTCAACGGAGAACCTGCTTCCCCCTCTCACTCTGCCTGCCACTCTGCTTACTTGTGCTCTCTCTATCTCTCTGCCAAATAAATAAATAAAATCTTAAAAAAAAAAAGACTTTTCACAGTGGGACAGCACCCACATAACCGGCATGAGGATCAAGAATCAGCACATTCCTGGCTCTGGAAGTCTCCTCGTGCTTCCTGGCAGTCACTGCGAGCCCCACCTGCAGGGGTGCCCACTCTCCTGGCAGGGCTACCCTCTCCTCTGCTAACTTTTCCATGCCTGTCGACCCCACTTATTAAGTTGTCCCAGAACAGGGATTTTTAGGCTTAGGAACAAGACTTGCTCAGCCAACCAGGACTAGAAAGAACCTCTGCTACAGACCCAGCACTGACAGAAATGATGCTTTGGCTCAAGCAGGACTGAGCCACTGGCATTTACAGGCTGATGGCATTCTCCCCACCAGAGAAATTGGAAGGAGGAAAAAAAAAAAAAACTGTGTGGAAAGGAATCAAAGGCCGAGAGAGGAAAAGCTACTGTTGGGTGCTCCTTTGCTCCTGGAAATAAGTCTCTGTTTCCAGACTCACGGGAATTACTCCCCAGGGAAGTGAAGGAAACTTGCACATGTGATTAGGGAACTAAGGCAAAGCTGTCCAGTAGAACTATAATGCAAGCCATATGGTGCAATTTTAAATTTTCTGGTAGCTGCCTGAAACAAAATAAGAGGAAATAAACTTTAATCATCTTAATGATTAAATATTAAATAATAATTGAATGTTAGTACTAGTTTTACTAAATATAACCAAAGTATCATTTTAACCCAAGTCAGGATAAAATTATAAGTGAGATATTAATGAGATATTTTCAATACAATGAGATATTTCACTTTCTTTTTCATACGGAGTCAAGGAAATTCTGTGCTTGATGTCTAATGTTTTACATTTCAGTTCAGACTAGCTACAGTCCTCGCTAGCATATGTGCTTGGTGGCCGGTGGAGCTCTATGGAATCAGGGAGAGTTGCCGGGATATGAGGGAAAAAAATGCAGATTTTTTTCAAATGCTTCCAAAGTAGGTTGCAATAATAAGCCACAAACATGCATTCATTCATCAAACATTTTTGCATGCAGGGGATAGAAAGAAGAGCTCAAAGCTTCTGCCCTCAAGGACCTCATAATCTAGCAAGGGAGACAGACCTGAATAGACCATTATAACGTCAGGTGGCAGTGCTAGAGAAAAGCACGAGGGAGCAGAGAGATGGGCCATCTACCCAGGAAGGTTACTGGAAAATACGCACCCTAATATTACTACCGATTACAATTGGCTAAGATGCCTGAAATTCTCATCATTCAATGGATTCGGTGTCATGAAAACAGCCTGGTTCAAATGCAAATACCTACTCAGGCAGGGGGAACACGTAAACTCACGCATATGCCTATTTACATCCATTATTTTTTGAAACCAGGCTTATGTGTGTTATTTAGCAGAAAACAAAGCTGGACAGTAGGAGAAAGATCTAAGACTAAATGCTCAACAGGGGAGCACTCAGATCCTAGAAGGCTGGGAGAGGAGACAGTGAAAGGCGAAAGCGCACTGAAAGGGTAGCTTTAGGTGTCAGGAGGAGGCAGGAGCCTGCGCCACTTTCCACACTGAGAAACTAGTCCAGACCAACATCTTTCTCTCCCCTAACGTGTCCTGTCCACCTGAGTATGCAACCCTAAACGATGGACGATGGTGCTTCTGAAAATCTCTATTGAAATCGATTGCCATACAACAAATGGCACATGTTTCCAGGGCAGTTTTTGAGCCGCAATCATTGTTATCTTCTTTTGTCAGATGAGGACGGTGAGGCAGGCCCAAGAGGGGGGAGGCAGGCTCTTGCAGGGTCCCACACCCAGGAGGGTGGGTTTGCCTGCAGGGCTCTAGCCCAGTCCCTGCTCCCCACGCCCCACTCCAAATCCCCGTGAAGGACACTGTAACGGCCCTGGAGAGGCTGGGCTGGGAGAGTTCCAGGCTGGCAGGAAGACTGGGGTGACCGGGGGAGCTGCAGTATGGGCCCCGAAGCCTGGGGGAAGAGGAGGAGGCAAGTGAAGAAACAAGCTTATATTTGGGCTTGGCATTCCAGACTTTCACATCAGAGTCAAGTAAAAACTCCAGCCTCCCTCTTCCTGCTCATTTTCCTTGGCCCTCCCAGCCCACCAATGCAGACCCCAGGAACAGACAGGGGCCCCCAGGGCTAGAAGCCCAGGTAACAACCACTCAGGTGCTCATTCTCCCAACTGAAACACCAATAAAAATCTATTAGGGTTTTATTACCTAACAAAAAGAGCGTGAGAACATGTTGGGAATTCCTGGTTATCCTCATTCAAAGTAGGCTCGCAGAGAGAAGCGGCTGAGTCCAGTGGTTAACCATCAGCCTCTGGGTTTGAATCCCAGGAATGTCCCTCTCCTGCTGATGACCTTGGGCAGAGTCATTACTTCCCTGTTCCGCCGCAGTTGCTCCCTCTAATGTGGGCTCAGAGCCCTACCGGCTCTGGAGTGGCTGGGAAAACCCCACTGAGATGATGCCCGCAGGGCATTTAGCTTGGTGCCTGGCTTGTGGGAAGGCTTTCAGAAGAAAAAAATAACACTCCAGGGGTGCCTGGGTGGCTCAGTGGGTTAAGTGTCTGACTCTTGATTTCAGCTCAGGTCATGATCTCAGGGTCGTGAGATGGAGCCCCGAGTTCGGCTCTGCCCTGGACGTGGAGCCTTATTCAAGATTCTCTCTCCCCCTCTCCCTCCGCTCAGCCCCTCCCTGGCCTCCGCTTGCACATGTGTGCTCACTCTCTCTCTCTCTCTAAAAAGTAAAAAATGGAATTAAAAATTAAAAAACAACACTCCATAAGGCAGAAAGCAAGAGGGGACCTTGGTCTTTGTAAAACCCTCATGTATGTGCCCCACTGCCATTGTTCTGGAGTATTCCAGCAGGCGTGGGAGGAATTCTCATGGTGGCGGTGTCTTGTCAGGATGCATGGGGCTCCTTCGGAATCTAACGGGGAGTCCTCAGATGAACCAGGGTCCAGGGGCAGGGACCTAAGGGGAGGGGCTGGAGGGGGCAGGCACACTGGCTCCCTGCTCCCTGGCTCCTCCCATCCCACGGCTCTGGCTCTCTCCTTCTTCGTTCCCACTTTCACTCTGCTTCCCTCCCCTTGCCCTTCCTCCCTTCTCCTTCCTGGTCCTTTCTCCCTCTCCAGCCAAGAGTTCTCATCTCCTAGAATGAGTTAGATTCTCAGGGCTGCCATAACCACTCAGTACCAACTTGATGGCTTGAGACAACAGAAATTGATTCCCTCACAGTTCTGGAACTAGAAGTCTGAAATCAAGGAGTGCGCAGAGCCGGTTCCTTCTGGAGGTTCTGAAGGAGAACCAGTCCCTTGTCTTTCTCCTAGCTTCTAGAGGCCATTTCCTACACCTTGGCCTGTGGACACGTCACTCGGACCTCTGCCTCCATATTCCCAAGCACCCCCCCTCCCACCTCTGTGTCAAAGTCCCTCTCCTTTCATCTCTGAGGACACCAGCCCCCCTAAACTCATGGTCACCTCATCTTTATTTAATTTAACTACATCTGCAAAGACATTTTTTCCAAATCAAGTCCTATTCCGTAGTCCTGGGTGACTAGCTATCTTTTACGGCCACTATTTAAGCCACTAAACTCTTTTGCCCTTTCCTTTCCATCCCCCATTTTTGTATATCCACCCCACCTTATCTCTCCCCGGGCCTTTGCCCTCCTCTCCTTCCTTTGCCTTCCTCTCCCCTTCTCCGTCTCTCTCCCCTCCCCCCCTTCTCTCTCCCCACTGCTTTGTAATTTTTTAAAATTATTTTTAAAAGATTTATTTATTTATTTATTTGAGGGAGGGGTGGGGAAGGGGTGGAGAGAGTGAGTCTTAAGCACCCTTCTGAGTGCGGGGCTTGACGTGCGGCTAGATCTCAGAACCCTGAGATCACAACCTAAGCCGAATCCTAAGCGCTGCTCTCCTGACACACTGCACCACCCAGGTGCCCCTCTCCACTGCTTTTTAAAAATAAGACTTCTCGTGCTCGCTTCGGCAGCACATATACTAAAAAAATAAGACTTCTCTCCAATGCTTCCCCATCACTTAGCCTGTACTGACCCTAACTGCACATGAATTGATAGATCGAGTGCCCAGCAACAGCTAGAGCATCTAGAATTTTTCATTTAAAATCCTTGGGAGGAAAGTTTTGATTGGGTCAGGCTGATGAGGTGTCCGATCATCCATGAGCCCAGGGGCCAGGCTGGTTATCAGGTGTTAGTCACCAGGCAGTCATTACCAGGCACCGGCCGGAGCACCCACCAGTCAATGGGTCCATTGCCTACGTGTCATCAGGACCTGTTGCCCACTGGCTGCGGGTCATGGGGCATCCACAAAGTCTTAAGGTTCCTTTCTCTGCTCAGATTTAATAAACCCGCTCTATCTGGCATTGTTTTCAATGCCATGAGGCATAGTTTTTCAAACTTCAAACTCAGACTATAAGAATCATATGGGGGAGGAGGGTGTTTTGATAAAAATGTAGATTACCAGGCCCCTTCTCTAGACTCTGCATTTTAACGAACACGCCAGGAGATTCTTACAGACAGAAAATTGTAGGAAATAGAACCATAGAGTGCAGTGTCTTTCCAATGTCAGTCTGTCTCACTGTTCCCAGCAAATCTGTCCCCCAGTTAACACATTCCTGTGACGCTCACCCAACCTGGAGAGAAAACATGGCGGCAACGTGTAATGCTAGACCTCCAAGTGGGACATCGCATGGCTAAGAGCGTGGGCTTTATGGATGACTCCTGACTGGGGCTCAGGGCGTGATCTCAGAGTCAGGCTCATGTCCTCCTGCACTGTCCTCCATGCACAGTCAGCTTAAGGTTCTCTCTCCCTCTGCCCCATCCCCCAACACCCACCCCCACCCCCGTCTCACTCACTCTCGCATAAATAAATAATGTGGGCTTTGGTGCTGCCGCACAGACCTAAGATCACTGGCCAGTGATCCGGGACACAGGACGTCCCGAGGTCTCATGTTCACTTGTAAAATGGGGATGATAATACTGTCACTGGCTTTTTTGTGAAGATGAAAGACTATAATGAACATACGGTCTATCTTTTGATATCAACAGAGGTCTATCAACGTCCTCTGTTGAATGCATCACGCGGGCCATGTCAGAGAGCAGCCAGTGCCGAAGACCGCCTTCTTTGCTGGGGCCGCAGCTAGCCAGCTGGAGAACACACTCACTTGAGCAGAATTGAGATTCTCGGTGAAAGAGAGAACAGGGTGACAAGGAATGAATACTGGCTTATAAGCTGACCCGCGATGTCTGCCACATCTTCTTAGGGGCATTTCCAGCAACATTTCATTGTGTTTAATTTTTGTCATAGAAATTCTCAAATACACAACAGGAGAGAGAATCGTCCAACCAGCCCCACGTCCCCTTGCCCAATGGCAGCAACCAGCTCCTGCCATTCCTGGTCCATTGCCCCCCTTTGCTTGCTACCTCTTCAATGCCATGTTTGTGTGTGTGTGTGTGTGTGTGTGTGTGTGTGTGTGTGTGTGTGTGTGTGTTTTAATAGACTTTGTTTTTTTAGAGCAGTTTTAGTTTCACAGTGAAATTGAGGGGAAAGTACGGAGATTTCCCATATAACCCCTGCCCCCACAACACAGCCTCCCTGACTACCAACAAACACACCCCCCACTTCTACACCCCTTCCCCCCCACCTGCCACACACACAATTGTTATGATTGCTGAGCCTTCACTGATACATCATTATCACCCAGAGTCCAGAGAGTTCAGGCAAGGATTCAGTCTTGATGTTGAACATTCTATGAGTTTAGATAAATATATGATGGCATGTAATTGTTTCTTTTCTTTTTCTTTTAAATATTTTTAAAAAATTTATTTGTGAGAG
The DNA here is from genome assembly GCA_028646535.1 of Procyon lotor. Taxonomy (NCBI): domain Eukaryota; kingdom Metazoa; phylum Chordata; class Mammalia; order Carnivora; family Procyonidae; genus Procyon; species Procyon lotor. Next base: position 31,612,244 of record CM053603.1, read on the forward strand.
AGAGACAGCTCAAGCACTAGTCAGCCAGGGTGGGCGGGGTGGAAGGGCAGAGGGAGAGGGAGAAGCAGGCTCTCTCCAATTGGGGCAGGGAGCCCGACATAGGGCTTTAAACCCAGGACGCTGGGATCATGACCTGAGCCGAAGGCAGACACTTGACCTACTGAGCCACCCTGGGGTCCTTGTTTCTCTTTTAAATACTCCAGTATTTCTGACAGAGACAGCCCCACATTACATTGTGAGCATCTGATAGGACAGATGACACACCCGGCACCACCTACAAGGAAATGGGCCACAGACACTGTGCCCGAAAGAAGCTCTGGAGTTCACAGGAGCTGCAGGGAATAGGGACATGTGCTCAAGGTCACCACCAGGATACACTTGATTACATCTCTAACATGGTGCATTCTATGGGACAAACAACCCAGGAGTTTTTTTTTTTTTATTTATTTTTTATTTTAAAAAATTTTTAAAGTAGGCTCTACGCTCCATATGGGGATTGAACTCACAACCCCGAGATGAACAAGAGTCGTTTGCTCCACTGACATAGCCAGCTAGGCGCCCCTCCCCGCCTAGGGTTTCTTTTTTCACCTAATGAATAGCATTAAAAAAGAGAGAAAAACTGTTAAAGATTAAAACAGACTCAAGCAAATGCAGTGTGGGGATGGAGAGAGGAATTTAGTTCTTGATTTGAAAGAGCCAATTTAAAGCTATGCTTTTGAGACACCTGGGTGCAAGTGAACAGAAACTGGGTATTTGCTGATAATAGAGGATTGCCATTAGTTCGGGGGGGATATTACAATGGCATGTGGTCAGTATTACTGATTAGGTCCTAACTGGCATTTCTTTTGACATAAACACATAGGGAGAGACTTTGGAGTGACTGTTTCAAGACCTTGAGCCCAGACTGAGCTTCACCAGCAAACTGCTGGTTGTTGGGCCTCAGTGTTTTCATCTGCAAAATGTGTAGGTTGGAAGGGATTTCCTCTGCAGCGCCCCACTTTCTGCCACCCCAACCTTGACAATTTCAGCTCTAATGTCATATCCACCCTCTTCATGCTGACACCATTCTCAGGTCTGAGAAGCCCGCTGCGATGAGCTCATGGTTTATACTAACCATGCTTCTATTTATGTGTCATAATAATAATTATTATGATTATACTATGCATTTATATATAATATTATATAACCTCATTATTTTTAGAGACAACATTATTGATTCCCATTGAGCTTGTGGGCCACTCTTAGATTCTTATCTTCCTTCGTCCGGCCTGCCTCTGCTCAATTTGGATTCAGAGAATGACACTCCCCTTTATCAAATGCCTCTCTGATTCCCATCTCCCCACTTCTCCCTTTGTCAAGGTTATGTTAGCTCATACACCCCATTTATTATTTATTATTCAAAGAGCTGTGGTTGCTCTAACTCAGGATGGGTAGATCCCAGCCTGGCTCTGGTGGCCACAGACTCACAATAACAGAAATGCCTTTCCATTCCATAGGGCGGCTCAAGCTTTTAAAGCACATTTTCATGGATTATGGCCTCCTTTTATAGTCACTCTACAGTTGACGGAACAGGCGTTCTTATTCCCATTTCAAAGACTGAGTAATTAAGGTTCTGAGAAAGTGAAATGACAACTCAAGAGTCAGGAGCTAGGGTTCCAAGTCTGGGTTCTATCATTAGTCACCTTTGTGACCTTGGGCAAGGCTAAGGCCCCATCGGGCTACACATGGAATTGACTACACATGGGGATTTACTCAGGATAACCCTGGTTTATACCTGCTGAGCCTGTGTAATTTCCATCTGTGACCCCTTGCACTCTAGAATGTGCTCCAGGGCACCTGGGTGGCTCAGTGGGTTAAGCGGCTGACTCTTTTTTTTTTTTTTTTTTTAAGATTTTTAAAATTTATTTGACAGAGAGAGAGAGAGAAATCACAAGCAGGCAGAGAGGCAGGCAGAGAGAGAGGGGGAAGCAGGCTCCCCGCTGAGCAGAGAGCCTGATGTGGGGCTTCATCACAGGACCGAGATCATGACCTGAGCAGAAGGCAGAGGCCTTACCAGGCGCCGCCTAAGCAGCTGACTCTTGATTTCGGCTCAGGTTATGATCTCAGGGTCATGGGACCGTGCCCCGCATGGGGCTTCATGCTCAGTCGGCAATCTGCTGGAGGCTCCCTCTTCTTCCCACCACTCACAAGCACGCTCACTCAGAGAAGTCTCTGTCTCTCTCAAATAAATAAATCTTTTTAAAAAATGTGTTCCAGCTTGGAAGATAAAACACATAGTTCTCTACCTAAAGCCCTGAAAGGTGAGGAGCATGGACCCAACCAGGGGTTTACAATCCTGGTTGCCTGACAGAATCACTGGGAGAGATTAAACTTGCAACGCGCAGACTTCACCCTAAGTCAATCAAATCAGAATATCTGCGGGGATGGGGTCTGAAATCGTATTCGGTTCTAGCTCCCCGGGGTGGGGTGGTGGGGTTCCTACCGTGCAGCTGGAGTTGCAACCCCAGTGGGATGCGCTTACCCGGCAGCAGCAGCAGCACCTGGGAGTCCCTGCACGGAAGCTCAGGTCACACCCGAGACCCACCGCGCAGAGCCAGGGCCTGCGTCCGTCCGCACAGCCTCCCCAGGGCATTCCCGCGCATGCTCAGTTTGATCAGGGCCGCCGCCTGAGCGCTGAGCAGGACTGTGTCTAAACGACTGGGCCAGTAGCACTGGGCCGCTAGAGCCTCACCTGGGCCACGGCTCCCAGGCCCGGTGCTACCTCAGCAGGTCCGTGTGGTTCCCGGCCTGGTGCATGGTGAGGGCAGGAGTCTGCATAAACCATGATGTAGGCTGGAAGGGGGAGCCTTGGGGTAACGAAGGGGTAACACGGCTAACTCACCCTCCAGAATGCCCATGAGAGCAAGAGCATCAATGGTCAGCAGACCTGACCGTTTCCAGCAGCTTAAGACATGAATGAGGACACATCAGTTCTTTATGCTCATATAATTGTTTCCAAACTTCCTCTTGTCTGATCAGCAGCATGCCTATTACCTCACTCCCTCTTTTGCCCTCTCTGTGCCCCCTGTTTTCAAGAGCCCCCGGCCCTTATCACTCCAGAGGGATCAAATCCATGCCTAATACTACCCCACCCGCCCAGGGCAGGGAGGGTGGAAAAACTGACCTGTCTACGCAGAGCCCAGGTGGGATAGTTTTCTCTTGCAGGATTGATTTGGAAAATCGGTTCTGCCTGATGATTTGTGTCTCTGCTGCCAGGAAGAGCCCTTGGATTCTGGGTGCCCACACCAGCCTCCTTGATTCTTGAGAGGGAATATCACAGTTCTACACAATCACCTCTGGCCAGAGAGCCCA
>CM053603.1:31615694-31686727 GCA_028646535.1 Procyon lotor
ACTCAAAAAGCGCCTGACTCTCCCTCTTGCCCCAAGGTGATGTCCTCGTGGGGGAGGTGAGGTGGTCCTCGCTGCCTTCCCTGGGAGCTGACCTCAGGGAGTACCAATGCCATCAATAGAGCGCTTACTACTGCTAAGCTTCAAAAGTGTTCTCTTGCTCTTTCCGCCGTCTTTCCTTGCCGCCATAATGGTGCGCATGAATGTCCTGGCAGATGCTCTCAAGAGCATTAACAATGCTGAAAAGAGAGGCAAACGCCAGGTTCTTATTAGGCCGTGCTCCAAAGTCATCATCCAGTTTCTCACTGTGATGATGAAGCACGGTTACATTGGCGAATTTGAAATCACTGATGATCACAGAGCGGGGAAAATTGTTGTGAACCTCACAGGCAGGATGAACAAGTGTGGAGTCATCAGCCCCAGATTTGACGTACATCTGAAAGATCTAGAAAAATGGCAGAATAACCTGCTGCCGTCCCGCCAGTTTGGTTTCATTGTACTGACAATCTCAGCTGGCATCATGGACCATGAAGAAGCAAGACGAAAACACACAGGAGGGAAAATCCTGGGATTCTTTTTCTAGGGATGTAATACATATGTGCAAATAAAATGCCTCAATGGACGAAAAAAATAAAAAAGTGTTCTCCTGTTCTCCCCAGAGGTCCCCTGGCCCCTTTTCTCTCTGCCTGCTTCTGCTGCTCGTGCCTTGTGCTCTCCTCCAGACACACGTGCTTCTCTTCTTCTCAAACTCACCAGGTACGTTCCCATCTCAGGGCCTTGGCCCTGGGTGTCCCCGCCTTGCACTCTCTTTCCTTACATACCTGCAAAGCCAACTGCCCCCTCTTTCAAGCCTTGCCTCAAATATCATTTCAGTAAGACTTACCCTAACAATATGATGTGTAAAATGGCAACCAAGACCCACACGGCCAGCCCCCTCGCATCCTCCTGATCCTCCTTACCCAGATTTATGTGCTGTAATTGTACTTACTTTCGATCACACTACATCATTTTCTTCTATTCATTCTGTATTGTCTGTCTTCCTCTGGTAGAAGGTAGGCTTCGTAGGACAAAGACTGTTTCCCCTGCATTTGCTCACTGGTATGTCCCCAGGGCCCAAAACAGTGTCTGGCATATAGGAAGCCCTCAGGAATACTTGTGGGGAAAAAAAAAGAAGGAATACTCATGGAATGGATAAAATTTCAAAGGCCCTGGATGTAGGTGGGTTTATAGCACCCATTCCACAGGCAGGAAAATCAAAACTCAGAGAAGTTAAGTGACTCACTGGAGGTCATGGAGGCCTCAGTTACTAGCACCAAGTCACACAGACCAGTGTGACAGTCAGAGCCAGTCCCTGGGCTACTTCAAAGGATCGCAGTACAAGCAACGTATGATACATTAGGTACAGTCCAGGGAGGAGGAACTAAATCAAAATTTGCTTTGGTTCTAGGGGTGGAGGAGTCGTGTAAGAAGATTTTGGTGACCTAAAAGTTGGGATATGCTTTATAATTCTGCCCTTAAAAACAGATTTGGATTATGTACCCTATGGTGCTGGACAAAAAGAAGACGAGACTACCTAAGCCTCTGGAGACTTCAATGTAGTAAACTGTGGTTGGAGGGAGAGTGTGTCCCTTGAGGTCAGCGACCAGGAACAACAAACACCAAGACATACTGTAACAAACTACTTCCACACATGGGGATTTATGACAACAAGCCTTTGTTACGAGTGCTCCTCAGCCTGTTTGCCCAAACTAGGCAGGCCCGGTGATCTGGGCCAAGGTCAGCCCATCTCCCCTGGCTCACTCAGGCAGCCTGTGTGGGGCTGCCCGAGGCTGAGTCTGTGACAGTCTCGTGTGTCCGGGGGCCTGATGGCACAGCGGAAGGGCTCTGGAGCTGGGTCTCCCATCTGCCATCAGGCCAGCCCGGACTAGTGCACAGGGCAGCGGGTAAGATCCTAGAGAGGAACGGAAGCGTTTGAGGCTGTCTGAACTAAAGCAAAGCCAGCCCCATTGTATCAGCTGCATGTTATGAATCAGGCGGCTGCGCAGGCTCAAGGGGTAGGAAAATAGTTCCTCCGTAGGATGTTCTGCAAAGCCAGGGACATTGTGACCATAGGGTAACTGAAAGGCACTATATAAAGCAATAGGGCCAAGCAATAGATTAATAAAGAGGGTGAGCGAGAGAAGGTGGGAAGGAAGATATTTGATGGCAGAAAACTAGTTTATTCATTCCTTTAAAAATATTCAGCAAGCATCTGCTGTAGGTCAGGCAGGGAATGCAGCAAGAGACAGACCTGGGCTCAGGCCCTCTCAAGATGACATGTCAGAGCAGGAGACAGAGAGACAGTCAGTCACCCTTCAATTCACCATGATTGAGGCTGTGTCAGGAGAATGGTGGGCAAGTGTGGAAACTCACAGGAGGGGCATCTGACCAGTCCGGGGTGGGGGGAAGGAACCAGGGATGGCCTCAGGAAAGAAACTTCGAGGCAAGATTCATGGCAGTGACCATGCCAAAGAGGGGTTGGGAAGTGAGAAGAATGTTCAAGGCTGGAGAACAGGATGTGCAGAATCCCAGAGACCAGACAGGGTGTGCCTTGCTGATTGAGTGTGGCTGGACTGAAGGAAGATGGCAGCTGAGAGAGACAGATGGAGACTTATGCAAGAGAAGCAAAGGAGCTGAGACTTTGCACGTAAAGATTTTTAATGAGGAAGTTACATGATCAGGCTGGAGTGTTAGAAAGACCACTGACCCATCAGTGTAGAAGACAGACTTTTGGTTTGGGCTGAGGGGGTGGGTGGAGGAGTAGGGTACAGTAAGATTTGGGAAGTCCAGTTAGGCTATTTGAGCAACACAGGCACAAAATGGCGGATGGATGGACCAGAGAGAGAGATTGCAAAGGAAAAAGCTCCCAGACAGGTAACTGCCACAATGAGACAGAAAATTCTAGAATGTTGTCTGGGATTTCTGGCTACAGCCGAATGGATTGATGGCAGTGATATTTAACAAGATAGAAAAACTTGGCTAAAGGAAGTCCCCTTAATTGAGCACAAAATTTGATTCTAAGCTTCCCAGCAGCAAAGGCAAAGAGAAACCAAGATAAATAACCTCATTTCATTGTTTCCTAACAGGAAGCACAGCCATACATCATGGAAACCAAGCTTCCTCATAAGGTGTATAAGGGGAATCTACCAAAGGGATCTCCATGGAAAGTACCATGAGCCAAATACAGACAAGATCTCTACAAAAGATGCAGAGATATTCTTTGCAGGCCTGTTCTGTATACATATCGACCCTGAGAAGAGCTGAGAGTCAGACATTATTATCATTATTATTATTGCGGGGGGCACAGAGGGATAAAGGGAGAGTGAGAAACTTAGGCAGGCTCAATCCCAGCGTGGAATCCAACATGGGGCTTGATCTCACAACCCTGAGATCATGACCTGAGCTGAAATCAAGAGTCAGACACTAAACTGACTGAGCCACCCAGGTGCCCCTGAGAGTCGTCTATTAAATCACAGCTGTATAGCGTCACTTGTGTGAAGACAGTGTAACATCCTCTAGGTATCTCACTTGCTAAAGATCTTTGAGTTCCTGGCATTTAGAGAAGTGAGAGACTGATAACAAATGGAAGGAATTTACAAATACATGTTATTTTATAAACTTGAAATTAAGAGTCCATGACCTTGGTGTGCAAATTAATGCCCCAGGATCATTTTAAAGGAAACAATATGGAAGCCCCAATTCCAGCAAGTACCACTAACAACACAATGAGATAACTTAGAGCTTTGTTTTTAAATGTTAAAAAAATTAGAACCAACCTATTGTGGATATTTTTAATTGCACTTCTTTCCCCTGATACTCAAGTAACTCAGTTTACTGGAGAAGATCTGGAAAGTTTAGAGAAGTAGAAAAAACAATTAAAATCACCTCTAATCCCAGCAAAGATGACCAACTGCTATAAATATTGTGGTGTATTTGTGTTTTCAGTTGTTTTTGTAGGCCTATTTTTAAGGAAATATTTTTCTCTTTAAAAAGTTGGGATAAGGTAAGGCTGAATCAACTGTTTTATATCTTGCTTTTTCCACTCGCATTTGCCAATGACAAACAGAAGCCTTTGTTTTAAGGAAACCCAGTGTTCCTATGACCTCTCTTAATGTCTCCAAATTTATATGTCTTTTGTCACTTGTGCGGGCTTTGGTGTATTTGCTCTGCTTGTCTTCACTAGCTTCCTGAAAAAAGGAAGAAAGGTTGGTGAACTTGACTTTTTCTTGCCAAGGACTTAATTGTGTCATTTATAATAGAGATCTTGGGGCCTGGCATTTGAGCATAGAGAAAAAGAAATATGCTAATTCATTGTGCTTCACAGAGAGCACAAGAATAATGAACCACCCCAAGGCCACTCCTGAATAGGTTGTAGCCTTGCTGCCTCCTTTTTTGGGGAAATTCTCCTCTGGTAACTGATCCACAGGGACACAACCTCCATTCTCCCTTTCTCTTCCCCGCCATGCCAGGATGTAGACAGCAAAATGGCTGCAATGTTTTAGTGCTGCTCCCATTGAGCAATGAAGTCTATTTCCTTGCCCCTTGAATCAGGGCTTGGGATCTGCTTGGATCAATGGAAGAGACAGATGTGACAGTGTGTCAGTTCTGAGTCCGGGACTTAAGAGGCTTTGCAACCTCTATTCTTGCTGCTTCCTTCCACCAATATGCAGACAAGCCCAGCCATCACCTGCCTGGTGATGAAAACCACACTGAGATTGGCCCCATGCCTCCCAGCCAAGACCATTATAAACTAGCAGCCCCCACTGACCATGGCTGAGCCCGCTTATACCCAACCATGTCCAGCCCAGAGCAAAAGAAAAGAACAAGAATTCATGACTTACAAAATTGAGAGCTCACTAAGTAGTTTGAGCTGGAAAGCTTTGGGGGTAGTTTGTTACACAGCAAAAGCTGACTGATGACAGTCCCTGAGCATATCTGAAATAGATTTAAGCATATCATTGTACATAAGAATCTGAGAGCTCAAAGGTTATACCGATGAGACTGGCCAAGCCCCATAGTGGCAGGTGCCACATCTGTCTGGACCACTGCAGTAGCTCCACGTCTAGCACAGTGCTAGGCACAATGTAGGTGGCACCTACATCATGATAATGGTATTTAGTGAATGCTTACTATGTACTCTTCACTAGGCAACACGCTTTTGTGTTGATTGTATTATTTTGTGATTAAAAGAAAATGTCCCTCCCACTGGCCAAAATAAAAAAAATGTTTATATCCTCATCATCAGAACCTATAGATATGTGACCATATGTGGCAGAGGAAACTTTGAAAATATGAATGAGTAATGGATCCTGAAATGGAGAGATTATCCTGTATCATCTGGCTGAGTCCAGTGTGATCTCAAGGGCCCTGACTGAGGGAGACAAGAAGGTCAAGGTCAGAGAAAAGAGATTGGACTATGGAGCCAGAGGGTGGAATGAAACACTCTGGGGATGGAGGAGGGGCCTCTAGAAGCTAGAAAAGGCAAGGAGACGGATTCTCCCCTGGAGCTCTCAGAAAGCACACAGTGTGCAGATACATTGGTCTCAGACTTCATCCCTCCAGATCTTGGAGACAATAAATGTGTTTTAAGTTTTTAATCGTTTTAAGTCACTCAGTGTATGGCTGGTTGTTACAGCAGCACTAGGAAATGCATACAGACTTAATCCTCAGCATCCCTTATAAAGTAAGCTCCACTGTCACCATTTCCACTCCACAGATGAGGGAACTGAGGCTCAGACAGGTTAAGTCCTTTGCCCTGCTCTTAAGTCACAGAACTGTTCTTAAGTCATCAAACCCGTTCTTCCAAAATTTACCCTGTAGAGCCTCCCAGTGGGTCAGAGAAAGAGCACTGAATATGGACTCCAGATAGGAAGCACCTCTCTAAAAATGAAGATGAGATGCCTTCAAACCACCCCCTTCTTGTTCTAATTTTCTGATCCTAAAACACTGAATTGGCATATTTCAGTGTCAGATTCACAGCTTACAAGAGGACCAGGCAGGACTCAGAGGGGCTCAATCCTGCCTGGGGAAGGAGTTGGAAGAAAACTCTGGAAATACAATGTGGACCATATCAAACTAGGACTTCTGAGAAATACAAGCATTGTCACAAAGCTAGTAGATCATGCCATAGCCCCTGAAATCCACAGAGCGAGCACTGTTGCTGCCTCCCCTCCACCTATCCACCTAGCTGCTGTGTGGCAGCTCTGGGCTTGCAGGGAATTGAGCCAGCCCCAGCCCCCGGATGCGCTGTGGTTGGCCCAACCCTTCGGTGTAATCTCATCTCTCCGGCTACAATGATTGATTCAAGTACTGATTAGAGTGATACCCGGGACTTTTGTTCAGTGATTGGAGAAAGAAAGGCTACCAGTTTTGCATTTGTTCTTGAGAGCATGGTATATAGGTATGAGACCTGGGATTGCTGTATGCACTTTCCTACAATGAGGAAGCCAGTCTGAGAACAAAGCCAGCAGCCAAAGAAGGGCAGACCTGACAAAGTTACAGAGAAACTGAGCCAGATCTTCGATCAAACTGTTCCTAAAGTCTAACCCACCTCTGGACTTTGAAGTTACAAGACCTGTTAACTCCCTTTATGGGTTTGCTCTTTTTTTTAAAGGGAGAGAGGGGGATTCAGGGGAGGGGCAGAGGAGAAGGAGACTCTTCAGCAGGCTCCACACCCAGTGCAGAGCCAACGGGTGGAGGATGGGGTGGGGAGAGGGGGGCTGGATCTCATAACCTTGAGATCATGACCTGGGTGGAAATCAAGAGTGGGAGGCTTAACCAACTGAGCCACCCAGGCCCCCCACCCTTTATGGTTTTAACATAGTTTTGGTGTTTTAAGCCAAACTAACCTAACAGACATCAGTCACTTCTAAGATACCTATGTAAAAAAGCAGCAATGATACAATTTAGTTTCCTGGGAGAGACATTTGGCTCTTGGTCGTCTCTGTCCTCATACTTCTCACCTTCCCTATAATCAATCCCAGCTTCCTGTGTCCTTACACCTTGTTTGAGCCTGCTCAGCTCATTTTGGAGACAATTTTCCTATTTTATATCAGCACATATTTCTTTGCTCTCTGTTCTACCACTGAGGTCTATTTTTGTCTTGGATTTCTTCATCATGAATCCCAGCTGGCCTAACTGGTCAATCTAGGCTCAGCTCGAAGCCTCTGCCTAGAACCCACATATTGGCAGTCAGAAGCTCTGGGTCCGACCCATCCCTCAAAGGAGGAAGGGGAAGGCCTGACATTCTCCAAACTTCTGAGCAATGAAATGGCCCCAGGATAGAGGATCCTGATCAACTGTCCCAACAGGTGAAGTGTCACAGGCTAGAGACATGAACTGAGGGTTCTGCCTCTCTGTACAGCACAGGCAGAGACTAGGCTGGATCAGACTTGGGATGCTTATGGGAAGTGGCCTCATCTAGACAGCAAACCAGGGATGGAAGAATAAAGAAATCTGGATTCTAGTACCAGCTCTCCTACTGGCTGCTGAGATCTCAGCCAGTTTTCTTTTCTTTTCTTTTCTTTTTAAATTTTATTTATTTATGTGACAAAAAGAGACACAGCAGGAGAGGGAGCACAAGCAGGGAGAGTGGGAGAGGAAGAAGCAGGCTTCCTGCAGAGCAGGAAGCCCAATGTGGGGCTCGATCCCAGGACCCTGGGACCATGACCTGAGCCAAAAGCAGAGGCTTAACGACTGAGCCACCCAGGCACCCATTGCTAACCTTTTCTAAACCTCTTTTTCCTTATCTATAAAATGGATTTAAACTAGATTGTGAATCCATGTAGGAATTTCGGGAGGGCGGTACAGAGTTTTCTCTTGGGGACTTCTGTTGTTTTCATTATACTCTCAAAGGAATATAGAACACCAAATTTAAGAACTATAGGCCTAGATCATCTTAAAGGTTTTTTTTCCCATCGTTGGCAGTCTGTGATTCTACATGAGCTACTACAGTGGAATCCCTCTAAGGACGGCAGCCCTGTCCAAGTGCATACAGTGCAAATCACAGAAGTCAAAATTGCCCCAAGGTGTTAAGGACACAGGGAGCTGGGATTGACTATAGGGAAGGTGATTTTTCTTTTCAATTGCATGAAAAGTTCACAGTTGTATTTAAATTCAGATTGCATATATCACCACACACAGGAATTCTTAGCACACTGACATGGAGAACCACAGAGCTAGCCTTGAGGTAGACACAAAGAGAAATTCTCCATGCTGCCGTTTGGGTGCTCCAACGACTGTCCTTCAAAAGAACTATTACCTAGACCCCCAAAGCAAAACTTAAAACACCATAAAATAAGGTTTGCATCATTCCTGGGGTATGCAAAGTACCGGGGGAGCAGAGGCCAAGCTCCAACACTCGTGGAGGGGACGCGGGGAAGCTGGGAAGAGCCAGAGAGTGGGGGATACAAGGGTGCGGAAGGGTATCCTCGGCAGAGGGCACTATGAGCAGAGGCATTCAGGCATGGATTTTTGGGTGCTGGGGGGACAGGGAAACATTTGGTGTGTAAAGAAGCAAAATGCTGGAAGATGCGAGCCAGGGGAGAGGGCTGGGGCTGAACATTTCAGGTTTTGTGACCTTCGATAAGGGCTTAACCCCCTGCAGGGAGGCAGAGCTAAGAGTATGTGCACAGGTGGGACATCCAACAGAGCTCTCCTTGGCAAACACAGTTCAGGGCCTCCTGCAAGGACCTCCGCCTTGCTGAGGCTCAGACGTCTTGGGGACAGCCTGCCCGCAGAGTCTGGCTGGCTCTTACCAGGGGACCAGGTGGCGATCCTGCTGTTCACCTCACTAGCTGACCAGCACAGCCCTGTGAAAGATCCGTGGGAAAATATCTTTTTACTCACGCGATCGTTCTATGTCGCTGCATCACAGATAACCCCCAAACTTGGAGGATTCAAACAGGACACCCTTGTTAGCTCACAGCCTCTGTGGGTCGGGATCCTGAGAGTGGCTTAGCTAAGTGCCTCCAGCTCAGGTCTCTGACGAGGTCGCATTCAAGGCGTCAGCTGGGGTTGCTGTCATCTGAAGGCTAGACTGGGGCCTCCTGGGGCCTCACTTTCATGGCTATGGGCGGCAGGCCTCGGTTTCTCTCCATGGGGGCCTCTCTGTCAGGCTGTTCTTATGACCTGACAGCTGGCTCTCTTCAAAGAAGTGAGCCAAGAGAGTAAGGAAAAGGCCATGTGCCACTAGGCCCTCATCTTAGATGTCATGTCCTCACACCTTCCTCCACGTTCTACTCATGATAAGTCAGTCTCTAAGGCTGCCTCACACTTAGGGGGTGGGAATTAGGTTCCACTTTTTCAAGGGAAGAATATTAAAGAATATTGTACGTATTTTAGGGGTGCCTGGGTGGCTCAGTCGGTTAAGCATCTGACTTTTGATTCATGATCTCAGGGTCATGGGATTGAGCCTCGTGTCAGGCTCCACGCTCAGTGGGGCGTCTGCTGGAGGTTTTCTCTCTCTCCCTCTCCCTCTGCCCCTCCCCCCACCCTTGTGCACACACTCTCTCTCTCTCAAATAAATTAATCTTTAAAAAAAATATTGTACATGTTTTAAAACCACCATAACCCAGTAGTGATTTTTAAGAATGTTTCTAGTTGTTCCAGGTAGAAATAATATCTCTAGATAAACGGTTCTGAGATTCTAGTGTGCATACAGATCACCTGGGGGTGCTTGTTAAGAGTAAAGATTTCTGTATTCGCCTCCAAGATACTCCATATTAGGAGCTCCAGAGTGAGACCCAGAAACTGGGATTTTTAGGTAAGCCCCCCAGGACACTCTAACACAGGTCACTGAGGTCCAGGAATCTGCAATTGACAAGTCGCCAAAGTTATTCCGATGCCGGCAAGCATGTCATAACCCTGCCATTGGAATTGGTAACAATTGCCCACTGGAATGGCAGGACCAGAAATTCCGAAACAATTGGGAATAACCACGTGGACAGTCTGGTCAAGGGCTAAAAGCCGGCCCGGAGGCACCCTCGGGCACAGCTCCCGAGACATACACTTGGGACAGGCAGAGGTCAGCAATTGCAGCTCGTTCCTCACCCTCTTGGACGAGTCCCAGGGAGCTTCTTGACCCAGCACTGCAGACAGCTACCTCCCATCATTCAGAGACTAGAAGCCTATTTGCCATACTTGATCTACAGCCACAGGTCCGGGAATCTGCTTAGTTCAGACGCATACCACTGATTTGGAAAAATCTTGGCAAGAAAGAGATTTCTCCAGCATGCTCAGAGAAAGCGCTGAGCTGAGCTATTATTCCATAATTGACAGGGGATGATGGGATGGGAAGGGGGATGGGAGGGGGGAGCTCGCTGGGGGGGGCGTGTTACTTGACCAACACTTAGCCCTGGGAACCTGTGGTCTGATTCAAAGGCTGGAACACTTCAGTAAGGGGCTCGGCACCGGAGGCACATGCTGCTTCCCCCTTGATGAGGAGTGGAGTTTAGGAGGTGGCCCGGGGGTGGCCCTTTGTTCAGCACTGTCTGCTTCTTCACCCGTGCTTTCAGGAATCTTGCCAGGAGCCCCTCTGAGCTTCCAGCCATTGTCTGGGCCCCTCTTGCCCTCTTTATATGGGATGGTTTATGTCTGCTCCTCAGCCCTGGGAGGGAGCCTACACAAGGGCTGCTCAGCAGCTGTCGGGCCTTTCTGTTTTAAGCTGGGACACTATTGTCTCTCTCTTTAGTTCCCATAAGGAGCCGTGACCCAGGTGGCTACAGAAGCGAGGCTCAGTGAGGAACAGGGCAAAGAGCAGACAGAGCCATCACACAGTATGAGGAGCAGGTGAGGGGACTGCCGCCCCATCATTAGTACCAGCAAGAAAGCCGGGGCGTCGCGCCCTCATACTTGCACAGCGCCTCCTGCAAGTTCACCTTTACCTCGCACCGCTGACCTCCCCCAGGGTGGGCGTGGCCTCCCCGGCAGGGACATCCGCCCTCAGACGTGTTTCTGCACAGTGGCCCACCGGCTGGGTTTTTACCCAAGCCTCAGATCCACCAGCCCTTGGAGGCGGGGCTTGACATGCCATTGGCTTGAACCCTGGAAAACTGCCCCCAAACCTTCCTCCCCTCTGCTGCTCATCTTCAGCTGAACTGTTCCTGAGGCAATTATAACTAGTGATACCCCTCCCCAATCTCCCACACGGGCATGAGCGTGTGTACACACACACACACACACACTAAATTATGTTCCTTGTTTAGAAAAAAAAATATTAGAAAATAGAGCTACGGAAAAAAATTCACCTTACACCCAAAGATAACAATTGTTATTCTGAAATATTCCTTGTAGACTTTCTTTCCCTCTGCGTGCTTGTGTGTATGTGTGTGTGTGTGTGTAATGCTACTGACATTTTGCACCAGATAATTCTTTGTTGTGGGCCCAATGCTGTGCATTATAGGGCGCTTAGCAACCTCCCTGGTCTCTACGTTGGGGATAACCAAACTCCAGACATTGCCAGATATCCCCTGAGGCTCACATCACCCTCAGTGTAAAATCACTAATTACACACACACACACACACACACACACACACACACACACAATGCAACCATATTGCAAATTCTGCCTTTTCTTCTTCCTTTTTTAATCAACTATGCCGTGAACTCCTTCCATATCAACTATTAGAAATCCACAGCAATATCAGCAACAGTGGGCAGGCTGTGAGCTGGCTCACAGGTGACATCTTTATTACCCATCCCCCATTACTGCACCTCGTATACAAAACTACAATGATCCCACACAGCCTGAATTAGAAGTTGCTTTTTAAATTTAAGATGTTACAAATGTCTTTGCACATCACAGCTGTGGGATGTTGACCAAATGATTCTTCCTCCATGAACCTCCATTTCTTCATCGATAGAATTGGGGTGCGCTGTTGAGAATGAGTTACCAGAATGGACGCCTGTGCCCCCCGCCCCCGTCGCCAGGGCCACAGCTGTAGGTAAAATCCTTGTTCTGTGCACTGTGTCCTGGTTTTTAAATGGCTTGCAGTGCCCATCCTTCACATGGAGACACCATACCTTATTAAATTTGTCCCTATTGGTGGACTTTTAGGTGGTTTCCTAGTTTGCAGGATCATAAAAATGACACTGCCATTAATATAATCATAGTTTCTTCTAACGTCTTGGGAAACTAATGAAAGAGAATATGCTAACCCACCTGTCCTAACCAGGAAGCTGCAAAGCAAAAGACAAATCATTCTTTTCATGGCCCAGTGTTAGAAACATTGCTAAACGGGAGGCCCCACCTACGGTACCTTTTCAGGGCCTGCCAGACATTAGCTTACCTGGTCCCTAGTCAAGGTGCTAACTCCAGGCTCCTAGACTAAACCCAGGATATTTTTTTTTTCCTGCTTTTATGTCAAGCCTAAGCCCCCTTCTTCCTACCTTGAGATACCCCAGGGTTGTATTCAAACACTTGTGAGATTCCTCTTTTATTTTTTTGAGATTTTATCTATTTATTTATATGAGAGAGAGATAGCATGAGCAGGCGGAGGGGCAAAGGAAGGAAAGAAACCCAAACAGACTCCATGCCGAGTGTAGAGCCCAACACAGGGTTCAATCCCACGAACCTGAGATCAATGCCTGAGCCAAAATCAGGAGTCAGAGGCACAACCACTGAACCACCCAGGCGTCCTTATTCTTTTCTATTTGTTTTCATGTGATGGGTGTGCAATATTTTGATGTATAGAATGTGTGTGCGTGTGTGTGAAAACATATTTGCACAGTTTACAGAGGAATAGTAAAAGGAATACCCCTGTATCTACCACCCTGGCCAAGAAACAGAACATCCGATACCCAGAAGCACCCCACACGTGCCTGTCTTTCCTGCAGGAAGCTTTCCAGAGGAGGGTGGAGCAGAAGGGGCAGGTCACTGGGAATAGTGGAGTCCCAAACCAGATCCCACCTCGAATGCCATTCTGCCCCTGCTTTCCCTTTGAGGTCCTGAGGCCTTGGGCACATTATAACTCTGAGAGCTTCGGTTTCTTGTCTTTGAAGTGGAAGATGGTTATGTAGATTAAATGAGATGTTTCTTTTGATAAGCCCCTGAGTCTGATGTCTGGCACCGAGTAGGTGCCAAAGCCCAGAAGCTGTTGTTTTTATTATGGTGAGAGATTCTGGACAGGGAATTCAGAAACAAGCTCCCTGGCTGGGCCAGCCCTTTGCCTTGTGATTCCTGCTGGCAGGACAAGTCTTGGGCCTCAGCTTCCTCAGGTGGGAAGTAAAGAGGGCAGACTCAGAAACTCAAACTTCTTTCTCTCCAGCTCCAGCCCTTTGTAATTGTACCAATTATTAAGCTAAGGAGAATGGACTCTGGTGAAGCAAGAACTTAGTACAAAGACTCAGTGAATGGTGGCCCAAGGTCAGTTGCATGGCCAGACGGTGTCATCTTCTGGTTAATAATGACAATATTTTAATCACTTATCCTGGGGACCCTGCACATGGGTCATTTATTTCACTGAATACAACGCTATCTGATAGATTCTATTCTTCAATGCCCATCTTCCAGATGTGGAAACTGAAGCTCAGAAAGCTTGTATGGATTGTCCACAGCCATACAGCGCATGACCCTTCGATGGGCAAGCCTATGCTCTAACCAGCCTGTGTTGGAGTTCAAGGTGTACCTAAATCACATTGGGATCTTGTTACAAGGCCAATTGTGATTCTGCAAGTCTGGGGGGGGGTGGGGAGGAGCTTGACGCTGTGTGTTTTTAACACTCTCCCAGCAGCACTCCTACTCTCGGTCTTCTCACCATCTTTTGATTAATGAGGCTAAACCTCCATGACTCCTGTCCCCCTAACCCCTGGCTGAGAAGGGACCCAGGGCCTTCAGACTCCTTGTTTTTTTGTCTTTGTTTTTAATTTTAAACATTTTATTTATTTATTTATTTGAGGGAGGGGTAGGTGGAGGGGCAGAGAGAGGGAGAGAGAGAATCTTCATGAAGACTCCCTGCTGAGCAAGGAGCAGATGCCAGCGTCATCTCATGACCTCGAGATCATGACCTGAGTGGAAACCACGAGTTGGACGCTTAACCGACTGAGCCCCCCAAGGAGCCCCCAAACTCCTTGGTTTCAATGGGCACAAACATCATCGTCTAGAATCTGCATCTACATGGTTACTTGCAAAGACCAGGTGAGGAACGGAAGAGACTTTGGCGGTATACATGTGGCTCCTACAAAGTCAAAGCAGAACAAAACCGTAATTAACTGAAGTGCAGTGCAGGGCCTTGTCCTCCGTCTCTTGCAGCCCGGCACCCACCCATTCCCAGCATCTAAGCACAGAGAATGTCCTCCGGGAACAGAAGCAGATTCCCAGGACAAGGGCTACTGCACAAGTCCACTCCCAACGAGCTTGCTTCGGTTTCTGCACTGCACCGGGGCCCATGTGCCCCAGCGTGATAACTGGTCACCTCCTTTCTAGCCAAGTGAGGCTGGGATACAATCATCTTAATTTTTTTTTTTAAGATTTTTTTTTTTTATTTGACACACAGAGAGAGAGAGAGAGCAAAAGCAGGGGGAGCAATAGGCAGAGGGAGATGGAGAAGGCTCACCACTGAGCAGGGAGCCCGACACAGGGCTTGATCCCAGGACCCTGGGCCCATGACCTGAGCAGAAGGCAGACACTTAACCAAAGGAGCCACCCAGGCTCCCCTACAGTCATCTATTTAAGTGTTAAATATTTATTGTTTTAAACATTTACTATTTAAAATATTTATTACTTTAAAATGTTTTAAAATCTTATCCATTCCCAACCCTCCAACCCTGTCCTCCTCAGGACAGCACATAGTGGGTGTCCGTAAGTGTGAGATAACCAGAAGACTGGTGGGGTGCAGCTTTCATCTGAGGTCTGCCTCCCTACCCGCTCCCAGAGTGTCAGAACCTTGGGGGCAAGGAGCCCGCCCTAGAGCGCGGTCAGGCGCCCCGGAGACACAGGACCTGGCTAACATAGCCATCACATGTGCGGGAATCATGGATCTAAAGACCGTGCATATGCTCTTCTCATGCCATCTCTGCCTCCTCACACTCCCCAACCCACTTCCTTTCTGCTTGCACCCCGTCCTCTGCAGCCCCTGGGTCTTCTGACGGCTGTTGGGTTTCTCAGTGTTGGAGTTTATCTTTCCGCAGTAGCTGAGGTCATATGGTCTCTCCCATCATAACCTTGGCTGTCATTCACGCATTAGCTATGAACTTGTCTGGGCTCTCACTCTCCTGGGCTTCATGGCTCACCTTTCCCCAGGTCAACTGGCTTTCAGAGGCAAAGGGACTCTCAGGTGTCGTGGAGGTCTGCCAGCGGCCAGGAAACAACACTGGGGGGTAGAGGCTCCAAAAGGAAGAGTCTAGAAGCCTGGGAAGAGCTTGCTGTGGACTCAGGGATAACATCTGTCTGTCCCCAGGTCTCTCTTCCTTCTGAATCCCTGGAGCCCTCCTCTTCTCTCTTCCAGACACAAATTCCTTCCATTCCCAGGGAGAAGGACAACACGTCGGAAATCTCCCTGCAATCGAAAATGGCAACACGACTTTGCAAAATTCTAGCTCAGAGCGGCATCCAGTCCTCATTATTGCTCTAAATAGTGGTGGTGATGCAGGAAGGAGGAGTTATTCATTTACACCCAGAGAGAGGCTATTTTTATTACATCCCAAGACAAGAAAAATTAGGGCTCCACACACTGCTCTGGACTGCTCCTGACAGACCAAAAGGGAAACGTTTCCTGTTGACTAGAAGAAGTTTCGAATTTCTCCCCGCTGGCAATGTTTACTTTTTCCTGGCTTCTGTTGAATTCTCTGCTTTGTATGGCTCCCCGCTGAGGACAGGGAGTGAGGACAGGAACTCACGGTTGCTTTTTAAGCACACACCTGCACGAGGGTGCTAGGCCCCCAGCCCTCCACAGATTCCGATCATGGAATGACATCGATTTGGGGTGCTTGGGGTCTCTGCTTCATCCTCCCGGTTATAACCAGCAACTTGGGGGGGGGGAGGCTATCACAAAAGAGCGGTCAGTCTTACAATCAGGGGTAGCGTCCAGAAGAAGAGCAAAACATTCTTTTCCCCAGCACACCATCCTTTGGTGCATAAAAACAGACATTTGGAATCCCTTCTCGCTCTGGGCTCCCCTTCCTCCCAGGGCTCTCTGCTCCCAGCTCTGCCAGGTTCCCCTCCCACAGACTCCCTCTTTTTACTCTCCCCTCCCAGGGTCCCGGCTTCAGCCTGAAGGAGTGGCAGCAGCTCTGTCCTTTCAAGTCCTCCAAGGGAAAACAGCTCCCAGGAGAGACGTGCAGTTTCTTGAACAAAACTGTGGGGTGTGTTACTCTGCCGACACACACTCTGCGGGCTCCTTCCCTGGGAATTGTATCAGTGCAGAAAGGCTCGGGGGAGACAGACACAACCCCTCCACCAGTGAAGCTGCTTCTGGAATATTCAATGCAACGGAGAGCCGAAGAGTCGGAAGTCAGGGAACAGGATGCAGCTTGCCCAAGGAACAGTGTGTGTGGGGGGGGTGGCCTTGTGTCAAACCGGCCCTGATGGAAGAGGAGGGCAATGGTATGCAGCAGAACGTTTGTCCGAGGAGTATACAAACCAGCAAGGGTATGGCGGGAAACACTCTCACATCTGCTATGTGCTCCAAGGTGACGGAGTACGTGACAACCGCAGATGCCTTTGTAAGAACCATCAAGCCTACTACGAGCTATTGTCACTGAGGACCAGCTGGGCGTTGGCTTAAGTCATTTAGTTTTAATTCCACAAGACTTTGTTTGTTTCTTTTTTTTTTTTTTTAAGATTTTATTTATTTGAGAGAGAGTGCACAAAAGCGGGGGGAAAGGGCAGAGGGAGAGGGAGAAGCCAACTCCCCTTGCTGAGCAGGGAGCCAAACCTGGGGTTTGATTCCAGGACCCTGGGATCATGACCTGAACTGAAGGCAGATGTTTAACCGACTGAGGCCCCCAGGTGCCCATAATTCCCCAAGATTTTTAAGCCTTTGGTCAATATCCCCTGCTTTTGGGGTCAGCCTTCAAGCTCATGAAAGCCTTCAGTCAATCCAGCCCTCACCTTCATGTGCATGTGTCCTGTGAGGGCCCCACACTTACTAGGGTCCTGAAACTGGGCTTAATGCTCTGCTGTCGCTGTTTGAAATCCCTAATAAGTTCTGAACCAGCGGCCTTCTTTTCATTTTGTACTGGGCCCTGCAAATGATGCAGCTAGTCCTGAAAACCATGGATTGCCACTGGATTTCCCTGAGCTCGCTTTTCAGTGATGCCTTTTTTTCCCCCTTCCAATTAAAATTCTGGAAACAGTGGGACCAACACAAATTAGTAACTAGACCAACAGGTACAAGCGTCTTGGGCCCAGAGACAGTTGCCTCTGCCTGCTCCCAGGCTCTCTGGGGAAGGAGCCTGAGGATCGAGGTCGGGGGCTCTGGTGGGACCCAGCTGTGTAGCCCCAGCTAGGTGATGTAGAATTCAGGGAGCCCTGCGAGGCCTCACCCTCCGTGGCAATACTTGTCCCTCCGCCAGAAGCACATGACCGAAACTTCTCCACCTCTTAACATAAGGGAATCCATTCCGTTCTGGTCATTCTGCCTGAATGTAATGTCTACTCGCTGTGTCCACAGGGCATGGGGTCAAGGCCAGTGGGATGGTATCTACACAGTCTCATGGCTATAAATGATGGTATTGGAACAAGTGGCAGAATTGGAGTATGAAGCATACAGGAGATAGTATTATTATACCTATGTTAAGTTTCTTGGGTGTGATCATGGAATTTTTGGTTATGAAAGAGAGTGCTCTTTTTTCTGGTAGACACATGCTAAAGGGTTTACAGGTGAAATTTCATGACGTCTGAAATGTATTTTCAGATGTTCTAAAATAATATATATATACATATATGGAGACATAAAATGCATCAGATTTGTAAGAAAAAGGCATATTTATCTAACAAATGTTTCCTACTAGGAGTCTAAACATATGTTTCTCCTGAATATATTATAAAATATAACATAAGAATAATTATAATAAACAAAAGTATAATATAATTATACATTATATAATCATAGTATTTATAAAAAATACAAACATATATATTGAGAAAGATTGAGAGAGAGGAAGAGGGCAAAGAAGAGATAAAGAAGTTGTGGGAAAATGTTACTAACCAGTGAAGCTGGTTGAAAATGTTCAATTTTCCTCTGGCTGGCTATTTTTCTAAATGAAATGTCGGGAGGGGACATGGCTATCTCTCTTGGTGAGGCTATCATCCCAGGGAGGCACGATGTGGTCCCTCTGTCTTACTTCGGGTTTCCCCAGAAGTAGATCCTGAGATAAAGCTTCAAGTGCAAATTGTTCATTTGAGGGTGATCGTGGGGGAAGCAAGAGGAGAGGAAGAGGCCAATAAAAAGAACGTCACCAAACCAAACAGTACTGGGGAACACTGGGGCTGAGTGGAACCTCCCAGAAGAGCGCTGGGGTCCTTCTATGGTAGGGCAGCCCCAGGCTGTGGGCTGCCCCGTGGGTGTGGTTGGGGAAGGCTGCAGCAGCCCCAAAATGGCTCACCAGAGGTCGGCATCCGGGCTGGGCATGGCCCCGCAGGGGAACGCCTGGCTTCTCCTCCTCCACCATCCACCCACCCAGTCATTCAACCTCAGGCCCGGGCCCTGTGCTAGGCGCTGGGGAAAGAATCTGCATTAAGACTGGTATAATCCCGGCTCCCACAGGGGAATAAAAAGTGGGGGAGACAAATAGACACTGAGTCTACAGAAATTGACAAGGGTGGGGGAAATGACAATTCACCCATTCACCTAGTCCTCAAACTTGTACTAAGCACCTACCACGTGGTGGTCCTAATTCTTAACACGGGGATGAAGTAATAATTATGAGCCCTCAAGCAACTCTTTTGTGTTGTTGTTTTAGGATTTTTTTTAAAAAATTACTATTAAGAAAAAAAAGTCCTTACTGCTCCAGATTGGTGATAAGGCATTGAAATCCGGCTACAGGGACACTTAATGAATGGTCCCATCATTTACATTTGGTTAGAGAAGCCCTGTCCCCTTACCCTCCCTGCGCCCAAGGTACGAATTCAGCCTGTGCACTGACCCTGAGGAACGTCCTTCAGTGAAGTGCAGGCTCTGGAAAGAAATGCAGCAGAAGATGCACCCTGGCTCCACTCCTGAGACGGAGGTTTCTCTGGGGGGTGAGGCACCTGCAGAGCCCTCGTGGCCCCAGGGTACCTGGGTCCACCTGCAGGAACCCCTCCCTCCGTTTCTGCCCAGCTACCTCTGGCACCCCGAAACACTGCCTCCTTAGCATGGAAAAAAATGGTGACATCACCACAATCTGGCTCAATGCCCTCCTAAACACCAAATGAATTATTTGTACGAGATTCATCATTTAACTGATGTTGGCAGAATGTTGTGTGATCTCAGCATCAAACGCTGGTCCTCGGTCATAACATCTGTCCATCAGGAAACAAAGACAGATACCCTTGTAGCACACGTTGCCAACATCAAACCCTGGCCTTTGGGCTGTTACTAGAAAATAACAACAACGACAAAGAGAGTGGCAGAAGGTACGGCATTGAGGATCGCAAACCTACTTAATCTGGGTTGGTTTTTTTTAAACCAACGTGATGTGGAGTGAATCTCTTTCTTTTGGTCATGTCTTCATTGCATTCCTGTAATTTGGATTGGGGGCGGGGAGGATCTAGCAGTTTTAAAAAAGAATCTCAGGGAAATTCTTTTTCCTTTTTCCAAATTCTCCCTTTGGGTCAAGCGGCGGGCTCTGCCGGTGCCGGGCCAGGGCCAGAGAAGCAACGGTGGGAGGTCAGCTCAGTCCTACCCTTCATGGGGTCACCTCAGTGCAGCCCACACCCAACACTGTTTGGGGCTCAATAGTCTCCTCGAAGCTTCTTTTTCCCTTTTGCAGATGATTTGCCTTGACTTTCGCGGGCTCTGCATCTATCTGTGCAGGCCGGGCACCTCCTCTTGGGGCCACGGGGCAAAGCTGGGCCAGGATCCGTCACCTGGAGCTGGCTGTTGGGAGCTGTCCCCCACCTCCCTGTAATCTCTAAGCACAGAAGTCTTGGGAGCCTCCCAAAATGCACAGATGCTCCTGGGGGCTCCCCTGCTCCATGCCTCCAGCATTTCTGTGCTCCTGGGATGAAGCCCTTACTCCCTGGCACAGCCTCGAAGCGCGAACCCCCATCTCCACTGCAGTCCTCGTGCTCGAGCTCCTAGCCTCATCTCTCCCTCTCTCCACCTCTGCAATCAGGCAAACCCAACTCCCTGCTCTGGCCCGACCACACCGTGACATCTGCAAATGCCCTTCCCTCTCCCGGGAAAGGACTTTTCCCTTCTAGTCTCTCTTACCACCCTAGACACCTCTCCCCATTGAACTCATTTGTCCTCTTCTTTCGAGACTTGGCTTAGATGCTGCTCCCTCCAGTTAGCCTGCCCTGAGCCCTTACGCTTGGGTGAGATGTTCCTCCCAACAACACCTGCTACCTGATCACAGCCTTGCCCCACGAGTCGGGCGTGCCTGTTCCCATGTCCACCCTCTGCTTGACGGGCTCTGTGTCTTATTTTTAACTGGCCCTGTTTCACAGGGCTCCTGGTGGGGAACGCAGGCTCGATAAATGCGTACAGGATAGACGGGTGAATCAAGATAGACGAGTGAGTCAAGACACGGACGCTAGGCATTCAGGCTGCTGCTGGGCATTCAGGCTGCTGCTGAAACAGGGCTCTACACCAAAGCTGTGCTGGCTATGCTCAGCCCACTGGCTGCAGTTCGCAACAAATTAGCAGAGAAATGGAGAGTGAGTGTTCAGAAACCTTGACAACAGTTTAACTGACCACTCTCATGCCCACCCAATCAAATAGTAAAAAAGTTGGGTTGGTACTTTATATGCCTTTATTATGTATATTCCTATACACAGTTTTTCCTACTTTATGAAAGTACTGGTCTGCAATGGATTAGGAATCTTAAAAAAATGGTCCTTTATCCGGATATTTTAGAAGCAGTTCTACACCCTTCCTGGGATGACAACGTGGGAAGTGGGGGAGGGGGCTACATAACGTGGGGGGTGGGTGTTGCTTGTGGGGTGGGGGACCAAAAGCAACGGGAAGGATTAGAAGCTAAATCTGCCTGAATATGAGTTTGCAGGGAACGCTTTCCCATATGAGGCAAGGTCATCAAAGAAACTTTCTCAGAATCCAACAGCTCAGACAATAAATGGCTCATAGAATAATCGGCTGAACCCTGAGCCCCAAAAGGGAAAATAAATTGTAGCTATTAAGATCATCCCATTGGCCTAACTGACCCAGACAGCCCCATATCAGGGGACCCACACCATCCAAATGTGTCCCTCTCCCCCACCCCGGAGACATGATTTTTACATTTGTTTCCTCACTTTCCCCAAATCTGGCTTCCATTAGAGAACTATTTCACAAATTAACCTCTGTGCCCTCACAAGTAAAGAATGCAAGAGATTTCCACCAACTATTTTCTCCTAGTTTGAACATGCCATGTGCATTTAAAAGGAGGCAGAGATTTCCAGGACAAACGTGGTAACGAAGGCATCATTTCGGTAACTATTCTTTGAAAATCTGCACAAAGTTTTTGTAATGAGAGACGCTGCTTTGCTCCCCAAGCAGCCCCTCACGGTGCCATCCGGAAGCCAGCGTTTAATGGATGCTAAGGAATTTCACATTAAATCACCTTCCAAGTGCTGAGCAAGTAGAAAAATGATGTCCGTGGAGCCAAGGGGCTACGTGGCTGGGGACCCAGGTAACCGATGAACTTTATCTGTGTTCGTGAGGAGAGAGGGAATGAGTCACCGGTGGCCCCAGAGCCACTGAGTTATCATTCTCCACGCTTGTTAGGAAAAAGGTCAGAACGCAAGGTAGTCATCACGCATTCGAGGCTCACATTCAGTCTCCCCAGAAATGCTTTTCTTAGCCGTGGCCTCTGAAATCAGACACATGGGGTTAAACACATGTTAGTGGAAAAGTTCAGGGCTCGAAGCATAATTTCACAAACTCCAAACCGAGTTTCCAACTCAGGCATTTAGGTAAATGGACCCAGACTGCAAGCTTAGAATCCGAAGAAATCTTATTCCCGGCAGGCTACGGTTCCCAGTCCCATATCTGCACAGGGTCTGTCCCAATCTGCGAGTGGCCATGAGACCGGACTTGACCAAGGGGACAGGAGCAAGTGTGACCCCGCTGAAGATCTGAAAAGTGCCTGTGACTTGGCATTTGCTCTCTTCTGCGGCTCTTTGGAACCCCGAGGCTAGCCCCATGTGAACGAGCCCAGGCTAGCCCATGGGAGGATATGAAGCCTTGGGGAGCAGAGAGGAACCAGCCCAGCCCGAGGTCCTTCAAGACCAGTCTGAGCCCCAGCGTTCGTCAGGGAGCCCAGAAGAGATGAACCACCCAACTGACTCACAGAATCATACGAAATAACAGCTATTTGTTGTTTTAAGCCAGTAAGGTTCTTTGTTAAATAGCAACAGCCAACTGAGGCACACTCATTCACTCATCCATTCATTCGTCCATTTGTTCAGTTAACAAAGACTTGTCGAGTACCTCCTATTGGGTCACTGTGCTAGGCACAAAGGCAAGTGAGCTTCGGCCATGAGCCTTTTGAAACAAAGGATGCAGCGTATTTGTCTCTATATCTTGGATCTAATGTAGTCTGGCTTATAGGATGTACTCAAAAACTTTGTCTTCTAAATACATAGCTTGGGCTAAATCCCAGGGGGAGAATTATAGACCTCAAACTTTAAAAGCACATATTGCTTGACTCAGCAGTTCCACTTCTGAGAATTTAAGGAAATATTTTCTGACGTGTGCAAAAATTTAATTACAAAGATGTCCTATCATAGCTTTGTTTACAGTAGCTTCATTTGATTTGGTTGAAAACACACTGGTTGCAATTGCGGTTTCATCTCTGACAACTTGCCTAGAAAGAATATTACCAATCACAGGTATGGATAACTTTGATTCACCCTAAGGTAGCTTTATGACCATTCTGTATCTTTAGACACAAACTATTTAAAAATTTTTCAGAAATATTAGGGGTTTTTTTTTCTACTTTTAAAATTTTGCATTCCCTTTCAGCCAATTAATCACACTTCCAGGCTGCTAATAAGATGAGGCAGAAAACAAGTTCTGTGTCTCTCAGTTAGGAGTTAAATGGCTACACAAGCATAAAATGAATGTTTATGATTCTATGTAATATGGTAGCAATATGGTAGATCCATGCCTCTGTTTATGTCAAAATTTGCTTAGGATTCTCCAGATCAACAGAAAAGGGGAAAGGAATATGGGAAAGTGAGAGGGTTTTAAAGGATCGGTTCATGTGTTTCGAGGGGGCTGCCAAGTCTGAAATTTGTAAGGCAGACTGACAGGCTGAGAACTGAAGCAAGACTTCTGTTAGTCTCAAGGCAGCCTTCTTTCTTCTCCAGGAAATCCCAGTTTTTGCTCTTAAGTCTTTCAACTGATTGGATAAGGCCCACCCAATTCTTTAAAGTCAACTGCTTGTAGATAGGAATCACAGCTACAAAATACCTTCACAGAAGCATCTAGACTAGTGTTTGACCAAACACCAGGGCTCAATAGCCTAAACAAGTGAACACATCAAACGCAATCATCACTGTCACGGTGTAAGTTGAAAAAAAATCAAGTTACAAAATAGAATAATTTAGGGGTGCCTGGGTGGCTCAGTGGGTTAAGCCTCTGCCTTTGGCTCAGGTCATGATTTCAGGGTCCTGGGATCAAACCCCATATCAGGCTTTCTGTTCAGCAAAGAGCCTGCCTCTCTGCCTACTTGTAAACTCTTTCTCTCTCTGTGTCAAATGAATAAATAAAATCTTAAAAATAAAAAAAAAAGAATGATTTAGGCCTATTTTCAAAGATAAAAATAATAACATATATATACCTTAAAGGAATCAGGAAAGGTATACACAAATATGTTAACAACGGTTGTCTTGGGGAGGATTGGATAATCGTTGGTCTCTCTCTTTGTTCCTTGTCTGGTTTTTTTGTTTTGCCTGTAAAGGGAAGACTCTGCTATTGAAGGACAACAAGTGCATAAAAGAAACACTGAATTAAAGAATTTTGCCAATGCCTTTTAGCCAAAGTCCACCAGAAATATACCTGTCTTTGAAGAAACTGGGTTTACCTTTGCAGTGAGGAAAAACGCACACCATGCATGTTAGAAAGAACCTAGTGTGGGATCTGGGCTTCACATGGGTAATCTGGGGGAAGGTGAAGGAAGCAGGCTCCCTCAGAGAGCGAGAGAATTCTACGATTGGGCGTGGCAATAAACCCTATCCATATGGAAGGCGGACTAAAGCAAAATGGATAAAGCATCAGCAGTCACTCCTGTCAGCTGAGAGAGGGAGATGTTTGACATTTTGTGGGTTGCACGGTGACCATGTCTTCTGGTTGACTTTATTACGGTCACAGAATGACCCTGTCTGATGTCGGTGTTCCGTGAGACTGTGTCCATACAAAAGGAGAACAATGCAGCCTGGCTATGAGTGTTCCCGGATGTCAGAAGTTGCATTTTTTTTCTTTTCTCAACCCAGATAGGGAAGAGGGAAGAGAGTGGAGCTTTATTTGCACTTTTAAAAAAAGAGGAGCTTTATTTTTAGCAACTGATTCTTTCTCTGTTTGTTTAACTATGTTTTCCTGAAAGTTTTTATTTAGCAAAGTGAACCAGAGCTAAGTTTCCCATCACTGGTGCGCACATCATAAACTTGGGGGGCTCTCCACAAGGCATGCAACGACAGACACTTAAATTGTTTCCAGCATGCAGGTGATGGTAGCTTATGCTGTTTCCTTCTTAATCCGACCCCTAACAGAGCACCCCTGATTGGAAATATGGAGATGTTTAAAAGTAGAAAAGTATGAAACAAACAAAAAACTTCACATTAAAAAAAAAAAGTACAGAGAGGAATTGCAGAGAGATGCATAAAAAGCTGCAAAATCATTCCAGGCAAAATTTCCCCTTGGCACACAAAAATCTCTTCTTTGCATAAACAGAATGACTAAAACTTTTCATTATCAATGAATTCAACATCCCAACCGCGCTGGCAGCTTAATGAATTTACTTTTGGCCAAATTGCTTCCGACCAAATTGTCTGCTGTGATGTGTAGCGGGGAAAATATCCTAGATAACCTAAAACGTCCGACAAGAAGGTGAGTCAAGAACGCCACATAAATCATGGCTCGTCAGAATGAGTGCCACATGTGCATTTAAAGCAGCATAAATACCCATGGATTTTGAAAGGAGGAAATGAATCCTTGTAAACATTAAGGAAAGAGTTATAGGTACAAGTAAGTTCGATTTAGTTGACTATGCAGCCAACTCCAGGACTTAAACCAAAAGGGATAGATACTTCCTTCTCTTAAAAATCACTCGGGTTTCTACTGTTATTCAATTCATCAAACCGAATATTTCCTATTTGGCTGGTTACTGCAGAACGTAAGTATCAAGTGAAAAGCAAATCCACTTAGTGCCAAAAGGGTAAAGGTGATTCCAAGGACATACTACCCAGTCAAGTCTGCAAGCAGAAGAGGCTGAAGCATCAACTTCTGTCAACCCAGACCGAAGTGAGAGATTTCCTCTTTAAGTAAGCCATGAGGCCCTCCTCCTCCTGGACTTCAGTTTACAAAAATCATTTCTTACAGCTTTATTGAGGTGTAACTGACATATAATAAACCGCACGCCGGAGGAGTCCTGGTATCTCCGGACACCTGTGCAACTGCAACTACCGTCCAGACAAAGAACAGACCACTCCCTCCAAAAGTTTGCTCATGCCCTTTTATTCTCTCCTTGCCACCCCTTCAGGTAACCGCATCTGCTTTCCGTCGCTATAGATTAGTTTGCTTTCTCTAGAATTTTATACTGTTGCCACTGTTGGCAATTCATTCCTCTCGATTGCTGAGTACTATTCCATTGTGGGGATGTATCACATTTTATTTATACATGCACCGGTTGATGGACAATGGATTATTTCCAGTTTGGGCCTATTAGAAGCAAAGCTGCTTGGGGCACCTGAGTGGCTCTGTCTGTTAAGCATCTGACTCTTGATTTTGGTTCAGGTCGTGATCTCAGGGTTGTGAGATCGAGCCCCACGTCGGGCTCTGCACCTAGCAAGGTGTCTGCTTGAGATTCTTTCTCTCTACTCCTCCCCCTAAGTCACGAGCATGGGTGCTCTCTCTCTCTCTTTTTCTCTCTCTCAAATAATTTTTTTTTTTTTTAAGATTTTATTTATTTGACAGAGTGAGAAATCACAAGTAGGCAGGGAGGCAGGCAGAGAGAGAGGAGGAAGCAGGCTCCCCGCTGAGCAGAGAGCCCTATGCGGGGCTCGATCCCAGGACCCTGAGATCATGACCTGAGCCGAAGGCAGAGGCTTAACCTATTGAGCCACCCAGGCGCCCCTCAAACAATTTTTTTTTTTAAAAAGCAGTAAAGCTGCTATGAACATTCAAGTGCTGGTCTCTGTATGGACAATGCTGTCCTTTCTCATGGGTGGACATTTAGGAATGGCTGGGTCATTTGGTAAGTGTGTTTAACTTCTTAAGAAACTGTCAAATTGGGGTGCCTGGGTGGCTCAGTTGTTAAGAATCCGCCTTCAGATCAGGTCATGACCCCATGGTCCTGGGATCAAGCCCCACAACGGGCTCCCTGCTCAGTGGGAGGCCTGCTTCTCCCTCTCCCACTCCCCCTGCTTGTGTTCCCTTTCTCATTGTGTCTCTCTCTGTCAAATAAATAAATCTTTAAAAAAAAAAAAAGAGGGGCGCCTGGGTGGCTCAGTGGGTTAAAGCCTCTGCCTTCGGCTCAGGTCATGATCCCAGGGTCCTGGGATCGAGCCCCGCATCCGGCTCTCTGCTCAGCGGGGAGCCTGCTTCCCCCCGCCCCTCTGCCTGCTTCTCTGCCTACTTGTGATCTCTCTCTCTCTGTCAAATAAATAAAGAAAATCTTTAAAAAAAAAAAAAAGAAAAGAATAAAGTAACTGCCAAATTGCAGGAGGTGAGGGTCTCTACTTCATTTTGAACCCGGGTAGAAGTCCCTAGGAGGACTGCCCTGGACGTAAGCATGTGAAGAGCAGAGGTGGGTGCAATGACGAGGGGGGACCCAGCAGGGGTCCCCAAGGAAGTGGGGAGGGCCCATCTGACCAGAGAGCCTGTGGGCCCCGCATCCAGGCCACGCTTCTGTGAGCCCAGCCTGTGAGCCGCCGTGGAAGCTGAGGGGCACAAGAATTCTTTTTTTTTTTTTAAGAATTTTTATTTATTTGACAGAGAGAAACACAGCGAGAGAGGGAACACAAGCAGAGGGGATGGTAGCAGGAGAAGCAGGCTTCCCGAGGAGCAGGGAGCCCGATGCGGGGCTCGATCCCAGGCCCCTGGGATCTGACCTGGGCCGAAGGCAGACGCTTAATGACTGAGCCACCCAGGTGCCCCGGGGCACAAGAATTCTAACGAGCGGCCCTGACGATGCAGTTCTGCTGGTGTCAATAAATATTTGTGGAATGAATAAATGAGTGTCAGGGGAGGCTGAACGGGAAAGAGGCACAGGGCTCAAGTTCTGAAGGCAGAGAGCAAAGAGCCCGTGAGAGAGAGGAGTGGAAATGTGTTGGCAGGGCTGCCAATCACTGTCATTTTACAGAGTGCCTCAAATGGGGACGGCGGTGCCTTTTCAATGCTGGGGAAATGACATCCCCAAGGCTTGCGTTCGCAATCCTGCCAAACATATTGCTGTTTTTAAGTCTCACAGTTAAAGAGGTATCTGAGGTCTCTTGAGCATGTGACCAGTGGGTTTTCTGATGGGAATCCACGATGGGAGGTGACACAAAATAAGCCAAATGAAGAGGCGACTCAACAGGCTCTCTTCTCATGCCTTGCCCCCCCACCCCCATTCCTGGCCCACCTTCCAGACCCTCTGCACCCTGCCATCATTCTTCTCTGCCTCTCCCCTTAATTGGAATCGCTGGCTCTGGGGTCCTTGCCGGCCCGTTGGTGGCTCAGTCTGATAACCTTTCTCAGGTCTGCTTCTCCTGGGCTGGGGGCCGCATTTGGTCCTGCCACTCAGCCCCTCCTGGCTTTCTCTCTTTCCAAGGCCTGCAGGCCACAGTCCTCCGACAAGCCCAGGCTCTGGGCAGCGAGACTCTGAGGCGGAGAGGATGGGGGAGTGCTCTCTGCAGAAGCACTCCTGGAACGGAGGGGAGGGAAGCAGGACCGGGCCAAGGGAGAAGTGAAGCTACAGTGCAGTCTCTGCAAAGGCCTCGGCCAGCCCCACGGGGACCTGGGGAGCTGCTGACATAGACGTTCAGAGCCTCAAATTGGAGCAGAAGAGCCAGATCCTTACGGTCTCTGTAGACCAACTACTGGATGGGGGCGGCCCCCGGCAGCAGGCGAAGTCTTGGGTGAGCAGGGTTCACAGAAGCCATTCTGTCAGCAGTGCCAGCAGTGGGAGAACCGAGTCTTCCCAAACAGGAGGTGCGGGGGGTGTGGGGGTGGCACAGGGCAGCTTTCGCTGTACCTACCTTCTCCCCGACTGATGCTTCCTAGTCATGGTTGACCCCTTACCCCCGGCCTCCAGCTATGGCCTCCTGCTCTTCTCTGTTGCCAAGCGCCTTTTTGTGTTTTTCTTTTGTTTTGTTTTTTAAGATTTTATTCATTCACTTGAGAGAGAGAGAGAGCAACCAAACACGAATAGGGGGAGCAGCAGAGGGGGAGGGAGAAGCGGGCTTCCCGCTGAGCAGGGAGCCCTACATGGGACTTGGTCCCCAATCCCGGGACCCTGGGATCATGACCTGAGCCGAAGGCAGTCACTTAACCCACTGAGCCACCCAGGTGCCTAGCCAAGTGCCTTTTTGTAAATCACTACCAAGGAGAACCAACCAAGAACACTAGCTAACACTTACTGGCTGCTCGCTATCCTAGATAGTAGGCACTATGCTCATTACGGTCCATGTATGATCCCATTTAAGTTCTCAGAAACCCAATGGCTTCAGTGAATTTAAACTTCATTTTATCACCAAGAAAAATGCCTTCCTACGAGAATTGTTCTACCACGTCACCTCCTAGCTCAAACGTCTCTGATGGCTCCCACTTACGGTCAAAATAAAAGCCCAGTGTCCTAAGTCAGCATCCAGCCCTGCACTATTTGCCCTGAGTCTCTTTATTCACAGTGCTTCCTTCACTCCTGCCAAATGGCTCCCTTTGCTCGTGCCGTAACCTGGCCTGCTCCAGCCTGCTTCTAGACTTGCCCGGCTGAGCCGCCTGACCAAGCCTATCCATCCATTCTTCATTCTTTCACTTATTCATCTGCTCATTTACTACAGACTTAATACACGAGAGGCTGTGTGCTAGGTGCTGGGGACACAGCACTGACCAGACCTGGCTTGTCTGTCCCTTTGGAGTCTTAGATGCTAAGAAAAAACACAGACATTATTCAAATATTTGCCAAAACTTTTCCCAGCGCTAAGAGGGAGCCTCCAGGCATGTTGAGAGCTTTAAAAACATGCAATAGAGCAGTACTGAGCACCCTGCAGGAGCTGGCAACCCTCAGAAGGTCATGGATAGGACTTTTGCTATGAATGGCCCTCTGTCTTCATATCCCACTTTTTCCGAGGGGCTCTACCTAAGCATTCCTGCCTTTTGGGCCCCCCCATGTCCTCCTCCGAGCATTTTTTCTGTAAAGCACCGTCTCTCCCAGACCAATTGGAAGAAACTTGTTAATAATAGTTATTTATCTGAGGGCTCGGTCTGTCTCAAGTTCACCATATGCACAGAGCGGCTCACCAATGACAATGCCCCCCATGAAAATCCTGCTTCTTCTCATCATTGCCCCCACTGTTTCAGCCGATCCTGAGCAGGGATCTCCGGTATAGGTAGTTTATCCGGGAACCGAACGAAATCAGGGTTAGGGTGGTGGGGAAGGCAGTCAGTAAAAGGAGTGGTAGCAAGCAAGTTAACCTCCGGGGAAGCTGGAGCTTAATCCCACTGGGGAAATTCTGGGCAATGGTGTGGAACGCACACTCCTCAGGGTCGTCATACCCACGGGGGCAGGGGCAGGGTACTTACCCCCCAGCTCCCATTGGACGTGGGTTGGTTGAGAGCTGGGTGTGAAGCTGGGGTCGGCATTAATTCCTGGGCACTTCTGGCCCCTGTGGGGCAAATGACATGGGAGTGAGCAGCTGGAGGAGGCCCTCAGATGAAGAAACACAAGCAGTGGGGAACAAGAGGTGGGCTCATTGCTCCCATATTACAGACAAGGAGAGTGAGGCTTGGGGAAGGAAGCTGGCCAGAAGGCACACGGCTGGGAACTGTCGGCGCCGAGACTTTCTGGATCCTTCTAGCTCTAAAGCAACATCTAAAGCGACTTCTAGCTCTAAACCAGGCCCCTTGAGAGGCATTATCTCGTCTTATCCTCCGGTACCCCTTCCAGCCCTTGGCACGAGGCGAGGCTAAGAACCCACTGGCGATTCCCCAACTGCTTCCTGGCTGATGAGCCTTAGCGACGAGAAGCTTATTAGAACCACAGAATAACAAGCTCTTTGACGTGCCTCTTTCCTTCATAATGGCCGGTTTTACCCTCAGTTTCTGAATCAGCTCATGTGCTTCTCGGATCCTTTTTTGTCCTGTCACCTCTTTGACTCTATCGTCCGCAAACAGGGAAACTGAGGGACGCAACTGTGGATGGCTCCCTCTCACGAAGTGGGAGCCAGAGCTGGAGTTGCCCCTCCTGGCCTCCAGCAAAATCTAAATGCCCCACCAAATCTTGTTTTTCCTCCATGAAATTCCCCTAACTCGATTAAAGAAAAAAAAAATCAATCAATTTACATGGTAACAGAAAAGGACAGGGTCATGTATAAAATATTCCCCCATCTGTACTGGAGGGCACGGCTTACACGCTTCAAGAGCACAGCCAAAGGCTCTGGGGATTTGTTTTTCTTTCCCTGACCCGAGGACTCTGATCTCTCACTTAACCTCTGACCTCTTCCATTCAGATAACCGGGGAACTGGCAGCTGGGGCTAGGGGCGCGCCGATTGCCACCCTGCTCCGCCCTGCTCCGTCTGGCCTGGGAGCTGGAACAAAGGGAGGCAGTACCTCCCCCCGCCCCCGCCCCCCAGCACTTCAGAGCCCCGCCCCCCCAGGATGGCAAACAGCCCTGTAGGGACCCCTGCCTGTAACCACTTCCCCGCCAGGCCCCCCACCTGGCAGCACAGGGGGCCGCCTCATTACAGCTAATGCCATTTAGAGCCTGCTTTGTGCAGCAGGAAAAATAATAAACAACATGAACCCCTGGCTTTGACTCCATTTTAAAAACTCAAGCTAAAACAGGCTTCACGGTAGATCCACGACCTACCCCCCCACCCCATCGGCCTTTTCTTTTTTTCTTTTTTCTTTTCCTTTCTCGGTCTTCATTTAAAACAAGGCCAGAGCCTGGATTTTTAACAGCAGCTACTTAGAGGTGGGTATGAGCCACTTGTTTGAAATTGAATCAGCCGTTTTTATTAAACCATATATTTTCATTCTTGCCAGCGAAGCTGGGAGAGGACTTTGGAGGCTCTCTGGTGTGCTCTCCAGTGCATTTTCACTGGCAGGAGAGCTGCCCACTCGCCCCCACCCCCATGATCCCACTCCAGGGCCTCGGAGCCGGGGCTGGACCCAGCTCCGTGGCAACCCCAGAAAGGATGCATTGGAAAGACTCCTGCCCCCCAAAATCACTTGTAAATCAGGGGCCCACGCCCCAGCGCCTACCTCCCAGCTCATTTCCAGCTCCGTGTCTGCTACTGGAGGGGACCTGCTGGTGACTTCGAAGCTCAGCAGTGACCACCATGGGTGTGCGCCAGAGCTAGATGACTCCTTCAGCTCTGCTTTGGCACGGGGCTATCTGCTGCCTGCCAGACCGTGTGACGTCTTAGTGACAGACATTTCTTTGGAGCCTCCAGTCCCATATGCCCATGGGGGGCCTATTACGCATCCCCCTTCTTCTTAGAACAGTGCCTGGCACACAAGGACAGATGTCCCTAGGTGTCATTCATATTCACTGCCAACATTCACCAGGGGCCTCCTACTGTGTGCCAGGAACTGGAGACAAATAAATGAGACCTAGCCCCTACCTTCAAGGAGATCATGCTCTCAGAAGGTGGTTTTCTACCCAGCCAACATACTGGAATCACCAAGAGAGCTTTTAAGAAAAGCTGATGCTGGGCCCCACCCCCAGTGATTCCAATTTAATTGGTCCACATTCTTTCCGATGTTGATCAGGGCTGATCTCTCCAGGGAAGGCTAGAGAGCAGACAGCTCCACCCCAGGGTGACTGGGCAGGAGCAGGGGCTTGTGCATACAAGGGTCTAACTATGACTGGAGTGGGGGAAAGCTCTCTGGAGGAACTGAGACTAAATACAAGTCAGTATGGGCCAAGCCAAGGTGTTAGGAAAAGAGAAAAGGGAAGATTCCAGGAGATGGGAACAGCTCAGATAAAGGCCCAGACTGAAGATGAGCATCGCCAGTAGACTTTCCAGGAATTTCATGTGGCTGGAGTTCAGGGGGAGAGAAGCCATAGGGGATGGGGGAGACTAACTTGGAAGGGTGGTGCCCAGGGACTGGCAAGGCCCGTCATCTACCTAAGGAGTTTGAACTTGCCCAAGGTCAATGGGGAGCACAGCGGGGAAATTCTTCGCTTTACATTTGGGAAAGCCCCGTGGCTCTAGAATGGCTTGGAGGGCAGCCACACCGGAATCCAGGTGAGAAATGACCGCGGTTGGAACTAGGGATGTATTGGTCTGACTTAGGCAGGGAGCAGACCCTGAGACAGTTGTCCCACCTAAGTACCAAAGAAGCTGGGGTATTTGCCCACCAACTCCTGTTTGGCATTGGTCCAAGGCTGCTCCTCTGGGGTTAACTCCCCAACATCCTGGCTTCCCCCACCTCTGCTCTCAAGAATGCTCTGGCCAAAGAAAGCTCCCTGGCAGAGAGTGCCAGGCGCAAGCTATAGGAAGCCATCCGTGTATGCGGGAACACTGAGTGCCAAGGGGACCGGGGAGATCTGCCACAGAGCTGTGATGAGTCTTTACCCATGGAGTTAGGAAACAAAAGATTGAGGCCAATGACTCCCAGGAGAGGCTGGTGAGTGTGGGGTGACGGGTGGGGATGGCGATTTGCAGCAGGCTCACGAAGAAGCTTAATGGGCTATTCCGAACCAGCTTTAATTCTGGGTCATTCCCCCAGCCCCAATCTCATGCCTTCTCTCTCCTCTCCCCATGATATCATCCCCGACATTATCCTTGGTCCATTTCTCTTCCCTGTCCAATTTCTCAAACCCCATCAAATCAGCTGCTCTGTTGTTTATGAATTCATTCAGGGCAAAGAAAAGCAATCCATTCAAACGAACTTAAGTCCAGGAGGCTAAATTATTGGAAGGAAAAGGGCTGGGGAAGGAACTGAGGGCAGGAAATACAGTCAGGCTCCTTGCTGGTTCAGTAGCAGGGACCATGAAGAGCCCCCCAGGAGGAGAGAAGACTCTTCTCATTTTTCTCTGAGGCCCCATGGTCTCCTGTCCTACCCTCTCTCTGTCCATCTGTTCTGTCTCTCTCTTGCTCTTATTTCTTTCTTCTCTCTAGGATTTCTGTTTAGGTGAGCACAAGGCCACTCTGACCTGGCATCACTGAGTTTAGTTTAAGCCAATAT
Organism: Procyon lotor; assembly: GCA_028646535.1. Taxonomy (NCBI): domain Eukaryota; kingdom Metazoa; phylum Chordata; class Mammalia; order Carnivora; family Procyonidae; genus Procyon; species Procyon lotor. Next base: position 31,649,429 of record CM053603.1, read on the forward strand.
AAATGGCTTTCAATCTTTGTCTCAATTCTTAATTCTCAGGAGAGAGTAATCCGATTGGTAAATAATAGAAGACCCAACTCAAACTGGCTTTAGGACAAAACCAAATTTGTTGGTTCAAGTATAAAGGTAGGTGTAGGCTTCAGGCATAGTTGGATCCAAGGGCTCAAGCTCTTTCATTGGGAACTCTTGACTTTCAGCCCTATTTTGCTGTGTGTGGCTTTCATTCTCAGGCAAGCTCCCTCTAAGTTTAGATCCTCCATTTTGGAAATCTCAGTAGAAAGAGGACTTCTTTCTGCCAGAAGTTCCAATCAAATTCCTAGGATTGACTCTCATGGAGCCAGCCAGGATCACAACTTCATCACTAAATCAGTCACTGTCCAGCAAATGGTTGGCCGGACCTAGTAACATGTGAATTCTGGGACCAAATGGATTAAAAGTGGGAGAAGGATGTTTCCCCAAAGGTAAATGAAGGGCTGGCATCAGAAGAAGGAAATGTGGATATGAACAGGCAAAAGCTGAACACCAACACGGCCATGGGGGTGATGCCATGCCTTCTGTCTACCCCTGAGAGCTCTGAACAAGGCAGTTTCCTTAGGATGATGTGGGAACCGAAGTAGTCACTGAACCTTCCTGTCAATTTTACCTGAGTAATCTCTCTGAAATCTGCCTCTGCCTCCCCAAGCCCCGGGCACCAGCCAGTGCTGACCCCCACCACATATGCCCTGACCATTGTTAAAATAACACATTATTGCTGAACCTGCTGGTAAGTATCCACTGGCCTGACTCCTCCCAATGCAGGCCTCCCAGGCCCCTGTCCTGGAATCCCCAGACTGTCATTGTCTAGCCAATCAAGAGTTAATGCTGAACACAGCAAGGGTACCAAGACCTTGCTCCAGCCCCTTCTAATTGGCTGGTCTCATAACCTACCAGCTGTCCCATTGCTCTGGGGCCAACAGTTAAATATTCCATCCTGATTCTAGCAATAGTTTCCTATCTATTCTCCCTCTTTCTACTCTGTCCCTGTCACCCCATAGTCCATCCTTCACACAGCTGCCAAAGAGCTTCCTAAACCCTGAGCTGAGCTGCTCACTGGCTTCCTTTCACTCTCCCCTGTGTCAAGTCCAAACTCCATACAGGTGTCAGCCCGCCCCTTGTGATCTGGTGGCAAAGAACTCCAGGTTCAGGTCCCTCCTCAGGTCCCACCCCCACCCTCGCTCCCACTCAAAGTGCCTTCCCGATGCTCGTGCTTCTCCATGCCTCTCTGCCCTCATTGGAAGGCAGCTTTCCTCCATCTGAGACACTTTACACAAGTGTTTACAGCAATCCCACAATGTGCCCACATGGGGTCGGAGTAGGAGATGACACGGAAACTCAGCCATGGGAGTGGCTTGACCCCAACCCCAACTCCATGAGAAGCTCCCTGGAGGAAGATTCTTGAAGGATTAGTAGGAAGCACAGGAATGAACTCAAGGAAGCTGCCCTGATGCACTGTGATTCCCTGGAAATCAGTCTCAAGCACACATATCCCATTTCTTGAGTACCATCCACCTGCGGGCATGGGAAGTACGGACCCCCTCCATGCTTGATCTCACTCGGTTCTCAACTCACCCTGTTTCCAGAAAAGTACCTGTTCCACGCCCATCATGAGGACACGGCAGGACCTAAGAGGACTAAGAGGAATGACCTGGTTTCCCTACCAACCTGCAGGGGCAGCGGGTGGGTCCCTTCAGGGAGCTACTGGCCACTGGAAGGCTGCAGCTTTTACACAGGTAAATACGGTAATTCTTTCCACCTCCCAGCCTCAGCAGCGGGGATATGAATTGATTGTCAGAAGCTGTTTAAGGGCCTGTGATTGAGGAGATGATCTGAGATAAGCTGCTCCAGTGAAATAAAGGCCGACAGCTGCCTGCTTCCACGTCAGCCGCTGTGCTTTTCTCAAAGGCTGCTCTGTGCTTCAGCACCCACCCCCACGCGCCCCACCCCCAGGAGGCAGGGAGTGGAGCACTCTTGCACACTTGGGAGGAGGGAGACCCTATTTGGTGACAGATGAGATACTGAAGACTGAATCTGAGGGTGTAGGAAAGTGCAGTAGGGGGTGGGTATGTCAGTTTCCTTTTCTTCGTAGGCGGGGTCTCAATTATGAATCAGAATTTCCTGGGAATCTCAGCATGGGAAAGAAGGAGAGATTGGGGAGACCCAGTCCTGCCCCAAGCCAAAGCATGTGAATTTCCTTAATTCACAGGGAACATTTCACCCAGAATCAGTCCTTGCATCTGAAATGGCTATCCATCCACCCGCCCACCCACTATTCACTCATTCAACACATACAAAGTGCATAAAAGCTTGGGCTTTGGCTATTGGCAGATGCCTCCACTGGGTTTGGTCACTTACTCTTACTCCAACCTCTGTGGGACTCTGGATATTAATGCCAACCTCCCAAGACTATTTGAGGACTACTGAGATCATGCCCACCAGGGGCCGAGCCTGGTGCCCCGCATATAGAAAGGAGCGGCTGTGACAGCATGCCAGGGAGGAAAGTGTGTGCTACGAGAATTTCAAAACAAAATCACAGAGCTTTTTGAGGAGCTCCAGGTTTAGGACACAAATAACTATGCCGTAAAGGATAGGGCATTAATGTTACAAGAGGCACAGAAGAACTGGCATGGCAAGAGATTTCTTCCCATTGAGAGAAGAAGGAAGACAAGGGGATGGGGAGTGACATTTGAGCTGAACCTCCAAGGATGGGAAGGAGAGAGGGTCATTTTGGGAGGAGGGGACAGGGCCAAGAAAGCCATATTCTTAGAACCTTGCTCCACAAAGTAGGGTTCGGGGATAAGCACCCCCTGGGAGCTAGTTTGAAATACAGACTCTCAGGACCACCTAGAACCACTGGGTCAGAATCTGCATTTGAACGAGGAGGGGCAGGTGCCCATGGGTTTGAGGCGCTCAGGGCTGATGATCTCTGATCTCTGTGAAATGCCCTTCTGGCCAAGAAAGGAGGGAAGGAGGGATGACCTCCCTGCATGTTTGGGCTGATGACAAGGGCGTGGTGCCAGGTCTTTGGCTGGGGCGTGCTCCCAGAACCAGGAGTGTGGGGAGTAGAGCCCCAGAGGCACTGGAGGGTAGCTGCCTCAGGACAGAACGTTCTCTGAAGCTGCGTTGGATTCTGTTGGCTTAGGGACCGGGGTGCAGTCTTGGCCATTCACCCACTCACTTTCTTATTCCACAGGCTTTGGGAGGCACTTTTACGGGCCAAACGCCATGCCAAGTTCTGCCCTAGTAATGGTGTTAGCCCCGAGGCACGGTGCATCCCCTTTTGGCCCTCAGTTTCTCCGTTTGTCAAGTCCAGATCATTGTGTCTTATGACCTGACTTCGGCACCACTGCAAGCATTGCTGTTCCCCGCTCCCTTTCTTCCAGGTACTTCCGGCTTTCCTCCCCGCCCCTCCCCCGCTCCTCTCCTCTCTGGTTGCCTTCCCTACAGCGGGGAAAATCCGCATCCCTCGATGTCTCAGACCGTGTTCCCAGAAGCAGACCTCGAAAATGAGGATTCATGTGAAAGTGACTTACGAGGAAGTGGGGGTGGGACCTGGGACGGGGGACAAAGAAGCTCCATCCCGCGAGGAGCGGGTCAGTCCTGACTAGGACTGCCAGGGCCAGGGAGCAAGGTGGGCCAGAAGCTTCCAAGCACTTGCAGCTCTCTGATGGCACAGCCTAAGTGGGCTCCAGCAGCCCGAGGACGGCTCGTGAGTCCCATGAGGGCCCTGGGGCAGGCGGGTAGCAGTGAGACCGCGCGACTTGGGGTGCAGGAGAGCCGCAAAGAAATCCGGGTGTGTGGATACCACGCTGACCAGAACCACTCCGCTCTCTAAGTAATTATAGGCCAGGCTGAACTGAGGGTCTCAGGGCATAATAACTGTAATAATATGAGGCTGAAACTTCCCCTTTGTTGAGCTCTTGCTTTGGCCAAGCACTGCCCTACCCAGTAACTACACAGTACCTCATGTCATCGATGAGACAACTCTCTGGGGGCTTCCCAACTCTTCTAACTCCCACCCAGCCCTCAGCCCACACAACTGCCACTATATCTTTGATCTTTCCAATTGTAAACAAAACAATTAACATGTATGACGACTGTAGAAGCTTACTAGGAAACCAGAATGGAGAAAAGTCTTCAGGCAAGCCAGAGCCCTTGAGAAATCTTCACCCCACCCACCCTACAGACCTCCACTCACTGCCAGGGTTTTGATAAATATCTGGAAGGCAGAACGATCTGACTTCCCAAAAACTTGCACTCAGATTTTCCATTGGTCCTTTAATGGGCCTGGAAAATTCTGTGCAGTGTTGTAGATGCACAAAATCACATAGACTAAATTTTATGGTGATTTAAGTCATTTTGCAAGGGTATTTTGGACTATACATGAATTCCAGCTGACTATAGAATCCAACCCTGTATTAAAGGGTAGGTCGGTGGCACAGTCAGTATCTCGTTGCAAAGACAAGAGAGCCCAGGCACAGAGAGGGGAGACAACTCGCTCAGGGTTCCACAGCTCATCAGGGAGGTGGGAGAATTATAAACTGGGGCCAAAGAGGTACTGAGACTGCGTTCCTGATGGCAGGGCCACGCTGTGCCTGATGCAGAAGAAAGACCGGCACTCGGTACTTTGGGAAACCACGAGGGGCCTGATCACTCTGGACAGCGCTCTGAGCAGCCCTTGGCTCTGCCCCTCTTTGGCTCCACAGAGAGGAGATAATCCCTCATCCAGCCTTTACCCAGCCTCCTGCGGTCCCTATTGGCAGCAGCTGCCTGACACTGTCTCTGAAAGATGCTTAAGACTCTGCCAACCCAGTGTTTAATGCATGCAAAGCCTTTTTCCAAAGAAGTCACTTAAAAAGATTACAGAGGACAGGATTGCCCCTCCTGCCTGCAGCTTAGGGAGACTCTGCAGCTGGCCTGGAGCTAAGCTAAGGAAGCAGAGTCTTTAGCAGCCTGAAAATAAAGTGAGCCTTCATTTGAGAAATCACTCAGAGTAGCAGCTGCAAGGGCTCAGTTCATTGATTCATTCACCAATGATTTCCTGCACATCTCTCGAGTGTGTGCACTGAGCCAGGCCCTGGGGATAGACTCGGGACATAGCCCCTGCCCTCCCACGGCTTACACTCTAGGGAAAAGTGCCCACTCTGTCAGGAATCCCACCTTTGCCCAATGCGCCCCCTCGGGATGGGCGTCCTCTGGCCTGCTCTCCCTTGGGGAACAGCTCAGATGCCTCTTCACTCCCCCAGCACCTCGGGGGAGCACGCAAGGTTTGGTCAGGTCCTGGGGAAGGCCCCCCTCTTGCAGTCTGGGTGGAAGAAGGGGGAGGAGAGGGGAAGGAATACAATGTGCATGCGGAGAAAGGGAAGAAAGGCAAACGGTTGCGTGTGAGAGGAAGGGAAGGGAGGACAGAAAGGCTCAGGATGATGGCTCTTGTGGCCAACTTCCGAATGGAGGCTGGATGTGGGGCTGGACGAGAGGCTGCCCTCTCCCTTCTGCCAGATCACTCCAGGCACTGAACGCACCAAGAAAGGAAGAGAGGGCGGACGGGCAGGAAGAGAGTGCAAAGAAACACAACCTAACCTTGCAGCGACGTTCTCCGAGGTCATGAGTCTACTCAGATTTTTTTTTTTTAATGTGACTCCATTAACAGTTCTGGTCACATGCGCCAGTACCCTAAGCCAGGGGTTAGTAACCCCCAGCCTGTGGGATGAATCTCACCTGCTGCCTGATTTTGTAAATAAAGTTTTATTGGAACATAGCCGAGCTCATCTGTGTATCATCTACAGTAGCTTCTACGGCATCTACGCCCAGCAGTGGCAGGCCTGATCAGTCACGACAGCGACTGTGTGGCCCGCAAAGCCTAAAATATTTACTAGCTGGCTGTTTACAGAAAAAGTTTGCCAACCCCTGGGTGTTATTTCTAGGATCTCCAGCCTTCAGAGTTCTAAAATGGCTTATCAATTCTTCAGCACTTCCTTTAAATTCACTCATCCAATATTTATTAAAGCCTACAGTATGAAAATATTCTCTTTTGGTTGGGAGTGATGGAAAATTCAGCTCAGGTGGGCTTAAGCCAAAAAGGGGGGGGGGGGGGATTATTATCTCTTGCAGCTGGAAAGTCCAAGGATTGTAACATGAGCAGAGCTGAGCCCAGAAGCTCAAACAGCAGTAGCGCACCATGGTGGCTAGAAGCGACTTGCTTCTAAGCAGCAGAACACAGCAAAGGTGATAGGATATCACGTCCACGATTAGGTTACAAGAGACTCTACCCTCTGTCCTGCTGGTAGACTCTACTGCCTTCTCCCTTTGCGCACTTTGATGATGCAAGCAGCCCTATGCGAGAGCATATTTCCTTCTTCGTGTGGCAAGAAACCGGGGGCAGCCTCTGGCCAACAGTCAGCAAGGACCTGAGTCCCGTATCAAATGGCCCTCAAGGGAACGGAGTTCCACCAACAGCCATGTGAGCTTGGAAGCATAGCCTGCCTCAGTGGAACCTTCCATTGACCCCCAGCTCTGGCTGTGAGCAGATCAAAGAGCATGAGGCAGAGGACCCAAGGAGAACATGCCCAGACCCCTGACCCACTGAAATGCTACAATAACAGCTGTTTGTTATTTTAGGCCAAGTCTGGGGTGATTTGTTACACAGCAAGGGATAGCTAATGCATTCCCGAATCTCCCAGGGAGGCTTCAAGGGTAGTATCTAGTGCAGCATCTTGCCATTACCAATGGATTGGGGTTATCTATAAAGGAAGAGGAAGATGCCTGATTTTGACCAAGTAGCATTGTCTTCTAGAAGCCATGGAGGTATTCCTGAGAGGGGAAGCTAAAGTCTTGGACCGGGACCATGGCAGAAGCAACAACAGGTACGGAATGGATTCCTGACCCCTTCCTTCTTTTAGAACTGGCTTCCTTTTGCTCAGGAACAAGTGCTTCTTACCAATTGGCAAGATCCCCTCAGCCCCTCAGACGTGACCTGGTTCCACACAGAGCTCCTGAACAGAAGCTCCAATCAGAAACACCGGTGTAGCAGGAAAACAGACTGTGGACACAAAGCCACTGGCTTATTCAAAAATCCCCCATTTCCTCTTTTCCCACCCTCTCGATCTCCTTTCTTGGAGGGCCTGGTGGCAAAGTGACATCTATTTCCTGGACAGCGCTGAGTGTCTGTGATTCCAGATGTGGAAATGAAACTTAGGAAGGCCTCTGCGGGAATGAGAAGAAACGAGGCCCATTTAGATGGTACAGATCTGGGGGTCTAGACACGAACTTTACGGTTAACAAGCCGGCTAGCCCAACCCTTCAGTCGTCACTGGGGGAGTTTGGAAAATGCATAATTTTCAGTGAGGCTGAATTTATGAGCATCGTAGTTATAGCAACAGACCTCAGCTTTGGGGAGGCGGGGCCACGAGACTGTTACGTAACCGTCCACTTCACGGCAAAAATTGCAGGAACACCGTGGCTACTAAAAAATATATAATAGGACCCAGAGAAAAGGGAAATGGCAGGCCAAAGGGAGAAAAATGAGGGCTGGAAAGGCCTTTTCAGAGAAGAACATGATGAATCTTTTTGTGAAGGAGAGGAGCTTCATTTCACGGGCTCACTGCTGCCGGCTGAGGCAAGTAGGAAGAAACGCATCAGACAAAAGAGCAGACAAAACTATGGCTGCAGCCCGCCGGGGCCTGCCAACCGAGGATTAGGAAACAACAGAAAACACATGGATGGTGGCGGGAAGCCCTGTCCCGGTCGTCCAACCAGAGCAGGCAAGAAGGAAGACATGGTCCGCTCTTGGGGGTGCTTCCTGCCCTGCGGCTGCCCCGCGGACCTCTGGTTTCCCTGAGTCTGAGTTGGTCCCTATTGTCCTGGTGAACCTTTTCCTTGTGGGGGAGGGCAAGTCAAGGACTCGTGTCCCCCAAACCTCAGAAAGCACCGCTCCGTGCCGTATGAGCCTTGTCTGCACACTGGCACGGGACTGGAATTTCACAGTGTTGTCAGCATGGACAGAACAGCATTTGAAATTAGGCAAGAGCATCTTGCCCCGGCCCCTTGTTAAAGGGCGCCCTTGGCCTCCTGCCTCCCTCCACACAGTCCCCGGGAATGAGGGGATGTGCCCATCTGCGTCCCGTGGCCCGGCTCCTTCTCGTCCCCACTCTGGGTATCTGGGATTCCAAAATGTCCTGCCCCATGGCCCCGACCCTCTTTCCAGGATGTGAGCACACCCTTTTCTTTCTTTGTTTTTTAGGAGACCAAACCTGCCAACCAACACAGGCTCTCTAAGCCTGAGTTGACTATGGGACCGCTGGGAGAAACCACAAGCAAGCAAGGGTGGGAGCAAGGCTCTTCACCACCGAGGATGGGGCCATGGGTGAAACAAGACCACTGGGCAGGGAGTGGTCCTCCCCAGATACATATTCTGGCACAGAACGCCAAGGGTTCCGAGAAATCTAAATTCAGTCCTGGTGCTGCAGGGGATTGGGAAGGTATTATCTGTCAAGGTTGGAGGGTGGCATGCATTTTACATAACATTTGGCTGGTGAGATTTACAATTTTAGAACGCTCAGAGATAATGTATGCGGGCCCCCCATTTGTACTCTTGCTCCAGGAGCCACAGTATGAGGGGCCCAACCCGAACGCCGAACTTGTGGTTCTGTTCTCCTCTGCTCAGCCGCTATCATCCTTGCAGGAGAAGGAAGGACTGTTGGAAGCGCCAATCCCTTTCCTACTGCAAGGCCAGACACGGGAGGGTATTTTTGCAAACTATAACAAAACAAAAAAGCCCCTGGCCCCTTGGCTGGAGTGCAGCAGGGCAGTGTCCCCCCAGCCATCCCCCACTGCACCCCACAATGACGGCTACGGAGTCATTTTCTTGCTTCTGACGCATGCCCTGTGCCCTCTCCTCCACTGACATCAGCCAGGGGCCCAGGCTCTCGAAAAGGAGTTCCCCACACAACCCCCGCCCCCGGCCTTTCCAAGCTGACCCACGCAGCTGATGCAAAAAGCAGTTTCTTGTCTCAGCCTAGACCCTGGCAGGAAAAATCAATAGCAATTTGGCCCCTGGCCAGCTCCTATTACTTGGGAGAAGCCAGCCTTATTTGCCATTCACCAAATGAAGGCAGAGAGTGGGAACCTTCAGACGGGAGGAAGCCCCAAATCCTTTCTCTGCGTGATCCTGGCAGGGCCTGATTTACAACTTGGGGAGCTGCTCGGGCCTCAGGTGCCCCGCCGGGCTGGGTCTCCAGCCCAAGGTAGGGATAACGGAGCGGCAGAGGCATGTGTTTAGCTGTTAGTGGGCGTAGCCATGCCCCCCGCTTGAGCCCAAGCCCTGTCTGAGCATGCTTGGTAAACTGATGGCTTGGGCTCGCTCGTGAGCTCTGAGAGCCTCCGGGAGATGGCCCATCCAAAGGGACAACAGAGCTGAGAGCCTTACGTCTGGCCCCAGGACAAAGCTTTGATTGTTCAGAAGGGCACAGAGACCAGGAGGTCTTGTAGGTTTCATATTCCAGCCCAGGGATGGATATTCCAAACCCTTGGCTTGGGTCAGTCTTGGGACAGGAGGGAAGAGGGGGAAAAGGTTGTCGGGGTAAGGCCTTTCGGAGGTGAGTAATTTTAAGCCTCCTTTCTCATACCTACTTCTCTAGAAAGACACAAATGAAGAACATTTAGTTGGTGCCGACGCTGGATCAGGCACTCAATTGAGAACACAGTCCCATTTCTTCATTTAACTTTTACTACTACAACCTTACGAAATAGTATTTCTTTCGTCAACTACATTTTATGGAGGAGGAAACCGAGGCACAAAGAGTGTCACCCAGCTAGGAGAAAGGTCAAACCAGGGTTTGAACCTGGGCAGTCCGGCTATAGCCTCTGGCGCTTACCCGCTGAGCCATTCAGATCTCGATGGTCAGTTCTCAGATCTGATCAGATCAAATTTACAGTCCAGCGGGTTTCCAAGAGATCATTAAAAGAGCAGGTCGTGATTGTAATTCCCATCTTTGTTTCCTTTCATGTAGCAAGAATGTAAAAAATATCAGACCTGGGGGGCGCCTGGGTGGCTCAGTCAGTGAAGTGGCCGGCTCTTGATTTCTGCTCAAGTCATGATCTGGGGGTCCTGGGATCGAGCCCCATGTCCGGCTCCATGCTCAGCCAGGAGTGTGTTTGAGGATTCTCTCTCTCCCTTTCCCTCTGCCCCTCCCCACTCCCTCTCTCTAAAATAAATAAAATAAATCTTTTAAAAAAAAATCTATCAGACTTGGTACCAGCAAGTAGTGGGGGAATTAAAAGGGGCAGAACCCACCATTTGTTCTGGTTTGAAACCCAACCCAGTGTTTCCCAACCACTCATGTCCACCAAAATCTCAGACTATGAAGTTACTTGGAAACAGGATCTTCTCAGGTCTAGTTAGTTAACGTGAGTTCATACTGGATTGGGGTGGGCGCGACCTACAATAACCGGTGGGCTTGTAAGAGAGGAGAGGATACTCAGCCGTACACACGGGCTAGAAGACCAAGACAGGGAGGGATGGGAGTGGGGCCGTTATAAGCCAAGGAATGCCAAGGAATGCTGGAAACTCCAGAAGCTAGGAGGAGACAAGGAGACAGTGAAGGATCTTCCCCTAGAGCCTTCAGAGGAGGTGTGGCCCCACTGACACCTTGATTTCCCATTCCTGTGAATGGAAATTCCTGTGAATGGAAACCAAAACTCTGATGGAACAAATTTCTGTTGTTTTAAGCCACTTAGTGTGTGGTCATTTTTTTTTTTTATAGCAGCTCTAAGAAATGAATACGCCAGTTTGGAAAAAAGGTGTTCCGCATGGTTGTGGGATATATAAGCTGCTAGTGTTGTCTGTGTTATAGTTTGGCACACCAGCCCCAGCTACTGAAAAGCATGACTTTGCTTCCTATTGGCCATCATTCTTCATGCATATGTCTCTCTTAGAGCATGAAGAGCCATCAGTTTCTGGCTGCCTCGTATCCATTTTTCATTCCAGACACACCAAGATTTCTTTGGGAGAACATCATCTCCTTGATGCAGGGAAATTCCTGGCAACCAAGTCCCACTACAAAAGTCAAAGGGACAGACTTCCCTCTCCCTATCCTAGTGTGGCCAGAGAACAGGTCCTCTGTGTAAGCTCAGTCAACTGGATTTTCTCTCCTGAATTATTGCATAAGAAGGATTGAGGGGGAGGCCATCCTATGCCTAGTGGCATGCTAAAACAGGTCATGCTGCCAGCCTCTCCAGGGGCTCCACTTTGTGTCCATATCTACATCTTATCCTTTGGCTGGCAACCTATTTTCCACTCTAACATCCAGATTTGCCTTTGGAGAATTACCTTCCATCATTCTCCTATCTGTTAGTTAGAACTGATTGCAACCACAAACTCTAGCTGATATACTCTAGAGGCTGATGGAGAGGGGTAGCTTGGTCTGGGGCAGAATGTAGGTATTTGGGGGACCCCTGGACAAAAATAAAAACAGTTCCTCATTTTATACAATTTTTCCCAAATTCCTATACCACTGAGAAGAGTATAAATTGGTACAATCACTTTGAAAGGATGGATATAAACACTAAAGCTGAAAACATGCATAGTCCATGACCCAGAAATTCCACTCCTTCGCACATACACACACACACACACACACCCCCAAATGCATATATTTGTGAATATATGTATATATTCACCAAAAGATAGGATTATCATGGCAGCCCCACTCATGAGTCCAAAGTGTGGAATCTATCCAAATATCCATCTACAGTAGAATGGATAGCTAAATTGTGTTATTCGTACAATGGCATACTATACAAAAATGAGGATGATAAACTACAGCTATACTCATTCATATATCTCACAAATATAATTTATGAGTTAAAGAAATTCAACTTTTAGAAGTCTATACTCTAGGGTTCCTATTTAGATCAAATTCATAAACCAGCAACATGAACGTCTAGTGTCAGAAGTCAGGAGAGGGGTTTACCTGGGCAGAGGATAACCTTACTCACTGAAAGTGGGCACAAGGAAGAGTCTGAGGCTGCAGAAAGGTTCTGGTTACACGGTGGGATCATTTTACAGAAAATTCTGGAGCTGAACACTTACGGTTTGTGTACTTTTCTATATGCCTGCTACACTTCAGTAAAGATTACCTCAAAAATGTTCTCTTCACACTCTCCCACTTCCTTTTGGCCCTTTGAGGACAATGGAAAACACAGCAGCTTTGGTTCCTGGGACAAACCAGACAGAGGGCGTGAGAACACTTTCCACTCACCGGGAGGACACAGTAATGGTACCTTGTTCTCCACGGGTGCCAAGGAAAAGGGGCAGAGCAGAGGGGACACAGAGTGGCTTATGCTATGAAGTACTGACTGGCCGTATTCATGAACACATGCATATGGTGATTTCTATGAATGCTCATTAGGAGGAGATTCTGTAAGAAGTCAGGGTCCCAACTTACAAGTGGGGGGCAGAGCGAACAGAACTCTGGTACCTGTCGCTAGTGCTGGTCTGGCAGCTCAAGGCAGCCATGAGCATCAGAGATCTTTGGCAATGCCATTCGACGTAAGATAAAAGATGATGATAACAAAGAAAAAGCATTTAGCCCCAACAAAACCCACATCTTCCAACGGGCCAATCCCTGTAGATAAGGAAATATCTAATGTCTTCATGCATATTAATGCATTTGATTCTCCCAGCATCCCTATGAGACAGCTATGCAAGGTGGAGACAAGAACCCTTCATTAAGTGCAGGGCAGCATGTTAATTTAAAGAACACGTATACTGAAACTATACAGACCTACATTCAAATTCTGACTCTATTACTTATTACTAGTTATGTGGTCTTGAACTTGGCCCTTAATTTTGTTAGGTCTCAATTTCCTCATCTTTAAAATAGAAAATGATAACATTACTTACCCCATGGGGTGGCTGTGAATATTAAGCAAGATAGTGCATATAAAGTACTCAGTGGCATGTCTGACACATAGAAAAAGACTCCATAAATGATAACTCGTATCCATTTTCTTATTATTGATAATCTTATCATTTCTTCTAACGAGCAACTACAGAACAGGAAGAATGGTACTATTTGTCTTTTATAAACTTCAGAATGGAGTCTGCTAAGTACAGTTCCCTGAGATGGATTTTTTGAACATGGTTTTATTCTCATGTAACTCTTCAGAGCTAATGAAGATAAAATTTCACACATGCCTAGGACATAGCACATTGAAATACTGGCCACCTAGCCCTACCGGCTCACATCTGCTGGATCCGAATTGCTTCTTTCTGTTAGGAACTCATCTGGGCATTACTCCCTAGAGGAAGGAGGGAGGGGAAGGGCATGACCCTTTTGTCCCATAGGTGTCATCTGCAATAAGAGTAGAATGAAGACCCCTAATTGATTCCTACTTCGGAGGCTTCAGAATGCAATGGAAAAGTGATTAAGGACACTATGGAGGAAATGTATGGGGTCAAAGTATCCTTTCCCCTAAAAATATGTAATACCTGGCAATTTTTGCATCTGTTTTGTAATACGATCTCTAAGAGAATAGAATATATCAGGAAAGGACAACTGAATGTTTCAACCAACCACGTGACCTCATTTAATTTGGAGGTCTTTTTGCTAACATCCCTCACTCAAATGACCCATTTCCAAAGACTATCCAGAAGTTGTGATTATGCAGATATAATACACTTCTTATATTTCTTAGATGCAGCATTTCTCACTTTGTACTCTGCAGACATAACTGCAAAATGCTTTCTGAAAACAGGGCTCTAGGATGAAGTAAGTGCGAAGACATTGAATGCTATTACCAAGAACATTTCGTGGTCATCTCTCCAACGTTGCTTCCCCGCTCTTCCATTGTTGACTGGGGACCTACCAAAGAGCCTGACTGTAGGATCATTCCTCTTTCCGGAATGGAGCTCGTGGTTTGGGCGTCGGCCAATCAGCAAGGCATATTTCCCTAGTAATAGTGATTGGGTCAGAGGTGGGCACCTGACACAGTTAGAGCCAATGATACACAATAAAACTTTTGCTAGGCCTGATGGGAAATGGCAAACGCTCTTTGCCATTGGCTTGTGCGGTGAGGTGTGATACTGGAGCTGTGCCAGCTCTCTTCCGGTCAGGAAGGGGAAAGCTGCCTCAGCAGGAAACCGGTACAGGAGCGGCAAAATGAAACAAAACCAGAACAAAACAAAAGGGAAAGCATGTAATGGCTAGGAAATGCTCCTCTCAGAGCTCCTGCTGTGATGAAGACAATGGACTGATGGCCCAGCCATTGCAGCCTGAATCTACCTTCACCTCTCTTCCCCTAGCTGCTCTCAGCCGATGGCTGCATGTCTGGGACACTAGCACAGGCCGGTTTCTGTGGGAGGCAGGCCCATTGCCACATCACCCTGCAAGGGAGGCTGAAGAACACGGTGTGTCTCCTGGGCAACCACGGGGCCGGGCTTGAAACGCTGAGCTTTTATACTAAAGAAGGGGCAAAAGGATGCTGTGGACAGCTAGGAATCTCAGTCATTGTTATCTGGTGCTTCCAAACTTTCAGGACACGTGTCTGGACCTACTCACAGAAGACGCTTCCTTCTGCTTCCCACTTTGCCTACATCTAAATACTCCTGGGTAGTCTTTCTTTTCAGTGTCCCTTATTCCCCCCACCCCCACCCCCCACGCTACTGCCCAAGTTCAAAGGTTCTATTCTTCCTATTGTAAAAATTGCCTCTTGCCTCGTCCCTTCTGAGACAAATTCATCCTCATAAAGCCACCAGATGAAGTTTCTTAAACACCACTTTGTACACTTTTCTTCCCATTTAAGGCACTGTCTGGGGGGGAAAAACAACCTCTTTGGTCTTGCTGGCCCTGCAGGCTCCTCATGATCTGGCATTTTCTAATCCATTGAAGCTTATTCTCACCACGACCTGGCAAACGGGCTATTTCTCTTCACCAACACATTGCTTCTCACTGGCTTCTCTTTTTCATGTCTATTCCCTGTTGTTTACCCCACCTACTCCCTCCCTCTTGACCTTCCCCTGGGCTGTTGTCTTTTGAAGACAAAGACCATGATTAGGCCAAGTCATGGGGGTTGGGGAGTGGATTGCAAAGACACAGCACAGTAGGGGCCTAGGATCTTAAGAGAACCCAGGTAAGGTGAACTGTTGAGCCCTGTGGAGATTGGAAGGGACTTTGAGATTTGGCCAAGCAAGATGGTTTATTGGTTAAACTGTGGACTCTGAAGTCCAACAGTCTAGGTTTGAGATCTGGTTCTTCACTTACTAGTTGCGTGAGCTTGAGCAAATGGATTGTTTCTACATTTGGGAGATAGGATAAAGAGAAAACAGGCTCTATAGGGTTATTGGGAGGCTAAATGCAATCATATATATAAGCCATTTAGCCTGGTGCCTGGAAAATGGAAGATGCTCAGTAAAGGCAGGTGGGTTTTGTGCTTGAAGTTCATCCAGGAACGAGATCACCTAGCCCTACCCACAGAGTGAGTTGATGGATCCTTACCACCATTTCTACTACTCATTGACTCCGTCTCCATTTCTGTGTTTTATCTAGGTTCTCCTCTCTCTTCCCACTGATTCCTTCCTTATATTTCTGCTTCAAATCCTTTGGCACGGCCACTGCTCATGGTAGCACCTCTTGGCCTTTCTTATGGCTGTCCCCGGTCAAGAGTGCCCTCTGATCAAATCAGCTATGGCACCTAGGAGAGGGGGCCTATGGTACACGCATTGCCCTGCCCCTTTGCAAGGTAGAGAGGAGGGGGAAGATTGTGGGTATGGATTGAGTCCTTATGTATATGTGGTGTCACAAATGTCCCGTCTGCACTTCTACTTCCTAAAGCACAGATGGAAGGAAATGAACCTTGTCTAAGTTTTATCCTGTACCAGCCTGTGCATTTACACAAAACCATCACCCATTCAGGGCTGCATTAGAACTCTTGGGGGCCATTCCTCCATTAAAAAAAAATGCTAAGGGGCCCCTGGGTGGCTGAGTTGGTTAAACATCTGCCTTTGGCTCAGGTCGTGATCACAGGGTCCTGGGATCAAGCACTGCGTCAGACTTCCTACTCAGCGAGGGGCCTGCCTCTCCCTCTCCCTCTGCCATTCCCCCTGCTTGTGCTCTCATTCTCTCTCTCTGTCAAATAAATAAAATCTTTAAAAATAAATAAATATAAAAAATTTTAAAATGCTAAAAGTTGTACTTTATAACTGTACTGGTAGAAAGAAGAACATAGTCTGGGATGGATTCATTATTATATATTTAATATTATTTATTCTTCTCCTCTGCTTTTATAAGACGTGAAAGTTGCAACATTATCATGGGCCCCTAACAGTTTCTGGGCCCTAGGCACTGCATCTACTGGGCCTGATGGAGAGGTTGGCCCTGCACCCATTACATATTTATTGAGCATCTACTATGGGCCAAGCACTTCTCTAAGTATAGGTGATACGATGGTAAGAAAACAGAGTCCCGTCACTGGGCTAATTGTCTAGCATAAGCTCCACATCATTCCTCAAAAAAGCAATGGAATTTTCTGAGGATTTCCTTCCTGGTCATTACAGGGAACCAGGATTAAAAGGATTCTTTCTTCACTCCTTTTACACCGGGACTTGGGAGGCACCAGACAGGGTAGTTGAAAGGGCTATGCCGAAGCAAAGACCAAGCTCGGTTCATTTCAGTTTCTGAGAACAACGAGAAGTGGTACACATCTCGGGGCTCCCTTCTCAGATGGGGCCCCTGGGGAGACAGTGCTAGGCACTGGTTAGACAGCAGCCTCTGGAGTGTTCCGACTCCAGCGTGGGCCCTTCCTGGCTGCAAAGCTTTGGGCAAGCTACCCTCACTCCACCTCAACTTCTGTGAATGTAAAATGCTCCCAGAGTGCAGGGTTTTTATGAGCATTAAAGGGAAAAACTCATTTGTAGCATAGTGAGATCTCAAGAAATATTAGCTATTAATTACGATTAGTGGCTGCCAGAAACTAAAAGGCTGTCTGCACACGAGAGCAAAGAGTGACCTGGTCCATTAGCCATGTTGGCCCGTGACAGCTCATTTATTCTGTATCCGCTACCCTAAGAGCAGGCTTGGGTGAGACCAGTGTCCCACGACAAGGATGACATTCACGAGAGCCTACCTTTGCGGAGCATATCCTGTGGATGGGTCCCGGGCTGCCTACCTGACTCACACTATTTCATTTAATTCTCCCAAACCAATGGCAAGGTGGGCATTACTGTTCCCATTTCACAGCCGATGTGATGGCAGAGGGGAAGAGGCAGCTGTGGGGATTGTCCTCCTTTGGCTCTTCCCTTTCTAGCTGGAGGGGCAGGTGGAAGTGGACATAAGTGAGAGACAGCCTGGACTTCAGGGAAAACCCGGCTTGATGTTAAGTTCGCACATTTCCCAACCCTGTGGGTAGGTACTTTGTGGATGCATCACCAATCCAAGGAGAGTGGTTCCCGGCTGCTGCTAAAATAGAATCTAGGACTTCCTGGGCACATCACATTTCTCAGATTTGGCAAGAGCGGCTGCAGAGCTGTGAACAGAGCTTAACCCTTTCCCCTCTTTCTGTGAGTCAATGAGGCCAATGAGCGCTCGCTTTCACCCAGCTTTTGGAGTGGTTTTTGCCACATCTGCCGAGGACAAGAGCAGCAGCCGTGGAGAGATTTCTAGAGGATGTTCACATGTCCACCTCTCAAAAGCTCCTGCAAAGCGTGTGGGGTAGCATTTAGAAGCCCTTGCCCTGCATCTCTGAGTCCGGCCCCCCCCACCTCTCACAGCTCACTTCTCTCTGCCTGGCCTTTTGCTCTCTATTGATATTTAACTGCTCCTAATTCCTCCGTACGCCATTCTGTTTTTCCATTCTGTTTTTCCAGACACACCTCTCTGGGGGATGCTCCTGCTCCCCAGCTAGCCATCTGCTTTTCAACGCCCTGCTCTCAGGTGCCCTTTCTACCACATACTCTTCGGTCGCACAATAAACCACTCTCAAACTTAGCAGTTCAAGGCAACAATTTAGTATTATTGTTCATGGTTAGGCAAGGTGCTGTGGGTTGCCTGAGCTCAGCCGAGTGGTCTTGCTTGGGGTCCTTTATCCAGTGGCAGCCAGATGACCAGGACTGGGGCTCTCTGAAGGCTCAACTGGGCTGAGCACCTGAGATAGCTCCTTCATGCATCTGCCCATTGCATTGCTTGGCTGAGATGGCTGCTTGCTGGGTATCTTTCTGTCTTCTCATGAGGCCTTCACAGGGCTGGTTGGGATCCCTCACAGCACGTGGTCTCGGCATACTCAGACTCTTTACATGATAGCTGGCCTCTCCAAGAGCATGTGTTCATGAGACCAAGGCAGAAGCTAGGTTTTTTATGTCCAAGCCTCAGAAGTCACACAGGGTCTCTTCCACTGACCTCTACTGCTTACACTGGCCAGCCCAAATTCAATACACAGAAGGCCTACACAGTGGTGTGATTGCTGAGACATGAGGCTCGCTGGGAAGCCATCTTGAAAACTGGCTACCACTTTCCTGCCTCCCCCATGGAATCCACATACGCCCCTAGCTTGGCATCTCTCTCATGGCACTATGTTTGCTTTCTTTTTTTGTTTCCCTACTCCACTATGAGTACCTCTGGTTGGTTGGTTAGTTTTGAGCCTTTGGTGCCTGGTTTAGTGGCTAGCCCTCACAGAACACAGCTTCACTCATGAACTATGCTGTGATCTGGAGACTCCGCCTCCCTCCAGTCTACTCAAGGCTCCAATCAAATGGTGCTCTCGCCTCTCGACTGAGGGGAGACCCAGTCCAGTCCAGTTGTTGTCCAGACAACACAGAACCAACCTTTTTCCTTCTTTGACAACAAGTTAATTCAGTCCTGAAAAAGATACCAACTGCAGCCCCATGGACTGAGGAACATATGTCTTCCTCCAGAGGGGCCCCTGTGCACCAAGAAGCATGGGCAGATTCTGAAGATGGTAGCTGAGTGTGGGCACCCATGGATACCTGGCTGCGGACCTCACCTCCCAGGGACCAATCCCGCCCCTATAGGAAGAGCCAAGTGGGGAGGATATTTCCTCAAAAAATAATCTCCTGGCGCAATCTGACAACTTGACAACCTGCCTGGTTTCAAGCTTCAGTTCCACTTAAGTTCTTCCATCTTTACTAGATCTGGGGTAGATTGGTGTGGGAAGAAAACTGAAGAGAAAATCTACCTTGATAATGGAGATCAAGGAAAGGAATATGGGATGAATTGGGAGAGAAGAGAAGTGAGAAAAAAATTGTCCTCCTTCAACAGGCTACTAGGGAAATGCTGGCTAGCTCCTGTCCTTAGAAACCATACTCACTCACCTTTCTCCAAATCATGGCCCCAACTTTCTTCTTTACTAACAATAATAAATATAACAAGAGCTGGCAATCAGAGGTGTTTACTATAGGCCAGACACTGAGCTAAGCACTTTTTGCATCTTACTCCTTTGAACCATTACCATTCTGGGAGATTGTTGTCTCGTCTATCCCTCCCTTCCCCCCTCCTCAAGTTTACAGAAGAAATTAAGAGATCTTCAGAGAGATGGAGGAATTTAGCAGAGATCCAAGGCTTGTAAGTGGCAGAATCAAGTTCCTATCCTGGTCTGTCTGCCTCTAAAGCCTTGAAGCTCAAAATTGGTGTGATAGTATCAACATCACCTGGGAACTTACTGGAAATGCCAATTCTCGGGCCCCATCTAAGACATGGACAGACTTTGCTCTTGAAAATGACCAAGTGATTCTTTTGACTGATCTCAGCCTTTGTCCTGCAGAAGGAAGCAGTCCTGAGACCACTGGTTTGGCATACCAGCATCGGCTGAGCCTCCGCTGACTGGTGACAATCACCCAGTGCATGTTAGCAAGAGCACATGCAACTGGCTATCTCCAAATGAGGCCTGAAAATACACCACACCCCAGGTTGCTACTCTCAGGCATTGTTATTGGGATGGCTCTTTCTGTATCCCCTCAAGATAACCCTGCCAGTGGAAAGAAACTCCCTTTTTTTCCTTTTCAATATTCAAATATATTATTTTTCTAATAATATATAATTTACATGCAGCAAAGTGCTCGAATCTTAGTTGTGTAACCACCACCCAGATGAAGATAGCCAACATTTCCAGCACCCTAGACAGCTCCCTCTTCCAGTCAATACCTTCCTTAATATTCACTCTCTGACAACTATCATCCTAAATTCACTTCACCTGTCTTTGAACTTCAAATAAATAGAACGATGCAGAATGTTTTCTCTTGTGTCTGTTGGTCATGAGATTGTTATCTCAGCATTTCATTCCTCGTGATTGATCAGTAGTATATAACAGTTTGTCTATTCTGGTGTTGATGGACCCTTGGTTGTTTTTTGGTTTTTGCTACTAAAGATGCTGTAATCATTTTGGTACATGTGTTCAGGTGGACGTATGCACTCACATTCTCTTAGATAAATGCACAAGCACTGAGTTGCTTTATTCAGCATACAGTAGGCTTTATTAGTTACTGTCAAGTAGTTGCCCAAAGTGGCTGTACCGGTTTATACTTCCACCAAAAGCAAGGGAGAGTGAGGACTCCTTTTTAGTTTTAGGCCCACAGCTAGCCAGGATTCCATTATTCTGTACTGAGTTGTTCTCCTGTGAAATGGAGAAGGAGAGATTTGCTCCTGATTTCCTACCTAAGAGATGATGGCACTCCACATCATCTGAAATCAATAGATTGCTCATGCGTGTTGGTCTGACGTCAAATATCAGAGGCAGAGCCTTTTTATGGCACACAAGAAAAGACGCTTGATCCCAACAAGCTGCGACAATTGAAACTTTATAGCTTCTGCTCACATTAGAAAAAGGTCCCAAAGATATAATCAACCTTTACAAACATATGGGGCAAATTTCAGGGCAGTATATGGGGAATTCAGGTCACAACTCATATTAATGATAACCTGAAATAATAGGAGCTATGTGGATAACTCCTGCACGGCAAGCAGAAATTATACCCCTGAGGTCTTCTCTACATCGGAGGCCATATATTAACATACACACTTCCCCTCTGGGATCCTCCAGTTTACTATAAAGAGCCAAGACTTGGGTCTCAGAAATAAGGACTAGGGGCACAAAGGCCATGCTAATTGCTCACTGAACCTCGACCAGCCATTTAGCCTGTCCATGCCTCAGTGCCCTTTCTAATAAAATGAGCAGACCAATCTTCAGACATCTCTTTCCCCTCCCTGACTTTTAGCCAACACTTTCTTTTTTTCCACTCATTTAAAGAATCTTTTAATTTTGAAATCATTTTAATCCTACAGAAGAACTGCAAGAAGAGAAGAAACTCCCTTACCCTGTTTTTCTAGGTTCCATGGTTAACATTGTGCCATTTTTCTTTTATCACCCCTTCTGTCTAACCAGGATTTTTCCCAGAAACATTTGAGAGTTCAGTGTAGACACCATGTGCCATTACCCCTCACACTTCAGCACCAATTAAGAGAACATGGGACTTGAGCTAATATCCAATGTAACACTATTATTTAATACACAGCCCCCATTCACAGTTCACCAATTGTCTGAATAGTCTACTGTAGGGCTCCTGCTTCTCCTCACACAGGACTGAATTTAGCTGTCATTTTGTGCAGTCTCTTTTCATCAGAAACTGTGTTTGAGCCTTTCTTTTTCTTTTATAATAGTGTCATTTTGAAGACTGCAGACCACCGGTTCCACAGAATGCCCTTCGACTGTCACTCTACTCTCTTGCCACACTCAGATTTGCATATATCCCCAGAAATTATGTTTCCTTTCTATCAGGCTTTCGTTGGAGTTAGCCGCTCCACCTGGGATGTCCTTTCTTTTTCTCTTTCATATGGGAAATTCCCATTCAGCCTTCTCTGAGACCTCTCCTAACACCCCCCAAGGCATGGACAGAAGCTCCCTCCATGGGCTACCATAGCCCCCCAAGTGTAGCCCATATGAGCATCTACCAAACTGCACTGTGCTGTGTATGATGAGGAATCATTGACTACTACCCCAGTCGGGACTCTCCCATCTGCCCAGGTCAGGCGCCCCCTCACAAGTGTGGGTATGAAAGCTTTGCACACTAGCCCTTCACCACCGTATGGCTTACTATATGCCGAGGGCTCCTCTTTGACTCAGGGTTAACCTGGGGCATGCTAGGACAGAGCTCTCCTGGTTCTGTCAGAGGGGGCGTGGCCAGCCAGTCCTGGGGAAGCCCTCTGTAGATGGAACAATGCTGCAGATAACCAGACATCAACTGGGGTACGTGTGATAACGACATAAACAAGAGCAGGAGTTTTAATAGCACGCACGCAGCACTTACTCTGTGCTATGTCTAAATTATTTACCAATAATAAATCATTTACTGCTGGAGGCAGATATTTTGGTAATGTGTTGGAGGTGACTTGTACTGGTTCACGAGAGAGCCAATTGTTAAATATTTATGAATTCCACCATCTGGTGTTTAAACCATTGATTGCTTGCAATTGACCACTGTGGGAGTATTTATACCACAGATATCAGCAAATGCTAAAAATTATGGCTTGGCGGGGGGGTTCGAGGGGAGGAGAGCTGATTTACCACACACTGGATGATACTATTAACCCCATTTTATAAATGAGGAAACTAAGGCATAGAAAAATCATTCACCTTGCTGGAGGTCACATAGTATGTTAGTTATCCACTGCTGCATGACAATTTGTCCTCAAACCTAGTGGCTTAACGCAACAATAATTATGTATATTTTATATACATATGTATATGTATATATGTATATATATGTATATATGTATAAATAATAATATATAATTATTTCTTACTGTTTCTGTGGGTCAAGAGTTCAGACAGGGCCTGGTAGGGATAGTTGTCTCTGCTCTATGTTGTCTGGGGCCTCAGATGGAAGCCTAGAATGCTGCAGCCCAGAATAATTTGAAGACTTGTTCACTTACATGTCTGGCAATTAATGCTAGCTGCTGCCTGCAGCCTCGTGAGAGCTGTCAGCTGGAATGCCCTGATGCAGCCTCTGCTTGTGGCCTCGACTTCCTTACAACATGGTGGCTGGGTTCCAAGGGCAAGTGTCCCTAGAGAGAGAGATCACCAGGTGGAACCTAGACCCTTCTTATAACTTATCCTTAGAAGTCACACAGCATTCCCTCTGCCGACTCCTTTGGTCAGGGCAGTCACAAGCCTCTGTCTGTGTTCAAGGAGAGGGAGTAGAACCATCCTTCACAGTGAAAATGCCAGTCACACTGTGAGATGAGCCTGGAGCATTGGTGGAGAGGTGGGGGGAGGGAGGGGGTTGCAACCATTTTGGGAAGATATAATCTGACATAGTAAGGGATAAAGCTGAGACGTGACCTCATAGTCAGGCTCTGGAGTTCATGCTCTTAACCAACTGGCTACACTTGCTCCAGAGGGGAGCAGTTGGCTAAAGATTCAGGAGAGCAGGCTCACGGAGCACTGAGTATGGGACCAGAGCTCCGTCTCTTGTCTACCCAACCCTACCCGAACCCCTTTCATGGACATCCATCCTAGCGCCCCAAGCTCACTCCAGTCCATTCTAACACCTCTCTTTTATCCGCATCCTAATCCTGTTTTGTCCCCAGTAGAACTTGGGAGCCATTAAAACCAGTGCCAAAATCCTTAGTTATCAGAAAGCTGCCCTTGCGGCCCCTCCTCCCACCACTCTGGCATTGAGATGACATCCTTGCCTGCACTCGGGCATGAGTAGCTTCCTGGAAGAGGGCTTGCCTTCCTTCCAAAAACAGGCCAAATTCTTCTAAAGAATTTGTAGTAAGGAAAAGAAGAACATAAAAGTTGTGGTTTCCTGAGGGCAGGCTGAATAAATGTGTTCTACACTTTTTTTTTCCTCACTAGACTCTTCAGGTCTTACTTATTCACCCTGTTGCCTCAGGACCTGCCAGGAAGTGGGTGCTTTATTTATTTTACGAGTGTACTGATAACAAAGAGCAAATAGGTTTTGAAGGGCTGTTCTGTGCCAGGTACTGCCCTAAATGTTTTACAAGTATTGGCTCATTTAATCCTCACAAAAACTCCACGAAGCTGGATCAGAATAATCTCCATTTTACAGGTGGGAAAATAGACATCAAGAATACTTTGTCCAAAATCACAGAGCTAATAACTCTCTGGTAGAGTCAACCATCGAACTTTTCTTGACAAAAGGTGGGGAAGGAAGGGAGGAGGGAGGGAAAGGAATATAATTTTTATCCCAGGCCAAGGCACTCCCCTGATGAAATGTGAATGTTGTTATCTGGAGGGTCACTCAAAACTTTTCCTACCATAGTGCCTGAAATTCCCACTTTTACATTCATGTCTTTGCAGTAAGGTCCCCAGATTATAAATGTCCTTCAACAAGGACAGCATCAAGACATGCCAAGCTCTTGCATATGTTAGTCTGTTCTACTTTGCACCCTGGCAGGGTTCCGAGACTTTGGATCATCCAAATGGCAAGTATGGGGAGATGGTAGGGAATGCATCTTTCCCTTGATCAAAGCTAAAGAATATGAGCAATGCTTTGTAGAAGAAAAAAAAGAAGCTCCAACCTCTCTACTTAGATGAGGTAGCACCTCAGGGGACAGCCCAATAACAAAACATTCTTTCCAGGGAGGAGTATAAGAAAAAGCAGGGCTCTTGGAGCAGGGTAAAGAGAATCCCCAAACTCTTCAGCTACGTCAGAGTTTGGACAGGGCCTCCTGCTTCTAGGCTAAGGCTGAGAGGCAGAGGCTGCTATGATTTATTGATAAGAGAAGCCTAGAAATGTAAGATGTAAGAGAGGATTAACTCAGGGACGAGGTGACAAGAGGAAAAAGAAGAATTACGCATCTGTGACAAGTGGGCCTTGCCAGAAGTCTCACATAAATTGGGCGGCAAAAGAACGAGAAATTTGGAGGCCAAAGGCTGAGTTGCCAAAGCCAGGAGCCACAGCCAAACTAGCCTCAGAGAATCCACAGAGCTTGACCTCTGGTTACCCCACGTCAGACAAGAGACTTGTTCCTAAAAAGTGGTATGCAAGTCAAACACTGGCAAAGGGAGGCATGTTACAAACCCAAAGGGAATGAATCACTTCACCGGTGTGGGTTCTCTGAGATGCAGCCCCCGAGACAAGGATTTAAGTGCAAGTGGTTTATTGGGAGCTGAAGGGGAAATGAGCAGGGACGTGAAGAAATGAGACAGGCAGGACAGGAAGTTAACAAAGGGTGAATTATCCGTCAGCAACCAGGGGAGGCAACTGAAGCTTAATCCCATAGGCATTTTTCCAGGTGCTGGAGGCCTGCAAAAACCACACTCCTAGATGCCCAACAATAGGGGATTATATAAATAAATGACAGGCGATGCTTTCAACAGAAAGCCATGGAGAAAGAGAGAGAGAATTTAAAAGTAATTATTTACAAGTAATTTTTCACACCAAACAAAACATTTACTTGTCTGCTCTTTCTCAGATTTTTCCATAATGATTGTTGGAAGCATTATGCACTTGTTGAACAAAATAATGGGACACTCCCCAAAAAGGAAACAGTGCAATTCCTAAAAGTTATAGGAGAATTTGCCAGATAAAAGAATTCTGAGGCAAATCCTCCTGAAAAACAAAAGCTCCCTCCAGTACGGTCAGCACGGTTTCCCCAGGTTATGTGTGGTACAAAAACACAGTTTGAAGGAGGGGTGGGATATTTCCACTTACACTGTTGGCTTCCAGCCAGGCGCACCTCTACCTGTTACCGGAGAAAGCCAGGAAATTGCTGGGTTTGACAGTCACACAATCCCTGAGTCTAAGCTGTTCCCCTGGCCACCTGTGTCATCTCATGATGGGGCACCACCATTCTGTGCACCCCCCCCAGTCTAGGTGTAGCCTCCAAAGAGTCAGTCTGGTATCCATCTTGCCCTGCTTTTTCCAGCAGGCCTGCAATCTGGGGCCCAGAGTGGCAAGTTGGAGCCTGTCTTACCAAGGCCTACCCCAGCAGAAGCCTCGATCGCTGAGTGATTGCGACAGATCTTATCGGGCAGGGCCAACCTGATGGGCAGCCTGCTCAGTATCACTGAGGGACAGACTCCTCTCCCTGAGAAACCAAAGTTACATGCCCCATGGGAGTGTGGGAAAATCCCAGCTCCTCCATCATCTGGGGCCATAGAGTACCTTCCTGTTGGATGGTGGCCATGGTGGTTTTGAATATTCCTGCACAGTCTGGAGCAGGGGGCTTGAATCATCAGGGGATCATGATGGGTGAGGTGAGGTTGGGGGATGCATTACCCTTCCGTGTGCTCCAAATACAAAGACCCTTAGCTCCAGACACAGGAGGAAAGCAGGCCCAGTGCCTCTTGGCCCTTTTCCCACCAACCTAATAGGTCTCTCCCTTCATCCAGGCACCAACTTCCTTGATCCTTGATCCTCCACTCCTCAAGTGGCCAGTCCCACCTCTCCCCTACTTCTCACACATATACATTCTATCTCCCTCTTCTTTAAAACTTGCCACCAAAGTGCACATCTTCTCAGTGCCTGGGTTCAGCCTGACATTCACAGAAGAAAAAGATCTAATCAACCAAGTCATAGTAAATATTAATGAATAAAAATACCTAACTTATTAGGCCAAGGGAGTGAATCCCCAACAGCTAAATTTTACCATTTGGTAGCAAGTCAATAGTCAGATATTTGTTGTTGTTGTTGTTGTTGTTTAATGCCTCCCTAGGAAAAAATCCTAAACCAGATCACCTAGCAACAGGGAACTGGGTTCTCAAAGTAAAAACAAACACTGCCAACCAGAATCTCACAGACGCATAGTCTATTGGAACTTTAAGGGAATTTGGAGACTACATAAAAATAGTAAAAACAACAATAGTAAACATGTATTGAGTAAATTTTATGCTATACCAATTATGTTATCTGATTCAATCCATACAACGGTCTTAGGAAGTACATGTGGTGATTCTCATTCCCATTTGATACATGAAGAAATTGGAGAGGTAAGTAATTTCCTTAAGGCTATAGTGCAACTAAGGAAGCTAGGGTTTGAACCCTGAAAGTCTGGCTTCAGGCTCTAGACTCTTCTATTATGCATTATTGCCTTTTCCACCCACTCTTTAAACTGAGATTGCATGGGATTGGAGGTGGGAAGAATGATGAGTGAACGGCCACTCCTTCCCTCCTTCTTGGCATAACCTCTCTTTCACCAGAAAGTAGGAAGTGCAATTCTATGAGTCACAGAGGGCAGAGGGAAACTGCAGAGATCCTGACAGTTACTTCTAACTAAATGGTATTTAAATGTCTTTTCACCATGATAGCTTTTGTTCAAGTGAAATGTTACTTGGGCGTCCAATATACTCTGCAGATAAAAGCAAGTTACTCTGGTTGAAGTTGGGAGGGGCAGCCCAAACTTGAATCTTGACATTCTATTGGCTCTTGCAGCTCTTCTATGGAAGCCCTACAACTTGAAAAGCGCATTTTGAAAATCATTCCCTGCTATAGATTTCAAAAGTGGCCAGATTTCTTTGTAGCTCTTTCCATCAAGAGGTGGAGTCCCTTTCTCCACTCCTAGCAATGGAGCTAGACTTGCTTTCAGCAGTGGAATGCTGTAGAAGTAATGTCATCTAAGTCCAGGCTTCAAGAGACTTTACACTCTCCTGTACTTGCTCTCGGAATCCTACCACCATGGGAACAAGCTCAGGCCGGCCTGCTGGCCTCCATTCTCAATGGGAATGAGAGAGCCCATGTGGCCTCAGTCATCCCAGCCAAAGCCATCATTGTCATCCCAACCATCCCTCAGTCACCCCAACCAAGCCAACTCACTAGCTGACCATTCACCATGCCCACCTGAGAGCAGCCAAGCCCAGCCCAGACCAGGGGATTGACCAGCTAAGGGAAGCCCAAAATGTTGACCTACAAAACTGTGAGCTAAGTAAATGGTCTTGTGTTAAGCTACTAAGTTTAGGATGGTTTGTTGTGCAGCAACAATTAACTGGTACAATTCCCTATAGAAAACTGTCAAAATGATGCCATGACCTTCCTCTCAGGTCTCAAAATCTGGGGAAATGTCACAGCGAGGAGTCCCTCCCCAGAGCATGCCCTCACTTTACCAATCCACCTGTGCCTTTGGATGTGGTAGGCTGAGGAGACGCATGTCCCTATCTGCCCTAACTTCAAACAGAATTACAATCGCTGAAGGGGAAAAAAACAAAAACAAAAACACAAAAAAACAAAGCACCACTCCATTACTTGGCCCCAACAGGGCTAAACTTCTATCTAGAGAATTCTGTTGAGAATTCACCTGTGTGGAAAAAGAATGTCCCTGTTTCCCAAAGGTGCCTCCAGGCTCACAGTATTCTCAAAGCCTGGAGTGGGGGAATAAGTGGGATAGAGAATCCACCTGTGTGGAAAAGAGAATGTCCCTGTTCCCCAAAGGTGCCTCCAGGCTCACAGTATTCTCAAAGCCTGGAGTGGGGGAATAAGTGGGATAGAGAAGGAGACAAAGTATAAAAGGTTAAATCTAGCACATTAAAGTTGCTCAGAAAACGCCAAAAAAAAATGTAAATGAAAATTTTCAGCCACAGTGGGAGAGATCCAGGCCCAAGGCCCCGGGTTGATCTTTCAGACTGTCGGGCACACTGCAAAGCTGTCTCCATTTATTTACTTCTAATTGAAAGCTGGCGTGCTGAGGGTTCCTCCACCCAGGCATGAAGTGTAGCCATCCGTGAAAGATCTCCCAAGACCTCTCCCTTTGCAGAGCATCCTTCATGTGCTTAAAAGGGAAAATGTCATGGGGACACTAAATTAAAACTCAGTTTTGTCTTTGAAAAATAGATTCAATCCTCAGTAGGGTGTGGCTGGAGAGATACCAGCATTAGCATAATTCCTTAGAGCACTTTATAAGCCAATCAGAAAAAAAGGATATTCAGAAATCTGCCAGGAAAAAAAAAAGTCTCATGGGGGCCCCACATGCTAATTCTCACAGATCGACACTCTTGGGACTCACAGTTGACAAAGGGTGGTTTTCTCTGGGAGATTTTTATCTCTTACAGGGTGGTTTCGACACAGTTGGTCAGCTGGTGGTAAATACCATACAGGAAAAACAAGTTGACTTGCTTTCGAGATCGTTAGCCATATACAAGTTCATTAGTTCACTCACTCACTCCTTTCGTTTATTCCATAAATGCTTATTGGGTCCCTGAGGGGTGCAAGACACAGTTTTGGCTACTGGACATGTGACTGAATAAGACTATTCAGTCTTATTGAATAGCCCCCCTCAAAGCCTGCAGTCTACCAGGAAGGAAAGACGGGCAAGCAAGTTAAGACAGTTCTCCATTTACATAAGGGCTCCCTCTGGAAAACCCTCTGTGAGTCAGTTTTGGACATAAGCCAGAATGGTTTATAACTCTGGACCCATTCAACAGGTATCCAAACAATGGCAGTGGAGACATCTGAGCACACACAGAGGTGAAGAGGTGAAGAATGTGGGCACTGGAGTCAGGCAGACCTCTGGCTATTGGCTCTGTGTGACCACTGGTGTGGTCTTGGGCAAGATGCCTGACTGTCAGACCTATTTCCTCTTCGGTAAAATGAAGACAAAGGCAGTACCATAGCAGAGAATGCCTACCTTATGTTACTCTTCCTTTCTTTCTTAGAAACAGAGTCTTGGCATTACTGAGGGCCACAGTGAGCCCAGCTAAAAGACTACCTTGACCAGCTTCCCTTGTAGCTAGGTGTGGCCATGAGAACGATCCTTGACCCATGAGATGGAAAGGGAAGTTGTTGGGTGGAATTTCTGGGAAAGCACTGGCTGCAAAGCATGTTCATACAGCAAGCTGGCACTTAAAAAAAATCTGTTGGATTTCCTCCTTTTTTTCTATGTCAGGAATATAGACATAGTGGCAGGAGCTACAGCAACCATACTGGACCATGAGATAACCTTGAAAATGAAACCCATGAAGAAAAACAGAAGAAGCCTAAGACTCTGATGATCATGTGGCTACTATTAAGCTCATGACTGCCAAGTTACAGACTTTTTGTGTGTGAGAGAAAAATTGTATTTTTTAAAATAACTGTTATTTCTGGTCTCTTACTGAAAAACTGAAGGCAATCCCTAATATAAGTAGCTATGAGTGTTACAGGGGGAATTGAATGAAATCATTTGTGTAGAGCAGTGAGCCCAGTGCCTCACCCACAGTGAACACAGAAGAGTTCACAGTGAAGAAGAGTTCACACTGTCATTGTACACATAAGAAATATTTACATTGTCTTGGTCAGCTCAGGCTGCCATAAGAAAACACTAAACTGGGTGTTTGCACAATAGGAATTAATTTTTTACAGTGCCGGTGTCTGGGAATTCCAAGTTCAAGTTGCTGGCCAATTTGATTTCTGGAAAAGGTCCTCTCCCTGCTTGCAGATGGTTAACTTCTTGCTGTGGCTTCACATGGTAGAGAAAAGGAGAAAGTTCTGGCCTCTGTTCCCCTTCTTAAAAGGACACCAATTCTCTCATGAGGGCCCCACTGTCATGATTTCATCTAAAACTAATGATCTTCCAAAGACCTCATGTCCAATACCATCACAATGGTTATGGGGTTATCAATTTCTTGGACATCATTCATAATACACATGGACATCAGTTCATAACACACATGGATCCTAGCAGAAGCTTTAATTACAGTTGTTTTGCCTAAATTAGATTAGCATGAATAGGAAACCTCTTGGATTATAGGTAAGAATCCTGAGGTTATGATAAAGGGAAGTCAGGATCCTGGATAACTGAAAGTTCAATGTGACGACTAGGGATTTGAGATTGTGTCCATAAGCCATTCTTCCAAGCAGCTATTAGATGGAAGGGCCTGCCATTCATCAAAGCCACTGCTAATTCATGAGAGTAAAACCACATCATCTGATTAAAGAAAGAAGAACTCAAATAATGAAATCAATCGTCAAACCACACATCCATCTTGTGTTTCATTCTTTGCTTCATAGATGACCAAAGCAAAAGCAGGAGACCTTATGGAAACTTGCCTTGTGCCAGGCTCTGTTCTAGGTCTTGCCTTGGAGTGAGTCAGTCAAGGCCAACAAAAGCAGAGTGCACACTCAAAATGGGAATTTTGAGAGCTCAATAGAGAGGCCATTTGCAAAAGTGTGGGCAAGATGTAGAGAAACCACAGAGAGAGTGCAGCACCTGGGGGTCAGTAACAATGGGGCTGTCATCCCAGCCCCTCAGCCTAAAGCCATAAGGACACAGAGCAGTTATCAGATCCCATAGAGAGGGCCAACAAGGCAAAGGGCAGGGCCTTTAATGGCAGGACACAGCCAGCTCACAATGACCCTACAGAAGTGAACCTGACCTTCAGGGATGTTTTTCATGGGATGAAACTTTTCAGAAACTTGAAAACAGTATCACCCATGACCATTCAGGTCAGCCTTCCAGACACAACAGAATGGAAAAGAGTGGAGAGGAAATCTGGAGGGGCCATGACCTTATTCTTTTCATCTTCCACAACTGCCTTATAAAGTAGACACTATCATTGCCTCCATTTTATAGAAGAGGAAACTGAGACCAAGAGAGAAAGTGAGAGATATTGAAACCATTTATATATTTAAAACATATAATTTTATAAAGATGTATACCTTGGATTCCCTAGAATAAGACAACAAACTCTTATTACTGAAGCAACTCAAAATAAAGTATTTCTATTCAATGCACACAAGTCTACATCAGAGCTTAATAGTCCACACCCTTATGAGATGCATACTCTGATTATCTCTATTTTACTTTGAAGAAGCAGAGGCTTAATGAGGCTAATTGAATCAGGTGACCTCTAGGATCCTCTGAAATCAAAATAGTCTTTAATTCAGTGGTTACTTAAACCATTAATTTTGATTCGGAAAAGTACAAGAAGCTCCCACTTACAGATAAAAAAGGAAGAAATAAAACTGTCCCTATTTTCAGATGACATGATGGGCTATATAGAAAATCTTAAGGAATCTAGAAAAACCTCCTACGACTAGTAAATGAGTTCAACAACTTTGCAGGATAAAAGATAAACATACAAAATCAATTGTATTTCTATATACTAGCAATGAACACATGTAACCCAAAATTAAAAATACAATATAGGGGCACCTGGGTGGCTCAGTGGGTTAAAGCCTCTGCCTTCGGCTCAGGTCATGATCTCAGAGTCCTGGGATCAAGCCCCACATTGGGCTCTCTGCTCAGCAGGGAGCCTGCTTCCCCCTTTCTCTCTGCCTGTCTCTCTGCCTACTTGTGATCTCTCTCTCTCTGTCAAATAAATAAATAAAATCTTAAAATATATATATATATATATAATATAACTCAAAATCACTAAAAAAAAAGAAATATGTATAAATCTAACTCAATGTACAGAACATTTTTTAAAAAGATTTTATTTATTTATTTGAGAGAGAGAGATATTGAGAGCACAAGCTGGGTGAAGGCAAAGAGAGAAGCAGGATCCCTGCTGAGCAGAGAGCCTGATGTGGGACTTGATCTCAGGACTCTGAGATAATGATCTGAGCCAAAGGCAGACATTTACCTGACAAAGCCACCTTGATGCCCCCAAGTATAGAACTTGTATGTGAAAAGTATGAAACATGGAAGAAAGAAATCAAAGAACATTTATATAAATGGAGAGATATACAATGTTCATGGATGGGACGACTCAACAGAGTAAAAATATCAATTCTCTCCAAAAGGATACACAGGGTTAATGCAACCTCTATCAAAGTCTCAGCAAGACTTTTTACAGATAATGGCAAGCTTATTTTAAAATTGATATGGAAAGGCAAAGAAACTAGAAAGCTAAATCAATTGGGAAAAAGAATACAGTGGGAGGAATGACTCTGGTTGTATGACTCATTATATAGCTATAATAATCAATACTATGTGCTTTATTGGAGCGACAGACCCACAGATCAATGAAACAAAACAGAGAATCCAGAAATAGACCAACGCAGGTATGGCTAACTGATTTTTTACAGAGGTACAAAAGCAATTCACTGGAGAAAGAAGTCTTTACAAATGGAGTTGGGGTAATTGTACACCAATAGGTGAAAAAAAAATTGGCCTTGGCCTGTATCTCACACCTTGCATAGAAAGGAACTTGTAAATGATCATGTAAAACTCTAAAACTATTAGGAGAAAACACAGGAGAAAATCTTCAGGATTTAAGGCTTGGAGAAGAATTCTTAAACTTGAGATGAAAAGCATAATTCATAAAGGAAAAAAGAAATCAATACATTAGGCTTCACAAAATTTAAAACTTTTGGTCTGGGAAAGACGTTGTAAAGAGGATGAAAAAGACAAACCACAGACTAGAGGAAATATAAGCCACATTTCAGACAAAAAACTCCTATCTGGAATATATTAAAGAATTTTCAAAAGTCAACAATAAAAAAATAAATAAGTCAATTTAAAAAATGGGCCAAGTACATGAAGAGAAATTTCACTAGAGAGGATATATGGATGTCAAACAAAAACATGAAAGGATGTTCAATATGAGCACCCATTAGCGAAATGAAAATTAAGACCACAATAAGACATCACTACACACCTATCAGGGTGGCTAAAATAAAAATAGAATGACACCAGTTGTTGACAAGGTTGCAAAGAAACTAGAACTTGTATACAGTGCTGTTGGGAATATAAAATAGCAGAGACACCCTGGAAAAGTTTGTGGTTTCTTCTAAAATTAAGTGTGTAACTACCACACAACCCAAAAATTATACTCTTCAGAGCTGATCTCAGAGAAATAAAAATTTATGTCCATAGAAAAGCCTGTAGCAGGTCCATTCATAATTTTTTTTTTAAGGTTTTATTTATTTGACACAGAGATAGAGAGTACAAGTAGACAGAGCAGCAGGCAGAGGGAGGTGGAGAAGCAGGCTCTCTGCTGAGCAGGGAGCCCAATGTAGGGCTCGATCCCAGGATCCTGGGATCATGACCTGAGCCAAGGACAGCTGCTTAACCGACTGAGCCACCCAGGCGCGCCAGCTCCATTCATAATTATAGCAGCTTTATTCCTTATAGGCCAAAACTTTAGGAAACAACTAAAATCTCCCCTAATAGGTGAGCAGTGAAACAAATTGTGTGATATCCTTACCTTGGAATTCTACTCAGTAATCAAACAGAACAAACTATTAACACATCAAACAATTTGGATGGATCTCAAGGGCACGGTGTTAATTGAAAAGAGACAATTTCAAAAGTTTATACAAAATATACTTCCATTGATATATAACATTCTTAAAATAATGAAATTGTAGAGATGAAGATAGATTAATGGTTGCCAGGGTTTAGGGATGGCAGGAAGGGGGGAATATGTGACTAAAAAGGTAGCATAAGGGAGCAGAACAATTCTGATTGATTAGTTTTATATGTTGATTGCAGCATTGGTTACTGAAATCTGCACAGGAGAAAATGGTTTAGAAGCATACATATACATTGTACCAATGTCAATTTCTTGGTATTGATATTGTACTACAGTTAAAAAAAAAGAAGGAAGTCTTCACCATCAACAACAGAAATCTGTACTGAAATTATGAAACTCTTTCCAATGAAATGTACCACTGCAGTAAGTTCTTCCATTTGGTGACACGGAAGTGGTTAACATTAGCAAGAACAGCACAGATAATCTAAAATCAGAGGCCACCATATTGTACTTTCCCAAATGCACTTCTGGCCATCATGCCCCAGATTCCTTTTTTCATCCCTTCTCTGTAACCCAAAACTTTTTTGGTGCGAAAAACAAAAACCATGGAACCATGACTTTTCAAGTATTCTTGGCCACTGTATTAGTTGGAATTCTGTTGAAACAAACTAGAAGAAATCCAACTCAAAGTGGCCAAAGTTAAAAAGGAAATCTATAGGTCCATGACCTATGCTAAGGCTGGCTTCAGGTATCTATTGATTCAGGTCCCAGAGGATGTCACAAGGAACTAGCTTCCCTTCCTATCTTGACTTTGTTCCTTGGTATGGGCTCCATTCTAAGTTCCATGTTATTGCAAAGAGACTCTCAGCAGCAACCTTCCAACACCCAATCCAGCAGAAAAGCAGAATTCCACTTCAGTAATTCTGATGAAAATTCTAGAATTGAGTCTCGTGGGCCCTGATTGGCATGCCAATCTTATGGTCACTATGACCAAGGGAATGTAGTGTTCCCATCAGTCATGGTGGGGTTGGCCCCTCCTACGACATGTGGACTGAGGCTGGGTAAGAAAAATCCCACAGAAGTATCAGGACTGCTGCTCAAAGAAGGGGGAAGAACAGAGGGAAGAACAGCCCCTGTCTGCTGTAGTCATCAATACCACCACCAGAAAGATAAACATAGGGATTTGGGGACATGTATGTAACCTGCTCCTTCCACCTCCTCCAGCAGCCCCTCTGACCCCAGCCATTCTTCTAATTTGGGGAAGTTTAACACAATCACCTTCAGGCTTCCACTCAATTCCTGGAGAATTCCTTTCCGTGTCCTCAGTCTGAGTTGGAATGTTGCCTTCTCCATGAAGCCAGCCATCTCTAATGAAATCCACACTTCCCCAGCTGCCCCCAAAACAAAAATTCTCATCTTCTCTGGACTCACAGTACTTTTTACATACATTATCTCCATTAAAGGATTTTTTCATCTATCAAGATTATTCATTTACAGAACAGTCCCTCCTATTGTACATTCACACACGTACACACACTCACACCTAACCAGATCAGAAGTTGTTTGAGAGCAGATATTTGTTTTGTTCATTCTGAGTCCCTAACATGCTGTTTAACATGTAGAATGGTATTCAGAAATGTTGGATGGATGGATGGATGGATGGATGGATGGATGGATGGATGGATGGGTGGGTGGATGAAGGAACAAAAGGCTTCTACAGCTCTTGACCATGAAATACAAGTACCAACACTCATGTGGACATTTAGTCCATCAATAGCATTTAGCAAACTCCTATAGTGTATACAGCAGACACAAACAAATTGTTGAAAATAAAACTAAATCAGTAAAGGGAGAAACAATTGTATGTATATTCTGCTTGTTTTAAAAAAGAAAAACTCTGACATAAAGACAACAGGCATTGTTTATGGATTCTTGTGAGGAAGTAACACTGTCAGCTAGGGGAAAGCGCACCCCGAAGGGCTAGGAAGCCACAGCGATGTCTGGAAAAATATGTGCTGAGTTCACTCCCTTGAACACAAATGCCCAGCGCTGTCTGAGGGCATAACCTTGAGTTGTGAAAGGGCAACTGAGAGATCAACTGAAAAAGACAGAAAGCCCAAGGCTTGAATCTTAACTCTGCCCCTTACAATGGAATCTGTCAGGTAATTCAACTATTTGGGGCCTCCATATTCTCACCTGTAAAATGGGGATGATTATCCCCTGAGCTGTCTAGGCTTAGCTTAGCTCAAGCCTTAACCTCCTTGCTGTCCCTGATTCCTCCCTCTCCTCCATGTGCAATCTAGCAGCAAGCCCACCTGTGAAAGATTTCCAGAATCTAAGTACATCTCTCCGGGCTGTCACATTGGTCTGAGCCACCATTAACTATGACAAGGACCTTTGGGATCCATTCCTGAGGTGCCTTTGGCAAGTGCTGGAGCCCAGTTGCAAACAGTTGTCTGTCAGTCCCTGCATTTGGGAGGGGAGGGAGACGCACACCGTGAGGTCTGCCGTAGCTTCCTTGCTTCCTTAGCCCTGTCTCGGCCCTCCCAACCTCTTCTCCATCCAGAACCCAGAGCGATGGTGTAATGCGGAATCAAGGCCTGGCCTCTGCTGCCCAAGATCCAGAGGCTTCCACCATGGCCCAAGAAGCCTTCAATGCCTGGCCCAGCTTCCTCTCACTGCCACTCTCTGTCCCTGCTTTCCATGGCTCTGGAATGCTGGCCCTCAGTCAGCTCCCCGGGGTGTCAAGCGGATTCTCTCATTCTTCCCTCTGTACCTTTGCAGCTCTCAGCTCAGTGAAGCCTTCCCCGACCACCCATGCAAATAAAACGGCACTGGCGTCATTCTGTCACCTGTGTTTGATTTTCTTTATGACGCTGATACTACCTGGAAACTTCGTTTGCTTAATTGTACATAAACTAGAATGTATGCACCACAAATGCAAGCACATAATTTGTCTTATTCACGGATGTGTTTCCGGACCCTGGAATGAAGCCTGACACATAATAAGTGCTCAATAAATATTTGATAAATAAAAGAAGGAAGGAAAGAAGGGGGGACGGGAGGGAGGAGGAAGGAGGGAGAAAGGGAGCACATCCCTCAAAGGGTGATTATAAAGACCCAATT
>CM053603.1:31687227-31711555 GCA_028646535.1 Procyon lotor
TTTTTTTTTTTTTTTCTTTTTTTAATGGTTGTATTTCTATCTGCATTTTGCTGATCTGGGCAAGTTGCAGAAGCCCGGCTGAGAGCCGGCACGCAGCGTGATTCACACTGTCATTTGCTTGGGAGAGCAAATCAAGAGGGGCAAGTGCTTCCGACATTTCTACTTCAATCACAGAGAAACCTCAAAAGCAGCTTCCTCTGTTCTTCTCCTAATCTCCTGAAAGCAGGTGATGCTGCTGACCGCCAGGCTGGGCGACGCATTGGTGGAGCATTTACACAGCACTTGTCTGACTTCGTCCTCCCCAGCCACGTCTAGGGAGGTGCTCCTCTTGCTCTCATTTTACAAGCGAGGAGATGGGGCAGAGAGGGGAAGCAACGGACCTGACGTCACACAGCTCATAATCAGCAGAGCTGGGATTGGAGCTGAGGGTCTGCCCATGCCTACACTCCTGACCATCATTTCCCTCCAGATATCCAGATACCCTCCCCTTTTAGGATTTATGTCTTTGCTTTTGTTATTCCATTCATCTAAAAAAGCCTTTTTTGTTCTCCCTACCCTTCCTCCTGGCAACCTGCCAAAAATCTGCCCCATCCTCCACGGGATGGCTCATGGGTCCACGGAATCCTTTGGGGGAAACTTCTGGGGCTGCCCAGCCCATTCTGCATTACAAATTCAGCCAGGCAGGATGGTCAGGCACCTTGGCTTTAGACGATGAGACACACCTACCCTTGTTCCTCCACTGGGACACCTGAATGGACGAACCACTAAGAGAGGCAGATTCCTCATCAGAGGAAAAAGGCAATGAGCAGGTGGGAGGAAGCCACGAGCTCATCTATGCAGGGCACAGTGCGAGCATGCGATTCATGCTGGCTCCTGGTTCTAGCTCCTTGGCTGCCTGTTGGAGCTCTCCCACCTGACTGCAGATTTCTCCAAGGAAATGTAATAGCCACTGATTTAGGCAGTGATTGCATTAGGCATTTCACTAACTGAGTTTCAAGAAGAGAGGAGAGAGGGGCGGGTGGGAGTAGCAGACAGAAAGACGGCTCAGAGGGATATAAGGGAGCTGCTGCAGACTGAGCCCTTGTCCTGTGCCAGGGTTTCCAGAACTAACTCACCCTCCTCCCAACAACCCTGGGAGGTCAGTGCTGTTATTATCCTCATTTTACAGATGAAGCAACTGAGGCCCCAGTGGGTTCAGGGACTTGCCCAGATCCATGGATTCGGTAATGCAGAGTCAGGATTTGAACCCCAGTCTTCTGAGTCCAGAGTGCAAGGACTTACCTGCTAAACTAGCTTGCCCCTTAAAGAGGGGATTTTATAGCTTTCAAATGGCAAGTAAACAGAAAGGCTGGACGTATCCAGTCTGGATTGGTGGGTATTTAACAGGTACAAACGTTGGATACAAGTTTACCAACACTTTGTTGGGAGTCCATCCAGTGGGAGGAAAGCCATGTGGACTTTGTGGTTACGGACAGACTAGATAATGAAACAGATAAAACTTTGGCTGAACAATAGCCAAACTATGGAAAGAACCTAGATGTCCATCAACAGATGAATAAATAAAGAAGATGTGGTGTGTGTGTGTGTGTGTGTGTGTGTGTGTGTGTGTATGTATATGTATATATATATATATATATATATATATATATATATATATACACACACACATACAATGGAATACTATGCAGCCATCAAGAGAAACAAAATCTTGCCATTTGCAATGACATGGATGGAACTGGAGGGTATTACACTAAGTGAAATAAGTCAGTCAGAGAAAGACAATTATCACATGATCTCTCTGATATGAAGAATTTGAGAGGCAAGGTGGGGGTTTGTGGGGGGTTGGGGGAGAGAAATGAAACAGGAAGGGATGGGGAAGGAGACAAACCATAAGATAAGAGACTCCTAGACTCACGAAACGAACTTAGGGTGGCTGGGAGGCAGGGTGGTAGGGATAGGGTGGCTGGGTTATGGACATTGGGGAGGGTATATGCTATGGTAAGTGCTGTGAAATGTGTAAGCCTGACGATTCACAGACATGGACCCTGGGGCAAATAATACATTATATGTTAATAATAAAAAAAAAACTTTGGCTGAGGTGAGGACACAGGTGGGATCTTTGTATATATTTTATCACATTTTATGTCATTTCATGGGTTTTTCCTTTTTGAAGGACTTGATTTAACACATACATCAAGGTGAGGTTTAGAAAACAAATTCAAGACTGGAGAAAACTTGAGAGATCAATAGGATGGTGAAGATCTAAATTAGTCCTAAAAAGGTAGGGGATCAAGGAGGGCTTCCGGGAGGAAGAGACCAGACAGGCTGAGACCAGGAGGATGAGTCAGAGTTGGCTTCATGAGGAACACACCATGGGTAGGTTCACTCAGTAGCCACTTTCCAACCCTTCTTCCTCTTGTCCTCCACAATGGAGGCTTGAAGTGCTAGAAGCTTCCTGGCCTCCTTTGAAGCCAGAAGGGGTCTACATGACCAATTTCAGCCAATGCAACTCTAACAGAGGTCTGCTGGAGGTTTTTCTGGAAAAAATGATATACTTTTCTCATGAATGAGACAGAAAAGGTTGGTTTAGTCCTTTCCCATTCTTCCTGCCTTGAATGTGGGTGTAACACCGGGAGCTGCAGTAGCCACCTTATGAACGTGAGGCGATAGGGTGGACACAAAAGGAAAGGAAATGGCACAGAGCCAGCCCTGCCATCATTAGGCTGCTGCAGCATGCTAGGGGCTGCCTACCTCCATATTTCCTGTTATGTGACCCGAAAATGAGCCACTATTTGAACCTCTCTAAGTCCAATTTCTTTTCATTGCTTACAATCAAAAGCATTTCTAAGTCATCTACTAGACAAAGTAGGAAAATAATTCCAAAAATGATGAAGTGTTCAAGGCGGAGGGTCTAGTATGTGCAAAAACCTGGAGGAGAGGAAGACAACAGCATATTTGAAGATGAGAGGTTCAGTGTAAATGAAGTATATGTTGTTGGTGCTGGTGTGCATGCTGATGCTGGGTGCTGGCTGTTGAGTGCTGAGAACTGAGTGCTGGCTGTGGTGAGAATGACCCTGGAGAATCACACAAGGGCTACACATGCCAAGCCTCTTAGAGCTTGTAAGTTTAGACTTTGGACATTACCCATAACAATGGGGCATCATGGAAAGCCTTGTGTGTGTGAGCAGCTGGGATAAAGTTGCGTTCTAAAAAGGCCCTTCTGAAGATAGATAGATAGATGATAGATAGATAGATAGATAGATAGATAGATAGATAGATAGATAGATAGATAGACAGACAGGTAGATAAAAAGACCCTTCTGATCTGAATTCATTCATTCAGTAAATACTTTATGAGCATGGAAAAGTAAATTGGTAGAACCACTTTGGAAAATCATTTTTGAAGTATCTCTTAAAACTGAACAGCCACTACTCTACACTCCCGCTATCCCACAGCTAAGTACACATCTGAGAGGAATGAAGGCACATGCCCACCAGAGGATCACGCCAAGTGTGTCCAGAACAGCTTTACCCAGAATAGCCAGAAGCCAGGAACAACCCAAATGCCCACCCAGGCGAGAAGACCTAACTGATTTGCTGGCATCCTCATGCAATGGAAAACTACCGAGCAATAAAGAAGAATGAACTGCTACCATACACAACCATATGAAGAATCAGAGCCCTAATGATGAGCAAAGAAGCCTACAGAGGAGAGTAAACAGCTGTGTTAGGCTGGGCCCTCCAAGGGATGCCAAGGTTAAATGTCCAAGAGACGATTAAGGCAAACATCCCTGAGGGAAAATAGGGCGGTCGCAGGGAAAGGCTGGGAACCGTGACTGTGATGCAGGTCTGCTCCTTGTGAGGGAGAGGAGGAGGGAAGGAATAGGGGGAGGAAGGGACCCTGTGGTTCTAAGGAAACGCGGCAAGGCTGGTGGGGAGTCCTTGAGCCCACACTGCCAGTCTGAG
Source organism: Procyon lotor (assembly GCA_028646535.1). NCBI lineage: Eukaryota > Metazoa > Chordata > Mammalia > Carnivora > Procyonidae > Procyon > Procyon lotor. The sequence goes on from CM053603.1 coordinate 31,691,193, forward strand.
GAGTTTTCCATCTCCCAGGAACCAGCCTACACAAGCATTCCTGCCACACCCAGTCAGAGGAAGGAGCAGCCGGCGGGAAGTGTGTTCTCCCACAGAGGAGGTGACATACTTCAGAGCCCAGCAGAATCGGCTACTGGTCAATCCCCAATCTTTGATGATTGACAGTCAAAGATCCGACAGATGCATTTTCATGACAGAACGAGAGAAATCAGTGTTCAGTGATAAAAGAACAGTGGTTACTTCCAGAATGAGTAGGGTTGGGGCCATGAGAGAGAGGGCATGCGCAAGTCTCCTGGGTTGGTTGAAAAATGTTCCCTGTCTTGATGGGGGATGGTGATTGTGGAGTAAACACCTTTCAAGATACCACTAAGGTTGAGCACTTTGTAGAAAACAATAGGAAGTTCGTACTGAGCAAGCGGTACCAGATGTTGGACTCAGCCGTGGGCACAGGGGTGACTAGAGCAGACGGGGTGCTGCCCCCGAGGGGCGCACAGCGGGGAGCATGGTCTGCAGTGAGCCCGGGGCATACAAGCCTGTCCACAGATGGTCCAGTCCAAGAAGCTTTTCGCCAAAGACTCTTGAAAAGAGAGAGTAAAGCAAAATGACAGACTTTGCAAGAACTAGAACAGTAGATAGAAAAGCAAGTCAGGAACCACTGGAACTGCTTGCAAAGGAAAACGGTTTTGGAGAGATCAGATATGGAAAAATTCGGTGTGACACTTCACTCCTGGGACCTCTGGGAGCCCCGAGTCCTGGGAACTGCACCTTTCCTGGAGTCAAGCTCCTCGCTCTGTACCCAGCAATCAGTTTCCTTTGCTTTACAGGGATCTGCTGGGAAATTATGTCTGATATTTTCCAAAGCCCAGAAAGGGTTTCACACTTGCGAGGGCTGCTGGGAGGCAGGTAAAATAATGCAGGCTCTCGAGGGAAGGGGTGCCAATTAGGGTCACTTAGGGCTACATGGACCTGTCATTTGGCAGCAATGCAAAATAGAACTCATGCTGTTCTGGGTAACTGAGGATTTCTCCTGTGACTTCATTTGCTCACCATAAGTTTTCTATAGGAAAGTGCCGGTATCGATCATCTCTTAGGGAAATTTTTAATTTCCCTAATCATCCCAAATGACTTTTGTGTTTTTTCAGGGCTTCTAGTTATCAGCCCTTAATTTCTAACCATTTTCAACTTAAGATGGTGATGTTGACTATCAGGCTTTGAAACAAAACATGTAAATATATATATATATATATATTTTTTTTTTCTTCAAATCATCATGGCCTCAAAATGTGAGCTCCCCACAGCTTTCCAGAAGGAAGAACTATGAATAGAACATTTTACACTTGTGTAACTTTTCCTAGGCTTTTTTTTTTTAACTGTCCTATCTTCTCAGTCTGTGATAAATGCAAAAAAAAAAAAAAAAAGTATCTCTCCAATAATTTACTCTGTTGAGATGGCAGCGTAATTGAGTCACCCAAGTTAAGCACTTCAGGAAAATTTCTATCAGGTGCCATCATGTTCTCTGGCCTAAGCTTTATTTAAACTCACTGGATCAATCTGAATCAATTTGACATGTACACACTTCGGGGCATGGTTAGTTTCAGATCAATTAAGCTCCTTATGACTTTATGATTAAGAGCCCAAGGTTATAAAACATTAATATAAAAATCACAAATTATAAAGTGAAAAGTAAAATCTCCACCTAACATTTCATAAAAATCACCAGAATCATTAGGTAAGCTTCATTAAACAAACAAGGTAAGAGTAATTAGGTGGTAAATTGAGTACAGTGGTTTCCAAAGGCTCTAATTGGGATGGGCCGAACAGTTTAATAAAAGAAAGGAAGCCAGGGTCAAGTGCAGCCTGTGGCAGAATGCGGATCTGAAAACAACTCCTCCACGGCCTGGGGGCCCTTGCAGCAGGAGCACACAGCTCCTCGGAAAAGCAGAGTGGGCTTAACACCTTCTGTTCTTCCCTGACCTTGGTCAGGCTGCCCTGCACCACTGGACGCAAGAGAAGGACCTACTCTTGCCTGGAGTTAGCAGGCAGCCACGTGAGAGCATTTTAAGGATCACAATGTAATGTGATTCCTGCCTTCTAGAATTACTTGGAATTTTTCTCTCCTGGTTTTGGAGCTCAGGGAAAGGAAGTAAAGAGGAGTGGCTCAATGAGATTTTCCACTAAACTAATGAGGACTGCTAGGTCCCTTGATAAGTTTGATCGTTCTCATTTATCCTAACAATTCCCATGAGGAGGAGGGGAGATCCCTGAATTCTCACTGTGTTAGACACTGAAGCACAGAAAAGTTAGGTAACTTCTCCCTCAGTCACACAGCAGGGAAGGGGCAGAACCCAAGTCCTTGTCATTCAGAAAGATGAGTTCTTCACGTCTCCTCTGGTATTCACTTATTCGACACCTATCGACTGGGGGCCTTTGCCTCCTCTGCACCAGCTGTTCCAGGGCTAACCCAGGGAAACCCAAACAGCCAGGTTCCCACCCTCAGGGGGCTTTCAGTCCAGGGCAGAGTCCAGTGAAAAGCGAATGAGCAATTGACAAAGTAAGAGTGATAACGTTCTGCAGAGACAGTTCAAAGGGTACCGTGAGAATGACTGGTGGCATCTTTCATCATGTGGGCAACTCTGACAAGAATGTGTGTGAGCTGAGGTTTGAACAGGAAGAAGGCACCGCTCTCCTGAGTTTAAGGAGAAGGACACTCAGCGGCAAGAGGAAAGACTGGGGCAGAGGCCCCAAGGACCCCCGCACCTGCCTCCCCTCTTCCTCTATTTTCCTCCCCTTGAATATGTGGGTACCCCGTGACTTACTTTGACCAGTAGAATGTGGTGCAGGGCCAGTGTTTTGGTTCTGAGCCTAAGATTCTGGCAATTTCCTCGTTCACCCTCCTGGAGCTCTGACCCAACATGTGAAAGGATCCAGTTACATTGCCGGAGAGACCATGCAGAAAGAAACAGGCAGGCACGAGGCTGGCCCCCAGCTAATGAGCCAGTCCTGCAAGAGAAGGTCTCCAGCCCCAGCAGAGCTCCTGACCAAAGGCAGCTACATGAGCGACCCCAACTGACGTCTCAGTGGGACAGGGACGAGCTTCTCAGATGAGCTCCCAGCTAAGCCACACAACTGTGAGAAAGACCCGTGGCTGCTGGTGCAAGTCCCCACCCTTCGGGATGGTTTATTGTGTAGGAACAGGTCATTAAAGCAGCCAGTGTGACTGGAGTTAAGTAGAGCGAAGGGCAGTGGATAGAGGATGAAGCTGGAAAGCATTCTTCACCAAAAGCTAGATCCGGGGGGACCCGTGACTCAGGGTGAGCAAGTGGGATGTCACTCATGTGTTCGGCAGCCACTGGAAGGTTTGAGGGGCGTGACATGATCTGATGATTTACATATTTTTAAGGCCTATTCTGACTATTGTGTGGTAGGTGAACCGTGGAGTGCAGAGAGTAAGAGAAGAAGCGAGGAGACATGAGGTAGGTGGCCACTGTGGGAATTCAGGCAGACTGAACCGAGGGGGCGGCGGTGGCAATTCGGTGAACGGATTCGCATCATGTTTTGGTGATAGAGTCAAAAGGACATGCTGCTAGATGGAGTGCGGCTGAGGATAACTCGGTGATCTTTGGTTTGAAGAACTTGGCTGATGGTACACGGTTCTCTAAGTGAGCTCCCAGGGGCTCTGACATTCAGCAATGAGGAGAGAGGGGATTCTAGAGGCAAAGAAGGACCAACCAGTGAGGTGGCAAGAAAACCCAGAGTCTGTAAGGGTCACAGACGTTAGGGGAATACAGTTGTTAAGGACGAGGAGGAATCAAATGGAGTCAAAGAAGATAAGGACAGGTATGACCATTGGTTCCATGAAGTTTGCTGGAACTTCATTGGTCATTAGTATCCCATGAAGGAAACATCCAGAAGGATTATACATTTCATAAGAATAGCAGTTTGTCCTCGCATTTCCCTAACCGATGCCATGATAATATTTAACCCCCTAGGTCTTCTTTGGTCAACAAAGGGGTGGAAAGGGAATACAAGAATTCTGAATTGACTGACTTTAAAAGAGGGAGTTTTCCCACAGATGTCATCAAGAAGAATGGGGGCGCCTGGGTGGCTCAGTTGGTTAAAGCCTCTGCCTTCGGCTCAGGTCATGATCTCAGGGTCCTGGGATCGAGCCCCGCATCGGGCTCTCTGCTCGGTGGGGAGCCTGCTTCCTCCTCTCTCTCTGCCTACTTGTGATCTCTCTCCTCTCTGTCAAATAAATAAAGAAAATCTTTAAAAAAAAAAGAAGAAGAAGAATGAAGGCTCAAAAGGGAGTATATAAGAATGTGGAACAAAAATACAAAGTAAGTTAAGTTAAATTTGATATGCATCTTTAATACGTGACTCAAAAAATATTGTCCCTGCTACATCAGTATCTAGACTCTCCCAGGAAAAAGATCAGCCTTGGCTTTAGAGGGTCTACAGCAATTTAGGAGGGTCTACACCTCAACTACAGTTGAGGTGCTCAATTGGGAGCGGGTGATCCCTCTCCAAGAGCTCTTTGGTGATAGCTAGAGACATCTGGGGTTACAACGGCGGAGTGCTACTGGCATCTGAAGTAGAGGTCGGGGAATCTGCCAACCATCTTACAGTGCATAGGACACCCTCCACAACACAGAATCATCTGGCCCCAAATATCAGTAGTACCAATATCTAGAAACCTTGGCTTAGAGGTGGTCCTGGCTGTACAGAACGAAAATAACCTATCATAGGGCACTAGTAAAGAAAACTAGGAGTTGGAATTCCCTCCTGATCCATCTAATCACCTACAGCCTGATTCACCCTATTCACCAGACTGTGGAGTTAAGGAGGACAGGGGTCTTGGTTCATCCTCGTTCTGGTCATTTACCTGTGTTTCCTCTGGGACCACAGGCTGTTCCACAAACTGCACAGACCTCCCATCCAACACAAGAAGAGGCTGTGACCATATTCCCAGCACCACTTTAAAAATGATTGAGCAAAAACTATTTTTATTGGTAGCACTACACATCACGTTAATAAGATAGAGTTCGTGGTTAGTGGAACTTTTCCTGTTGTTCTGAAAAGGACAAAGGATATTAGTGCCCATCTTCTAAGTGCAGAGATCTGATCTTTGAGAGTCAAAAGGAACAGCCACCTCAGAGCTGTCTTTGGGGTAATTCTCAGGAAAATCACCACCTCCGTCACCTCCAGCATTGTCAGCTCCCCCCTCACCTTCATCACTTCCACCATCACCTCCATCACTTCTATCACCATCGCCTCCACCACCGTCACCTTCATCACCCCCTTCATCACTTCCATTCCCATCACCTCCATCACCTCCAACACTTCCATCCCCACCTTCATCACCTCCACCTCCATCACCTCCACCAACACCCCCACCTCCATCACCTCCACCATCACCTCCACTATCACCTTCATCACCATCACCTCCAAAATCACCTTCACCAACACCCCCACCTCCATCACCTCCACCATCACTTCCACTATCACCTTCATCACCATCACCTCCAACATCACCTTCATCACCTCCATCCCATCACCTCCACCATCACTGTCATCACCTCTAACACCTCTATCACTACCTTCATAACCTCTATCACCAACCTCATCACTTCCATCACCATTACCTTCATCATCTCTATCATGACCTTCATCACCTCCATCACCATCACCTCCACCATTACCTTTATCACTTCCAACACCCTCATCACTACCTTTATAACTTCCATCACCATCACCTTCATTACCTTTGTCAATGCCACCACCATTACCACTACCACTGCCATGGAGAGAGGAAGTCATTTTGGGGGACAGTGCAGGATTTTTGAAGAGAGGACCTTTCCTTTTCTTTTATCCCCCTTAATGAAGAGTTGTGTTCCCACCTCCAGAGCCAGGAAAGGGAGGCCCAGAGAGAAGACCTCCTGGTGACTGCAGGTATCTGCAGGCAAAAGAGATTAGAATTTGCTAATTTGCTAATTGGAGGATCTCCTAGCATTCCTTTGTGTGACCAGAAAGAGGATGATAGAATTGGAGTGGGATGGCATAGCGGAGTCTACCAGGAAAGAATGGGGTCAGGAACACCCTGCTCTAAGTCCCTAGTTCTTGAGAAGTACAGAGGTTGGATGTCATACATGCCCAGAGGCCCTGAAGTTTGCCAAGGCAGAGGAGCAAGGATTCTTTACCATTGAGAACTAGAGGTCCTCGTGCAGAGTATGATGGTGGGGTCAGCTAGAAGCTGTGGCCAGATCCAGGAAGGGACCAACAGCATGCAGGGGAGCGCTGGGAAATATGCTCTTTGCAAGGCCAACTAGACAAAGCCCATAGAACTTTGGAGGCAATGGCAGCACTGGGCAACTGGAGAGAGGTCTGCAAGTTCACCAGGTCCAGGGAAGAGGCATGGACTGTGCTTCATCTCCTTCCTGCCGCCCCTCCCCCTGTACAAGCTAATGCAGGGAGGAGGTGGTGAGGGCAAAGGTAAACATCCTCCCTTTCCCTCCAGACCCTCAGAATCACAGTTCAAGCCTGACCCAGGGCCAGAGCAGGAAAAGGGCTTTCAATCCAAAAGGAGACTGATGTTTTAAAATGTACAGGACAGCGTCTAAAAAAACTAAAGTGATGGTTTTAGTAAAGGAACTGGTAAATTATAGAATTCAGCTGAACTTCTAGGGATGTGTTTCCTGATGGAAAATGTCAGGTAGCTGGGTTAGGGGCAATGATTAGAAATAATAAAGTCATTTCTCATCTCTCCTGCCATTGAATGGAGACACTTGAAAACATAGGTTACATGGTAGTGAGGAGTGGCCCTATGTCAGGCACTGAGCTGGGCCTCATCCTCACACCGCCCCGTCTGGGAGGCACGGTCAGACCATTACTGCTCTCATCTCGGTTCTGTTGATGAGAAATTGAGGCTCACGCCACGGCCACATAGCAACTAAAGGAGAGAGTTAAGGTTCAAACCCGGGGTAGTGTGACTTGAAAATCTCCTACTTTAACCCCGCTGCCTTCAGGACACCTAGTTTAATCACAACAGCGCAAACCAAAGCACACAGTTATGCAGGTAAAATTGCAGGCTGCAATCAAAAGACTATTTTTCCTTTTTTTTTTTTTTTTTTGACAAGTGAAATTAATTTCTTTGTCAAGCCCCCTATCCTGGAGGTGGCAGAAACAAGATCGTCTCTTTTAGGAATTTCTCTACTCTCCCCCAAGCTGACTGCCAGGTCTGGAGGCCCGCAGGAGAGCCAAGGCACAAGAGCCTGGCGTGGTTACAACCTCCTCTAGGCTTGAATGCCCCTTTCCCTGCTCTCCCTGGCACCCGGAGTCTCTCTCAGGTTCTTTCTACCTAAACTCCCCCATGGGCCATCTCCCCTAACTGATTCCCACACTGAGCTGGGCATGGAACCCTGGGGTCTTCCCTCATCTATCCAGGGAACAGCTAGGGACCCAGCCTCTGGAGTCAGATTAGTTATGTGACTCTGCTTTGTGCCTCAGTTTCCCTATCTGTCAAATCAATGGTCTCACAGGGATGTTAGAGGATCAGAAAAGAAGACATTCATAGGGTGCTTAGAATAGTAGCTGGCGTATCGCAAACACTCAACTAAAGTTAACTGTCGTTGGGGGTGGGAAGGAAGAAAACACTGACTCTCACTGAGCAAGTCTTTGTCTTATGCTTGGACAGTAACTTTAAATTCAAACTGCGGAAACTTTAACCCTTTCATTCCCTGGATTCTGTAGGTCCTTCCTTTCCTGAGACAGTAAAAGCAAACGGTCTGGTTTCACCAATTGGGGAGTTTGGGGAGTGGGGTGTGGTTTAACATCTCAAAAGCCCACGCTGCACAGTCTTGGGGGATAGTTGTGTTTGAGTCCGATCCTCTGAGCTGTCCTGTACTCACCCCACAATTCCCACCACTCCCCGCATACACACAGCCCTCACTACAGCCTACCACTGCCCTACAACAACTGACACAGTTTATCTTGCAGTCACACCCATTCATTGGATCTTTGTCATGATCTTTGGAAAAAAGAAAAAAAAAGCAGAATCGGTTCTCAGCTACCACCCTTTTTCTTTTAACAAAATTGTGTATACTCACAAATTTGTTCATAATTGTGTCACTTGGGTTTTCCATTCTACAGAGGCGTGTAAATAGATTAGAATGGAGTTCTGCCATGTATATCTCTTAGCCATATGTCTAACATGTAAACATATTGCCCCTGTAACCAAATCTGCTAAAAAAAATCTTTTTTTTTTTTTTTTTTTTTGCATTATGGAAAACTTCAAACATATATGAAGGTGGACCCAACAGGCTGGCCAGTGCCCAGGTACTCATTGTTCTCAACTCAGGGCCAGGCAAGCCTCATAAAGCCTATCATTTCATTTGCAAATATCACTGCGTTTCTCAAAATGGGGAACGCTCTTTTACAACATAGGACCGTCATCACAACTTTAGGGTAAAGTAATGATTCCTTAATATCATCCAAAAGGCAATCAGTGTTCTTTTTTTTTTTTTTTTTTAAAGCAGCATCCAGTTTGATACATCAGGGATGGTATTTGCACCTTGCAAATTGTTTTAGGAAACAGCCTGAGCCTGTCCAGATGAATAATTCCATCCCTCCCTTTTCTTCACAGACAGGAACGTCATAGCCAAACCCACAGCCGGTTTTGCCAAGAACTCCAAAAAGGCGATCACGTGTCAAATAACCATGGAGACGCGGTTACAAAAGAACACTTATTCCTTGCTCCCTTGTTTAGACAGAGCAATCTAGGAGCTGCTGAGCATGGAGGGAGGAGGCGAGTGCTGCCTGCAGGGGTGGCACGCACCTGACAGTGTGCTGCTGGGCGGCCCCAGGGGGGTGGGGAGTGCCCACAAGGGCTCGTCCAGCCGCTGTCAGTACCGGGGATTAGCGCACTCCTGGGGGAGTTGGGCTGACCGCAGCTCTGGAAGAATTAGATTCTCCAGACTTTCCTTGTTAGTTTCTTCTAATGGTTCAGCAGGATTCAGCAGAGAATTCACCTGAGGTATTATTATTATTATTATTATTATTATTACGATTATTATATTTCATCTGGTTCCAATACTGCTTGGTTACATGATGAACCTTGTCAAATTAACCTAAGGGCAGTTCCGAGCCTGGTCCTTGGAAGTGACTGCGTTATTAGATGTGTGGCCTAAAATGGTTTTCTTTAGACACCTTACATAAATCAAGGTGCCGGTAAATCAAGAATGAAGTGATCCTATTATTACTTTTTAAAAAATACATGCAGGGAACTCGTCTCATAAGAGAAGCTCCGCCGCTCTGCCCCTGTTCCCGGGTGCTCCTGCTTCTTGTCTTCAGCCCTTTGCAGGGCTGTGGGGGGCGGGCAGGCCTGGAGTCAGAGTCAGCACCCCCAGGATCAACCAGTGAGGGGCCCATGTTGGTGGAGAAAAGCCCCCCAGGAGTGATAACTCGGAGAGCTGTGCCGGAGTGCTCCCCAGAGGTCCCGGACGGGCCTGAGCCCCAGGTGTCCGCAGAGCTAACCTAGTCATCACCAGCTGTTCTTCCTGGTCCATCCCATTTCCTCCATTATCACCTCCCACTGTAGGGTGACCAGTTCATTCATCCTGGGAACCCCCCTAGTCGCAGATCAACCGGGAGAGTTGGACACATTACCTTCCCCCGAAAAAAACCACTTGTACTCAAATCCTAGTCCCAGGGCTGGTTTCCAGAGTACCTGAAATCCATACAGACAGAAGAGTCTAGAATGGGAGGTGCCTCTTATCTGGGTATTCTTTGTGAATAGAGCCCTCTGGGGTTGGGCAGTGGGGCAGTGCTAAGTTCCTTAGGTATCTGGGGGGTGGGTTTTGAGAATGGATTTTCACCAAACCTGTATTTGGTGTTTTTACAAAGAACACGTATCATTTGTCTACGTTTTTAAAAATACGTAACAAAAATTCGGGTTTTTAAAAACAATTAACAAATATTTGTTTTACAATTTTTAAGGAGTCCTTTTCATTTAAGTTTTTATAAGAAGGAAAGAAATCAGATTTTTAAAGAGTGTTTTATGATGACTTAGGGCAGTGGTTTTCACATTTTTTTAAACCTCCCAATCTTTTTGTGATGCAATCCTACACAGCTCCTCCAGTTATAACCAGACCCAAGTGGAGCGGCAGGGACTAAAACAGGGCTCTGGGGCTGGAGCCCTGGCCATTCCGTTGCTCTCTCCAGTCCCCCAACCCCTCCCCCACCTCAGGTAACCACTGAGCACTTCCTAAGAACCCTGAGGTTTTTGTTGGACCCCAGCGTGAAAACCACTATCGTAGGGGATTATTTAATGGCATGAAAAAATATCACTAACTTTTTACTTGAAAACATGTTATAACATGAGGGGTGCCCGGGTGGCTCAGTCAGTTAAGCATCTGACTCTTGGTTTCAGCTCAGGTCATGATCTCGTGGGTCATGAGATCTGACCCCTGCACTGGGCTCTGCGCTCAGCAGGGAGTCTGCTTGAAGATTCTCTCCCTCTTTCCCTTCCCCCACTAGCTCTCTTTCTCTCTCTCAAATTAAAAAAAAATAATAAATCTTTGAAAAAAACATGTTGTAATATGAGAAGGGCAGGTCAAAAACAGCACACACATGTGATCTTGAGTTTGTGGGGGAAAAAAATAACATCTGTATTCATATATATTGAGAAAAGGCTAGAAGGAAATGCACCAAAGATATCTACCCATGGAGGTTCATCTCCATGGGACTGGGTCCCCAGGATCTTTTCACATTTTATTCTGTGCCAATGCTATATTACCTCCATCTTCCACAGTAAGTAGGAATTATTTTTTAGGCAAATGAAGGCACAACACATGATTTTAAGGAGGGGAGGAGTAGGAAATATGATTCCAAAATCACAGGCAGACAAGGACTAGATTTTTCATTATTCTTAGACACTGTTCTGAAGAGCAGGGCCTTATTCAGGTTTAGAGGGTTTAACCAGTGAAGACTCCATAATGCAAGTTATAACCTGTCAATTCCATGCTCAGCAAGGTCTTTGAAGTTTCTGATAATGATATATGAGCACTGCCTATAAAATAAGCAAAACAAGGGGTAACTTTCCTGTCCCCATTGCAGTGGAATGGTTCAAGTTATGAAGTAGGCAGTGCCTCCCACAAATGTGGGTGCAGTCAAGTCAGACACATGGCCAAGGAGCCTTTGAAAGGAGACTGAAGCTTTGCCAAGCCTGAGGTTATAGTAGAGAATTAATGGTTAAGTGTGTATTTCCCCCACCTGGCTGCCCATCAGAGTCACCCAGGAAGCTTCATAAAATTGGGTTCCCTGGGGCGGGGGACACCTGGGTGTTGCAGTCAGTTAAGTGTCTGCTTTGGCTCAAGTCATGATCTCAGGGTCCTGGGATGGAGGCCCATGTCCGGCTCCCTGCCCAGCAGGGCATCTGTTTCTGTCTTCCTCTCCCGCTGCCCCTCCCCCGACTCATTCTCTCTCTCTCTCTCTCTCTCTCTCTCTCTCTCTCTCTCTCTCTCTTTCTCTCTCTCATAATTAAATAAAACCTTTTAAAAAAAAATTAAGTTCCTGGAGCGCCTGAGTGGGTCAGTGGGCTAAGTACCAACTCTTGATTTCCACTCATGATCTCAGGGTCGTGAGATCGAGCCCGGAGTTGGGCTCTGTGTTGGGTGTGGAGCCTGATGGGGATTCTCTCTTTCTCCCTCTCCCTCTGTCTCTCCCACCTCAAAAAAATAGGGCTCCTGGTCCCACCCACGGATCCCCTGATATCTCCTGAACCGTACTTAGGACCTGCATTTTTAACAAACACACCAGGGGATTCTCATGGGATGCCTCCATGAAGTTCATCATCATAGCTAGGTTGTAAGTTCTAGGAAATTTATATGCCTGTTTGCTGCTGTAACCTAGACAGTGTGCACAATTCCTGATGCTCTAAGCATACAGGGACACAACTATTTATCGAAAGCTCACTCTGTGCCCAACATTTTGCCAAGTGGTTCCAAGTCCATTCACCTTAAGTACAACCCAGAGTATGCTTCTATTCCTCAATGAGGAAGCAGACTCAGTGGGGTTAAGAAGTTTCTACTTGCCCAAGATCACTTAGAAAGGAAGAGAGGCAGCATTGGAATCCTGGTCTGAGCCCCAAATGCTAGCTCATCTCAATCAGCTAAGCCACTTCTGCAAAGTTCCACAGCTTTTTCTTCCTTTTCCTGGGATGGTAAAGGAAGATGGTACCAGAATTCCCCACTCGCCTTCCTCATCTCCTATCCTATACCTGCTTCTCCACTGGTCTACACATGCACACACACACACACACACACACACACACACACACGCCTTCTTTTAAGTTTTACCTGCATCTAAAACAGCACCAGAATTCTACCCCCAGGACATTCTATACAGAGGTTTATTTTCACAATTTTCTGACTTCTTGTTATAACACGTCTTTCCTAAGCTGCAGGAAACCAGTGTTCCTTGATTCCATTGTAATTCTCTTACTTATTTGAAAGCCGTCGTTGAAAACCATCCTAAGCAATTTGGCCGTTCAAGTTACAAGGTATTTGATGGTGATGTCCCCATCCTCCACTAGTCAGAAGTCCACAAGGGCTACAGGTTTCCTCCCCTGACCTCCTACCCGGCTGGTGTAAAACAATCAGAGCCCATCTCAGTCCGAATTCCACCAAAAAGGGAAGGGTGATTAGCAAGCAGGCAAATACACAGCCCTTCCAGCCATTCTATGAGCCTGGGGACATCTCAGGGAACTGTCCTTTGAGACACTTCAACAGCCTCCTACATGAAAAGTTCATTTGAGGCAGATGTGACAGTACTGTCAATGCAGTATTTAGCTAACCTACTCAGGCAGGTGATAAAATCAACCTTTAAACATCCAGACACTGGACTGGTTGGACACCCGAGCTCGGTGCCTTCCCAAGAGAACAAGCAACTGGTCTTGCTAGATTCATTTGCAAAGTTCAGGCAAAGCAGACGCACCATGGAACATTTCCAGCCATCTACCTTTCCTGCATACCATTATTTTCATCAATGAAAAACCATTTTAGAAATCCATTGTGCTAATTAACACACCCGTGGGTGCAGAGCTAAGACAGAAATTGGAGCACTTATGGTAACTTCCTCTGGAGTGTGGGACTGTGATCTTTCAAACGTTAGCTAACTGCCCCTCCAGTGTGAATGAAAGCTAACACGCACATGCATACACATACACATGCACGTGCACGTGCGCGCACACTGGAGCACACGAAACACATTATCTATGCTTTAGCTTTAGAAATAAATCATGGACAACAGATCAGCATAATAACGACCACTGAATAAGAACTCACTGTATGCCAGGTACCGTGCTAAATGTTTGACCAGAGAGAAAACTGATCCCATGTAACCGTCACTGAGGAAATCGAGGCCCTAGGAAACCCAACTAGAAAGGATGAGCTGGACTTGTACTCTGGCTCACTTGACAGCCATAAATCTTAACTACTCCAGGAGACTGGTTGCGTGTCAGTTCTCCTAGGCCTCCTGGGGATTCTTCAGTCATCATCAACAATAATTTTTCATTCTTGGCTCAAAACATTGAACAATAAATAATATCCCAATCCCTGGGAAATATTCCACAGTATGACTTCTGAGCATAATTGGTTCTGAAGCAGGCTTGGGAACTCCTCTGGGGTGGTAACTGTGGTCTACCCCGAACCGTGCAGGGCGGCCGGCTCTGACAGCTCCCAAGGCCAAGGGTGGCCAGAGTTTGAATCCCGCCTCCACTTTTCCTGGTAGGCCTCAGCATGGAAGCCTCCTCTTCTGCCGCCCTCTGCTTACTGTCTGTGTTTGAATACAGGTGCCCCAGGGGTGGGGCGCTGGCGCTGAGGGGGAGGGGAGCCAGGCACAGCCCAGGAGCACCCTCCCTCTCAAAGGCTAGAATAAACTTTGGAGCCGCCAGGGCAGAGAGGGAAGACAGCACTCTGGGAGTGGTGCAGCACCGTCCAAGCCTAGATACTTCACGGAAAGAGAGTCGAAAGACTTTGCTAATGGATCCATACAGGGTCTACGAGAAGAGAGGAGTCAAGGCAGACTTTAAGATCTGGAGCCCGAGCCAAGAAGCCAGTTGTCATCAACCAGATGGGGAAGACCGTGAAGAGCAGGTAGGAATGCTGGGCCTGTGAGGTTTGAGAAGCCTATTGAGTATCCCAGGTGCACTGGTTTTCTGTGGCCGTGTAACAAGTTACCATAAACTGAGCAGCTTGGAACAACACCATCAGCGGACGGTTCTGTAGGTCACAGCCCAGGAGGCGCTCCGCTGGATTTACTGCTCACCCTGTTGGAAAGTTGAAGTCCAGGTGACCACAGGACCGAGCTCTTGTCTGAGGCTCTGAGGAAGAATCCACTTGCAAGCTCACATTTGTCGTTGAGAAAATTCAACTCGTTGCCGTTGTAGGACTGAAGTCTCTGGTTCTTTGCTGACTGTGAGCTGATGGCCACTCTGAGCTTCTAGAAGCTGCCTGCATTCCTTGCCACCGGGGTCCCTCCATCTCCAAGCCAGAAAGGGCAGCTCAAACCCTCCAGCCTGGAACCTCTCACATGCTCTTGTGCCTACAGCCAGAGAAAACTCTGCCTTTAAAGGGCTCTGGTGATTGGATTAGACCGCAGGATCATCTCCTTTTCTTCAGGCCAACTGTATCATGCACCACTGTCTAATGTTGGCCATGCCGTCCGTTACGGTCTCAGTCCCAGGGATTGTGTGGGGAGTGCACACCAGGCTGGGGCTGGGGGCAAAAGATCATGGGGGCTTTCCTAGAATCCTGCCTGCCATCCAGATGGAAATGATGAGGAGACAGTCTCCTCCAGAAACTTCCACGGCTGCAGGATAGAGCAGGAGGAGGAGGGGGTGAGCCCATCTGGATCTCTTTAGCCTCTGGAACTTGAATCCCTCGGGAGAGAAGGCCTGGTTCTTTGAAGGGCCCCATAGAGCTGCATCTCGGAGCCCCCACTATGGGCCTGCCCTGCCAATCCTCCTGCATGGGGCCCGAGGCATCTTGGCTGCAGTGCCCCGTGTCTGGCTGGTGAGTCAACATTTGGCTTCTCTCCTGGGCTTTCTTGGAAAGGGCTATGTTCCAGGTTGGCAGCTGTGCCGGCTGGGAAGGAGGGAAGAGAAAAGCCAAGTTCTGGGGGCCCTGCTGCCAGGCAGGACACCTGGGCCTTCTCCCCCCCAGCCACCGCAAACGATGGGAAGAAATTTCACTGTCACTGCAGGGAAGCTGGAGTGACAACAAAGCAGGGTGGTAAAACTCTCAGGCCGTGGCAGCCCATCAGTGACCTAGCCTCTCAATTTCACCATCCGTAAAATGGGGACGGTCATTAGTAGCTACCCCGTGGGGGTTTATGACAATTAAACAGCAGGGTTATCTGTAAATCATTAACCACAGTGGCTGGCGCTTAGAAAGCACGGACAAAAACACACAAGGAATACTATTAACTGAAGGGTAAAGGACTGGCGGAGAGAAGCTGTTCAACCAAAAGAGATTGAAGGGGGAAGGGATCAGATAAAGAGGTCAGGGGGACAGCCAACCCCTTTGATAAGAAACTTTCATAATATTGAAATGCAAGTTAGTTGTGTCTATAAAGACCTATGAATATACAAAGGACAACTGCTAAAGCCCAAGGCAGGATGGATTTTGATTGAGCCAGGCAGTAGATCTGGATAGGATGTTCCCAAGGCTCCTGGGTAGGCAAACAGGGCTTCTGCTTCCCGTAGAAATTCAGGAGGGAAGAGAGGGACAAGCAAGGGGCAGGCTGCTTGGTATGCTGCACGCCACATTTGGTTGCACGCTTAGGGGTAACATTCGAGGCATTAACTGTGGGTTCACCCAGCCCTTCTGTACGCAACAGATTTCCCTGCTGCATCCTGAGGACTTTATTCCCTGCCTCCACCCCCCAATCCAACTCAGCCACAACTGAGTTGCTTACTCCATAAGGAAATAAAGCAAAGCCCCCTTATACTCAGCAGGGTGCGAAGTTGAAGATCACAGCTTCCACCAGCTTTGCTCCAAAGAGCCAGGAGCTCCTTGAATTGACATCAAGGCATTCCTCTTACCTGACAAAGACCACCAAACCCTATCAATCACCCAGTTGGCAAGGATGTGTCCTGGGGACAACACCCTTTCCCCAACCAACGGCCAGGACAAAAACCTCCCGGGACAGTGGGGCCCCCAGATCCCTCCAGATCCACTGAAAGCAGACAGGAGCATAAAAATAGGTCTCACCCCGACCAAGGTGGGTCAGCTCAGACCAGCTGGAAATCGCTGCTGAGGGGGGACTTTGAACATGCTTGTTCGAAGGCTGCAACAGGCAGTCCCGTGGACAGACACCCAACAACGGGAAACGAAGGAAGCCAGACCCTGCCACTGCTTGGCTGTCAGCTCATTCCCCCTTTCCCTTTACAAACTGGTGTGCTCTCCTTCTGCCTTCTTAAGAGAGCACACATGGCTTTACAGTCTCCCAACCCAGCTCCACACGATCTCAGTTCAAGTACTGAGCGCTGGCTAACTGGAGTTGTGTGTCTCTAGTTCACATGTTTAAAAGGCAGAAACTGGCCTGAGCCTACGGACTGACGTTGGTTCAGTTTACCCAGGATCCAGCTAGTGGTGAGGGCTGGGGGTGGGATTCACATGGTACAGACAGGGCTGCTTACAGACGCGCACACACACACACACACACCCTTTCTTCCAATGGGGTTGTGAGTGACTTGATACTCAGAGGAGAGACCGGGCATGTCAGGTTCCCAGAATGTATCCACCACAAACCACTCCCAGCCTCATTCAGATTTCACAAGTTCCCTCTGATACATCATTACAGAGTTCTGGAAATCTCCTCTATTCCAGAACACTCTCAGACAGACCGGGAGGGAACGAATGCGTCTTTGTGTCTTCCCTTTCTCCTGGAACCAAATTTTTGGAAACTAGCTCTACAGAAATCCCATTCTGCAAAACCAAGTCTTTTGTAGTTAATTAAATGATGATCTCCCACTTTTGTTTTCACCAAGCCTGTTTTCGCGGGTGGGCTTGTTTAATGTGGGGTACGCCCAGATGGGTATTTCCCCGGCATCAGGGTGTCACGGAAGAAGCCAATTAATTACGGGAGAGTTAACGGTCTCGTCCAGGTTAATAGTGGGGCCAAGCGCCACTTGCCGAGCCTTCAACTCTCCATTAACTCAAATCCCAGTTGTAACTTGCTGCTAGAGACCGGAGTTCTGAGTTTCCTTAATCCACCAGATAGAAGCCACGCAACAGCAGAGGCTGTAAATACGCTGTCGGGGCATGAAGGATAACAACAATAAGGCATTCATATTAGGAGAGGAGATTCATTCATCACGGTTTGTTTACCCTCTCAACAACCCAGTAGATTTGCTGTTGCTGTCTCTGGGGAAGCAGCTGGTGTAAGGAAATCAGACTGCAGGGAAAAGAATGTGAGCTTTGCAGTCATGTGGGACTCGTGTCAAATCCTGGCCAAGGCCCTTCACTTCTTGGAGGGGACAAACCTGTACAGCGGCTCTGATTGGCCAGTGTCCCTGCTCTGACCCTCGCTAGCCTGAATGTCAACCTGCTTCTCTGGTCCTCAGTTTGCCATTCGCAAAATGGGGGAATAATAATACTGATTTCACAGGATAATTGTGAAGGTTACTTGAGATCGCATATGTGAAAGCCCCTTGTATCTCGTAGGTGCTCATTATGTTTGCTTCTTTTACATTATAACAGACTTTTTCAGGTTGGGCTCATCTTCTGTTAAGGTTTCAGAGAGGTTTCTTCTACTAAAGTTTCATGACTGACAAAGGCAAAACAAAGAGAGTTCATGAGGAAAGCCAGACTCCTCATTCTTATGGGAAAATAATTTTCCTCAGGTAGATCCTACCTCAGGCTTGAAAGCCATCCTCTTTTCCAGACCTTTCTCTCAGTGTGGCAGAGGCTTCCCACTGTCCCCTAATATCAGCCCTCCCCCAATTCTTTAATAATAAAAATTCTCACAAACACACCAAGTTGAAGCCAAACATACAGCCAATGAGAGAGAGAGAGAGAGACAACATTTCTGAGCATCCCTTACAGATGACCATGTGGTGAAGTTCTCACCAATGGGATGTGAGAGGAAGTGAACTGTGCACTTACTAAGACTGACGGAGCTTCTCTTCTCCCTTCCCTACTAGCTGGAATGTGAATAAGGGGCTAGTCCACAGGCCTTGACCACAAAGATGAAGACAACACGCTGAGCAACAAAATAGAAGGAACCTGGGTCCCTGCCATGCGACACAGCTGTCCTGGACCACCCACCTACCTCCAGACTATTGCATGAGAAAGAAACACACTTCTGTCTGGTTCCAAACCCCCTACTGGGGTGGTGGGGGGAGTGTCTCTTACTACATCAATTCACTCTACTCCCTAACTCGCAATCTACTCCCTAACTAATACATCTACTTTACCTTCTCGGAATTCATCTTTGCAGCTTGCCTTGAGCAAGAACCGTCTGGAGCCAATATCGGATCTACCTTTAGGATAGACCAGATTTCAAAATCTTGCCCCTTATAAACCAGATCCAGTCCACAAGCATGCTTTGGTTGATTCCTGTAGTGTATTTTTTAAAATTTTAGATTCGCTGTCAACATTTCTAAAATTGAGAAGTTTCACCTGAAAATCTAAATGTTCAGTTTTTCCTGGGAAATCAGAAGGTCTGGCAACCCTGGGACACACTCTTGCTTGGAAAAATCCAGCTGCTAGCCTGCTTCAGTTCATCATGGTCAATGCCTGTCACAGACATTGTTGTGCCCTTGGGTCTTGCCAGTTTGGGGGCCAATCACCTAACTTCCAAGACCTAGAACCCTGGAGCCTGCCTAGCCAGAGGGCTAGAAAGTGAAAGCACTACCACCCTCAAAAGGCCCCAAGCAACAACGGATGGGAGACGATATGTAAACATCACAGCTCCTTATTCCTCAGATCGGATACCTGCAGGACACCTGTCACACTGGCCCCCAGAGTTTGCATCCCAGTTGTCCCCAGGGGAACTCACTCCGTAATGCACCTTTTATCAACCAGCTGCCTTCCCTTCCCTGTCCTGGTTCCCAGTCCCCTCCCAACATTTCCCAGAATCACCTTCCAAATAAACCACCTGCACTCAGCTCCTACTCTCAGAGTCTGCTTCTGGGGCAGCCTAAGTCGCCAGCCCCTCTAGTCTTCCACGCTATAGCAAGCCTTTATCACCATGCACTATCATTTTTCTTTTGGTAAAGAAATACTTATCGGTGTTTCAGCCTTATTGGAAGTGAAAAGAAAAGGAAAGATAGTTCTGGAAGACAATGTGTTTCAGAAAACCATAGGTGAGAGTCTATTTTTGTGGGAGTAAAGAATATTCCTTAACACACAAATACTGGACTGCTTAGTTCACTGACGTTATCTGCCCAACCCTCAGCCACTCGTGTTTGCGATCCCTGGTTTATAGTACTGAGAACTCTTGTTAACATTTAGGAGTCATTAGCCACTGACTGGGAATGAGGCCCTGAGATGAGCTAAGCAGCCATGTGGGAGCGTACTGAGGGAAGAGGCAGGGAGACGCAGAAGTTGCAAGGACCAGAGTTGGGAGGAAGGGCCCAGGGAAACTGAGGCACTCGGGCCAGGCAAAGAGGGCCCAACATGGCATCCGGGGAGGGGCTGGAAGAGAGCTGAAGCCTTTTCCCCAATCCCGTGAAAATCCCTTCCCCCACAGCATCCAAGGGGCTTTGTGCGCACACCCTCCCCCAGAGCTTGGCTCTCCTTATTCCAACACAACTTCTGGGTACGTCTCTCCTGACTTTGCAGTAATTCCTGGAAGGTGGAAGCTATACCTATTCTCTTTTTTATCCCCAGTGCCCAAGAGAGGGCTTGCCTTCCTGTGAATGCCTAATCAGTGTGTCTTAAATTTCTGTGGACCAGCTTGACCCTAGAGTGGGCAATCAGAATTGTTACATAAGCCAGGGGGCGCTGTGATTCAATGTTCACTTCTCAGTTGGGGAGCTGAAAAGGTTTTATGGCCCCGCTGTAGTGAAAAAGAGTAAACTAGCAGGCCCCATACTATTTAAAGCCAGGATCATGGGATTTTTGGAAAACTAGCTATCTATCACCTAGTTTACAGTCTACAGGTTTAAGAATATGGGCTCCAGAGTCAGACTGTCCAGGTTCAAATCCCAGTTCTGCTACCTACTAGCTGTGTGACCTTGGGCAAGTCACTAAACCTCTCTGTGCCTCCTTAAAAGCTGGGAATTAAATGAGCTAATGCATGTAGAGGGTTTTTGCAGTTTGCCTGCACAGAGAAGCACTTAAAATCTATTAGCTCTTATGGAC
>CM053603.1:31712055-31733988 GCA_028646535.1 Procyon lotor
AGTGTGTCAGAGAGAAAGGAAATCTGTGAACTCTCTGAGTGCCCGCTCCTTACTCTGTCTGGGAAGTCAAAGGCTGGTGGTGGAGTTCTCCTGGAAAACGTAGCCATTTCCTTTCCCATCTCAGTTTGAACCACACCACCTTTCTTTTTAATTTTCTTTTTACTCCCTGTGTAAATTGGAGCAGTTGAGTCAGGTCCTGAGGTAGGAGAGGGATATAAAGAATTCTCAGCCCAGTGCAGATCATCAGTGCAGTGAGAGATGCTGTATGTAGGTGGGACTTTCCAGGAAATGTAGAACTAACACCTCCTCAGAGAGTAAAAAACCACTCTCTGCTGTCTTCTAATCTGGCCCAGAGATGTTTGTTCTCGGGCATCATTCACTGACTCAGAAGGGAGAAAACCTCTAGGTTCAAGTGTCCCAGTGCCATTGTCTCTTCTTAGCTATGTGGTCACAAATAAGGCTCCGAGCCTCAGCTTCCTAACCTATGAAATGAGAATAAAAAAATCTGACAGGTTTTAATAACATCTGCCTCATTGAATGACCCCAGAGGGCTCAGGGAGGCCCCAGAAGTGATCCAGTCAGTGAATACGTCAACAGACTCATTCTATCAAGTTGTGGCCTGCAGTGGCACACCTTTGCTCAACAGTGGCCCTCAAGCCCCATCCTCCAGCCCCAAGCAAAGGGACGGATTCTCCTCATGCTTTCTCTTTGCTGACCCCACTGCCCATGCGCTGATCTTGTGTCCAGCTCTGCAGCTTCCATAGCAGGCACTGCGTGAACATGGCGAAATGGAAAGGCCATTGCTGTGGTTTGCACCCCAGGTTGAGAAGCTAGTTTGTTCTTTTGGGAGTAACTCAGCCACCAGGACCTTCACCTTGATTCCAAAATGGAGGAGCTAGGGGCAGATCCTTGGTGCTTCACCAGCCACTTTGTAATATATGTGAACCGTGTCTGAAGGCCAGCTCCGTTCAGAGGATGTGAGTGGGGCTTCTGGAACTGTGCCACTCAGCTTAGGGCTGATACTAGAACACGGCCACTCTGCCAAGTTTTGCAACCACCATTTGAGCCAGTGGGTGTTTCAACACATCGGGACAACCTCAACGAGCCACGCTAGGCTGGTCTTCGAAAGTAGGAGTAAGGAAACCAAGTCTGAGGGCCCACGGGCATCTTTCCAGATGGTGTTTCCAAGGTTGTGTCAGAGTCCCCACAGGGAGGGAGGGCGCCCAGGTCGGCCCTGCCTACACACCCCCTCCACGTGTTAAGTTCAGGGAGGGCAGCCCAACTTCTCAACATTTTAGAAGTGGGACCCTAAATAAGGATGTGTTGGGAAGAGTGGAAAATGGGGTGGACGATTAGGCTCGTGGGTTGCTAAAGCCTGTCTACTTTTTACGTTTGATGACTCCTCCATAGCCGAGAACCTGCGACTGGCATTTTTGTTCTAATGGCTTCAAGGAGAGAAAGTCCTTTCACAGCTGACGTAGGATAAATGGAGCAGCTATTTCTTCATCCTAAGCAATGCAGGTGGTTCTGAGGTAAAAGACTCTTCTTCTGGCGCAGTCGTTAATCGCCCAACTCTTGGTTTCCACTCAGGTTGTGATCTCAGGATGGTGAGATCGAGGTCCACATCGGGCTCTGTGCTCAGGGCTCATCAGGGAGAATGCTTGAGACCCTCTCTCCTTCTCCCTCTGCCCCACCCCATTCTCATTCTCTCTCTAAAATAAATAATAAATAAATAAATAAATCTCTAACAAAAAAAGATACTGCAGAGCAGTGGTACTTCACTTTCGTGTGTACCCAGATCCCTTGGCAGTTTATGAAAAATCTAGATTCCCGAACTCCCACACTCCCTACACTACACTCCCAGGGTAGTGACTTTGAGTTGGGGCTTGGGGACAAGAACAGGGCCTGGTGTCCCCTCTGCCACCTGCAGCTTTGTAACTGAAACTGAGACCACACCAGTTAATCCTCTGTGCCTCGGCCTTCTTGTCAGGGAAGTGAGTATAATCGTGTAGGTAACATACGGTTTGTGAGGATAAAATGAGTTAGTGAGTATGAAGCAAATGTGGCCTATTATTAATATCAGGGTGGAGTCCAGGAAGCCCTGGGGGATGGACAAGCAGCCCTGAGTGATTCAGAAGCAGGAGATCCACAGGCCACACGTGGAGGACCACAGATCTACCAACACGTGGGCCAGCCTTCCTCACCTGCAGGCCACCCCTTTCTCTTTGGTAAGAAACAAGGAGTAAGACACTTGCGTGCCACCAAGCCATCTGTGTGTCCCAAGAGGCTGCAGCTATTTTCCCCTCAAATGGAAATAACTTGGTATTCCAATTAGATGTGTAAAACATGCTAATTACCCGCCCCCCCACTTCAGAAAGGTCAGGGATGGAAAGAAAAAAAAAAAACTATAAATAATACCCAAACCCAGAGAAAATAACTAGTAATGTGTTGTTTCTATGCCTACACACACACACACACACACACACACACACACACACACACAGATTTTTTTTTTTTTCTTTTACCGTAATCACCATTTTCTCTTTAATAATGTGACAGGAGCATCTTGCCACGTGAATAAACATCACCCTGTAACATTCATTTTAATGCTACTCAGTGTTCCGAAGTATGGCCATAATGTGATTCAGCCAAGGCCTAATCGTCAGACGTTCAGGCTATTTCCTTTCTCAAGGGCTGATGATCAACGGTTGCAGGAAGATTCCAGTTGCCCATCTCTGTGGGGTCCTCTCGGTGACAGCGGCCACAGAGAGGGTTGCTGTGTCAGTGTTCCCTACAGTGCTGAATCTCAGAGACCAAATGTCACAGAGTTTACACTCCCAAGTCCACTCTTTGGGCTTCAAATCCACTAATGAGCTCATTAACTGCCAAAGGCCTCGGTCTCCCGTCTGTACAATGCACCCCGCCCCCGCCGGCCCCCAGCAGGGTCTGAGGGAATGTGGGAAGTCTCTGCAGGGGGCCTGGCACCTGGTAGGGCTCAGTCACTTACCAGGCACTTACCAAATATTTAGTGAACAGAAATGTCACTAAATATTGCTATACGTTAGTCAAAACTTAGGGTAAGTTCCTAAGGTCGGAAGGGCTACACTTTTTTTTTTTTTTTTTGGAAGGGCTACACTTTTTAAAGACTTAACTCATGCTATCAAATTGGCCTCCAGAAACGCTGTACCACCTGCAAGATGGAAGAATTCTGGTTTCTCTCGGCCCTCACAAACACAGTTGGGCACTTTCTGAGCTAATTTGGCTCGTTGGTGGGGAGGGCAAGGAACTGTCAAAGCAATTCCCTGAGGCCACATGGATGAGGCTCTGGAGCCCCATCTCTGTAAGGAAGCATGAGATGGCTGGTGCCCCAAGGGGGCAGGAAAGCCTCCACCCTCTCTCGCTCTGTCACCAAACCCCATTAATCTTGCCTGGACACTGGAGTCACGTCTGCCCAAGTGTATCAGCGGAACATTCAGGCAACTCTATCCCGGCCCCTGCAGAGGCCGCCCCAGCCCTGGGCTGGCTCTGTCTCTCCATGCATCTGGAACCCAGCGGGGACTGTGGCCCGGCTGTGATGCTTTCTGGTGTCTCCTGGCGCTGCGGCCTGGGCCTCCTTCCATGGTCTTCCTCCTCCCTCAGCTGGGACCAGCTGGTCTGTTTTTCAGCCGCCAGTGGCTAATTCCAGGATTACACTTTCTAAGTTGATGAAATGTAATATCCACAGTGTAAAAGCCTTAGACCTGCTCCCAGCAGTGAAGCATGGCACATTTCTCCGGGGACTGAAGATCACGTTAAGACCATGGTGAGCAGGGTCTCCACTGCTAAACCCTTTCACGACACATGGTCCCGGGAAAGTGAGGGAAAATTCTGGCCAAGAGGGATGAACTTTATTACGACATGTTCTTGGTTCCCAAGGAATTAGAGAATCTGCTCTGAGTCACGTTTCCTTAAAGTGTGGAGAAAAGGCAGAGGGACATTTCTCCCAGGTGGTATGACTTGCTCTCCCCAAAGTTTTACCCCCAGAGAACATTTAGGAAAGGGGATTTGAAGAACATAGAAAGAAAATGAGCATTTTCAAAAGACGAAGCTATTTTTCATTTCCTGCAAGGACTTGACACCTATCACGAAACAACTTCAACTCACAGAAAGACCTTGTTTAAGGCTGATTTTTAAATTTCTTCCTCTGCTGAAAACAATGACATTTTTCCCAGATTGTTAAAAACAACAACAACAAAAAAACCCAAAAAACAAAAAAACCTACAGGCATTCAGAGAGATCTAAGACAAAGAGATTGTTAGTACCAAAAATAATAATAATGACAGCCATCATTCATTTTTAGGTAATTCCCTATCCGGTTCACCTTCATGAAATCTCTGTAGAGCTAGAGCCCTAAGATGAAGGCTATGTTATCCATATTTCATAGATAAGGAAACCAAGCCTAAGGAGGTAAAACAATTTGATCAAGGTTGGCTACTGTGTTTCTAACCTTCTATGCAAGTATAGATTTTAAAAAGCATACATTATAAGGGTACACATTACCAGCTGGATCGATTTCACCGGATGAACACATCCATGGGACCAACAGCTCAACCGCAGATCTCAAGACACAGACCATCCTGATCAGCCCCCCAGAAGCTCCTCTCCTGTCCCTGTCACTCACTAACCTCCAAAGGCAACCACTGCCCAGACTTACCCCATACACTTGTTTTGCCTGTTCTCAAATGGGCATCAATGGGAACATGCAGGGCTTACTACTCTGTCCATAACTTAGGCCCTGGGGTACCGCATCTGTGGGATTTGCCCAGGTTGTGCATGTGGTTCTGGTGTGTTCGTGCTGGTGGCACATAGTATTCCACGGCATGGCTCTTGGTTGCAGAGCCAAGCATCTGAGTATTTGCCAGCTGGTGGCTCTTACGAATGGTGTGGCTAGGAACATTCCTGAGCATACCTTCTGGTGCACGGGTGTGTGCACGTATCCATTTCTGCTTTCCAAAGTGGCTAGACCCATTGACACTCCCACCACTGGTTAGGAGGGTTCCAGGTGCTTTACTGGAACTTTACTGGATCTCCTCAGGGAGATCGGGAATTGGCTCTCGTTTTTGTTCTAGACATTCTGCTGGGTGGATGTCAGATAATTTTTGAGACAGGCGCCGAGCATCAGACCCAAACATGTCTAGAACCGTGCCTAGCCTAGTGCTGGGCACTTGGAGGGTGCTGAAGGGTTAGCTGTTGAATTAAGGAATGACCCCCAAATGATCGGGGTGGATTCTTTATAAGTTTTTAAGAAGATTTTATTTCTTCATTTTTGTGAGAAAGAGACAGAGAGAGTATGAGCCTGAGCACACAAGCCAGCGCAGAGGGAGAATGAGAAGCAGGCTCCCCACTGAGTAGGGAGCCCAACAAAGGGCTCAGCTGGATCCCAGGACCCTGAGATCATGACCTGAGCCAAAGGCGGACACTTAACTGAGCCGCCCACACACCCTTGCAGTGTCTTTTCAACGGTATTCTGCTACCGCCTCTCCCTCAGTCCCAGCCTCCCGCCGACCCCAGGCCCTGCCTTCCCTGAAACTACCCAGCAAAACGGCCTGACAGAACACCTTCTTAGAGACTTAGAGTCATTCGTCAAAGGAGGCCAGGGCAGGCTGTGAATTGCCTCAGGAGGACGCAGACACAGTCTTGGGGGCTGGGGTCCCAGGCCGCAGGTCCCAGGCAAACACCCCAGGTCCCCTCCTACAGCCAGAAGTCAGCAGCAACTGTTCCCCTCAAAGAACAGTCCCTGGAGGAAAGAGAGGAAGAAAACCAAGAAGGCAGCTGTGCCGACAGCCCCACACATGGGCACTAACACATCAGACAGGAGTGGGGGGCGGGAGCGTTCTGTGCGCTAAAGACAGAGAAGGGTCTCTCAATTCCCTAGCAAACGACATGGGTCCAATAGGGCAATTCTTTCAGAGGAAACCAAATAAATGACGGTTCCCATTTTAAATACCTTCCCGAGAACGGGATTAAGTATGATTATGATAATTCTATTTATTGGGGAAAATAGACAGCTGCCCAAGGCCCACTGCCCTCAAATGCACGTGGGCTGCACTCTTCCCTTGGCCGCTGCTGGCAACGTCCCGCTGGCAATGTCTGCGAAGGGACCGGTAGCAGCGAGAGCATTTGTGAGCGTTCACTAGATCCTAGACCCTGCCGCAAGCACCTTGCTGGAGTTGCCTCAGTGAACGTTCGCTAAGCTCCTCCAAGGCAGGGACGTTCCTGTCCACATTTAAAGTGGACTGCACGGAAGCTTGGGGAGGTGATAGCTGAAGATCACACTGCTAGTTAGCAAGTGGTAAAGGAGGGACGTGAACCCCGATGCTCCAGCCATCCGCTTCTGAGTAACCAATGACCCCCAAAACATAACAGTTCAAACAACAACCATGCGGGCAGGGCTCTGCTCCGTGCCGTGTAGACTGGGGTCACTTTGGGTATCTCACTGGTGGAGGGGTTCGTCTGGGGGTTCCAAGATGGCTTCTCTCGTGTAACCGGTACCTTGGCAGGAAGGGAGGCTGGGCGGCTCAGGGGAGACTGTCACCAGAGGGAAGAGGTGTGATCTCTCCAGAGAAGCCATCTCAGGGTAAGGGAGCCCCAACAGGGTAGCTCAGGGCTCCATGTGGAAGCTGCCTGAGGCCTGGGCCCACAGCAGGCACAGCATCGCTTCAAGCCTGTCAGAGAGCCCAGTCAGACCCAAGGCAGGGACACAGATGTGACCTCACAGGGGGAGGAATATCACCGAGTTTCTTCTGTCTACCATACTTTTGTCTTAGTTGGGTTCCAGAGCCCTGAGCCATATCCATGAACAGATACTGTTTGACTGGTTATTGTTGGGTGTCTCCTTGGTGCGTGGCATTTTACTCACTTCCTAAAAGAGAGAGAAGAAGAAAGAGGAGGAGGGGAGAAGAAGATGGGGAGGGGGAGGAGAGGAAGGAGGAAGAGAAAGGAAGGGAGGGGAGAGGTGAGTACAGAAGAAGCCATGGAAGGGAAGTTAGGAGACAAGCATTTCTTTCATTCTATAGATGAAAAAACTGAAGGTCAGAGAAGTGCGTGCCTTGTCTAAGGTCACATGGCTCATGAGGGCAAAAGTCAGATTTGAAACCTCCCTGCTTTCCCTCCTTCATACTTTCTTCCTTCTGGGCCCATGAATGCTCCCCCCTGGGAAGCCTGCAGCCATACATTTCCCAGCTCCCAAATACAGCCCTTGACCCTTCACTTCTGACTGAAAAAACCCCGGTTTCTCTAGGAAACCCCGGTTTCTCTCTCTAGCAGAGGCTGCCCTAAATGGGGCGCTAACAGAGTGGCCTTCCCCCCGTGGCTGCTCTGGTTTGTTCAAGGGGAGATGATGCATCACAGGCCAGAGAGGATTTTCCTCCATCTGTCCACCCTTCAGGCCCGGTTCCCTCCGAACTGCTTCAGAGAGATACCAGAACTAGGGGAGCCACTCAGAGACCAAAAACACATGTATCCAGGTGGGTCTCCAGCGCTGTGGGCCACTTTAAGGATGTGCATGCGGAACCCAGAAAACCGCTGACAAGTCCAGGGAGCTGCCTGGATGAGATCTCTCATCCCTCACACCCTGACAAAACACAGGAGCTGCTGTGACGCGCCAATGCTGCTTATTGCTATAATGTGTCAGCGTGGGTAACAGAAAGCAGGCAAGGAAGACTTAATTATAAAAAGGAATCTTTTCAAGACACTTTAATTCCCTCTTTTTTTTTTTTTGGTCCTGACAAGAGCTCACGCACATACTCAAAAATGTGAATCTAGTTTAATTTGGGGCTCTCAAAATTATTCTTAATGGGATTTCTTAATATCCCTTGGTTCGATCTTAGAATTCCAAAAATTTCTGGCTGAGGTTTTGTTTTGCTGGAAGCAATGTAGTGAGGAGGTTGAACGTGGGGGTTCTAGAGACATCCTGCCTGCCTTCCATTCCTGCCCCCACGCCTCAGTGGCTGGGAGGCCCTGGGTAAGTCAGGCCCGGGCTCAATTAAATCAGGTATAAAATGGAGAGACAAGCAGAACGTCCCTCCCAGGGCTGCCGTGAAGACAAGAGGCAAATATGAAAACAGCTAAATATAATACCGAGTGCTTATCTACTTCGTGTTCATGTTTACCAAATATCAGATATTTCCTTATTGTTATTATTAAGTAGCCCAAAGAGTTCAAACATCTAAGGGGTCACATACACGATCTGGACAGGTACATATCTAAGTGTAAAATGACCAGGTATATATGTCTCTGCCCATCACTCTAAAACATTTGA
Source organism: Procyon lotor (assembly GCA_028646535.1). NCBI lineage: Eukaryota > Metazoa > Chordata > Mammalia > Carnivora > Procyonidae > Procyon > Procyon lotor. Next base: position 31,720,355 of record CM053603.1, read on the forward strand.
ATTATTCTAAGAGTAATTTGTTTATTCTAGAAAAAAATTTTAATACAGAAAAGCAGAAGGAAAAAATATCCACCACCTATTATCTAAGGACCTGCAGAAAAACATCTTTCAACATTTTGGCCAATATACTTCCAGGGCTGTTTAGTGCACAGAAATATATTTAATTCTTTTTTCGTAAAATACTTGCTTTCTTCTAAGTTGCCATACTCACTGGTGATATATCATAAATATAGTCACGTGTCATCCCTAGACAAGATCCTGTGAAACTGCTACGTAGACTTCCATGTCCTGAATATATGGCTATTCATTTAACTGATCCCCTGCTGTTGGACATGTAGGTTACTTTCATTATTTTTGCAATATTAAAAACAACACTAAAATGAACATTTTTGAAATAAGATATTATGCACTTCCATGGTCTATTTCCTTTGGATAAAATCCTAGAAACAGAATTTCTAGGTCAAAAGTTCTACACATTTTTTAGGATTTATGTAGGACATTGTACCCTCCAGAAAGGGCACATCACTCCCCCCAGTGGTAAATGGATAGTTCTTTCCCTTTTATTTACCACCGCGGAGCATTTTGTTCAATTCTTCCAACAATTTTTATTGAGCACCTACTGTTTTCCAAGCACTGCTAAAAATGACTAAAACAAATCCTTTTCTGCCTATGCTCCATCTTCACAGATTGCATATATGGAACTCTGGGGCTCTGGTTTCAGTGTGGCCCCCGTCTCTCTCTACTTGCCTGTCAGAGAAATGGACAGTCTCGCAAGTGGAGCAGGGCTCCACATTCCACAGACATTCTCAGTCTCTGGGAATGTGAAGAGCCCATTCTTTTGTCCTTCCGCCAGGAACGCACTAGTTCTAAGACCTCTTACCCACCCCTCTTGTGTTCTCTGTGCCTTCGTCTGTTCTTCGAATTTAAGCCTTCTCCCTAAATGTGAGGCAAGAGCTTACAACCCAGACAGGAAGAGGACTCCAATGAATGAGTCTTGATAACCCGGCTCTCTGACGGAGGACGCTGAGGCTGGGTTTGAGATCATTTGAAAGAAAGCTGTGACTGATTAGTGATGTCTGCTGCAGACACAGGAACAGAGGAAAATGGTATGTGTGCCTATCGATTCTGTTATTTACTCCATCTCCGGACTTTGGCTGTCCTTAGGTCAGATCCTGCTGGATTCATGTGCCCTTTCCCTGTACTTCTGCTCTCTTTTGCTCCTTTCTTCTTCATGCTCTCCGTGGTTCACTTTCTCTTTCTTTGCTTCCGTACTTCACATACACTTCTCATCTCTAAATAGCTTTCTACAGACTACATCCTCGTTGTACTTAGCTTGCCAAGAGAGCTCTCTATTGCTCTCTCTCTCTCTCTCTCACTCCTTTGGTCTCTCTTTCTTCCTCTACCTTTCTGTTCCTACAGATCCTCCACTAAGTTTACCTCTCTGTGTTACCAGAAACTGCTGGTGGTAAACAGTACACCCTAGGCCAACAGCACATAATTGACAGACTGACCACAGGAGGGGTCAGTTTCCCTCAGGAAGCCCACTGTTTGGGAAGGAGGGGCGGGGGCCCCTGAGAGAGGCCCCAGAAAGCCACCTTATAGGAAACAAAGCACAGCATGTACGGTGCCTTGCTCACATCAAAGCATTGCCTGACTGACTGCCTCACAAGTTCCTAGAGACTGGTAAAATGTCACTTGTAGGATCCACTCCATGCTGCCCCAGGCCTATGGATAGCACTGAAACACAGCTTGATGGGGTTAACAGTCTCTGAGCATAGTATTACATTTCCCATAAATGGATGGTATCCCCTTACGGAGCTCTAACTATGGATCAGACATTGTGCTGAAAGGTCTGCACGCATCATCTTATTGATTCTTCACATTAATTTGGAATTTGGTTGCCAGTATTATCCCTATTTTACAGAAGAGAAAGCTGAGGCTCAGGAGTCGAAGTAACTTGCCCAAATCTCTCTGCCAGGGAATGGAGGGGCCTCCAACTGGGTCTGTGCAGCTCCACACCATCTATTAATCAATACCATAGACACCGATCCCTGGGTGGGGTGGGGGAGGGAAGCAGGCGCAAGATGTCCCCCATCCATCCCAGTGCCCCAGAGAACTCAGAAATGAGGAAGACAAAATCACCATCCGGGAGTTAAACCATATAGTCAGTCCATACAAGATCAGATCAGCAGAGGCAAGGTGTTTCTAAAGGATACTATTACATCTAGGTCTATAGGAATGAAAGTATTTGCATATTTCAAGAAAAATTTAAAGAAAACCAAATTGTGTCCCTTTGAAGGAAGCTTAGCGACTAGTGGAAGCCTTCAAAAAGGATTTGAAAAAAAAGAGGATTTAAAGGACACCCATCGAAGCACCACCCAGGGCAGGGGTGGGTATGCCCAGTCTGCTTGGCCCAGCGGCTGACCACTGGGCTACTCGTTCCCTAGCCCTCTATTCAGAGCTCCTGCTGTGTGCCAGCCAGTGTGCTGGGCCCTGTTTTGGCACTCGCAGAGCTGAGGTCCTCCTGGGGAGGCAGCTTTGCGGTGAACTAATGAAGTCTGAGCAGCAGGGCCCTCCAAGAGCCCTCACGGTGCGTTTGTGCGACCACCCGGTTTTGTGAAGTGTGCCAGTGTAAGACACGGCAACAGCCTTCAGGGAAGGCCACCGTCTCCACTTCAATTTCCTCTCTGCATCGAACATGAACAGTCCCATCTGTGCCGACTTAGTTTGGTCCCCTGGGAAGCAACTCTCAGGACAAGGACGACGGCACACTTGGGTTCCTTGGGAGGTGCAGGAGACCGTGGCCGGCAAGTGGGAAAGGCGACCACCGAGGGCAGTCGGCCAACCCGGGCCGGCTCCCTGGGCAAGCACCTGGAGCTTAATCCCATGGGGGCCTTTGGGGGCGAGGCTGTTTTAAAGTATAGGTTTTATTATTATTTAGGTATGGAAGGCAGCAGATCAGCAGACGACTGCCATTGAAAAGACAGCTTGTCACCCAAAGTTCGCAAGAGGACAGGGCCCATCACGCCGTGATGGGCCACACAAGGAAGTACCAGCTTCGGGCAGGAGGCGAGGATGGGGAACTGTGCAGAGCCTGTACTGTGCTTTCTGCAGGGACGAAAGGGGGAGGCAGGATGAGCAGGCTTCTGCCGGGCCGGTTTGAGTAATCCTGGCGGGTTCTGGGACTTAGGGCTGTCCGTAGTTGTCCAGTACCTGGTCCTCAGGGGGTGAGGGCACGTGGAGAATGGAGAGTGGCCTGGAGTGTCAGAACCCAGTAAAAGAGGTGATTGAGGGTATAAGCTCCGGACTGTTTGGTCTGTGTTTGAAAGACACACTCCAGGGTGAGTTTTTTTTCACTATTTGGCTAATCCTGGGAGGGCCAATCCCACCAGGGTCAGCGAGGTCCCAGAAGTCAAAACAAGGGGAGCACAGAAAATAAAGACATGGCTAACGCACAGGGTACAAACTGGACTGCAGAGCTGTCCCACCTCAGGAGCGAGGCAGCCCCTGGCTAAGGGCTTTCGGGGTAGTGGGGGTGGGGGGGTATTTCACTAGCACTCCCGGTGGGCAAGTTTGTTTAGAGAAAGAAAGAGGTCCTGGCAGCGGAAACGGCTAGAATGTACGGAAATGCCAAGACCTGTGGGACGTGGGCAGGACACCAGCAGCCCTGCTCCCTGCACCTAATTTTATACTCATAACTGTATATTCTTTGTTATCAGGAAGCCCTCCAACGTGGTCTAAACGTTGGACTCTACAAAAGTGGGTCTGTCCCTGTGGGAGACAATCAATACCGATTGTCATGGGCTGATTTGCGTCCCCAGACAGATTTGAATATTGAAGGCCCAACCTGCAGCACCTCAGAATGCAACCGTGTTTGGAGAGGGGGTCTTTAAGGAGGCAATCAAGTTGGGCACCTGGGTGGCTCAGTCGTTAAGCGTCTGCCTTCGGCCCAGGTCAGATCCCAGAGACCTGGGATCGAGCCCCGCATCGGGCTCCCCGCTCGGCAGGAAGCCTGCTTCTCCCGCTACCACTCCCTCTGCTTGTGTTCCCTCTCTCACTGTGTTTCTCTCTGACAAATAAATAAAATCTTTAAAAAAAAAAAAAAAAGGAGGCAATCAAGTTAACATGAGGTCATGAGGGTGGGTCTTAATCCAATATGACTTCGTCCTGATAAGAGATGAGCACAGAGACACACACGGAGGGAAGGCCATGTGCAAGCCAAGCAGAGACCGCACAAGAAACTAACCCTGCCAGCACCCTGACCTTGGCCTTCTAGCAGCTCCCCAGAACTGAGACGAAATACATTTCTACTGTTGAAGTCACCCAGCCTGTGGTATGTGGTTACGGTAGCCTGAGCAAACCACCGAACTCATGAAGATGTGACAAGCGGGTAACCGCACACGTTGGCATCTAGGACCCTCCCTTCTGCAGTGGCCGTGGGGCTAGTCGACTTCCCACAGGGCAGGCCCAGGCGGGATGCAGGCTACGGCACTCTGGAAGGCTCATGTTCCTTCTACAGAGGTCAGCCGTCCTCAGCTCCAGGGAACTGTTCCCACACCTGCTTGAGCAAGAGAAGCCAGAAATCTGCATTCTGTATGAAAATCTATTTCTAAAAGTTAGTATTGAATTCAAACATTAAAAAAAAACATTCTTCAGGCCAAACAAAACAACTCTACAGGCAGATTAGACGCACGTCCTGAGATTGTGACTCTAGACTGTATTTCGTCCTCCTAGGGAGCTAGCAATTCCCATCCACCGGACGTTTCTATTTCTTCTTGTCACCGAATCACTTGGCATTGGCCTGGGAGCCCAATCAGCCGGGTTAAAAATCCGAACTCTGCCACTAACCAGCTGTGGGAGCTTGAGCAAGTCATGTCGCCTCTTGGGCCTCGGTTTCTCAGCAGGAAAGTGTCTGTCAGCAGGGTAGATGGGCGGTGAGGGTCTGAGGCATGGTCAGCGAATGGCCAGGTGTGCAGCAGGTGTCCAGGAAGTGAAAGCTCTGTAGATCACACTCATTGGTTCGCTTGGTTGGCTGTTGTCGGCCCCCCAGGAAAGCTGCAACAGGCAGGACGGAGTTTCGGAGCCCATGGGGCCTGCAATAGCTGAATCGCAAGGTAAACATCTCCGGGTCATGACCTTGTCAGGCTGCGTGCTGTCCTCTCCTAGGGATGACCTGACCTTGAGACACTCTCCTTTCCGGCGTCTGCGTGCTGAAATAAAGCACGGCTGATTTGGTCTTAAAGGGTCCATAACACTGAGGGCTAAAGGCAGGCCCTTTGTCCCTGATAAAATATTCTTTAGAACAGATACCTTGACCACTCACTTCCCCAGCATTGGGTCATGGTGTCTTGGGGCTCCAGAAGGCATCCCGGGGTCTGCTGCTGGACTCACTGTATCACACACATTCATTTTTAATTCCCACCCAGATGTGTAAAGATGGGGAGATACTGCCAAACATCAGTCTTGGGAAATGAGACCCAAATGAAGCTAATTCTGTCCACCCAGACCCATTCTCGCAGGAGCGCCAGAAGAGCTGACAGAGCCTGCGTCTTCCTTTGCTTGTAATTCCCGTAAAGTAAACCTGATCCTCAGCGCATGGGTCAATCTGAGAAGACAGACAACCCCGCAGCTTCACCAGCAAGTTTTTACAGGAATCTGCAGAATATTCTTGTTGAGCATTTGTCTGCTTGAGGGGAGACCGCACAGCCAGGCTTTGGAACACAGTGGCAACCCTAGCTTGATTATATCCTAGCCGGGTGAGGACTTTCAGCCAACTACTTAACTCTGAAACTTGGTTTTCTTATCTGTGAAATGAGCCAACAGTAATACCCATCTCATCCATAAGGTAAGTGGAATAAACAAGAGAATGTGAAAGGCTTAATGCAGGGCTGCCCTTGGTTGGGGACATTTGCTGACAGTGGGGAAAGGAGTGGTTCTTCATGGAAATTAGGGGGTAGCTTGCACAAGTCTGAGTAGATTCCAGAAATGCTTGACAAAAGAGCGACTTCTCCATGCCTCAATTTCCCCTTCTGTAAAATGGGAATTATTGTAGTGTCATAACCGAATACCACAGACTGGGGTAGCTTAAACAACAGAAATTTATTTTCTCACCGTTCTGGAGGCTGGAAGTCTCAGATCAGGGTGTCTGTCAGCCTGGCTGGGTTCTGGTGAGAGCTCTCTTCCTGGCTCAAAGATGACTACTTTCCTGCTGTGGCCTTTCCTATGGCCTTTCCTACATGCACACATGTGGAAATAAGGATCTTGTTTCTTCCTCTTTTCAGAAGGGCACTAATCTCACATGGGCACCCCACTCTCATAACCTAATTGAGCCCTAATTCCTTCCCACAGACTCCATACCTGAATTCCATTCGAGGTTACATCAACATGAATTTTTGGGGGGACATAATTTGGTCCATAGCTGCTAGCATCCACCCTATTCAGTTAATGTGAGAATTAAAAGATAATGCTGTAACATTCTTATAATATTTGGCCCCTATTAAGTACCAGTTAATAAATAGTAGCTTATAGGTTATACATTTTTTTTTAACTTAAGTACAATGGAATTCACCTATTTTAAGTATAGCTCTTGATGAATTTCGGTAATTCTGTGCATCGGTGTCGTCCGCACCACAATCAGGATACAGAGAGCATCTTCGCCACAGAAGCACCTTCCAGGCCCTTCGTAGCTGGGCTTCTCCCAGGACTCCCAGGCCAGGCAACCACTAATCTGCTTCATGTCACTAAAGTTTTGTCTTTTTAAAGAATCTCATAGAAATGGAATCACAAAGTGCTTCATCTTTTGTGTTTAACTTCTTGCACTTCGCATAAGGATTTTGAAATTCATTAGTGTTGTTCTTGTGTATTGATATTTTGTTCCTTTATATTGACAAGTAGTATTCTATTGCAGGGATAGACCACAGTTTGTTTACCATCCGTCACTGATGGGACTGTTTCTAGTTTTTGGTTATTACGAACGAGCTGCTGAGAGCGATTGTGTACAGTTCTGTATGTGAACATATGTCTTCTCTTTTTTAAATTTTTTTTAAAGATTTTCTTTCTTTCTTTATTTTAGAAAGATTGACAACGAGCCTGGGGAAGAGGCAGAGGCAGACAGAGAAAGAATTTCAAGCAGCTCTGTACTGAGCACAATCTCACAACCCTGAGATCATGACCTGAGCCAAAATCGAGAGTCAGACAGTCAACCGACCAAGCCACCAGGTGTCCCTGAACATGAGCTCTAGATTGTAAGATTTTTATGGCAGTTTCTCTGGTTTATCTCACAGTGTTCCGAAGACGTTTAAAAATTATTTGGACCAATACCTGCTACAACATAAAAACCACACTCTACACGATCCTACTTGTATGGAATGTTGAGAATAGGCAAATGTATAGAGACAAAGCCAATGGGTCATTGCCTGGGACTGGGATACTAGGGGAAGATGAATGCCTGTTCATAGGTGTTGGGTTTCTTTTCAAAGTCATGAAATGTTCTAAAACTGGTGGTAGTTATGGATGTACAACTCTGAATATGCCAAAAACCACTGAACTGCACACTTTAATGGGTGAATAGTATGCTGTGTGAATTCTATTTCAATAAAGCTGTTAAAAATTATTGGTTAAATGAATGAACGATTAAATAATTGGATGATTCCATGTATGAATGAATATTCTTGTTTCCTGACTGTTTAATGACTCCAATACCCTTTGGTATTTATTTGTAATTCAGCACACGTATTGGATATCTAGTAAGTGCCAGATATGGTGCTAGGGGCAGAGGGCTCAGAGACAGGCGAGACAAGGGATCCGTCGTCTCAAAGACACACACTTGAGAGAGGGAGACGGACTCTAATTGCAGCTGTGATTGCTAACCCCGATATATCACTCACAATGCTATGTTCACTAATAGCTAAAGTCTATATTCTAGTTATAAATATATTTCTTACTTCATCTACTCTTCATAGCCACCCTAGAGGAAGATACAAGCCTTATTTGCACTCTTTAGATGGAAACACTGATACAGAGAGGGTAAGTCACTTGCCCAAGGTTACCCAGCTAATAAATGGTGCAGCTGGGACTTGGAGCCCAGGAAGCCTGGCTCAGTGTCCATGGCCCTGACCGCTGTGCCCCACTGCCCATTCAGGGCGACAGGGCTCCATTGGCAAGGGTCTTAGCCACGGCACAGTGGGAGAGCCAAGGGCACTGTCCCATCTCCCCTTGGGTTTGGGTTCTCAGCCCTGCTTCATTCTTTACACTCTCTCCCATCTGGCCAGCCTCTGGCCTTGACCATACCCCACAGACCCCAAGACCTACCTCTGATATCAAGTACTGCCTCATTACCTCTCTGTTTCTATTCCTCTCCCCAAGCAGAATGGAAACCACTTGTTAGGGACTTCATATGTGGAGGCCCTCCCCTACAAGGACACTATGTTTGGATATCGGGCCTTCAAGGAGCTAATTAAGGGTAAGTGAAGTCATCAGGGTGGGGTCCCGATCTAACAGGACTGGTGTCCTTACCAGAAGAGGAAGAGACACAGGAGTGTGGTGCATAGGAGAAAGGCCACTTAAGGACCCAGCCAGAAGCCAGCCATCTGCAAGCCAGGAGGGGAGGCCTCCCCAAAAACCAATGCTGCAGGCACCTTGATCTTAGACTTCCCACCTCCAGAACTAAAAAGTTAATTTCTGCTGTTTAAGTAACCCAGTCTGTGGTCCTGTGTTCTGACAGCCCAAGCAGACTAATACCTCACTACATACCTGCTCCTCTCAGAATGGGAGCGGGCCTAGCCCTGGCGGGGAGAGTCGGACTCTGGAGAGGAGAGGTCTGACACACGGGTCCTGCTTGGAAATCTCACCTGAGAGCAGACACTGGATTGGATCTCCTGTGCTCTGTGGCCACTGGCTCACACATACCTGAGAGCTGACCATAAAATGGTCAACAAGCACCGTCATCATCATAGAGTAAATTACAAGAACTTTTATTAAATAAATTATACTACAAAAAAAGGCAATAAGTACTCAAAAACCAGTCCTTTCTAAGTATTTTACTACAATCATGTATCCACATAGTAGACAAACCACAGAGCGGTGCACAACTGCATGTCTCATCCCAAATGCCTATTCAATGACATCATGCTGGTAGCGTAAGTTAGGTCAAGGCAGGTGTATTTACACCACAGACATCGGCAAACACTTTAACTCAGAGCTTGATCTACGGTTGTGTTGATGGCCTAGACTTATGAAAGCGATTGAGAAAATGTCTATAATTAAGTGCATCGTATCGATAGATGCTACATTGTGAATGGCACAAAAATCAAGGGCAAGTTCTTGCAGTATTCGAACACTGCTATCCAGCTCAGCAAAGAAGTCACCCAGGACACTGATGAAAACAAATGTCTTCACTGTTTCATTTCCATCTTACTCTTTAACATAAGCAAAATCATCAACCCATATTCATCTTGGAGCTGCATCCATTTGTCAGTTGCAACTGCTGGTTGGATACCGATATGGGTGCTGGGCAAACATCACCAAAAGCATTTTGTGAAAATCATCAGGCTATGTGGAATGTATAATAGTGTCTGTTTAATTTATGTGAAATTGTATAGTGAATTTATACACCATGATTGGATAGAATATTATATTTATTTGTACTAAATTGCTTAGTATACATCACTGATATTAGTAAAATGTATAATAAATAGGCACTACATGTGAGTTTGTATAAACATATCTATACTTTGGTGGGGAGAGGCATGTATTAAGCATTGAACGTTCAGTAGCACATTGCTGTGTCAAATCCTCCTTACTGGAGGAGACTGAGGCCCAGGGAGTGGAGCATCCGCCCCATGTCCCACACCAGGGCTCCCGGGCCCCTACCCATGCTGCTGTTCCACCCCATCATGGCACCCCACACAGCTGTGGAAAAGGCAATCAAGTGAGACACTAGTAGTCCCTGGGATTCCATCATTTCTATGTGTTCCTGAAATCCTCTTGGTGCCACACAAATAGCTAAGTCATAAATCCTAGGAGGTGCATAATTTCATTATTCTTATTATCCTTAATTAAAATAACGCTGAGCCTGGGTTAGTGATTAACTTTCTCTCTACCTCCCTCAGCCTCCCATTAGGGTAATTTGTTTCTGAACCCTCGGAACAAACACAGGCAAAGATTTTGTTTTTCCTCCGGCTATTTTGGTTATTTTTTAGGTGTTTTTTTTTTTCTATTTCTTTTTCTTTTTGTTACCCCTCAAGGATGGCAAATTTACTTGTCAAACTTGTTCATCTTATTCCTCGAGATGAACCTTACTTGAGAAAATGGAAAGGAAGGAAGGGCGGACAGAGCTTAGGTCAAAAACAGTTCTGACACCATTTAGGAAATGAAGAGGTCAGCCACACAGTGGAAAAATAAAAGGCCATTTGCATTACATATATCTGACAAAACAATTATCATATGAAAAGAATTCTTTAATCTCAAAACTAGTAAGACAATCATTAATTAGACAAAATTAATAAGACAACCTCAAAACTAATAATAAGACAATTCAGTTATAAATGGGCAAAAGATTTGAACAAACACTTCACCAAAGAAGATGTACTATTGCCCAAAAGGCACATGAAAAATTTTCAATATCATTAATCATCTGGAAAATGAAAAATCACACCACCATGCTTTGGGGAGACCATGCTGGACACCCACTTCAATGCTTGCAGCTAAAGAGTTTAATTTCAAGGTAAAATGACCAGCCATACTAAATGTCAGTGAGGGTAGGGAACAAAAAAAAATCTCCTGTATCGTTGGTGAGAATGCAAAGTGGTACAAACACTTTGGGAACCAGGTGGTCATTTCTCATTGTATTAAACAGAGTGAGCATACAATTGCAGCAATTTCACTTCTAGGGGTTTACCCAAGAGAAATGAAGACATACGTCCACATCCACATGAAACTTGTACCTCAATGTCCACAGAAGCTTTATTTCTAAGAGCCAAAACAACCCACGTGTTCATCAACAAGCAAATGGATGAAGACATTGTGGTGTAATCATTCAATCGAATACTACTCAGCACTAAGAAAAGGAATAAACTGTCGATCCACACAGCAACATGGACATATCTCTAATAATTATTATGCTAAGCAAAAGAGCATATTTAAGTACCTGCTGTATGATTCCACTTTATACCACATTCTAGAAAAAGCAAAAGGATACAGACAGAAAACATGAGGGACTCCCAGGGGCTGGAGGGAACAGACTACAGAGCAGCCCAGGATAGTGTTACCAGAGGAGGGTAAGCTTGCACACCTTGCCTGGGTGACGGGTACATGGGTGGATCCACTGGTCCACTGGACGTCAAGTATGGGCCTATTCTGTTACATGAAATTTATCCCTCAACAAAATGGATTTTAAAAATACTAGCTGGGTAACCTTGGGCAAGTTATTTTACTCTTTTGGGAATCAGTTTCCTCATCTATAAAGTGGTGATAATGACAATTGTTACAAGAATTAAAGAAAATATATGCAAACACTTAGAACATGGGTGTGCACAATATTGGCTTGCTTTCTTTGTTGGTTTTTGATTTTCATTAAAGTATAAATGGCCATATAATAGGTATTCATTCATTCATCCATTCAATAAATATTTAATAAGTACCTACTACATTCTAGGTGTTGTTCTAAGCACTAGAAATACACCAGTAAACAAAAGAAAGAAACGAAGACCCTTGCCTTCTTGATATTTAAATTCTATTAAGGGAAAACAAATAATAAATAATAAAGATAAATAAATTATCTATTTAGTTAGAAGTTAATAAATGCTGTGGAGGGAAAAAGAAAAAATAGAATAGGATGATAGGCAAGATTACTGAGTCAGGGCTCACGCAGTTTGCAATACTTTTTTAAGATTTATTTATTTGAGAAAAAAAAGAGAGGGAAAGATAGAGCATGTGCAGGAGGGGCAGAGGGAGAGGGAGAGAGAATCTCAGGTACACTCTACAGTGAGCCCAGAGCCAGACACGGGGCTCGATCTCACGAACCCAAAGATCACAACCTGAGCCAAAATCAAGAATCAGATGCTTAACCGACTGCGCCACCCAGGGGCTCCACAGGTTGCAATTTTAAGTAGTACAGCCAGTGGAGGTTTTTCTGAGTAGATGATGTTGGAGGAAAAACTTGAAGGGTACATCCTTACAAGACAAAGGAAGATATACAAGCAGAGAGGAAGGGAAGGAGGAATCATAATTTCCCCATGTAATTATTTGTCAGTTGCCTAAAACTGATGAGCATTCATTCTACAGCATAGGGTTGGGGAAGGGTGATGCTCTTTCTACTGTATCAGTTTGAACACACTGCCGTATAAACACTGAGAAGGCGACAACAGAAGTGAAGAATGTTTACAAATCACAGGCAGGCCTGTGGGCACACTGACTCCCAAACACTTAGATTCAGAAGTCCCCTGGGCCACCTACCAGCTACCAGACCTCTGGGTGGGCCTTCCAGCTCTCAGAGCGGTAACAGTCCCCGAGGAGTGCAAGAAGGATTAAAGGCGCTACCACAGGTAAGGTCCTAGCCTCACTGCCGGCGCCTTTCCCCCTGAGAACCCATCTGGATCGGTGATGCTGCAGCACCTTGCGTGACGCCCCTCCCATCTGACCACCGATGCTCCAGAAACCCCAATTACTCTTCTGCTCTCTGCGGTGCCAATACCGCTTGCCCGACTTGCCAATTAGCATGTGTAATTTCAACACTTCTCCAACTAGATGATTTTAAATTCATATTCAATAATTTATGGAAATGAATGCTGGTATTTTCCCCTCCTTTTTTTTTTTAAAGCACTTTAAAGAGATGGCCCCATATTCTGACACTTGACACAGTTGATGAACAATGTGCCTGGTGGCAGAGTGGTGCCACTTCTGCTGGAGCTCGGCCTCCCGGGGAGACCCCGGAGAAAAGAAAGCTTTCTAAAACATTTCAATTGTAAGTGGAGTTCATTAGTTTAGATCTCATTACAATAAATTATTATCCATGGCTTTAAATCTTAACCAAATGGACACCGTGATGATTAGCATCTCCTCTGTTTGTAGAAGGACCCTATAATAAACCTACACTTGATGATAACAACAGCAGATTGGTCCTCAACCAAACCAGTTATTTGTCCCAAAAGGGAAAGCCCCCCCGTCTGACAAAAAAATAGGAGCTGGTCTCTTAATTTTCTCAGAAGAACACTAGCACTGCGTCCCCAGGCAAATGTGATGTTGGCAATTGCCAGCTTCAAATCCTCCACGTTCTCATCACTCTTGGGTGAAAGTCCTGTCAAAGAATAACGTTCTAAGGAGAAAAGTCCAACTCCTTTTTCCCAGTTTTACTGAGAGGTAGTTGACTTTATTTTTTTTTCCCCAAATATGTTTATTTTATTTTTTCAATGTTACAAGATTTATGTTCATGCACCACATCCAGTGCTCCATGCAATACGTGCTCTCATCAATACCCACCACCAGGCTCGTCCAACCCCCCCTCACCCCTCCTAAACCCTCAGTTTGTTGCTCAGAGTCCACAGTCTCTCATGGTTCATCTCCCCGTCTGGTTTCCCCCCATTCACCTTTCCCTTCCTTCTCACAATGCCTTCCATGTTTTTCTTTATGCTCAGCAC
>CM053603.1:31734488-31816599 GCA_028646535.1 Procyon lotor
CTTTGACAAAACAGGAAAAAATATTCAGTGGAAAAAAGACAGTCTCTTCAATAAATGGTGCTGGGAAAATTGGACAGCTATATGTAGAAGAATGAAACTTGACCATTCTCTTACACCAGACACGAAGATAAACTCGAAATGGATAAAAGACCTCAAAGTGAGGCAGGAATCTATCAAAACCCTAGAGGAGAACATAGGCAGTAACCTCTTCGACATTGCCACAGCAACTTCTTTCAGGACATGTCTCCACAGACAAAGGAAACAAAAGTGAAATTGAACTTTTGGGACTTCATCAAGGTAGTTGACTTTAGAACACTGTTTTAGTTTAAGGTGTATGACATACTGATTGGATATCTGTATACATTACAAAATCATCCCCACGGTAAGCTGATGTGATGTCATCCAAACCTTATGCATCTTATACCTGAGAGTTTGTGCCTCCTCATCTCCTTCATCCACTTCACCACCCCCCACCTCCTGCCCAGGAGACCATCAGTGGTCTGATCACTGTTTCTCTAAGTCTGCTTCTTTTAGATTCCACATGTAAATGAGGTCATACAGTATTTGCCTTTCTCTGTCTGGATTATTCCACTTAGTGTAAGGCCCTTAAGGTCCATCCATGTTGTCACAGATGGGAGCATTTTCTTCTGTTATGTGGCAGCACCATATTCCACTGTGTGTAATCCAGTTGTGTGCCTATATATACATATATGGTATTTATACATATATACCAGATTCTCTTTATCTGTCCATAAATGGATGGATCCATAAAGAATAAATATGTGTCAAACATTTATTTAACTCATTTGTGAGAGAACGAGGGATATGGTAGAGCTAGTTCAAACAGCATTTGATGGCGGGGTTACAGAAAAGGTGGACAGAAGAAAGTTTTAATTTACTTGCTCATCTCTCAAGTTAGAAACAACACAGACTAAAGTCCTTCAGGGTGGTGAAGTGATAACCACTCGGCCTACCTTCTCCACCAGACAGAAACCACTGGCTTCCCTAAAGGGCGAAAGTCACTTACGCACGTACGCGTGACCTCCCAGACATCCACCCAAGTCCGGTACACAGCAAAATCAAAGGCACAGTCCCACAGAGAATTAAGTCATCCTTGGGAGGGCCTGGTAGGTAATGCTCTAGCCTGATACTGAAAGATTCTATACTCTTCCTTTTTGCCGTATTTCTATGTTTGGGATAATTTTTCCCAAGTTCTAAGTCTTCAACATGGCAGATGAAATTACCTTCTTCCTCTTGCCCCAGCCCCATCTGGTAATGCTACCCTCTGGAGGCCAGGCTGAGGCCACACACACACACACAGCTGCTTCCTTTGATGGAATCACAAACCTCCCCCTCCCCTACTTCTCCTCTACTTAAGGTCTCTGTTAAGTCATTTCCTTAAGGGAATCTTCCTAACCCCCAGGAACTAGGTCAGATCGCCTGTAAACACTCAAAGGCAGCCTTCCATAGGCCTCCCTCTTGGCACTTCTAACAACTTTGGTTAACCACTTCATCACTTCATCGTGTAGTGGTTGGAAGTCTGGCTCCCCGACTGGGATAGAAACCCCCTGAGGGGAAGAGTGGGTCTGCTTTACCCTCGGACACCCGCTGGATACCCGTGGCAGAGCCTGACCCTGAGAGACTAAGGCAGAGGGTAAAGAGGGCAGCAGCACCCTTGGCTCCTAGGCCCATGGTTCTGCTCAGGACCCAGAGGCTCTGCACGTGGGGGTCTCATTGTGCCCAGTCCTGGCCCAAAGCGTGGCTGAGCCCCAGTGTTCCAGAAAGTTCATGTGAGGGCAGGCTAACAGGTCGCAGGCAGACATGGGACCACTCGGCCAAGTTGCCTCCTAGGCTAATGGGAGGAACGTGACTTACCTCCTTGGGCCCATCTCTCCATCTGACATGGGGGCTCCTGAGCAGAATCCAGGAAAGCAGTATATTCCTCCCGGCACAAATTCAGGGTGAAGCTCATGTGATTAGGACTATGACAGATTGCGATGAGACACCACAGGATGATTGAGGGCTTCCTCTAATCACACCAATTGATATAAATTACTACGTCGGCCGCCCTGAGCGGCATCTGTGGGATTTACACCTCATTAGACCAGCGGTGCCAAATGAAGCAACAGGGGTGCGCCCTCCCCTCCGTAGGAGCCGCTTCGGTTCCGGGCCAACACAGTAAACAGAGACTGGAGAGTGACATCAAACGCCTCCAGTGAACAACGAGCGGCAACAGAGCTGGAGGACACAGAAACGAAGAGAGTCCCAGTTCTGTGTTAGGGGGTTTTGATTTGAACTAACTCTTTACACTTCTGCCAGCGTCCTGCTTCTGTGCTTCCCCAGGTGACGTCGAAGCCCCAAGAACAAGCGGAATCGCAGAACCAGGTGGTCTGGGGACAGTGCTGACAAGGACACGATTCTGAGGTGTGGGGAGGCAGCAGTGGCAAGAATTCCGCTTTGCTGGGGACCGTGCCAAGCGTGGCCCGAACCTCCCATCCTTTCCATCGGCCAACCTCAGTAAACCAGCCAGGGAAGAAAAAGCACAGCTGTGTGACAGACCCGGCTCTCAGACAAGCCCCCGGACCCCCGGCCGGGCCCCATCCCCCCTGGCAAGCCTCCCTCCGGAGCCCGGAGACCTCCAGGTGGCCACCTCCCACTCCTGCCAACCCTCGGGAGGGCCACAGGATAAAAACAGGAAGGCGGGAAGCCAGGAAACCTGGATTTCCTTACGGGCTTCCAGAGGCAGAGGGGAGGCAGAGAAAGAGGCAGAAAATGAAGCCAGGTCATGGGAAGAGGCACCCACGGCAGAGCCAGGAACAGATCCCAGACTTGATTATAAGGTCGGGAGGCTTTGTGTCATGATTATGTTTTAGCAGTGCTGAATGTTGTGGGTTTTTCTCTGGAAGCAATCCCAGTTTAGACTGTAGGAGGACAATGTCACAGGTGGATGCCTCAGGGATGGATGGGCACTAAGTCACAGACACTAGCTCAGCGGATTAGGTCCAGCAGGACAGAAGGCAGGCTCATTTAGAGGGTGCCTCGGGAGGACGCTATCCCCACCCTGCTTAGATGCCTTGTCCACGCACCTGCCACCACAGCAGCTCATCGGAAACAACCGTGACCCTAAAGGAGGGCCCTCTGCCACCTGGGACACACAGCCCATCTGCAGGGCTGGTGCAGGAGCCCGGGGGAGCAGCCCTCATGATAACTGAGGGAGCACTGGGATGACTCAGGCAACGTTCTCTACTGGTCCCCAACTGCACCTACAGTGGCAACCATTGTGATGCACACCTGAAGGGTTTGCACCCCTTGCCTGTCTCCCTTACTCCCTCTCAGTGCTTCCTAGGGTTCCCTCCCTGAAGACTTGCTTGCATGCCAGCATGCAGGTTTGCCTCCCGAAAAACCCCAACCAAAGCAGGGCCTCTGTGAACTTAGAAAGGGGCATCCACCTGGTGGATGGGGCCTCAGGGGTGCAGGGCTAGGCAAGCAACTCTTCTCTGGTCTGACAAAGTCCAACACCAGGGGACCGATGGGCATGTAACCCATGGGCCAGATTTCAGCCCCCACCTGACTCCCCTGCTGTGCTTCCCCACCAGACAAAGAAGCCCCGTGGCAGCCATGAAGTGCACATCCAGCACTTCTCTCTTCTCGGCTTAAGGAAGGAACAATTTACCTGGAACAGACAACTCATCTACCTTCGAGGCACATCAGAAATTCCACCAACAGAGTTTTGAGAGTCCGAACATTGCTAGGAATTCGGGGAGCAAGCAGGGTGTGGAAGAAACAAAACAGGGCTCAAATGTGAGTGCTCTGAGCTCAAATTCTGCCTCTGCCACTCTGGGTAGACAGTTTCAACTCTCTGGAATTTCCATTTCTGCAGCTGAAGAAAGCACATGATTGCTGGAGGCATAAGGTTAGGGAGCCAACAGCAAACACACGGGCTCAGACTCAGTCCTCCTCATCCTTCCTGTGCCCCCAGTAACCTGCTGGACTCCCAAAGTGCTCAGGGCCTGACTGAGACCCATAGGGTCCCCGACATCCACAACCTGGTCAGCCCCGCGCTAGTGTTGGATGCTCGCTGCTGTGCCCCAGGTCTTCCTCACCTACATGTCCTGATTTGCACGCGAGTGGCAGACCTCCTTACCTAAGCACAGACCCCGCCAAGCTTATTTCTGCAATCAAGAGAAACAGCCAATAAGCATCATGAGAAACGAGACTCTGGAAGCCTGGAGACCTGGATAGCACCTCCTCCAGGCTCCCCATCCCCTCTCCCCCACGAGGGGTGTTTTATCCACTAGGACACACACACACACACACCACATGGTCACAAAGTCCAGTTCTTGTAAACATGTTAGAGACCAGAAAAGAATAAAAGGTATCAGCTTGAAATATTTAGAAAAATATGCAGACTTAAAATGAATAAGCGTTTAATTAAATGTCTACAAACATTAGGTCCACTTTGTTCACTACTGAGTTTATTTTTCATAAAGATTTTATTACATCTGATAACAATTCATGATTTGGTTACCTTGTTTTGTGTGAACGTCTAAGTCTGCATGATGACTGCTTACAAAACGGAACCAATAGTAAATTAAATGAATTACTATTCATAGTCAAGTATGTTCAAAAGTAAATATGAAAAATTATTTTTAAAAAAAATATAAATATGGGGCGCCTAGTGGCTCAGTGGGTTAAAGCCTCTGCCTTCAACTCAGGTCATGACCTCAGAGTCCTGGGATTGAGCCCTGTTTCTGGCTCTCTGTTCAGCGGGGAGCCTGCTTCCCCCTCTCCCTCTGCCTGCCTCTCTGCCTACTTGTGATCTCTCTCTGTCAAATAAATAAATAAAAATCTTTCTAAAATATATATAAATATAAATTTATCTATCTCCCTACATCTGATATGGGTGCATTATGATATATAATAAACATAATACATAATATATATTACATATTATATATAAACATATATACACAATGATAATGGCACATTATAATGTTTGATATGATATATACTGTAGGGTCAGGTTCTAAAACCAAAAGTAACTAAGGCCATTGAACATCCTAAAGTGATTTGTTACATGGCAATAGTCACAACTGTTATTAGTTCTTAGAGAACTCTTTACTATGATATACAGCCTCTAATGAGGACCCAATTTTTTTTAGCCCTGGATATGCTGATTTGAAAGTCAGCCACAAGACACATACAAATAATTCTGGGTTTATTATTTCAATGGAGGAAAAAGCCATTTTGCCCCTGAGAATTAAGGGACTTGATGACCACCAGCACATATGCCTTCCTCCAGACTCTCGTCCTACAGATGAGCTATCACCTACTTCCTCCAGACATTTCAGGAAGCTGGCTGAGTTCATCGGCAACTTAATCTCTTTTTAAACTTCTCTCTCAGCTTACTGCGTCCCCCCCCCTGGGGAAGCCCCTGGAGTCTCCCCTGAGCAGCCAGCCACACGCGCGAGCTCTTGGGGCCACCCGGCCCTCCAGCCTCGATTCCCAGAGGCTGCATCCTGAGGATGAAGCCGCCCCTGCAAGGCCCATACGCCCCACAAAGCCACTTCTACCCCATCACAGCTCCTGCCAACTTCTGCAGGGCAAAAGATGGGAGGGGCCATTAAACACAGGCCATTAACATAGAGCAAGCCGAGTGGCACCAGGGAAATCCCCTCACAGCGGGCATCTCTTCGACTTTGGTTTTCATGCCACTTCAAGGAGCAAATTGATTTCAAATGCACACTTTAGAGCCTCTTGCTTACCCCATCGTCTCTCCAATTAAGGCAGAAGCCTCAGGGCAGCTGAATCTTCATTATGAGGAACCTACCGGCAGGCCTGGGGTGGAGGTGCCCTGGGCAGCTTCTGGGCCCAGGGAGATGCCAGCAGAACGACTGGAGACAGATGGGTGCTGGGTTTGTCGATGAATAATTCACACCCTCCAAGAGCCCTGCTGATACTTGGCATCAAAGAAGCATTCTCTCTAAGCCCAGCCACTGTGCAGATGGGTGGGGGCCCCCGGGCAGAGGCCAGGACAAGCTTTCGAGGGGGAGTGGGAGGGGAGGTAGTGGGGAAGCCGCATCCACTGATTGCTCTTAAGATCCCCTTCCAGCATCTCCAGCAATAAACAAGCTGCTCTCCCAGGCTGGATGGCAAGGAGTCTTTATCGACTCTGCAAGCCACTCGGCCTGGCTCCTGGAGGGCTGCTGAATGAGACAAGACTGGAACCCCCTCCCACCTCCTTGCAGAAAGCTTTGGTCCTGGATTCCCTCCACCTCCTGGTCCCAACCAGCCCTTAGGAAGTCACTGCCAGTCACATCTCACAGAATCATAAAAATATAGAACTCAATTCAAGAAGCATAGGGTGCCTATGACGTGCCAGGCCCTGCTGTGGTGCCAGGGGATACAGTGTAAACAAAATAACAAACACCCACATTTTCACGGAATTTACATTCTTTTGGACAGAATCACTGTCAATCAGTAAGATCAAGTCTCCTCTGCTGGAAGAAAAGGGAAAAGGGATCAAGGTCCAACTGTGGGCCTAATGCTGTGCCAGGAGCTTTAGCTCTCTAATTTAATTCTTTCCCCCAACCACCTGGAAAGGTGAGATTATGACTCCATTCTACAGAAGAAGAAACTGAGGCCCAAGTAAGTTTAGTAAGATGCCCAAGGTCAGAGAGCTAGTAGGGGATAAATCCTGATCTGTCTTCAAAGCAAGTGAAGTGTGTCCCCCAGGAAGTCTCTCCATTTCTCTAGCCCATGCTGTCTCCCTTGACTTGTGACACCAACATTTAAGAACTTTGTGTGGTTGAGCAAGGGATGCAGTTTTTCCATCTGTAAAATGGGATAGATAACACCTCTCCCCCTGGGTTGCAGGGAAGATGGGGCGTGGTCAGGCCTATAAAGCCCTTTGTCCCAAGCGTGACACTGGTTAGTGCTCAGTAAATGTGAGCCATCCCTAGTAGCTGTAGCAGTATTTCAATATTTGATGTGAGCTATCTCATAGAAGGAGAAAACGAAAAATTCTATCCAGCAAATCACCCTTAATAAAAGAATAAAAGTGCACAAGTCAGAGGCTTACTACCAGCATATGGAGTCAGGCCTGCAAAAGGAAAACATGGCAGCTGGATTATGAATCCCAAAGATAAGCCACTACCTTCTGACTCGTCCTAGCAGACCTCTAGGACATGATCGGGGGGAACTGTGAACTGTAAGGTGTGCATCTGATCCCTGGTCCTGTGCGGGCCATGATGCCTGCAGTCAGTCCTGCCCAGAATGGCTTTGGGTGACAGTGCCAGGCACGGACTTCCCAGCTTACACGGGCGGCTTGGCTCCGATTGAGTAAAGTACCATGGGCTCAGGTGCCCGAGAGCCAGGGCTTAAGCTCCCTATCACAGACCCTAGTTTTCCCTAGCCAGGAAAAAGGCCACTCCTTTAGTGCCTTGCAGATGCCTTTTGCACGTTTTGCTGTGTATCGGCTTTTGTTGCCTAAGGACCCATGTTAAAACTGAAGTGCTTTAAAACCTCTCTCATTTCTTGAGCTCACAATTCCTCAGGCTGGACATCTGGGCTGGGCTCAACTGGGTGGTTCTTGGGCCAGCCTCATTCTGTGGCTACTGTTGGCTTCCAGAGCAGCTCGGGCTGGCTGGTGGATGGGGCCTCAGCTGAGCCAGCTCACCTGGGCTTTATGTATCAGCCCACAGGCTACATGGGGCTTGTTCCTATGATGGCAAAAGGGTTCCAAGAGCTGCAAAAGAGGAAACAAGCTCCACTGGGCCTGCATCACAGGTGCAAACATCCCCAGGGGCCAAAGCAGCTCGCTCGAGGTCCAGAGTCAGAGCATGAGGGCACTGAAAATTACATGACAAAGGGCTGGGGGCTGCTAAGGGGCAGCACCCAACATCCTAAGGGACTTGGCAAGATCCCTCCATTGCTCAGGAAGCATTTGGATACAAGTAAGGGAACCCTACCCATGTCAGCTTAATTAAAAAAAAAAAAAAAGCAATTTACTGGCGTGGGTAATTGAAGGATTCAGGGTTGATCTAGCTTCAGTAATGGCTGGATGCTGAAACTGAAATCATGTCAGATCTGTCTCTCTGTCTCTTTCTCTCTTTCCCATCTCCTTCCTTTTCTCCGTCTCTGCTTTCTTGTATATGCTATTCCCCTTCCAGGAAGGTTTTATCTACGTGATTACAAAGATAACCACCAACAGCTCAAAAAATAACTTTCTTCCAGTTTACTGATTGAGAAGAAAAAGCATCATTTCCGATAGTTCTGGTCCAAGTTCTGAAGAGGAATTTCATTGGCTGGCCTTGGGACATCTGCCCATCCCGGAACCAATCACTGTGGCCAGAGGAACAGGATATTCTGATTGGCCAGACCTGGGCCATGGGTCCAACTCTACTGTGAAATTACAGGGTTATTATCAGCCCTTCAGATAGGCAGGGAATAAGCCCTTGTTACAGAGGTCAGGGATGGTTTCCCTGAGAGATTGCCAGACAAACAAAAAGGTGGCTCAGGTGATTAAGATGCGTAGGATGCGGTTTTTAAAATGCTCAAAGGAAAAAAACAAAAAACCAGAAGGTCTCCCAAGATAAAAGGCAATAAGAGTATATTCATGGTATACAGAAAGAGACCCGAAAGTGGGAGAAGACCATGTTCTATGGTTATATATGTTACATGTTCTGGGAAGGCATCTCTGGTAGGCTATTTCTCTTGGTGGAAAACAATTTACTGAGACAGGCTTGACCTCCCAGGTCATCCAACTCTGGAATATGAAATCTGTCAGGTGATCATACACTGAGCTGGCCTCCATCTTTACTGTGGGACCACAAGGGGCCACAGCTTTTGGAAAAAGAATCTCGAAGCAAAACTCTACCATTCCTAGTCCTAGGAATGACCAGGTAAATGGAAGGCACCCCCCCCCACCCCAGTCTAAAAAAACAAGTATGGCTCTGGCTGGCCCGTGACAGTTGTGAATAGGTTTCCCTCAAAAGCAGGCTTTGTTGCCTTCCTCTAAGGTCTCCCTGCCCCCGGACTGCCATGCAGGGGCCTCATCGCTCTCACCCCACCTTCTGCAAAACCTCCCCTGGGAAGACTTGGAAAAGTCTAGAAGCTGTAGGCCTGCAACCCAAGACGCTACTGGAGAAGTATCCATATCCCCTTTCTCCTAACCTGGGAGTTCGGCAAACTTGTTCTGATGAAAGGCAAATTGTGAAGTATTTTAGGCTTTGTAGGCCAAGAGGCCAACTCAGAGCTATTATGTAGGAACTTATATAACAAGAGAGAGAACAAATTTGTACAAGTCTTTTTCAACTGCTTAAAATATATACATATATTTTTTAAAAAAAAACATAGTCCATTCGGAGGCTGCACAAAATCAGATGACAGGATGGACTTGGTCCTTGAGTGCTAGTTTATCAACTCCTGCCCTAACCCATCTAAGTGGAAGGAGCCACAAGGCAAGTGGAGTTCATATCAGAAGGGAAGACAGGTACTGTCAGATCCAAATCACAGCCACTGAAAGCAAGAAGGAGGGAGAGTTGGTGGGAGGGAAGCTGTGAGGGCAGAGGATAGAGTCTGAAAGAGACTGAGGAAATCTGGAGGGAGGAAGGTGAATCTTTCCGGGCAGTAACCACGATAAAAAAGTAACAGAGAGCAGGAGAGTGAGGCTATGCAAGAGAGAATAGGAGAAGAGTTTACAATATTTGCTCTGCTTTCCGATGAAATTCATAAAGGACTGCAGTAAATATTCAATTGCTTTTCAGTTATTGTGGTATTGGGTTTTCTTCCCCTCTTTCTCTTTCTTTATGTGATCACATTTGAGTTTGGGTCCACAATGTAACATGGCCTTCTATAAGCTACTTTCCAATCCTATAGCTGGGTTAAACCTGTCCCAATCATCCCAAGCAGCTGGGATGGCAACTGGTTGCCATCACATCCTGCTACCTGGGATACACCCCACCCCAACCGCCCTCCACTTAACCAACCTCCTGTTCATCCTTTCCTGGAAGATTTCTCATGATTCTTGGGGGCCCAGTGCCCTGATTGCCCACCCTGCAAAAGCCCAAGTGCCTCTTGGTTTCTTCACTTTAAAATGGGACCACCCCTGCCTGTCCCTGTTAAAAGGGAGGCAAGACAGAAGGAAACACTTTGCAAACTGTACTGGAAGACTAGGGTGGCAGGTTCCAAGGAGAGCCTATTTTTGGCCGTCTTCTCTCTGCCATCCTCTGCAGGTGATACTTTCATGGGCCCTTAGAGCCAGATCTCGCACACAGTGTTACTTGGGGGTGAGTGCGGTGGGGGAGGGATGCTATGCTTGTGATTTGGGGACCCACTTCACCAAAGAACAATTTAGTCCGCTTGGGAGTAGGGTGGAGGACGAGGGCGTGCTGACTTCTTAGAGCCTTCCCGTACTCCAGGTGATTGTTTTTACGTATCAGGAAATTCTGAGCGTGCCAGTCTCAATTAAAGACGCAGGTGTCTCCCCTCCCCAACAGCTTCCAGTCTGCTACCTTCTCGAGCTCGGCTCAGAACTCCATCTGAGCCTGTCTCCTATAATTCTTAAATAAAACACCCCCCTCAGTCGACAGTAATTAAACAGAGACTCCGCCGCGGCCAGCTCGGCATCCGCACCTGCCACTGGGATCCCCTTTCTCCAGGCACCTGCGCTCCGCGGCCATCCGGCCCCGCCCTGCCCGCGCGCACGCGCAGTCCGCCCGCGCCCGCCCGCCGCCTCCCGTCGGCGCCCGAGGAACAGATGGAGCAATCACGCTCCTCATTCCGCCAGAAGGGCCCCGCCGCTCTGGGGGGAGTTCTGTGGTTGTAAGACACATAATTAGACACGTCAGTGGACAATACGGCGGATTAGAGGGGGTGGGCTCGCATAACGGAGAACAGGCATCCTCATTGATCTGCGGCGCGCCGGAACGCCCGGCGCTCCCACCCACGCCCGGCCCCGAGGGAGCAGGGGCACCGCGATCGCCTGCGGGTGGGGGGCCGCCTGCTGCCGCCGCGCTCCGGCTCTCCCGGCCCGCTCGAGCGAGCGGCGTGCGCCTTTCCTCTTCCTTGTTCAACACCGCGCCGGGGTGTTTTATGCGCAGAGGATGCCACTCTTGTGGACGTGTCCCCTGTCAAGTGTCCAAGCACGACAAGGTGGCGGTGGATCCCGCAGTCTGCGCGGTAGGCAAGACAGTGACAGTTTCAGCCCATCGTCCCTGCCCCTCAGGTGTGAATGCTTCAAGAAAAGCCCACTGGAGGGGACACACGCTGGAAATCACCCCGCGCCCCCGGGAGCCAGATAAACTTGAGCAACTCGGGCCCTCTCACCAGGCTCTACAAGGGGCAGCACCTAGTGTTGGGAAGGAGCTGGGGCTGCAAAGGGGAAGATGGGGTTTGCATGCAAGCCCCTTGCTGCATGTGTGACTGGCAAAGTCACTCGGCCTGGAACCTGGTGCCTCTTCCGTTTCAGAGGAATAGTCTCCACCCCACAGGCACTTGTGGGGCAAAGTATGTCGGAGCTGAGCTTCTTTGTGAAAAATCTATCTCGTTCAGGGTAGTTGGGGAAACTAGGGTGTCTCAGGTGGGTCCTCTGGGAAGCAAAAGCCAAGAAAGGATTTTAGGTGCAAACTCAGAGAAAGAGAAGAAAGGAGCAGGAGAGGAGGGCCCAAGGCAGTGAGAACACAAGTGAGCCCTTGTGGAGGGGGGAAAGGAAGGAAGACTAGGCAGGGAGACCCCACACAGCCAGCCACGCAACCTTGTAAAGTCTGGACTGACAAGAGGGAGCCTAGAGCAAAGAGCCTATGGAAGGATCCCACGTGGGCAGGAATGGCCCAGGTCTAGCACCTGGTTGTGCCTGTCAGTGGTTAGGAACAGCCTAGAGAGTGTGGCCTCCAAGTGCAGCATCCCCTTCGTTAGGTTGTCAGCTCATCTTGGAGAGGGAGCTGAGTACCACACTGCCACAGCTACCCCCAGCATCACGTGTGGCCACACGACTGAGACAAAACCAACTAGTACCTTCCATTTTACTGGTCAACTGTGAATGATTCTGAATTTACCTAAACAGATCCAATCAGACTGAATCTGAGGACACTTGCTGGAGATGCTGGGACACCGATCATCTCTTTTCTGATGGATGTTAACAAGAAAAGAGGTAGCCACCTCGGGACATGGGAGGGTCAAAATTGGATGAAATCAACACTAAAAGATGGTACAGCAGAGAAACTACAAGAAACAGGGCTTTGGCCCCATCATTGGGCAGCTGGGGTAAGAAGTCCAGAGCTGGACTTCTCAGTTCATGAACTAATAAACCCTCATTATTGTTTGAAGGAGTTCGGTCAGTTTTCCTGTTATTTATAAGAAAGGTCTCCAATTTGATCAGCAATGTGGGAAACGGATGCCCTCTGAACTCCACCAATAAGAACAATCACAGTGTCAAGTCGAAAGGAATTGAGATTCATGAAATGGTGATACCGGGATCCCAGGCTGCTCTGGGACCTCGGGACAGATATGTTTGAACCTTCATTTCAGAGAGAAATGTGACTTAACTCCACGAGTCTGCAACCTTGGGTGCCCAGCCACTCGCCTTTCCTTGACCAGCTGGTGTCTTCATCCTCTCCTTGGAATTTTCTCTGCTACATAGATTCTTCTAATTCATATTTCTTCTCCTTCCTGAGTTTGCAGGACTGACTCCAGATCGGCTTTGTGACCTTTCTCAATGCATTTCTCACCCTCAGCAACCACTGCCAAGGGCCTACTACGCTCTGCATTTGCCAGTGCAAATTTCTGAGAACACAGATCTGATTAACCCAGCTCCTGCCCATTTAGACACCAAAGAGATCCTGATTCCACTATCTCCAGAGAAGGCTGGGTATCTACTTAAAACCTCTCAGATGGTCCAAGTATGCTGCCAGAAGCACAGAACCCCTGGTTTAATAAAGCTTTCCAGGTCAGAAGAAGCCCCAGCCTGCCCCTGGGTCAAGTTCAACTACGATGCAGTCAGCTAGGAGCAGAGCCTCTTCCAAGTGGTAGGTCTGTGCCTAGAGAACTCAAGTGGAGATAGTTCCTGTTTGACATGCTTCAAACAAGAGAGGCCTCACATAGACTTTGGCGCAAGGCAGTAGCTCATCATGTGACAGCTGTTAGTAAAGTCTAGTCTCATCTCTAATTCAAAGGCGTACTGTTTTTAAAACACGCAAGGCTGCCGCTGCCCCCAGCTAAGGTAGAGCTGTGAGGGGACACCCAGACAGCCAGGCGTCCATGCTTGGCAAATACACTGCACGGCAGGAAAATTCCAATGAGTCCAACTCTGGTTGTCAAGGAAAAGAGTTGCCCTTGAAGCTAAGTATGTTCAATTTAGAGGACAGACTTCAATTCTGAAATGTCCTTTTAATTTTTTGACATTAACATGCTTTTAAGAAAGAAAGGTTTCAGTGGCTGGGTGAGGATACCTGGATACAGGTGACCCTTGAGCAACATGGGTTTGAAGTGGGCATTTCTACTAATACACATAGATTTTTTTCATTTAATACAGTACTGTAAATATGTTTTCTCTTCCTTACAATTTTTTAAAAGATTTAATTTATTTAGAGAAAGAGAGAGCATGTGTGTGCATGGGGGGAGGGGCAGAGGGAGAGAGAGAATCTCAGACTCTGTGCTGAGCACCAAGCCCAATCCTGAGACCATGACCAGAGCTGAAATCAAGAGTAGGATGCTTGCCTGACTGAGCCACCTGGCACCCCTCTCTTCTTTATGATTTTAATAACATTTTCTCTAGCTTAGTTTATCATAAGAACACATTCTATAATACATGTAACATACAAAATAGGTGTTAACTATGCTATTGTGAGGCTTCTGGTTAACACTAGGCTAATAGTTTAGTTTTGGGGAGTGAAAAGTTGTATGTGGATTTTCAACCCCTAATCTCTGTCACTCAAGGGTCAACTGTATACGTAAAATCAAGTTTTGGCGGCTTTGTGTCAGCAGCCCTCTGCATGCCATGGTGGTTGTTTGTTTGTTTTTTTTCCTAATTTTAATTTTACAGAAGTCTGAACACAAGAATTCTAGAACCCGATGCTCTGTGGCATAGACTTGCGGCCATCACACTTCCCCACTCTGATCCCTTTAGCTTTCCCTGGATTCCAGGCTCTTCCAGCAGGACCTGGTCACGATTCCGTGGGAGTTCGGAGGAGGGAAATAATTTCCAGCCAGGAAGAATGAAGGGTGACCTTCTAGAGGAGGTGACATTTGAATGAGGCCGTAAAGAATGGGTGAGATGTCCACCCATGCAAACTAAGAGGGAGGAGATAAAGCAATGCATGAGGAACTGCATCAAGGTGAGAAAACACAGAGCAAAAATACAGTAAATATTTAACTCTGTACCGTGGGAGAGGCTCCATGAGAGGCACTGGATTGCCAGAGGGCTACTGCATTGGGGGGGAGGGTTCTAGACTGCAGTCAGACTCCTGGCCATTCAGGCCACAATTCTGTAAGTGGGGCTCTCAAGTCACTCAGCCATTCCTGCTGCTTCCCCCCTTCCCCCTGACTGCTCACTTGAAGGACAGCAGTTGGGAAATGCCTCCCTGGAAAAAACTTGGACCACAGCATCCCACTGCCATCACTTACGATCCCGGAGCCAGAGCCTTGAGCACGCGGGCCTGGCTGCACTGGGACCAGCGTGGCAAACATGGCCAGCAGCGCCCAGGGATGAGAGGAGAGGACAGAGTAGAGCCTCCTAGCAAGATTCTTCTCAGAGGTAAATCCTTTCCATTTGGGTTTTTTTTCCAAGAGCGCAGGCATCCAATTCCACATTCATCCTTTTTCTCTAGCTTATCTTTTCATGACTTCGGAGAGCAGTCTTCCTTATCTAGGAAAACAAATGGCCTCCATGGAGAGCTCAAAACAGCGAAGTCATTTATCTGTCTGACATGTGTTTCCCTGTTTGTTTTCTCCAGCCTTGAGACAAGAGTTGTGTCAACTGTGGATGGCTGTGCCCCAGTCACTTGAGAGGCATGAATCAATTTCCAGCTGCATTTATCACTTGCTGCCTTAAATCAAGTCTAATCAATGCTTCCTTCATTTGGTATGGATTGAAACTATATATAACGCGCTCAGAGAATGGCTGGGAAAGGGAGCAGATCACAAACAAGAATGCCTTCGGGGATTCAGATGGAATGATGTTAAGGAAACATTTGCAGTTTTTGATTCGCTTTAATGGAGATGCCTGACCAAACAGATTTGTTTATGAAGTTTCACTTTAACCCACCTGACATGTAGAATCATTACATGACCCATCAGTTGATATGAGGGGACTTTTGCATCTTCAAATATTTTGTAATACATTATGAAGACTTTTATACTTTTGAGTAAGATTTAATTCCTACATTGTCTTTAACTCATGTCTATTTTCTTTTATTTATTTATTTTTTTTTTTAAAGATTTTATTTATTTGACAGAGAGAAACACAGCGAGAGAGGGAACATAAGCAGAGGGAATGGTAGCGGGAGAAGCAGGCCTCCTGCAGAGCAGAGAGCCCGATGCGGGGCTTGATTCCGGGACCCCGGGATCTGACCTGGGCCGAAGGCAGACGCTCAACGACTGAGCCACCCAGGCGCCCCTCTATTTTCTTTTAGACGTGTCTCTGTCACTACCGACTCCAAGGGGCAATTTCTAGTTACAAGATATAAGAAAATAATAAACTCTTTGTAACAAAAAAAATACCCTGGGCCCCTCTGATAGAAACATTTTTTTTTTTTTTTTTAATGAAGTCTTACGGTGGAGAAAACTTGACCCTCTGTCTCCTTCCTCCAGTTCTTCATCATAGAATTTGATTCACACGACCAAAGTGGATTTTCCACTAGCAGGTGTGAAAACCGCCCCCCAGCTGTTCAACTAACTTAGAAAGTGGTCGAGAGCAGCCCTGTCTCATTTGTAAATCAATCCTGTGCCAGTGAAAGATGAGATCAGCAGAGTTACTGGCACCTAAAACCCATCATGCCCATGGCAAGGCGCTGGATTATTCTTCAAGGATAATGGAGGGGAGAGACAGAGCACAGAAAAATAGGTCAACGATAATGCGAACCCAGAAGAAGAGGCAGTGCTGTGATTCATTGGCATAATTAATATTTCTCTCTAATCTGCTGAACTGTGTAGACTTTTACCACTGGCATGCCTCTGGAGCGATTAACGGGGCTGACTCATTTTCACAGTGCCGGCTCCCCCAGCAACCTGTTGGTGGGGACTTAACAGAGGCCTCTTCAGCTCTGCGAAGTCAGAGAAGAGTACTAAGCCCTCATGCTGGCTTAATACTTCCACTTCATCAAGTCTTCTGAACATACGGTCTCATCACCCTTTTAGGATAAGCAAGAAAACTGTTCTATTCCCAGTTTCAAAAGGAAGGAGGAGGTTTGGAGGTGGGTGTACCCCCTTGTGGGCTGGTCGCACCTGAGCTCCAGCTCTGGAACTCACGGTCTCACCTCATCAACCCCAAAGACTTAGTTCTTTCCACTGAGCTCCGACCAGTGGCCGAGGTCCTCTCCTGCTCTTTCCCCAACGTATTTGTTTCTCCCATCACCCAGGGTTCTTGGGAAAGTCTTATGGTTACAGGAGATCTCTAGAGTTCCATGGCAGGTTGTCAAGTTAAAAAAAAAAAAAATCAAATAAATGGCAGCACCTTTGGACTTGTTTTGGGTTACAGATGTGGTGTAGTGTTCTTAACTCATTTTAAACAAAGTAAGGGTAATGTGAGATCACAAAGCTTTAACCCTCTGCGAACAAAGAGAGGGTAGGTAAAAGAAACACAGCAGACACGGAGTCGAAAATTAAGGTGCCCGCTCGTATCGTCTTTGATACTCCTGAGAGTAGTTTAATGAGCTCCTCTGCTCTGAGGATGTCCGGGAAGGATCATGTTTGCTCATTCTTTGAGGAAGGGACTAACAGGTTTTTCCACCCATGGCAAGCTCCACAGAAGTAGATCCTGTGTCGATAACTAAATAAGGGCAGAGTTGGTAGAAGGAAGAATTTCCACGGCTTTAAACTTTTAGACAAGAGTGGTGAAGGAAGGGAGTAACAGATCATGCATTTTCAAACTGGCTTCAGGTAAAGTGCCACTGAGAAGAAATGCATTTTCAATGGTCACAGGGATTTTGAAGCTCTCCAGGGGGCCTGAGAAAAGTCTTCAACACATTCTGACAAAGCTGTTAAGAGTGTCCAGGAGTTAACATGCATGTCAAATGGCACAGTCACCCCAACCATCCTGTTAATACAAACTGAAATTTATATTGGAAATACAAATACTCGCAACCTATATAAACCTAGAGTAAAAGGGGACTACCCTTTCTTGAAATTAAAATGCTACTGAGATTAATACAGATCAGATTTCATTTCATTTCCTCCCGAGAGCAAATTGGTTTATTTCATTTGTTCATTCATTCAGCAAATATTTATGGAGCGCTGAGAATACGGGCACTGATGATTCAGTGGTAACCAGACACGACACAGAACCTGCTGCCTGGGAGCTTACACTCAAAAGGGAAAATTCACATTTAAAACATTAATGGAGATTTAGATTTCCAATCAAGCTGGAGTAATAAACACCAGATTTACTCTCCGACCCAACGTAACCAAGAAAGGAAAAGAGGAATAGTACAGGTGACAAGGGTTTTCAAGACACTACATGTTAGGCAATGACAAACAGTGATCCTGGGGGATGGAAAACAAACACAGTGAGCTGCGTCATCATGCACTGTTCAGGCTACACGAGGGACTCCAGTGGACTCCTGAGTTGAGGAGACAGAGCTGAGGATGAGGGGGAGACTGAGGCATCTGCAGGACAGAGGACAGAGGAGAGCTACAGAGAAGGCCAGATATCTGGAGAGGGCTCCTCTAATACTCATGAGTACTTGCTGCAGAGAGCGTGTCAACCCCAGGAAAGCATCATCTGAAAGCACTGGAGGGAACAGCGCTCAGCATTCACACAGGTGCATGCTTCCATCACCTGGACTGGAAATTTTGTAATTTTGAGGGTATGGGAAAATCCTTCCTTAGTACCAGGAAATAGTTCATCCAAACTGAACACTTGCAAACCT
Organism: Procyon lotor; assembly: GCA_028646535.1. NCBI lineage: Eukaryota > Metazoa > Chordata > Mammalia > Carnivora > Procyonidae > Procyon > Procyon lotor. Next base: position 31,752,572 of record CM053603.1, read on the forward strand.
GCCTACCAAATTATGCAAGCAAGATGCACGAAGATCAAATTATTTCCAAGTAACTTAACTGCATCCCCAAACAAAGCTGTTCAGCAATGGCACCCATTCGAAGGTTACAAGGTGTGCACAGTTGACTCATAATAAGGATCTCTATCCAGAATTTATAAAGAACTCTCAAAACTTAAAAATAAGGGGCGCCTGGGTGGCTCAGTGGTTTAAGCCTCTGCCTTCGGCTCAGGTCATGGTCTCAGGGTCCTGGGACCGAGCCCCACATCGGGCTCTCTGCTCAGCGGGGAGCCTGCTTGCCCCTCTCTCTCTGCCTGCCTCTCTGCCTGATTGTGATCTCTCTCTCTGTGTCAAATAAATAAATAAAATCTTTAAAAAAAAAAAAAAAAACTTAAAAATAAGAAAACAAGCAACCCAGCCAAAAGTTTAAAAAAAAAAATGGCAAGAGATTTGAACAGACACTTCACCAAAGATTTTTGGATGATAAGCATCTGAAGAGGCTGACCAACAGAAGTCTTAAAAAATGCAAATTAAAACCACCGTGAGATGCCACCTCACTCTTATTAAAATGGTAAAAAATGGTAAAAATGGATCACACTCAGTGATGATAAGAATATGCAGGACCTGGAAGTCTACTTTACCAGTGGAAACATGAACTGGTGCCGCCATGTTGGGACGCAGTCTGGCGGTTTCTTAAACTGTTAAACATACACCTACCATACGGCTCAGCCATTCCACCACTGGATATTTACCTAAGAGAAATGCAAGCATATGTCCGCACAAAGACTTGCACACAAATGTTCATAACAGCTTTATTTGTAACAGCCCAAAGCTGGAAACAAACCAAATGTCCATCAGTAGATGAATGGAAAAATCTATCCAATGACATACTACTCAGATACGGGAAAAAAGAAACACCTTTTTAAAAATGCCCTCTTGAATACATGCTACACCGACAAATCTGAAAATAATTATAGCGAGTGAAATAAGCCTAATTTTTACGAGAGTACATATAAATTCAACTTACATTAAATCCTCAGAGATGCAAATTAATGTTCGGTGTCAGAGCAAATCAGTGCTTGCTGGGGAATGGAGGGGTGGGTGTTACATGGGGATAGGGGCAGCGTTAACAAAGGGGGACAAGGACACTTGGGAATCATGGGTAAGAACAGAATCTTGGCTGCAGTGATGATTTCATTTCATGCATATATATGTCAACATTTACCACACTGTACATTTTAAATATGTGTAGTTTATTGTATGTCAAGTATCCCTTGGTGAGGCTACTAAAAATATTAATGGGGGCGCCTGGCTGGCTGTGGTAGAGCTCGTGACTTTTGATCTCAGGGTTGTGAGTTCGAGCCCCACGGTGGGTGCAGGCATTACTTAAAAATAAAATCTTAAAGAAAACCACATTAGTGGGCTCTACATTCTAGAGATTCTGGCTGAACTGTTATTTCACCTTCAATATTAATTACACTTTGGCAAAAATACTTTAAAATTTTATTTTTAAAGTTGTACCAAGGAAACCAACAGGTATCAACATCAGCTCACTGAAAAACAGTGTTGTACACACTAAGAAAAAGGACAAAGTGAACACGAAGCACTATCATTCAGTAAAGGAATTGTCAGAGGTGGGGAAAACCGCTCGGAGTTCATCACTTGGTGTCTGCCAGTCACTTCCGCCCTGCACGCTGCTGAGGCTTCCTGCAGCCTCAAGTTAGAAACTTGAACGGTCCAGTTCAGGTGCTCTCCAAGCTCCTCTACCAGCCCTGCACGCTGCTGTGGCTTCCCGCAGCTGGGTCCTCAGGTTCAGAAACTTGAACAGTTGAGTTCAGGTGCTCTCCAAGCTCCTCTATCAGCGGCCGGCACCCTCCAAGAGCCGGGGAGGAGGCAGGTGGCTTTCCGGGACTGTCACCTGATGTCTCGTTTCTGCACACTCCACTGTCGACAATAAGCAGGGCGCTGCTTCCCTCTGGAGAGGGTCCACGCAAGGGATCTGCTGTCTTAGATTCACTGCCTGTGAGCTCCCCTTGTTCTGAGTCCGAACCTGCAGTCTCAGAGGACGTGGTGCTGTCTGATTCCTCAGAATCACTGGCCTCAGGACTGGAGGAAGGGGTCTGCTGCCTGGACACGGAACAGGCTGCTTTTAACGCTGTTTCCTCCTCCTGCACAAGAAGTGCTGCAGCTTCCAGTTCTTCCAGGTCTAGCCCCAGCTGAGCCTTTGTCAGGGACACTTTCTTTAAGGCTTCTGCAAGAGCTGCTAACTTTTTTGACCTTGAAAGCCATTTGAAGAACAAATATTAGGACTATTCATTATTTGCCCAGGAACAATGAAATAAAGTTGGAGCCATACTTCACGTGACACCGAGATAAATCCCAAAACAGACCAAAGATATAAATGTAAAAAAAAAAAAAAAAAAGGGAAGCAAATAAAGTATTATAAGGAAATGCAGGAAGATTCCCTTTATAACGCTACAATGAGGAAGCCCTTTCTAACTACAACTTAAAATCCAGAAGTCACTGGGTGGCTCAGTCAATTGAATGTCTGCCTTTGGCTCAGGTCATGATCCCAGGGTCCTGGGATTGAGCTCCACATAGGGCTCCCTGTTCAGCAGGGAGCCTCTTTCTCCCTCTCCTGCTGCTGCTCCCTCTGCTTGTGCTCTCTCTCTCTGTCAAGTAAATAAATAAAATCTTAAAAAAAAAATTCCAGAGGCCACAAAAGAAAAGCAAGATTGACAAATTCAATTAAAAAAAAAAACAACAAACTTCTATAAGACAAAAAAAATCATAAAGTCAAAAGGCTAACACAAAATTGAGAAAAATATCGGGAACTCATGTCACAGAGTAAGGCCTCATCTCTCCAACAGGGTTCTTAAAAATGGGCTATAACAATTCATCAGAAAAATGGACAAAAGACATAAGCAGACGATTCCCACGAAAGGAAATATAAACGCTTGTAAAACATGAAAATATGTTCAACTCCAGTCAAATAAGAGAAGTACGAACTAAAGCCATACTGAGATATAGTTTTCATTTATCACAGTGGCAAACATCCAAACGCTAGCTAGCATGACTAGCCAGGCTGTGGAAACAGCACCTCCCTATACAGCTGATGAGAAATTAAACAGGTCTGACCCTGTGAAGGAGACATTGGCAATAACTTACAAAATTGAAAATGTACATACCCTTGACCCGGCAATGCCACATCTGGAAATTAAACACATATGCTACAGGACAGAGGCCCGAGATTATTTACTACAGCATTGCTTTTTTTTTTTTTTAAAGATTTTATTTATTTATTTGACAGAGAAAGAGAGAGATCACAAGTAGGCAGAGAGGCAGGCAGAGAGAGAGGGGGAGGCAGGCTCCCTGCTGAGCAGAGAGCCCGATGCAGGGCTTGATCCCAGGACCCTGAGACCATGACCAAAGGCAGAGCCTTAACCCACTGAGCCACCCAGGCACCCCTCTGGCATTGCTTTTAATACCCCAAAATGGGAAACCACCAAATGCCCCTGATTATGGGACTGGTTAAACAAGTTATGCCTCCCCTCTGCATGTGAAGGAAGAGTCTATGGCTGCGGACCCAGAGAACCTGTCCCACAGCAGCAGCAAAAGGCCGTACGTATAGGCTATCTTTTATGTTAAAAAACGAGAAAGAAATATAAACACATCTATTTGCTGTTATACTTATCAATACACCTGGAAAGCTACAGAAAACATTAGCTTATGTGGGGGGAAAAGGGGGACTAGAAAGGTGGAGGATGATGATGGCAAGAGGAAGGCTTTTTACCGCATATTATTTTTAAACCTCTGTGAACATTAATACCTATTCAGAATTTTTAAATGTACAAAAAATAAAACGCAGTATTATAGAGAGCAGCACGAAGTACTTTTTTTTATTTTTATCAGAACCCCGTTTCATGTTATGTCAGAGGGTATTTTTCTAAATTTGTAATGTTACTTTATACTAAATATAAACTTTTTAACTTGGATGAATTATTTTCCTTTTGTTATGAAAGAGGCAACGAAAAGCATACTCCAAGTGTCCAAAAACCCTGCCTCACTCTCCCAGAGAGGACAATTGAAGTGACAATGGAAATGGGTGGCAGTGAGTGAAAGTGGTCAGCACGCGGACATGGCTTCTATGTGTTTTCACGTTCAAAGCTGAAATGAGCACACGGAATATTTAGCGGCTTTGAGACACACTAGAGGAGAGTGAGTTCACAAGAGAAGTTCACTTCTGGAAGACTCGTCCATGAAGCTTCATTTCACTGGAGCTGAAGTGACTGGTGGGGCAATGGGAATGAGTGAACAAATATGGTATTTTTCACCGAAGTGCTAGATGTATCTGAGACCCTTTGGTCTCGAGGCATAATAATGACTTGGTGCAGGGATGCTCCGTCCCCCCTGCTGGCCCTCTGTGAGCACAGGCAGCGTCCACCGGCAGGTGCAAGGCACAGCAAGCAAAGGGCACGGCCATGGGCAATAGCGATCATGGAAGGCAACTTTCTTGTATGAGAGGACATCCTCAAGAGTCGGGGCTGGAATCCCCAGAGCTTAGGAAAAGGAAGGTGGCTAGGGTAAAGAGAAAAACTAGGATAAGATCAGCTAAAGTCAGTTTATGATTCACCAAAGGGTTATAAACTTTTTTTTTTTTTTAAAGATTTTATTTATTTGACAGAAACACAGCGAGAGAGGGAACCACAAGCAGAGGGAATGGTAGCGGGAAAGCAGGCTTCCCACAGAGCAGGGAGCCCGATGCAGGGCTCGATCCCAGGATCCTGGGATCATGATCTGAGCCGAAGGCAGACGCTTAACGACTGAGCCACCCTGGCGCCCCAGGGTTACAAACTCTTGATGCTTTCACCAGTTTGAGACATTTCGAGGAACACAGTTATGGAGTAAGATGGTTACAACATAATTTACATCCATGTCTAAGGCGGGTGTCGATGGTGTCCACCCACCATCTATTTTGAAACCCTGATGACCACTGGTAGAGTCTGGTCCGAGGCAGTGGACCAGTCTGAGATGTCTCTGCTTTATGGCCCTGTCAGCCCAGGAGCTAGTTCACTGCCATCTTGTTCACTGAAGCAGGTCTTCTCAGAATGGTAACCTGCAGCTTTAAGAGAGACAGAGGAGACGCCTGGATGGCTCAGTCAGTTGAGCCACTGCTTTCGGCTTGGGTCATGATCCCAGGGTCCTGGGATTGAGTCCCGAATCAGGCCCCTGGGATCGAGTTCCAAATCAGGCTCCTAGGATTGAGTCCCGAATCAGGCTCCTTATTCGGTGGGGAGCCTGCTTCTCCCTCTGCCTGCTCTGCCTGCTGTTCCCCCTGTTTGTGCGCTCGCTCTCGCTCTCTCTCTCTGACAAATAAATAAAATTTAAAAATCTAAAAGAGAGAGAGAGAGAGCAAGGAATATGGGAAAGAAGACCATGCCTCTTACTAAATCATAATATCAGAAATACAATTTTAAGACAAAAGCTCTCACTTCAGTGACCACACATCTCACATTCTTAAAAGCCACAACAAATACTTCCGACAATATACAGATGATGTTCCACAAACACTTGCTCCAAATGATAACCTCACGGATCAGTTTCATCTCTGTCCACATTAGAGATGACGTAACAGAAGGTTGGAGGGGTAAGGACCTGCTGAAGTTCACCCAGCTAATGAGGCGCAGTCAAGATGGGAAACCCGTGCCCGAGAGCCCCAGGATGCTCCCTCCTCTGCCACAGGGCCTCCTCCGAACAGCCAGACTCTGAAGTTTCCAGTCCCAAGACCACATTCTTCACTTCCCCCCAGCTAGAGCTCTGTCCAACATCTTCCAAATGAGCAAGTTCTGACAGGTACAGGCACAGAAGTCTGCAAACACTGATGGCTTTAGCTTAGCAAGCAACAATGAAGTACACATCTGAGCCTGAATGACAGAGGCTTAGAACGGGAAGAAAACATCTGGAAAAATTTGTGGAAACAGTGAAGAGAGTAGATGTGTCAACTCTCAAGTTGAAACTATCAGGATCTTTGTTACTGTCTACTGTTATCTGCCGTGTATAACAGAACAAATTTGGAATTTCAAAGCCTCTCACCTGTAATCCTGGCTGTTTTCAGACCCAGTATACCCCACATATGTGAGACTAAAAAGGATCCACTCTGACAGGCAGGGAAGTGGCTCAGAAGAGCCATGTGACCCTAACAGGATCTGTGCCTGTCACTGGGTAATGTGAATTTTTATCCTGCAGTTTGTTTCTCACTTTAAGTGCTGTATTACATTTAAAGTGACTAGTTTATATAAAATATGTAAAAAAAAAAGTGGGAGCACCATGGCAGCATAGTAAGTTAAGCATACAACTCCTGGTTTCAGCTCAGGTCACAATCTCAGGGTCATGCAATCGAGCCCCACGTTGGGCTCCATGGTCAGCACGGAGTCTGCTCAACATACTCTCTCTCCCTCTGTCCCTCCATTCATGCTCTCCCTTTCTCTTTCTGAAATAAATAAATCTTTTTTTTTAAATAAAGTATGTAAAAAAATGAATTCTGTGTTCATTTATGATTCTTCACCATGCTGACTCATCTCTATTTCTTATTAATCTCACTTTTACTACTACCTCAGCTAGCTAGTTTCCTAAATTAATAGTAAAGTTATGACAGAAACCTTAAGTTTATGGAAGAGCAATCTGAATTTGCCACCTAAAGAACGTTAGAATAAAAAGGAATGAAAAATTTCAAAACATCACTGATGTAGAATGCAATCTAATGGTGAAGGAATGAAAGTTGGGTTTGATTCTAGTCAATTATTTTGAATAGAATAATTGTAGTAATCATTGTTTACAATAAAACAAACAAATAAACAAAAAAAACTATTCAGTTGGAGAAAAAAAAAAATCAAGCCATGAAAGAGGAGCCTTTTTGTTCTTTCAAGCACTGGTACAATCAGAGTTGGTTCTAAGTCTGCCACTCCTTTTCAATTCTAGAACCTAACTCCACAATGGCCCTTTCCATTTCAGAAAGCACCTCATATAATGTAGTTAGTGGTTTTTCCACTGTCACACTCAAAACAGAGCAGCTAGTTCATGTCAAAAAGCTCTGTCGAACAAGTGGCATTATTAGTTAACCAGAATGCTTACAAAAACCAGGTACATTTGGATACAAAACCATGAATACACCGAGTTACTAGTTGTACGTATTTATATTTTATATCTAAGTAAAGAATACCTACTGGTTAAGAATGTATTCAATCAGGAGTGAAAAGATTCACCCTTTAAAAGAGACATGATGATTGGATCACAGTGATGCCATATTTTACTAAAATACTCAAAACAGATTTTCCTTAGAAAGTTTTTGGAAATGTAACCCTACCATGTAACTTGTAAAAAAAAAAAAAAAACCAACCCCTTCATTCTGTTTGTATATGTGAAATAATACCCCTTTGGAGGATTTTTTTTTTTTTTAATCAAAAACGGCTCTTTGACAAGTTCCAGTGACTACAACTACTACAACAGAGTAACCGTCACAGCGGGAAGGACATGCCCTTACCATGGCTAAGCTAACAGAAAATCCCCTCAATTATTTCACATTTTGGTGACTGTGTTAAAGGGTGGGGGACTGCACTGCCTTATGAAAGAACCAAAACAAAGTGCAAAAGAAGCCCTAAAATGTAGGGAAACCTGGGTATAAATAGAAAGCATACATCCTGTTTCTTGTTGTCGAGTTTTGTCTCCAACTATCAATCAACTTTTCACCACTTCCTGCAATAGCAGATCTACTATAAATCTCGTAGTAACTGACTAGGTTTCATTTCCTCTGCCAAAACCCACTAACCTGCCAGGCATGACATACTAACACAACTGATAATGTAAGACAGGGCGCCAGTGAGGCAATTCAACAAACATTTCATACCAGATGATGGAATACACTGACTTGGCCTTATGATTTCAAAGGACACACACACACACACACACACACACACACACACACACACCAGGTTCTGTCTGTGGACAAACAGTACATCAACTTTCTTTTTAAAAGGTACTGATGATAATGGCATATAATCATAATCCCTATCTATTGAAAAGAACCAGTTCCAAACTTTAGAATTCTCTGCACAAAACACACTTACGGAGCCTGATGTAAAAGATAATGCATTGAAAAAAAAAAAAAAAGATAACACATTAGTTCTAAGTAGAAGTTGCTAGTGACAGTCTTCTCCTGAAAGCTGCCATGAAACACAAGCACGGACAGGTGCACAGGTGAACAGAGAACTGTGTGCTGTTACACTGAACTAGTGAAAACTGCCCCCAGCTCGGTTATTAACAGAAACAATCCATTCCTTTAAACAAGAAGCTCCCATTGAATACAGAAAATACTGCAAGTTATTTAAGCCATATTGAGTTTGGGCCAGTGAAATCACTTTTCACCTTATTTCCAACCTGACATAATACCCCTCTGGGCCTGGGCTATGAAGATTAATATGTAGTCCACAAAACAGCAGAATAATTTTCTGAAAACGCCCTGTATTAGTTTCCTAGGACATAACAAACTACCACAAACTGGGGCTTAAAACAACAGAAATTTCTTTTCTTACAGTTCTAGAGGCTAGAAATCCCTTTTAAGGTTCTGAGGGAAAACCTGTCCCACGCCTTTTGGCTTCTCATGTTGCCAGCAACCCTGGGCACTCCTTGGCTTATAGACCCATCATTCCGACTTCTACCTCTGTCATCACAAGGCACTCTTTCTGTTGTGTCTGTTTCTTCACATGCTGCCTTCCCTCTGGAAGTGTCTCTGTGTCTCTTCTCCTCTCCTTACAAGGATACCAGTCATACTGGATTAAGTGGCCGGGTCATACTCCAGCATGACCTCATCTTAACTATCACTTACAACTTGCAATAACCCTATTCACAAATAAGGTCATATTCTCAGGTTCGGGGAGTTTTGAGGGGATACTCTCCAACATACTACACCCCTTACAGCTGAAACAGACAGTGGAGATGCTCATTAATGGAAGATAAATTAAGACAAAAAAAAGTCACTTAAGGTAAACTAACATAAAAGGCCAAAATTCAACAGTAAATAGCAACCCAAAAAAGGTTAAGATTTCACCTTCAAAAAAATTTCAAACTATACAAACAAGTTCATAAAATACTTAATGACTTAATATGTAGGTTATAACTGCAACTATGTACCATTTCTCCCAATGAACAAAGAGTGAACCAAGTATTGTGTTTTCAACTGTTCTAACAAAATTCCAGTGTAGTGCTATATGACATTCATCACTTTAGGTCAGTCTTTTAGAGCAATTCAGAGAAAAACGAATCACCAAGGCACTGACAGTTTTCTCAAGGGTCTTCTAATCTTGTGATACTCAAATGATTCCTTTGTTATTTAAAGACTTCCTGCTAATATCCCTATTATCATAGAGTTTCCTTCTTCAACTATTAACTAATCCTATGCTTCCAAGCCTCAGTGTCAGGGGTTTTGTGCTTCCCCCAAGCACAACTCCTGTATCACTTTCACTGCCCTTGTGAAGTCCCTGATCTTCTGCCCAATCTGCAATTTATTTGTACTGTATAGTATTAGCGATCAACAAGAAGCCAAACAACAAAAACACTGGCCGGATGGGTGGGTAGATGTTAGGAAGGAAATGATAGGCAAGAATGGGGACTACATTCATTAAGTGGTTTGATCATTAGTGAATATTTCTGGATTTTTACTATCATCACTTCTCTTTGTAACTCTGTTAAGTACAGAAATTTGAATATTCAGAAATCAGCAACCCCCCCCAGCATGACACACACATGTAGCTATACTAGATACATACACATGCACACATTTTAGAGCAAAGTAAATTACTTCATCTAAAAAAAATTTGCTATGGAAATCCCACATACACTAGAGCAGGCCTCAGATCAGTGAATGAAGGTTTACCCAAATCCAGAGAGCCTACTATTTACTTTTTCACTGATACATCTAAGAAGTGGAAGGGTAAAGGTGATAAACAGATCAAGAAAGATACAATGTTCATAAAGAACTATTTGAACAAGGGGCGCCTGGGTGGCTCAGTGGGTTAAAGCCTCTGCCTTCGGCTCAGGTCATGATCTCAGGGTCCTGGGACTGAGCCCTGCATTGGGCTCTCTGCTCAGCAGGGAGCCTGCTTCCTCCTCTCCTCTCTCTGCCTGCCTCTCTGCCTACTTGTGATCTCTCTCTCTCTCTGTCACATAAATAAACAAAATCTTAAAAAAAAAAAAAAAAAAGGGCTATTTGAACAAAATGGACTCAATCCCTCCCTAAAAACGTTTTGCATTTATGCCAGACGGAATCAGATTAGCAGAGATGGAAATGTGAGTCCCATCAACTTGCCACCCTTCCCTCTACTCCCCCCGCCTTCCAGCAGAACTGCTGTCACTGAAATGTGCTGCAGTGCAATCCTCCAAACTGATGTTCAGAGTCGATTTCAAAACTGACCCCACAAAACTCTGGGCAGTGTGAAACTCAAAAGGCCTCCTTTTCCATAGCGGCTGTTAGGAGAGTAAAATCTGTGACCCGCCTGGCATGATGGAATGTACCCAAAGCTCCGTCTGGCCTCCCTTTTCATTCTGTTGCTTTTTTCCTTCTTTGACCTCACCTTTAATTAACATCATGTTGTTTTACACACACACACACACACACACACACACACACACACACACACACACAGAAATACTTTAGATAATCTCTGGTACAAGGCAAAGAATAAATATATAATTTGAATGAAACCAAATAGCTGGTTAAGTAAAAAATACACAAAAATGAAAACAAACAACAACAACAAAAACCCACTTCTGTTGGATAGAAAAGGATATGGGGAAGGGAGGATTATGGGTCCAAGACTGAGACAAATATATTCTTCCCTAAACTGATTCCGTGAAGCACGACATTTTAGGTATGTCAGATCTGAACAATTCTGACAATATTTCTACATATCATCTACGTGAAAAGGGCAGATGGTGTTGTTTAGTAAGAGAGGTGTAGTCTTTTGACCTCTTAGCTGTTGAGATGAAATGGCTGTTCGGAATCCATTAAACTAAGTGGAGGTTAGTCAACAAGATGGAGAAGGCATTACTACGAAGGTGGTGGGACAAAGGTATTATGGGTGGAAATGTGCCCCCCACAAAGGTATGTTCAAGTCCTAACCCCCAGAACCTATCAGTATGACCTTAGTTGGAAATAGGATCTTTGCAGATATAATCAAATCAAGATGAGGTCATACCAGGTTCGGGCAGGCCCGCAATCCAGTGACTCCAGGGGGACTGGTGTCCTTACCATGGTACCGAATGAAGAGACAGAGACAGAGAAGGCCATGTGATCATGGTGGCAGAGACTAGAGTGATCTATTTACAAGCCACTGTGTGTCAAGGATTGCTCACTACCACCAGAAGCTAGGAAAGAGGCATGGAACAGAGACTCCCCTGAAGCCTCCAGAAGGAACCAACCCTGTGAAGGGCACCTTCATTTTGGACTTCCGGCCTCCAGAACTTTGAGAAAATATCTTTCTGTTGGTGTAAGTCATCCGGTTTGTGGTCATTTGTTACAGTGGTCCTAGGACACTAATAGAGAGGGTTATACAGGGATCGAGATCTTTAGAGCTGAACAGAAATCAGAAAGCATCACATGCAACCTCTTGGTTTTACAGATGAAAAAATGACACCACCAGAAGTATTAACAGCAGCAAGGCACAAAAAAGTTTCCTTCATCAGTTAAGTTGCAGAGAATGGGATCAGTCTGTTTCTAATTCATTCCCCCCCTGAATCTAAACACCATGGTTCTACATTTCTCTGTTATGATCATGTTTCCCTGTGTAAAAACCTGCAGTGGCTTCTCAAAACGGAATAAAATCCAAACTTCCCAGTGAGGACAAAGCCCCAGAGATCTGGCCCCTGGGTCCTGCCCACCTCTCAGTGAGGTCACCCACCATTCATGTCCAGGTCACTGTGTTCCATTCGCTGCCCTCTCTCCATCCCGAGGACACATTAATGCCTCAAGGCCCTTGCACTTGTTGTACACTCCTTCTGGAACATTCCTCCCCTAAGTCTTCCCATGCGGGGATCTTACTCATTTAGTACGCAGCTAAAATCCTACCTCAGTCTTAGAAAAGCAATCTATGGAAAGCAGTGCTTCAGAAGTGATTTCATGTCATGGGGCACAGACGATGCCATCTGCCTGGCGTGGCACGGAGTCTGCATCCCTGCCAGCCTGAGGGCTGAGGGACCAGTATCTTCATTTCCCTGACACCCATTCATGATGCCACAGACTATCAGCTAGTACGTTCTGCCCTTTGCCCTCCAACTACTTATATTCAGACCTACTATTAGGCACTTGGTAAAACAGGACAGTTTTGTTTTTTTTTTTTTTTTTAAGATTTTATTTATTTGAGAGAGAGAGAATGAGAGAGAGAGCTCGAGCATGAGAAGTGGAGGGTCAGAGGGAGAAGCAGACTCCCTCCTGAGCAGGGAGCCCGATGCAGGACTCGATCCCGGGACTCCAGGATCAAGACCTGAGCTGTAGGCAGTCACTTAACCAACTGAGCCACCCAGGCGCCCCAACAGGACAAGTTTTAAGGTCTACAGAAGTGGAGGTTCTGATGGGAGTTTAAAAAGAATGTCCTTTTCGTCTCTACTTTCCCATCTTGAAAGCAGAATGAAAATGACTGCTTCCAAATTTCCTGGCATGCTCTGAGAAGGAAAGACCGGGTTAAGCGATTTAATGTGTTTATTTTTTTGTGTGCTTGTTTGAAATGCTAAAATTTTCCTTGGTTACAAAATATAAAGTTAGTGCGCTCTGCTGCTTTCACAATACTGAGATAGGAAAATACTGAAGTGCTGGTATGCCGACCACATGCACAGGCGGAAGCATGCAGCTCACTGAATTATGACAGGAGTCAAAAACTTTGAAAATTCAAAATATTTATCCACTCACTCCTATGACACACGGTGGAATGTCCTCTTAAACACACATCGCCATGGCAGGAAGCAGTTAATCCTGAACCGTTCCGTGGTTTCTTAGTGACAAGCCTGTTCTATAAAATGAATGACAGTGGTACATTGCCTGCTCCCTGGTTGGGCTCTTCGGGAATTATTAATTGTCTGACATAGCACATCAGCCCTGCCTCTTCCCACTCGCTGGAAACCATGGTTAACAGGCTCTCTGAAGGAAGTCTAGAACTTTTGCTTTCCTAGGGAGAAAACAGGAACAACAGGACGGGACACAGCTCTGGGACAGACCAATCCTTCCAAGGGCCAGGCACAGTGCTAAGTGGCCGCCTCTGGGGCAGGCCTGCTGTAACCTCCTCTGCTCTTACGCAAAACCACTCCACGCTGTGCTCATCAGGACAGCTCACTGATAGTAAGGGCCGCGAATGAACTTGTCTCCCCTCTTTGGGGAAGACAGAGCTGAAACACTGAGCTCCTTCCTAAATGCAGACACACTAGGTTTGCTCCTTGTTGGACCCAGAAAGCTGTGTCCTGCAGGGAAGGAGTCCTGCTGGTGTGTCTTAGCACTGGTGGCAAAGGTAGAGAGGAAAGTGCTCAGAAATAACGCCACCTAGAGTCCACTCAACGCCCAACCTCCCCCACCCCCCCCACCCCCCCCACCCCCACCCCCCCGCAATGCCCCTGCTTCACACTCCTTACACGACAACTGCAGGACTCCGTGACTAGCTGCACGCCTTCTCAGACTTCATGTCCTCAGGCCAATCTGCTGGATTTTCTAAAGTTGCCCCAGAGAGATCTTTAAGGTTAATGTTGAGTTAGAACGCTCACAAAAGTAACGCTGAAAGAGGGGCGCCTTTGTGGCACAGTCTTACACGTCTGACTCTTGGTTTTGGCTCAGGTCCTGATAAGGATCCTGTGATCCAGCCCTGAGTTAGGCTCCACACTCAGTGCAGAGTCTGCTTAAGACTCTCTCTCTCTCCATCTGACCCTCCCGTCTACTCTCTCCCTCCACCCTCTCTCTAAATAAATCTTAAAACAAAACAAAACAACGCTTCATGAAGGACTGAAGCCACACACAGAAGAGAATACACTGTATTATTTGACTCTACCCAGTTCTAAAACAGGCAAAACCAATAGATGGTGACAGAAGTCAGGACAGTGGTTACGGGGTAGAGATCAGAGAATGACGGTGTGCCAAGGGGCATCTGAGGGGCTCTCAAGCATGATTCTTGATTTGGGTGCTAGTTACACAGGTATTTTTACCACAGCCGAGTTCATTCTTTGTCTACTTAGAATCTGTGCGTACTTCGACAAAATTTAGCTCAAAACAACAGCAACAACAACAACAACAAACATGTGTCCTGGAAAAGTCACAGGTGTTTGAAAAGTGGACGGAGCCTCTTCGAGGAGGATTGTGTCCTAATGGAGGGACAGGATCATGGAGCCGGATCCCATTTCCTCTGGGCAAACTGGCCAGACTCCTAGTGCAATATTCCTCATTGCACATGTCTTTTTAAAAGGCATGGCACGTTCTACAAAATACAAAGAGAATCTCAAAGTATGCCTGGAGAAAGATCCGTTAGTCATCTCTTCCAATGTGGGAACCACACACAGAAAGTTGTTCTCTGCAGAAGTACGTAGCTCACTGCTATTGAGGTTATTCCCCAGGTAGTGGTGAAAGCCAGTCTGTGGGGCATTTCAAGTAACATTTTTTTTTCCCCTAAAGATTTTATTTATTTACTTATTTATTTGACAGGGGGAGAGAGAGAGAGAAATCACAAGTAGGCAGAGAGGCAGGCAGAGAGAGAAGGGGAGGCAGGCTCCCCGCTGAGCAGAGAGCCCGAAGCGGGGCTCGATCCCAGGACCCTGAGATCACGACCTGAGCCGAAGGCAGAGGCTTAACCCACTGAGCCCCCCAGGCGCCCCTCAAGTAACATTTTAAAGGCATTTAAAAATGCCCCCATCCCACCCCCCGGACATTTGATCTACAGACCAATCCTGGTACTTTCTGAAATATAAAGTAATAATTTCTACTAATTTTCCCTCTAGTCCTGCTTCTAAGCCCCTGAAACTGCTTCATAGCTTCATACCTATCATAAATCTGAAGATGAACCCCTGAAAGTCTTTATACCAGCTGGATGAATATTTTACTCAAAGTGAGTGGTTTTATTTAATTTGTATAGTATAGAATAAAACTTACTTTCTTAAAATAGTGTTTTTTAAAAGTGAGCATAAAAGTTTAGAAGACTTCATTCTGTAATCCCAGTGAAAATTTACACGGGAACAAGACAAAACTTCCCACCTGAGGTGGGGAGAAACAACAAGACCATCTTCAGATGCTTCAATTATTATTATTATGATCAGGAAACTGAACAGGTGTTTTGGCTGACCTCCGCTGCTTGTGGGTCTTCTGCCTCAATGCTGACATTTTTTTTTTTTTTTTTTGCTGGGAGAGTATATTTACCAACATACTTCTCTGTGAAATAACAGAACTGGACATCATGGTCAGATTTTTCAAATCATTTCTCAAAGTCAAGAGATTTCTTTTTCTAATAAACTCCGCCCATGTGTAGATTACATGCACGTGTAGATTAACACTTCAGGTAAATATTTCTTGTATTGATGATAGAGTCTTAAGAGGAATCAACTCCTCTGCTTTCATCCTGTAAGCTTCCTCTTGACAAAAACAACTAATGAGCACTCTTCAAACTAACCCTGGGGCTTTACTTTACACTACGTGCTGTCCCTCCAGAAGTTATGCCATCGATTGGCACTTCTCTCATCAGCCAGAGACTAACCACTTCCGCCTCTGGCTAATTTGCTTCTAAATAAATGATCAATTTCCTCAAATAAAACTTCTACAGAAAATCCCTAAATTCCACTACAGGTCAATGCTTTATCTGAAACCCTTAGACTTATATGAGTTTTAAAGCTTCTATTTGTTTTGTTTTCCATTTCAGAAAAGTAATTCTGGATCTCTGCTACCTTGCCCTATATGACCTAACACCCCAGGCAACAACCTGTAATCAAATACACTAATATTTTTCTGCCACAAAATATACGGTTTGGCTCTCCGAGTGGCCTAGATAAAGATGATAAATAGTTTCACAGCAGGTGAGTTCAGGTCAGTCAGGTTTTGCTGCTAATTGCCCCGAAAATATGTGTACTTTCAGAATTTTCTGGGTTTAAGAATTGTGCACAAGGGGTTAAGAACCAGAACTAGAAGTAAGGAGACTGGGCTGCAGTTTTTCAGCTCACGTACCCAGATCCAAGGTCAGTCTTTTGACAAATATTTATTGAGCACCTGCTATATGCCAGGTTTGTTGCATATAATGGTGAATACAAACTGCAGCCTCTGATCTGACGATCAGATCATCTCGGTCTGTGGAAGGCAAGAAACAAGCCATCACACCATGGTGAAGTGAGTTTATGAGAATGATTAGCAGAGGCTGTCCTGGGAATGTCCAGCTCAAGACTTTCAAAGTCTTGGACAGAGAGTCTCTTCCCACAAGAGAATTCTAAGCAAAAATCATTCTGTATTTTAAAATGGGGACAAGAAGTCCACCAAAGTCCTAATTCTAAACCCAGATTGACAGCTTCAATGCTTTTCTTGAAATTCCGAATATTAAATTCTTTGAGGAAAGAAAGACATGTATTTCTTCTTTTCTGTCCCTATTGTGCTGTTCCCTATACCAATGCTTAGTTTGTCTATAAGCTATAGTAGATTCTCATTATTCACTGATTCCCCATTTGTGAATTCACCTACTCGCTAAAACTTATTTGTAATCTCAAAGTCAATACTCTTCAGCACTTTTATGCTCACTCACAGATATGCACAGAGGGGTGAACATTTTAGTTGCCAAAGAGCACATTCCCAGACTTCTTGTTTGACCTCTCAAACTGAAAAAAGTATCCTTTTCACAGTCTAGTGAGCGCCACATTATTTGCATTTTGGGTTTCTGATGTTAATTTCACTGTTTAAAATGGTCCCTGAACATACTGTCAAATTACTTTCTAGTATTCTTTTATTTTTTTAAGTTTTATTTATTTGAGAGAGAAAGAGAGAGAGCAAGCACAAGCATGGGGGGTGGGGGGGGTGCAGAAGGAGAGGGAGAAAGAGAATCCCAAGCAGACTCCATACTGAGTGCGGAGTGAGATGCAGGGCTGGATTTCACGACCTTGAGATCGAGACCTGAGCTGAAACCAAGAGTCGGATGCTCAACTGACTGAGCCGCCCAGGTGTCCCTTTAGTATTCCTCAGTGCTGGAAGGCTCTATTTTGTCTTATGAAAGAAAGTATTTGTGTTAGCTAAGCTTTGTTCCAGCTTGAGTTACCATGCTGTTGGCCATGAAGGTCACTGTTAATGAATCAACAATATATAAGGTGCCCGTAAACAGAAACACAGACAGAACAAAGGTACATGCTGTTTGATGAAAGTGTTGTGACCAGAGGCCCACAGGACCCTAACCCTGTATTTCTCCTAGGAGCAAAGGTTGAGTTTGTGAAGTCAGGGCTTGTGGCATCTTTATAGAACATAACTACAGTGAATGATGAGAATGGACGATAATTCAGTACTAGCCATGAGACCACAGAAGAAGGCCAGCCATTTCCGGGTGGAATGGTGAAGAGAAGGGGGGCTAGAGAAGGTTTCCTACAAAAAGGGTAATCTACCTGCAAACATTCTTAAGGCCCATGAGAGCAACCCAAGAGAGAAAATGGGATGGTTTTGGTGACATGGGAACCAGAGAATCATAGTACAAGACCAACAGCACCAAAAGGTCCATGGCTATATCCTTGGACTACAGGACAGAAGGACAACATTCTGTAAGGAATAAACACAAACAACCCTGGAACAACACGGCTTTGAACTGCGCAGGCCCACCGACATGCAGATTTTTCTCAATAAATACAATAGAGAGCTGTAAGGGTATTTTCCCTTATCATTTTCTTAGTAATATTTTCTTTTTCTCTAGCTCACTTCATTGTTAAGAATACAGTGTATAATACATACACATACAAAATATGTTTAATTGACTGCTTATGTTAGGAGCAAGGCTTCTGGTCAACAGTAGGCGATTAGTAGTTAAGTTTTGGTAGGTTCAAAAGTTATATGTAGATTTTTGACTACATGGAGATGGAGGCAAGGGGTGGGGGGAAGGTTCTGCAGCTGTACCCCTCCATGTTGTTCAAAAGTCTACTGAACTCTTTCATGGACTGTGGCAGGAAAAGAGAGATGCACATAAGATCATCAATTTACAAGGGAGCCTGACACTCAGACTCAAATTCTGAAATGTCCATGGTTTTGGATGCTCCTTTTTTTCCCCTCATTAAATCTTCCAGGACAGGAGCACCTGGGTGGCTCAGTCAGTTAAGCATCTGACTCTTGATTTTGGCTCAGGTCATGTACTCAGGTTCCTGGGACTGAGCCCCGAATTGGGCTCCACACTCAGCAGGGAGTCTACTTGAGGATTTCTCTCTTTCCCCCTCCACCCCTCTCTGCACCTCTCTTCCTAAAACGAACAAATAAATCAAAAAATGAAATCTTCCAGGACAGTAATTCCTTTAAAGGCACAGTGAGCCTCATAGAGAGAGAGAGTCAGGGGCTGTGAGCGTCTCTGTACCATAAAAACAGACTTCTCCTAATTCCCATCCAGGCTCCTCTGGGAACAGCTTGATCCGTGGCTTAATACATACACACAAACCCCTAGTGGGTGAAACCACCTCTCACATGTAAGGAATCAATGTAAAAGTCTGGTAAGACTTAGGGTATTCAACAACTGCCTTCAGAAGCCTTGGAACTGAAAGCCATTCCTGACAAGAGTGCTGACAAGTGTTCAACTACAGAAAAATCAAAACTGGGAAAGGCTGGTTTTCTTAATGCTTGTTTACGCTACCTCAACAACTACTTGAATGAAAGTGAAAAGCATCTATCAGAACATCCTGAAATGATGGTCCCTAACCTATTCAAGGGGAATTTAGAACTATTTTTAATAAATGCAACTGATAACAATGACTAATACTTCATTTCTCTCCTTAATAAAACCTTGCTACTCAAGGGTAATCCCTGGACCAGCAGAGCAGCAGTACTCAGCACTCGTTACAACGGCAGGGTCTCAGGCCCCACCTCGGACCTCTTCATCAGAATCTGCATTTTAACAAGCGCCACAGGGGATTTGGATACATAAAAGTTTGGTAAGCACTACTCCAGAGGGATGTGACTGTGTCAAAGTTATGATTATCATCACCACCTTATGCTTTTTTGCGTAAAAAATTGCTGACTCAATTTGATCAAACACCTAAAAGGGAGTAGTGTGAGACTGCCTTATTCCCGAGTCATCTCTGGAGGGCTAAGCATTTGCTATCATTTCACACATTCTGGAAAGGGCAGCCTGACTATGAGCCAGGCCTCTGTCACCCACAGCACAAATATAACCTCCAAACCACATTCATTCACCAATGCTGGTTCCAGGTAAAACAGTGCAAGGAGCTCCTCTCTGATGGTCCTTTTGGCTCAAGAGTTATCACCATGGCCTCTTTTGATCGTAAGGCTCATTCTCAGAAACGTTTTCTTTCCCAATGTGCTTTTCTCATTCATTCACTCAGTATTCATGGAAAGCACTAATGTGCCCAAGCACTGAACAAAACAGGTAAGAACCCTTGAGCTCATAGAACTTAAACTCTTTTGTAGGAAAAGACAAAGTAAGTAAAATATAGAATGTGCCAGAGAGTGTAAGTGCCGCAGAAAAAAAACAGCTAAAAAGGTGGCCCAGGAATGCTAAGGGGCAGGGGATGTTCAATTTTTATGAGTGCTTCAGGAAAGCCTCACTGAAAAGTGACAAAAGGGATCAAATATATTTCAATAGCCTGAACCATGGGACCTAGCTTTATTCTTGCTTTTTACCTATTTCGTTTCTTCTGGGCTTGAATCTCTAGTCTATTCTGCTATTAAGCTCACTACAACACTCACACCTACCTCTGTGCCCCTAGTCCTGAAAGCCCCCTGGATAGCAATTGCCACGTGGCTATTTCTAATCTCCACATCATGTATGCAGGCCTCAGCTACTCCTTCTCCTACCTTTATCCACCTGAGCCTGAGACCCCATCTACACTGTCCCATACTCAGTGGAAATAACAGGTCACCTTCACCTTGTTTCTAAAAGGAAGATCCAGAGGTGTAGCAAAAAAGAAGAGAAATTCCGGCTTGGCCAAAATTTGTAACACTTTCATATCACAGATTTAAACTAGACGTGACTATATGATGGCCCAGAAACCTATCATTCTACAGCTAACTTCCCTCATCTAAGAAAATGTGCAAGATGCCACAGGAAGGCCTCCTGTTTGGCCACCAGGACAAAGAGGACTACACATTCCAACACTTCAGCCCCTGCTACGTCCAGGTGGCAGGAATGACGTTAAAGGCACAATTCATTCCAATTCACCAAGACAGCCACTTTGGTGAAATGTCCACAATCTCACATCAGAAGTTATCTGAGAGATGGAGTCCGGGGCTGTCCAGGCCAGCTCTACATAATGACGGAAGAGCTCTCCACCTGCACTGTCCAACACGGGAGCCACTAGCCATGCATGGCTACTGAGCACTTGAAATGTTGCCGATGTAACTGAGAAATTGGATCTTCCAATTTTATTTAATTTTAATTAATTAAAATAGCCTCATGTGACTATGAGCACAAAACTGGACCACACAGATCTTATCTAAAGCCCTAATTTTCTTTGACAAAAACGAGGCCCAGATATAACTCAGGCCACAGGGCTGACCACAGCCTTGAGTACTAATATTCCATACTGGCACCAGGCTAGAGGGTTTTCAAATGGCTTTCAGATGCAGGAGTCCGTGTGCTCCTCTCCTCAGCCACACGAGCTAAGCAGGTCTGGACAACTGTCCCTATTCCCACCAGCGCTCAAAAGCAAACATGTGCCTCATGACAGAGGGTTAACCCCAGAGAAGGCCAGAGCCTCTGCCGTGCAGACCCACCAGGTCCTGGCTCACACTGAGGCAGTGATACCATCTGGGTAATTAGAGCTTATTTATGACATGAAACAAGACGCTAGAAGAGGATACTTGCCAGTAAAACCGCTGGAGAATCTTTCCTATGCTGTGGGATCCAATTCTTGTCAAAACAGTTACGCAAATTAAATCTCCCGGGGTAGTTTTATCAGGATGGGAACTGTAATTTGTTCCACATTTTAAGGTGGTAGCCATGATTCTCAAAAATTAGGGCTCAACTAGTTTGTTGGCCAGCTCTTTAAAATCCTGTGTTCACTTGACATTGAGACATATAAGCAAAAGGTCTTCTATAATTAGAATTGAAGAGTTGCCAAAAAGTCCCAATCAGACCCAAATTATTACCTAGAAAAATTACTGGTTACTAAAAATAAGAATGAAAAAGTGGCTCAAAGATATTATTTCACTAAATATAGGGATTCACAGTACAACTTAAACCGCCAGTTAGACGGTTGTTAGAAACAAACCTGTTGGCTGAACAGCGTTTCATGTTCCTACAAGAATTGGTTGCAAAAGCCTAATTACGGTTTGATTCGAATGATGTTATCAAATGCTCCCCACACAGGCGAGACAAAAATGCTTCTCTCCTTCCATTCCTTCTCAGGGCATCTGTGCCGGTTTTTCTTGGCGTGACCCCACTCCACAGAGACAAATCCCGCCCCACCACAAGGGGTTTAAAGAAAAGCAGGGACTGCTGTCGGCGCCCCGACGCTGAGCTTTGATCCCAGCTGCAGGTCCCACCTGCTGAAAAAAGGCCGCTCTTCATCCCCCTGCTCAAAAACACCAGAAATCAGCAGAGCTAAGCTGATGGGGAAAACATTACACAAACCACTGACCCTGCTGCAGGCAGCGAAGAGCTGCCTCGGCTTGGCTTTGATTATCCGGAGCTAGAGCCTGAGGGGAGAGGCAGTCTGACTTTCTTCTTTCCTGGTGCTCCCGGTGGCAAGGTGCACTCACGCAGAGCCCCAAGGGATGCCAAGTACAGAAGAAAGGCAAGTGAATAAATAAACAAAACAAGAACACTAAACCACGGCAAGGGGTACCACGAATGGCCAGGAAGAAAGATCGTATCCCTGGTTAAAAGCGATTCGGTTTTACCGGTTTTTGCAAAACCACACAGAGCCCAGAGCTCAGGCTGTGATCTCCGTCGTGCCGTGGTGCTGCTGAGTCAGGAGACCCAGCACGTGCCACATGCCTTCCTTATGCACTCCTACTGCTCTGGGGGTGTGGACGGAAGAAAACAGCAGGGTGGCCGTCCACGAGGGAGAGGCGCTGGACACAGAGCACTGGTGACCCAGTTTTTCCCCAGACACTCGCACACACCACTCTCCTTTCTAAGCCACCTATTTCGTCCTTCATGGTCATCCGCAGTTTGCCTTAAAAATGGGGCTCAAAATGAACCATACAGTGTGTTTCCCCCCTTGGCATTCTAGAGGCCTGCGGCAGCTTCCGAAATAGACCCCATGCTAACATGGGCACTGCTGCCACTCAGATACCCCGGTTCCCGAGGACCAGCATCAGCGGGGCATCTGGCGAGCCCTGGCAGCAAAGCGGGGCACGAGCATAAGTGTGGCTCCTGCTCGCACGGAGCTTGCAATCTGGCAGGAGACAAGCACAACGACCTTCTGCACCAGTATCAGACCCCTTGTCTGTTCCTCCGAGGTCACCAGTGCCGCAGCCCTCACAGCCGTGCAGATGGGCATCTAGGGGGGAGGGCAGGGGTCTGTGCCACAGCAGAGAGCACTTGTCGCACATAATGGAGGCAGCTGGCCTCAGCTCCAGCCAATTGTTACCATGTGGGGATGTGGGCCCGGCAACTGCCAGAACTTCCGGTATTTGCAGAGAGAGCAGCTGTAAATCCAGACTTTTACATCAAATCTTCCAATTTTTAAGTGCTGACAACCAATTCAAAGTTTTAAAAAACTCATTGAGAGCCACATGTCACCCGAGGGTTACTGGCGTGAACGTTCCCATTCTGCAGACTTATTCTCTAACATCTTCTGTACACCCCATCCGTACCTGCCACCCCAGTGTGGCCAGTTTCTCTCTGCTGTCACACCCAGCACACCATTGTGACTGTGGGGATCTGCCTCCAGTTGGGCCCCTGCCCAGTTCACCCCCTCCTTTCTCTCTGTGCCCCCGCCAGACTCCACATATCTATCCTTAGTTCCCAGCGTAATGCTCCACGTCCTGAGCCTCAGAGACCACACCAAGTCCCCCTCCCTGAATCCTGATATTTCTTATGAACGTACTGCTGGCAACAGAACTTTGTCCACAGCATGCATGGCATTATGGGGGGTAGGGTGGTGTCACTCGCTCTGGAAGATGACAGGAAACTGACTGACCCCAGCAAGGTGGCTACGAGCCCAGGAAACTGACTGACCCCAGCAAGGTGGCTACGAGCCCAGGCTGGGAAGACACACAGGCCGGGGTTTTCTCATCTCTCTGAGCCTCAGTTTCCATCTATGCAACCTGGGGCTATCTTAAAATGGGGACAGAGCTCAAATTCACATGGCACCATGAAATGAAGAGAGATGATGTCTGTAAAGCACTCGGCACAATGCGTGCCATGCGGTCAGCTACCGTTACTACAGACTGATTGTCTAAGCCAGCCCGTGTGATTGGAAAGCAAGCACTGCATCCCCGGCACTTTGTTTACAAACCATTCACTGACTACTTACTCTGTGTTAACATGTTCTGATCATACTGCACAAGTCTCCTCATCTGACTCGCCCCACTCTATGAAGAACTGAAGCAGAGAGAGTTTAAATGAGTTGTCCAAGGCCGTAGCAGCAGAGCAAAGAGGTGAAGTCAGCCAGCTGGCTCCCATACTCTTAACCATGGTACTCTATGGTCTCTCTACATTTCTAATGGCCAGGGACAACTCTGTGACCTCAACCTTCCCAAATTAAAAGCAGCATTTGCCTTTGTGGACTGTGGCTTAAGATGATCAGGGCCTGGCTTGGGCCGGACCGTATCTGAGAAGTTCCAAAGAGTCTGTTTCTCTGTCTGACCAAGGGCATTCAGTCTGTTCAATAAACTGAGAATGAAGAGAAGAGAAAAGTGCCCAGGAAGAACTATAAATTGATAGCTGTTGTTATGGAAGGCAAATCCTGGGACACTGATTACAGGAAGAGAAAAGAGAGTTTGCTGATCACAGAAAAAATACCTAGTGACAGAATCAGAATGATGTTTCTAACCTTTAACATCCATAGAGAAGACAGAAAAGATGCAAGTATACATTTAACTTCCAAAAGGTGAAAAAGGAAAGTTATGAATGCAAATCCACGAACGGCAGGCAGTTAAGAGGTAAAATGGCAGGCTCATGAGCCACACGGGTGCGAGAACCGATGCCACCCCACCCCCGACAGGCCTGAGCCTGGGAACCACGTACAGAGAAGGCACCTGGGTTTCAGGGTGGTATAGCACAATCTCCCGTGGCTTCCTTATGGGCAGAACACAGACATGGGGTGGATAAGATTATAAAGCTGACCGGATTCACATCTGACCTTAAGAGTGGAGACCAATTTCAAGCTGAAGGAAAATATCTGGTGGAGGAGCACAAAGTTGTGATGACAGATGTCCTTGTTGAGCATTTCATTCACTGTCCTAGGTGAAAGCAGAGAATGTTCTAATTCCTTTAGGGCAGAGCCTTATCTAATGCCTTTTCAATCCCCCAGAGCCTTGCCTTGTGCAGGGCAACAGTAAGTGCTCCGAAAAGGATTACTGAAGGGATTTCAGGAGTCAAGTTTACAGACAGTGTTAAAGCACGTGGTGGATTCCAGTTCCAAAGACTTAACAGGTGGATGGAATAAACCAAATCCAAAAAGGTGTAAATAAACAAGGACGAACTCAAAGTTCTTCCACCACTAACACTGAAGAGGAATTACAGTTAAACAACAATGTCTGCAGCTAAACTGTTAAGGGTTTTGGCTAATGGCAAACTAAGAATAGTGTGCTGAGGTTTCCAGTGATGAGTAGATGAGCTCCCAGACTACACGAACACAGTAATGTTCACAAAAACCCCCCAAAACAACAGCTCAAAGGCTCCTCTCTACTTTCTGGCCAAACATGGAGTGTTTCGTTTAGCCTGAAGGATACTTAAAAAGGACACCTGACCAAAAAAGGCAGATGAGGGCAGTACTGAAAAGTAGAGTTTGCCTAAAAAGAGACCAGGAAGGCCGAAGGTTTGAAAAGTTTTGACCCACAAGAGTAACTTCAAGACAAAAAAAGGATGATGTGGAAGCCTTAGAAAGGATAGAGCACTGATACTCTAGATAGCTGAAGACCCATTTGAAGAGTGGGACTTACTCTACATGGGTTCAGAATTAAAACTAATGTGACGGAAGTAGATGTCAGTCCAACTTAAAGGAGGACGTTTAACCCACCTAAGGTGCTTCAGAATAGAACAGGCTCCCTCACTCATTAGTGGGTTTCTAGGCCCTGGAGCTTTTTGTGACGAGGCTAAGCAATCACACAGTGGCAACAGTGCAGGGGGAATTGATCCACAAATAAAGCCCTGCAAATGAGAAGACTGTGCCAGGAATTTCAATTCTCTAAGTGACAGAATTAAAGATGATCATCACCAAGAAAAGCCTTCCAGTGGAGAGATGACTTGGTTGGGGTCAAGAGAAAAAGGTTCAAGCAAAATGTAGTGTTTCCAGTAGAGAAAACAGAATACACAAAGGCAAGGAAAAGCTAATGTTTACGGCAAACTTAGGAAATGGTGAGTTTATATGTTTGGCAGGAGAGAGACCAGGAGCCCAGTCAGCAGGAGTACGAGATGAAGCATAAAAGATGAGGAAGAGGATATAAAGCTGGGGCTCTGAACCCAGCTCAGGCACTCGGGATTTTCTCCTGCTGGCAAGGGGAAACCACTGAGAACTTCTGAGGACAGCCACGATCAAAATAGCATTTCAGAATGATCAGACTGGCATTACTGCAGGAAAAAACAAGGCGGGGAATGAGATTCTGGCGGCAAGGAGAACAGACAGAACACTCTGGCAACAATGAGAAAATACAGGCCTGAATTAAAGGAAAGGAATAAAGACCCCAAAAAAGGGAATTTATTTATTTTTTGTTATTTTTTTTTAAGGATTTTATTTATTTATTGGACAGAGAGAGATCACAAGGAGGCAGAGAGGCAGGCAGAGAGAGAGGAGAAAGCAGGCTCCCTGCTGAGCAGAGAGCCCGATGCGGGGCTCTATCCCAGGACTCCAAGATCATGAACTGAGCTGAAGGCAGAGGCTTTAACCCACTGAGCCACCCAGGCACCCCCAAAAAGAGGAATTTAAATGAAAGACATCGTATAGAAGAATTAAAAGGACTTCGCGACTGATTCAGTGTGGAGTGGGGAGTCAAAGACAGACACACTTGAATCAGGGAACCCAGAAATGTCAATGTGCCTAACAATAAGACCAAAACCCCCAAAACATCTGAAGTCACAACTGGTTCCCAAATTACTGATCCATCACAGCTTTATGTCAGATGCTGAGAGTATATTTTTCACATACAAAAAATACAAGATTTCATGATTATCTCTGAATATGAAACTAGGTACCAAAAGTTTATTGAAGCATGTCTAGAAAAATTAACTCCTCCAAGGACAGAAAGGAGATAGGCCAGGCAAATACTAACCAAAAGAAAGCTGTGATCTCCATAGTAATATTAGACAAAATAAATGAAGGCAAAAAAAACATTATTAATGATAAGGAAGACCACTACATAATAAACATTTCAACTCACCAGGGAGATTACAACATTATAAACTAATACCAATGAATAATATGCCTCAAAATATAAAGTAAAAATTGACTATCAGTCTACAGGAAGAAAATGACATGATCACCAACCTAGTAAGAGACTTTGAGAGAACTCTTTCAGTGCAAAAACTGATACATGAAACAGACAAAACAAATCAACAAGGACATTAAAAGTTTAACTCAATTGACAAGTCTCATCCAATGGACACAAAACACAGCCACTAACGATGTGAAGGATACACATTATTTTCAAGCTTTAAAATTTATCAAAATGACTGCATAGAAGATATAAAATTAGTCTCAACAAGTTTCAAAAGAATGGTAAAATTCCGACAGAAATAGAAGAACGTTAGATATCAGTAACAAAAAAAAGAGAAATCAATAACAAAAATATCACTATAAAAAACCCATACACGTGGAAAGGACAAACACACTTCTCCACAATTCATGAGTAAAACCAGAAAATATCTGCAATGGAATAATAATGAAAATTCAGTTTATTTCAAAACTTGTGAGACGCACACAAAGCAGACACTTGTAGGAAAATGTATAGGCTTAAATGAAGGTTCGAAGTTAAGGAATTAAGCATCCAGACAAGAAGTCAGAGGGGAAAAAAAGCCTAATAAATGCCCAATAGGAGGAATAAAATAATATAGATAATAGCAAAAAGTAATGCAAAAGAAGACAAACAAAACTAGAAGATCAAAAGAGCAAATACTGGTTCTTTGATAAACTAATCAAATATATATACTCTCTTACAAGATTAATAAAGAAGAATGAAAACACAAATATTACAAAAAGACATAAGTTATTCTTATTTTGATGAAGTGGACAAATGTGTAGAAAAA
The DNA here is from genome assembly GCA_028646535.1 of Procyon lotor. Lineage (NCBI taxonomy): Eukaryota > Metazoa > Chordata > Mammalia > Carnivora > Procyonidae > Procyon > Procyon lotor. The sequence goes on from CM053603.1 coordinate 31,780,171, forward strand.
CACAACCTGTTGGGCATTTGCCTTCAGCTCAGGTCATGATCCCAGGACCCTGAGATTGAGCCCCGCATGGGGTTCCCTGCTCAGCGGGAAGTCTGCTTCTCCCTCTCCCACTCCCCTTGCTCCTGCTCCGTCTCTCCTTCTCTCTCTGTCACATAAATAAATAAAATCTTAAAAAAAAAAAAAAAAAGATGAAAAGAAAGGGTGCCTGGACAGCTCAGTCTGTTAAGCATCTGCCTTCCACTCGGGTCATGATCCCTGGGTCCTGGGTTCAAGTCCCACATCTGGGTCCCTGCTCCATGGGAGCCTGTTTTCTCCCTCTCTTACTGTCTCCCATGAATAGATAAATAAAATCTTAAAAACAAAACAAAAAAAAGACTGGAAAAGAGGAAACCAAATTGTCACTGGAGAGAACGTGTACATAATAGTTACTAGCAGAGTTTAGTGAGGTAGCAGGATAAAGGAATCAATGTAAAAATATGAAATTAACATTTCTATATGCCTTGAACAATTAGAAAGTCATTTAAAAATTATCTTACAATAGCAAAAGAAAATCTAAAGCAATAATCTCAAAGATGTGCAAAGATTTTAAGGAAAATAAGCTAAAATTTTACTGAAAGACACCAAAGACAACTTAAATACAGAGTCACACCATGTTACGGAAGGATACTCAATGTTCTGGTCTCCCCCAACAGATTAACGGATTCAAAGCAATTCCAATCAAAATGTTTTTCATGGAACTTGACAGGCTGATTCTAAGATAAAAAGCCACGGTAATTAAGAGAGTATGGTATCTGCACATGAGAGACAAGTCAAGCAGTGGAACTGAATAGACAATCCAGAACCAGATCCATGTATGTGTGTAAACTTGACGTACGGCAGAATGAGCACTGCAGGATACATGAAGCAAGGGTGGACTATTTAATAAATGAAGCCAGGGTAAGGTGATCCATATGAGAAAAAAGTGAAACTGGATCCCTTGTCTCATAAAATACGCCAAATCAGTTCCAGGTGGACTGAAGACTTAGATGCTAGATGCAAAAGAATAAAAATTTTAGAAGATACTGTATGAGAATATCTTTATGACATCCACATCTTAAAGTTTCTTAAATGAGAACCAAAAAGCCTGCCTCTCAATGAACACACTGATAAATTCTACATTAAAATTAAAAACTTCTGTTTATGAAGACACTACAGGAAACCTAAAAGATAAACTACAAACTGGGAGAAAATGTTTGCAACATATTTAACCAATAAGTGACTAGTATCCAGAATACCAGAAGAATCTTAAAAATCAAGAAGAGAAAAAGAGCACTAATGAGCAAGAGGCAATACCACAGACAGACATCTCACAGAAGAGGGAACACAAACGGCTCATAAACACATGAAAAGATGCTCGGCTTCATTAGTTATCAAAAAATTGAAAATGGAAATGACAAAAGGAACTCTTTCAACACACTTGCAGATTACCACATCTTAAAATCTGAACAAACACTAGCATTAAGGTTGAACTAGGGAAGTTCTTATATACTGCTGGGGCGAGAATAAATTGAAATAAATTGGTACCACCACTTCAGAAAACAGTATGACATCACCCAGTCAAGTCTCACCTACAACCATCCCCTAAATCCTAGCAATTCCATCCCCAGGTACAGAGCTTACTAAAAAGTATACACAAGTGCACCATGAAGAATGCACAAAGATGCTCACAGCAGTGTTTTCCCAACAACCCAAACGGGAAAGACACCATTCACCAACCAACAACCTAGAGACTAGATAAACAAACTGCAATGTACCCAGACAAGGAGAAAGGACACAGTAAGAAAAAGAAATAAATGGCACCACCGTATGTGATCATGGATAAATCTAAGAAAATGAAAAAACATTCCTTCAAACAGGCAAGTAACAGAGAAACACACACACAGTAGGATTCCATTTACATAGCTGAGAAGCAGGCAAGACTAAAACTAAACTGAGGTACACCCAGAGATGGTAAAACCTTAAGGAAATGCAGGGTAATGATTATCACAAAATTCAGGGTGGGGTTACCAGAGGTGGAGGGTAAACATGATTGGGATTGGTCCCACAGGAAGTCTCTGGGTAACTGGTCAGGTCATCTATTTCTTTTCTTTACTTTTTCTTTATTAGGCTTATTTATTTTAGGGGCACCCAGGCGGCTCAGTCAGTTAAGCGTCCATCGTTCAGCTCCGGTCATGATCCCAGGGTCCTGGGATGGAGCCCCACATCGGGCTCCTTGCTCATCAGAGAGTCTGCTCCTCCCTCTCCCTCTGCTTCTCCCCTTGCTTGTGCTCTCTCTGTGTCAAATAAATAAATAAACAAAGAAACAAACCATTTATTTTTTTTAGTAATCTCTACATCCAACATGGGACTTGAGCTCACAACCTCAAGATCAAGAGTCGCATGCTCTTTTGATTGAGGCAGCCAAGTGCCCCTAGTAATCTATTTCTTTCTTTTGTTTTTTTTAATCTATTTCTTCAGGTTGGTGGTGGGTACATGCATGTTCAGTTTCTCATTCTTCTTTAGAGGGTACATACAAATTTTATGTATTCTTGTATCACTTTATAAATCATCAGAAAATATTTTTAAAAAATAATTAACTCTACAAACACACAAAAAGGCACACAAAAGTTAACCTTTGACAGATACCTGAGCCCAAGAGTTCCTTTAAATAATAAACAATAACAGAGACAAAAGAAAAAAAAAAAACCTTTACCCCGAATTTTAGGACTTAAAAGTACAGATCATCCATAAAGAGGCTAACTTCCATATGCAGAAGAATGTCTCCAAGAAAAGCCAATAGCCTGAGAATTACTTTATGCTAATTAGGGCTCTTGATCCATGCAGCTGTGCAGGCCATAAACCCAGTCATCATGCACCCCACTGTCCTCTCCCTCTCTCCCCAGACCCGGGCTAGTTCCTCATGCTACTTTCCTGGTCAGTCTACGCTCAGTCCCCAAGCCATTCACACCTCTACCCCAGGCATCTTCCCCCACCATATGCCCCACCTCCCTCTCTGGCTGCCCACTGCTCCAAGGATAAAAATTACACTTCCGAACACTACCTAAAAGGGATGGTAAAGTCTGGGCCGTGACCTCTCCTACCCCCTTCCCACACATGTGCCCTTTCTTTGATTCAGCTACCATCTTTTCTTTTGTGACACTTTCCAAGGTTTTGATTTCACGTTTTGTGCAGGTGATTATTTGATTAACAATTCTCTTCCCTTAGACCATAAGTTCCTTGAGGGCAGGGGTCATGTCTGGTTTTGCTTACCATCCCAGGCTCAGAACCTGGGCAGGGAATGCTGCACATAGTAGGACCTCATATCAACGTGTTGAATGAACGAATATATTGAATAGTAGCTACTCCGGCCTAAAGCAGTCACAACCCTCCTAGCCAGCACTGCAGGATAAGAGGATTCCAAAAGATGTGAAACAAAGTCGATTCATGGCCTCACCTCTCACTCCCAAGCCTCAAGGGGAGAGCCCATCTTAGATTGGTAGAGGATCCTTGAAAAAATACGATCCGTGGAACAATGTTACACTGCCCTACACAGATGATGAGAAGATCCATGTAGCTTTCGTTTAAAAACAAAAACAAAATGTTCTCTTACAAACCTGGAGCTTGATAAAAAGGTAAGATAAACTCAGTATTTATCTTCTGAATATTTTAGATTTGGAATTCCACCTGAAATCATGGATTATAACAAAGCTTCCAAAAGGTAAGTATGTGTAGTGCTGCTGTGTTCAGAACACAAGCTTTGCAACTTCTTCAGTTTTTAAAGCTTGGTTTTTACAATTAATCCACTATTTAACAGAGTGGAGAGCCTTTGCCAATAGTTCTATTCAGATGGCTTTAGCTTACACAGCTCATAAGTGAAATCCTTTTAACTGCTGTGTCCATTAAAACAAGAATATAGGACATATGCTGACAACTGTAATTTTAAACATCAAGTAGAAAATGAAGGCTATTTCTCCCAGTAAGAACTAAACCCTTGTTTTCCTGAAGCATTAGGATACTCTTAAGGATAGAAATAAAATCTAAATTGGCTGGTGAGCTTACTTGGAATGGCACAGGGAAAAGAACTTAATACTATACACGCAAAGGTGTTTTATTCTTTGCTCCAAAGAATATCTCTGGGTTCTAGCAGAGTATCAAAAAATGACATCGCCTAAGAACAACTCTGGGTATGTATGTGGCCTGGGGTTACAGGAAAGAATGAGTCTGGAGAGAAAAAGATGGTCAGAGCAGACATCACTTTTCACACTGCACTCTTGTCTTTTAAAGCATACAGAATTTTAGATCTGTGATGTACCATATCCACCACAAGACTAACAAAAATATAACTAAACAAAGGGCAAATATGTTATAACAGAAGGGTATTTTATTGCTTGATATGTTCTTATAAGACCAAGGACACAAGCACAGTAGACTTCTAATGGTGGTCTTTTTTCTCTGTGTAATTTCATATAAATAATAAAATGGTACACAGAAACATTGAGAGAAACTCCACATTTGAAAATAAGGTCAAATTACCACTTGAGTTAAATGCAAAGTTCATATTTGAGAGATCTCAAACCAGCACTGATGGATTATCTAATTATTCCATTTATTTCATGTTACTCAGGGTATGAGGACTTTCTTTTTTCATTCCTTTATTTAGCTGAGCAGACCACCGCACTTTTTATTTAGTTCTTTCCTTTTTTTAGATTTATTCGAGAGACAGAGAGAGAGCACACACACGCATAAGTGCAAGTGGCGGGAGGTAGAGAGGAAGAGAGAGAATACTACACAGACTCCCTGCTGAACAGGGACCCCAACGCAGGGCTCAATTCCACAACCAATGAGATCATGACCTGAGCTGAAATCACAAGTCAATGCTCAACCGACTGAGTCACCCAAGTATCCCTACCTAATTTAATTTAGTTCTATAGTATTGTTACACTTGATGGAAAAAGTTATATAACAAGTATTTGCATCACCTCTGTAATTTCTTAAAATGTGTATCTGGAAGAAAAAAAGATACATGTTTACTAATAAGTATAAAGTGAAAAAGGTGCCCATGAATCCACAAACCAAAGAGAATTTTTTACCAACATGAATGAGCTTCCTTCTAGGATTTTTGCTCTATGAATGTATATTTTGGTGTGACTGCACCACTTCAGCTCATACAGCTTTATATATACTGCTTTTTTCCATCTAGCTTTCCAGTTATGATTTTTCATGATAGTAGAACTTCATTAACCCTCCTAGACAGTGGGCCCCTTGTTGAAGAAATCTTGACCTTGATCTTACCTCCAACACAGAGCACAATGCTGGCCATAGCAGGTGCTCAATAAACGTGGGGTTCAACTGGACTCTAACCTCATTTAAAAACAAATGAACCCACAGAAAAGAAACATTTATAATTATAAATAACTACATTTAATAATTAAATAACTGATAATTATAAATAAGGTATCAATAATTAATGAAGACTTATAATTACTTCAGATAGATGTGGTTTGATCTACAAAATTCAGTTTTCACAGGTGTATCTCTCCATGAGAAAAAGGAATAAATCGAATGGCTGTACCTGTTTCCTTCAGTCATGTCACAGATCACTCAATAGGTCTCCTGGCCCTGTGTGTAATTTGGGGATGACAATCTGGGGAACATCTTGGAACTGAAGGTTGAAATACCTTCTTCCTGCTCAACCAGCTTACACACCGTCTCCAGACTTGGGGACAACAGGTGGGTACAGATCCTGGAATGGTAGAGATCCTCAAGCCTGACTCCTCGGAGATGATGTATGACTTTCCCAACAACACACACTGAGCCAATACTGTACACCAACAAACAGGGGGCATGCAGATCTAAACATCCATCCACCTTCCCATCCAAACACCCACACACTCTTATAACCTCCAACTCATTTTGACTTCGAACCTTAAGTAAACAAACATGAAGTTATAGGTTTCCTTCATCATTTATCCCCATACATAACATCTCTGTAAGGAAGAGCATATATCCTTGTTTTATGCTAGGATATGAAGAACAGAACACACATTGCAGGTCCTAGAAGAGACAGGTTTAGTATTGTGTAAAGAGAAGGTAAAGCTGCTTCTTTTCATTGAAGCTTTTAACTGAATTAGAAAGGAAATTTTCGGTTCAATGATCATTTACTGAATGTCATTAATGAGCAGCATGCATTTGGCTAAGGCACTGAGATACCAAGTTGAACATGACTTTTGCCCTTTAGAACATTCACAGCCCAGATTTTTCTGGGTCCTCTGTCCTTGAATCGGTAATTAACAACCAAAGCACAAAATCATTCCTTATGGAATCATACATCTTGAAAATAAACCTCTATCATATCCCACTCCTCGACACATGATGTTCTGTTTCAGATTTCATTCTTTTTTTTCCCTCAAAATGATAGTTGGGTTTTTGTTCTTCACTGTTTTAAACTAACATGAGAATTCCCAAACCAAAGACCACATTAAGGCCCAGTTTGTTCGTGCTCGGGGAAGTATGTGCTGCCATCCTGACAAAGGCTCTGCGTTGAGAAGTTAGGCTCCTTTTCTTCACTAGGCAAACAGAAGAGACAACTGAAGCATGGAGGGAGCACTTCACAGTTGCACAAACATCTCAAGCTCCAGCACGTGAGTTCCTATGCCTTCAACTTAGTTCAAGCAGCTGGCACAGACCAACTAGAGTCCCTAAACCCCAACTCCCAAGTGCCTAGGCAAGAAACCCTTCCCCTCCCATCATTCAGAAGAAATGTATGTGCTTGTCTTTGGAAATAAGGATGGTTGTTCCTCCAAACTTCTGATCAAGTATCCCATCACTAAAAAATGTTTGGTACCCATCAAACAAGATTTTTGCCAGCAATCCGTATGTTAAATATTAATGACCTTAATTTCTTTCTTTTAAAATAAACAGATATGCCTACTATAGTCTTCTTCCACTACTAAAAGATGGTTCTCTGTGCTCCATGGTAGGTACACTTCACTTTGGAGGCCAATACAATAAGATTTGGAGAATGAATGTATAAATCAAAATCACAATTTTACATTATAAAACTCTCCAGGAAATGAAAGTAAGAGAAACATAAAATAAAAACAGAAGGGGCGCCTGAGTGGCTCAGTGGGTTAAGCCTCTGCATTCGGCTCAGGTCATGATCCTGGAGTCCCAGGATCAAGCAGCATGGAGCTACCTGCTCAGTGGGGAGCCTGCTTCTCCCTCTGCTCCTCACCCCACTTATGCTCTCCCTTTCGCTCTCACTCTTTCTCTCAAATAAATAAAATCTTTAAAAAAATAAAATGAAAACAAAACATGATGTGCTTTATGACAGTATCAATTAATCATTAACTTCAAGGAAAGCACAGAGCTTCTATAAGGAAAAGACAATACAAACATTTAACCGCTAACATTTTCTTCACTTTAAACCTCTCAAAAGACCACACTAAGTAAAAACATTTAAAAATGAATCAGAAATCTGTTGATATCCACCCACTTAAAATACAGTCTGTCAAATTCTTTCAACATTCTGTTAATACCCATTTTTTGAGATAAAAACCAACTAGAAAGCTGTTTAAATTGAGAATAGTAAGCGAATAATCACTGATAAAACTATCTAAATAAATATCATGTATCACTTAAAATCTGGAACCATACCTCCAGCAGGCCTGTTTCCTACCCTAGTCCCAACAATACGCTCTGTAGCTCTATTTATTATTTTCCCAGCTTCTATTTATTCAGAAAAGTAGTCAGCACAGGAAATGGGACAAGTCAAATGATCACAATCAATCTCATCACCTTCACAACATGCTGTGAGTGTAATTAATCCTCTATTTATTTAGGGGACTTCACACCCCTTACATTAAGGCAGCGACTCCCTGCTGGCTTCGGTGGAGATAATTATGTTATAACAAGGATTGGGTTTCAATCATAATAGGCAGAAGAAAAAGGAAATTGTACTTGAAGTTGACAGTTTTTTTAAAAAGCTTTCTTGTGACTACATTCAAAGGACACTCTTGACAAAGCTCTCCTTAAACAGAGCACTTTCCAAGTGCGATAACCACACGTATGCCACATTAATCAATGTAAGCCTCTTCTCTGAATGAGACATGAAGACAATCGGAGTGCTGTGACAATTGTACATGAAGCAGAGAGTACTGGTTTACACCACCAGACTAAATCGAGCCCACCCGAACTCACTTGATCCCTTGAGCATCCTCCAAAGACCTCTGGTGGGTGAACAGGCCTCAGAACAAGGAGGCGAAGGAAAATACCAATCCGCTCGCACAGTAGCTAATCATATACTGTATAAAGCCCTGGGCTCCAGCAAACCAAAACCAAGGATCTGAGAAGTCTGGAGTCAAGCACCCAGGACCAAAAATGAGTAAGGACAGAGGTAAACCTAACACTGATACCCAATCACGGCTCCAAAATGGGCTTGACACAGGCAAACGTGCTCGTACCATATACGCTGTGCGCTTTCCAGTTCAGGGCCTGCCTATTTCACCTCTGAAACTTTCCATCTTTTTTTTTACCAGAACTCACAGGTACACTTTCTCCTCTAATCTCTACCTTAAGAAAATTAATGGGAAAATATAAAGCCTTGCCAACTCTATATTTACACACCTTTTTTTAAAATTAAAATATCATAATCATGGGGCACCTGTGTGGCTCAGTTGGTTAAGCGACTACCTTCGGCTCAGGTCATGATCCCAGAATCCTGGGATGGAGTCTCACATCAGGCTTCCAGCTGTGCTGGGAGTCTGTTTCTCCCTCTGACCTTCTCTCCTCTCATACTCTCTCTCTCACTCTCTTTCTCTCAAATAAATAAATAAAATCTTTTAAAAAATATTAAAAAATATCTAATCATGATGCCCACGGCACATATGCAAGTAAAAATGATACACGAGTTACGTTTCCAAATTCCTAAAAATTCTCAAATATGCCAAATCTTTTGTTTTCAAGGTCTGGATTCTTGATGATTTGAATATCTGTATATATCAAGCTTCTGAGGTAGCTCAGCATCTCAGTAATAGTTCACTACCCTTTAATACCTTTAAACTCTTGGATAAACAAAACGTACGAGACACTGAACATTACTAACATGAGTTCCAATTCTTAGTAAAAACAAAACAAAACATGCCATCCTGGAATAGTAAAAGCTATTAGGTAAAAACTAGGAAAACCTAAATAAATTATGGACTTTCATTTATAACAATGTATCAAAAATGGTGCATTAACGGTGACAAATACACCTACCAATGTAAGATGTTAATCACAGGAGAACTATTTGTGGGTTATTTGGGAACTCTGTACCATGTTCATCATTTTTTTTAAAAATAATAAGACTACTCTAAAATAAAAAGCTTACCTTAAAAAAAAAAGTAGGAGAAAAATTACAAATAAAGAAAACATAATAAGCCAAAAAAAAAAACCACCCCACAATAAAAACCCCCCACAAAACTTAACATTCAGATACAGAATCCTTTTGCTAGTTTTCTCATAGTTACAGGGAGCATTCATATCTTTACAAAGAGTTATTTTAGCTTGAAATCTGTAGGAACATTCATAATCCTATGATTTATTGGCACATTTCTTGTAAGAGAAGTCTAATGAAGAGCAAGAGTCCCCAGTGGGCACTGCTGAACTACTGGTGATAAGGTAAAGAACCATTAAGTAAATCCTTTCTATATGAAACCCCACGGAAGGGATACAAGTGAATGAATATTGGCATGCACTAATCTTTTCTTAGGAGATAAAACCCACTCCCATCCAGGATGAATTTGTGGATTTAATTAAAAATAAACAGCAAAACCAAAGAGCAACTTGACATGCCAGAATAAGCACCTTACCAAGAACGATTTCAATTCAAGAGAGGTTTAACTTGCTTGAAATCATGCACAATTGTTTCTTGAAATTTCTATATGCTAATTATTAGCAGCTAATGTAACGCTCGAACGTTTTACCATTTATTGCAGAAGTAACTTCCCATACAAGAGTAACACCTAGCACTCTAGGTGGTTTTCTCATCTGGTACGCCTGAATTCAACAGAGCCTTGAAATCACCTCCAGTACTGTAGCTTTACTCTGAGTATCAGTGCGAGGAGGGACGGTAGCCGTGTCAGGGTTCTTCCTCAGCTACGGCTCAAAACAGCATCATAGAATTACAGCGGTGTCCTCTTAAGGTGTCTGCATGCCCTGCATGCCCCCCTCTCTGAGACTGCCACTCACTCGTGACAGAGTGGGCCCTGGCACCATGTGTGTGCCCTCTTTGAGAGCATCCCTACCCCATTCCCACTGTGACCAAGGCAATTGGACCAGGAAAAGACACGGACCCATGGCCAGGTCAATCACATTCTTCATCCCTGGGAATTACAAGCAACGGACTTTGTAGTTTCTCTCTTCTAAATCCAGGTGCACGTGAACTCAGCTGCCCAACAGCCATTCTCCATATGCATCAACAAGAGAGAAGGGTGGCAGGGATTTGTGAGAAGGAGCAACACAAGAGACCACATGTCACCAGACAGTAAGCTGACTGCTGCACTTCTTCAGGACTTGAGCTCATGAGGCCCAGCTGCCCTCCCTGCTCCTGGTTTCCAGAAGATGACCTGTAGCCTCCTAATTAAACTCCTCTATTTTTTACTATAAAAGTCTGAGTGCATCTGCCTTGTGTAACCAAATAGAGAAATGAGGATTTCAAGTGGGGTCCTCTTATCAAAACATTATGACCCCAAGGTAACCATGAACTTTCTTATTCTTAATAAAGGGATACTACAAGGATAGATAAAATTCATCTAAATAAAAAAAGCCTCACACCTTTTCGCACCCTTCCAACACATCATGGCTACAGCCAGGAAATCTGTTCATCATGATGCTTACATGTTTTATTCGTCTACTCCTCTGGATGACATTATTTTCCCAGCCTGGAATGCATCCATTCCTGGTTATTATGATAGTCATATGTGTGACAGTACTATGTACCAGATATCAATGTTTATGTTTTGCTATTAATTTATATCCCTTCTTTGTCCAAACTCTCTCCCATACATCTTTTCCAGCTGTGATCCAAATGTTCCTGACTACTTCTTTATGGATGGATATTCCTTAGAGACCTCAAATTGACATTTCTAAAACTCATCTTCCCTCCCTCTGTCCTCTCTTCCAACCTACATCCGCTTCCTACTCCTATTTAATTTCACCACGTACACCTCCCAACGTCCCCGTTAATTGGCCAAGTCAAAATGTGGATCTCCTCTTTGATGTTTCCCCTTTTCACTCTCCCCAACGTCCCATCATTAATAAGTTTTGGCTCACTCACCCCTCAAATCTGACCACAGTCGCCTTCCCTGCTCACTCCTCTGGCTCAGTCTAAGCCTTCTGCTCGCATTGCCCGCCAGCTGGTGAGGCTTTCAGGGTTAAGTCTGAGCTCCACCCCACTCAATTCATTCCCTGTAAGGGACCTGATGGTCTGACGCAGAATCTGAATCTCATCACATCACTCACCCAGATAGTGCACAGCTAAACCTCTTCAGTTGCTCCACACTCCCCAGACAAAAGGCCAAGCATCTTCAAGTGGCCAAGATTCCACGTGAACTCCTTGGCCTCATTTCTTTCTTCCAGGTCTATACCAATGATCCATCCATCCTGAGCTGTTGAGCTGCTTAAAAGAACCATATTCTCCTGTCCCTACTGTGAAATACTCTTCGCCCCTGCTTCCTCATGTGCATCTGACCAACTCTTACTCATCTGTCAACTCTCAGCTTCAACTACTCCTTCCAGAAGCTGCTTCCTCTACCCCAAGGCTAGACATGTGGTTTTCTAAGTGCCTCCATAGCATCCACACCTCCCTACTGCAGCTGATCGCAGGCTATGGCACTGCATTCCCCTTTCATCTGCATTCCCCGCTACCAAAGAGCAGCTGGAAAACAGCGTGTCTCTCATCCACCTGAGTGTCCCCATCGCCCATCTCAGTACCTAGCAGATGGAATAAGGCTTCATAATCAGTGGTTGTAGAAATAAATAATTCTCCTCCTAAACTCAAAGCTGATGTTCTACCTTGGCACCTGAGTTACCGCCACACCCATGACTTTTGGCAGATAAATCAGGAACAACAGAGGGCCCGATGGAAGAGATTTATGCTGTTCCCAAGCACATGACCCTCTACCCTACCAAAGCACATACACAGAGGAAGCAATGGAAATAGTATAAAGCAATGATGAGGTCCTAAGTTTTCTAGAACTTTAAGATTTCAGTGCTGAAATGGCTTTATGTTCACTCATAACTGAGGAAATTAAGGTGCAAGATTTGTCAAATAATAATTATTCAGTGATAGAATGGTTTCCCTCCACCAACTTTGCACCTTTGTATCCAAAGGACCACAAAATAAAATTTAGTGGGGCAAAATATTCTAAAAAACAGTCAAACTAATAAATGCATCATATGTTTTAATCAGGGTAAACTATCAGTTCAATGCAAAATGGCTAAGTACATCAAAGACATTTTTGTTCTTTTCCCTATAACCAATTACCTTTAAAAAACTACTAAAGAGAAAAGGTGTGAATTAATACCTTCACAACTAGCTCAGACTTAGACTAAAGACAGCCAGGATTTTAGATTTTAATTTTCATTTTTTTAAAAAAGAAATAGCCAAAATTTTTCCATGTAACAAAACACAAAATCATACCCTATCTGATCTCTCGTGTTTCAAAACACACCATGCATTAAAACTGTAAGGTATCAAATTTTCTTCAGTGGGCAGATACTTCTTTTATAGTGAGAAAAAAATTGGGTATTTAAAAAAAAAATACTATGCTATAGATACTATGTTATAAAGGAAAATGATTTCTAGGGTAATATTATAAGGATAAGACAAGTTATAAAATGACTAAGTACAGTATTATTTTCACTGGTTTAAAAAAATGCACTGGAAAATAAGTAGAGGAAATATTAAAATACTAATGCTGTCTGCATTGAATAAAGTGATGAAGTGACTTGCTAAAGTCTTCCGCCCAATGAGAGGAAAAACCTGAACATATTTTACAGCTCATGCTTCTCTTTCCGCACTTATATAAAAGGTTGTGAACTTTCAGAGGGTCAGATCTATCCCTGCTACTGGTAAGCGCAGTTCACCAGGAAAGAAATCAGGGTAGGGCAAAATATACCAGGGCACCTGGGTGGCTCACTGGGTTAAAGCCTCTGCCTGCGGCTCAGGTCATGATCTCAGGGTCCTGGGGGTCCTGGGATTGAGCTCCACATCAGGCTCTCTGCTCAGCAGGGCGCCTGCTTCCCCCCACCCCTCTGCCTGCTTCTCTGCCTACTTGTGATCTCTCTCTCTCTCTGTCAAATAAGTAAATAAAATCTCTTAAAAAAAAAAAAACAAAAAACAAATGTAGCTGAAAAAATTAAAAAAAGAAAGAAAATAAAGAGCCAATGCATAGTTTTTAAAGTGCTATGTTTGTTTGTTCTCGATGAAAAATGCTCTTTCAATTGACTCTATTAGATACCTTTCAATTTAATGAGAATTGACTGTGTTCCTAAGGGACTGTGATGGGCCAGACAGGCGCTTATTCACAAGGACCTGAAAACTTCAGAGGGGGAAAGAGATTAAGCACTAAATTATTACAAAAGGAGGCAGGCATGAGATGTGCCCGTATGTTCTTAAACCAAGTGCTATGGGGGGGCGCCTGGGTGGCTCAGTTGGTTAAGCAACCACCTTTGGCCCAGGTCGTGATCCTGGAGTCCCGAGATCGAGTCCCGCATCAGGCTCCCAGCTCCATAGGGAGTCTGCTTCTCTCTCTGGCCCTCTCTCATGTTCTCACTTTCCCTCTCTCAAATAAATAAATAAACTCTTTAAAAAAAAAAAAAAAGTGCTATTGGAACATCCAGGAGGAAGATGAGTGAGTCATTAATTCCTCTTCCTATAGAAAAAGCTCCCTAAAGGGAGGACTTTTTTTTTTTCTTTTCTTTTTTTTTTTGGTGTGTTTTTGTTTTTGTTTTTTTGGTGTTTTTTCCCACACGTCATGAGTAAAGAAAACTGGTTGTCTAGGTGGCCTACCTGGGAAAACATAAAATCCAGACCCAGAAACCCAGAGACTATCACACACTTATCTCCTAGAGGCTACATGACCTCAAGCAAATCCCTTCCTCATGCTGCCACCCAGGGAGCATCTGCGGCCCTGACCACCACACTCGAAATTTCCAGGGAAGCTTTCAGTGAAGGACAGCAGTGAGTGTTCCTCTTCAGAAAAATAATTTGCCATCTGTCACTCAGAATAAGAATATAAGACCTTCCGTTGTGAAAATCTGCGAATATGCTCTATGAGACACTGTTATCACAAGTAAAAATAACTACACAGTATAGAGCACAATTTAGGATTTAACCGTTGCCCAAATTTCATTAATTCAGAGTAAGAATGACTTTTCTATCCATATTCCAGCAAGCTTTTGCTAAAGTGAATGTCTGATTGTAAAAATGAAATGCTGTTCTTTGTGCTCATTATCATTTAGTACTTGTCTGCTATTTTAAATACAATTTCAGTCTTTATTATTCTAATCAAAAACATGAAGTAGAGATTAAAGAAAATACAGAACTATTTTAAAACATAAAAATAAGAAGCTAGATTTCACTGATAAACTATACAGGAAAGAAAGAAACCAGGTGAAAGGTGAGGAAGAAATTCATTATGAAAATCACGAATATTCATTGCAGTATAATTAATTTACAGCCAAGACAGTTCAATAAAGATATTGGAAAGCTCAATTGTGTTGTGTTTGAAAAATTAAGGATTAGATTAGAAAATTTAATAAAATTCAGGGAAATGAACAATTGTGTTATTTCAGGAACAGAAAAAATAGCCAGGCTCAACCAGAGTTAAAACATAACAAAGTAAAAACAAGAGAGCCTATTTAGGTAAAAGAAAATTATGGTCAAATCGGTAAAGTCGAAAAAATTTTTCCAAGTTAGTATGAAGAGTTCCTGCTGGCTTCCCTCTCCTGTCTCGCTTCCCAATACATTATATTTCTTTGAAGAAATTACTGTTATCATAAAAATTATTAGGGACCTAAGAATTTCATTTCATTTCCTGCTACTTAAAACCAAGGGAAAAAGGATTTTAAGCGCAAGGAGGTGTGCTAATCCCCACATGGACACCAGGGCACACACCCTTCCACTAGAATGAAACATGATCTTCTCTCTAGTTAATAAGGAATGCCACAGAGAAAAGAGGTGCTCACAGAAATGGGATCCTCACACAAACCTCAACGCTCATTACATGTTTATAAAATCCTCACCCTGAAGGGAACAAGAAAAACCTAAACCACACAGACTATTTCAATTTAATTTTATTATGAAAACAACAGGAAATGGCAGCAGGGTACTTGATAAGCTCAATTAGCAGGAGGATGAAATGAAGTGATGACGTGCCATGATGACCTCAGGGGTTAAAGATGCAATCTTCCATCTGGCGACACCGAGATTGCCACCACAAACACCGCCGCCACCTGCTGCATGGTGGTAGGCGTTATGCGAGCAGACCGTCCGTTCCTCCTTACAACACATAGAGCCTCAAGTTGTGTCTTGTTTCACTCTGCATATAATTGCTTCTCCATCAACAGAGGCCAAAAATAAATTCTATACTGTGGCTCACTCAGAAAAGGCACTGAAGGTAAACTAAAGCACTCAGTGACCAATCACAGCAATGTGACAACTATCATGATTTTTTCTCTTCTAAGTCAAGAATGACACCATGCCATCGTTTTCTGGAGCACCTAAGAGATATTCCTGTCAGGAGCTCTATTTGTGTGCTCTCATTTTAATTGTTTTCTGCTACTGAAATGGATAATGTGGGTATGGCTGCTGAACCTCATCACAAAATAAAAGTTCACTGCCTTTTTAAACTCCATAGGGTTCCCTGACGGAAGCAACAGTAAATACTTTGGGCAAATCTTACATATACCACGTTGGTAAGTATTTCGTCTCTTAGATGCATATGTTAATTACCAAGAATTTATGTTATGAAGCTTTGAAGGTTGTCTTTTTTTATACTCTGAAGAATGGGTTCTGTAAGCGAGCAGTTAGCCAATGGGATGACAGCTGATTAGGTCTGTGCCCCGTGATGTTTGCACAGGTACCCACATGTGCGCGTGCGCGCGCGCACACACACACACACACACACACACACACACACTCACTCACTCACACCCCCCACTGTAAGTAATCTGTAGGCACAAGTTTGGATACTCAAGGATGAAACCTTGAGATTTCATACTGGACAGTCAAAAAACACAGCAGTGAATACTCACAACTGTCTGTCTGCATGCCTATGTTCTAGGCTAGAACCATGCTTCCCAGTAAAATCAACTTTTCACCCTTTGCACCTCCTCCCGAAGCAAATTTGCCAAGCTCCCCATGTTGATCTTCTTTAAAGTGTTTGGTAGCTAGATGGGTTTTTTTTTTTTTATTACAACTTACTTCCCAGGCTACTTTATTTGCTTCCTCTTGGGTCAGGATGCATTCCAGAAATGGGAGTATGTAAAATTCATAAGTAACTCAAAACTTACTTGGCTTTCTGAATCCACACACAGTAGTCTGAGATGTAGAGATCATTCAGAATATAAGCGGGGTCGTTTTCCTGAAAGATTTTGTGAACATCCAGTAGACACTTTAAAACTGCACTTTTACCTAAATTTTAAAAATAAATAAATAAAATCATTCTTAAAAAAAAAAAAAAACACCTCTGATTATCTTAAACTGAGAAATTCAGATATTGCGAGGTAATATATTTGTAGCAGGTCAGAATCTTAATCATGATTTTAGAGTATTTTTAACATTCTTTTATTGCATGAAATCTTATCAGTACTATAAAGCCCAAAGCTCTTTATTCCTTTCATTATGAATTATGAGTAAACCTTATGCTCTATTTCTATAGTTGATTAATTGTGGTTACTAGAAAAACACTATGAAACACAACTAAGTACATTAAGCAAAAAAGAGGAAAGTTTTCCTCACGAAATGAATATTTAAATGCACTACAGTTGTAATTATAAAATATTCTTCTAATTTAAGCTTTCAAAACACCATGAAAAAATTATATTCTGGTTTTTAAACTTCTCTATTTTTTATGTCAACATTTTTTGTTAAGGAATTATCTGGTACTAACTTAAGTTTTTGCACCTTAAAGAACTGAAGAAAACACAGACTGAAAACTAAAATATCACGGCACTCACTCAAAAATAAGCTGACAAAATCACTTGGAAAAAAGCCCATCCAGTACTAAAGTCTCGTTCAATCTAATTTTTTCCTCCTGGTTGTTAAATGAACCCAATTTTAATCCCAAAGAAAGCCTCCAAAAGGAACCTTGGACAACTCGACAATTCCCTAAGTGTCCTGAACTTCATGACATTCCCTGAAATGTACTGACTCTAAGACAAATTACTAAATCTATAGCAGCACCACTACCTTTGATCAGTAAAACACAGCATCCTCAGTTTAACAGTTTCTTTCTTATCTTTACAGTCCCAAAACATAACAAGACTGAATATCGATTTCCTGAAGATACCGGATGTGCTTTCATAGACATTTCCCACTCGACTTTTAAACAGGATAAAAGAATCATGAGCTAGATAATGACATCTCAAGGTGCCAAAATTGTTGCCACTAAAATTTTAACACAATTAACACTAGAAAATACATTTCAAAAGAGCAGGGACTTTTGTTTTATTGATTTTTTTTTTTTAAAGATTTGATTTATTTATTTGAGAGAGCAAGCACAGAGGGAGAGGGGGAGGGTGAAGCAGACTCCCCACTAAGCAGAGAGCCTGCCCTGGAACCGGATCCCAGGACTATGGGATCTTCACTTGAGCTGAAGGCAGACGCTTAACCGACTGAGCCACCCAGGCGCCCCATGTTTTAGAGCAGAATCTGGCGGCATCAGATTTGTAATTTCAATATTTTAAGAATGAACGAGACAGTGATGGCCTGCCTTACACCCTCGCAATTCCTCTCAACCCAGGGCCCCATACCACAGCCCTGAGGATTCCTCCTGGAAACGCCTCTCATCGCTGCCCTTTCCCCCCACTCCCACGGGGTACGACTATCCTCACCTGTACCCTCATCATTTCATGCCTGGATTATAAGATCTTCCTTCTCCCTTGCACCAAAGACTCTCTCCTTCTAGTCCTCTGACACACTTCTCTACGCGCTTTCAAGTCCCCGCCCTTGCACATGCTTTCAAGGTCCTCCACTCCACTGGCTCCCACACTCGGAGTTGCCTTTTCTTCTCCACTCCACTTAATAGCATCTTAGCCTGCCTTCACTACCTAGCCTAAGATTTCACCCTTCAGGAAGCCTGGGCTCACTTCCTAGTCTTCGGAGCTCTTTACTGAAAGCTGCAAAGAAACAAGGAAACAGTTTATCCTCCCCAGAGACCTCCCTGCTCATTTCAGAAGCAGAACCTGAGGTTCAATGTAGTAAGATACTCACAAGATCCAAATTCTGAACCGACCAGCTTGTGGCTAGCCACTGTACTACACTACCCACAAGTTCTTGGCCCATTCTGTCGCCAACACATTTTATTATTCCAGAGTTAAAATTTAAGTTCAAAGCAGGGGCCATGCCTTTTTCGAAAATTTTAACTATGTGGCTTCCTCACATGCAGATGGGAAGAATACTAATAAAAACCCCATTGCTCAACTGCTTAGAGAAACAAATATTTAGAAGGCTAAAACTACATTTGGTTAAATCAAGACCAGAACTATGACTATCAGAGTGGCCCAGGTTAACTATATCAAATGACCAGTGTGTATCCCCCACAGCAGGTCTGTTTTCATTACAAAGTACGTAATGTTGAAATGTTGAAGGCAGAGTTTGATGACAGGAGGCAGGAAATACAATCAAAACTCACAGAAGTGATGAAACCAAGTTAGCCATGTTATCCCAAGAGAAAAAAGCCAAGCGTAAGAATTTCTTTTCAATTGCCAAGAGAAGAAAATGTCAAGGCAAGCATGTGCCCATTTCTTTCTTTCTCTCTCTTTCTTCGGGAGCAGGGTCCAAGGAGAAGGAGTTTACTTTTATAACCACCAACTTAAAGTTTTAAAAGTTAACCACAGGTCTTTACAAAAAATAAAACAAACAAAAAAACCCAAACAAGCTAAAGAAAAAAAACACAAACAAAAACTATTTACTTGAAACTTTCACAAGCCCCTCTAGAGTGCGACACCCCCAGAATCCTGCACCTCGAGATCCCATGCCTTACTAATGCAAGCCAGTTAATAGAAAATGCAGGATTTGGAGCAAGACCTCACCGAGTGAAGAAAAGGGGGAGATATGCTGGCTTGAAAGACAGTGGGAAAGGAAGCAAAGAGGAGACTTAAAACGGAACTGGTCGCAGAACAACAGGAAGAGATCATTCCGTTGGAGCAGGTGGTTCAAGCAGGGAAATGGGGAGGAGTAAGAAGGTGAGTTGGAAGGAAGTCAGAGAAGGTCAAGGGCTGGGTGACAGGTGTAAGAAAGATGAGGTATGAAGGCCTAACGGCAGTTGTGGACAACAAGGATAAGAGGCCCAACTCCAGGTTTTTTGGGTTTTTTTTTTTTTTTTTAAAGATTTTATTTATTTGATGGAGAGAGAGAGAGAGATCACAAGTAGGCAGAGAGGCAGGCAGAGAGAGAGGGGGAAGCAGGCTCCCTGCTGAGCAGAGTGCCCAATGCGGGGCTCGGTTCCAGGACGCTGGGATCACGACCTGAGCTGAAGGCAGAGGTTTTAACCCACTGAACCACCCAGGTGCCACTCCAAGGGTTTTTATTAAGAAGGGTAGGGAAGTAAGGTTACGTATTTAATGAAAATCCAAGGCAACCACTATCTTAAAGAAATTACATAGCTTCCCTTCGCAGAAATGCCTCATGTAAGGCTGTCCCCTTGCTAAGGGCCAAGGCAAATTCACATCTTCACTATTTCACATAAGAAATGTCAAAAATGATCATTTTTTTAATTTAAAAAGAAGTTACATTGTATTTGTATGTTTTCATTCCTATTTTCTTAAAAAAAAAAAAAGAAGAAGAAGAAGACAAATACACATAGGAAAAAACCCATTTAAATAGATTTACACCCAAATGATATTAACGTGTGTGTCTCCATTCACTGAAAAATCTAAGTGCCTGACGTGCACCCAGCACTGTTTTACATGTGGGATCACAGTTGCTTACTCTTCTCTGTACTTTCCCCGCTTTTCAAGATCTCCCCACAATAAACATTTATTTGTTTAACAAAAAGTTAAGACACACTCAGCTACACAGCCAATCCTTCAAATACTGGCAAAGAATGCTAAAAAATTTTAATTTATATTTAAATTTTATTTAAATTGTAGTTTTGAACAACTGAGAAGCAATATTTAGATCAGGTAATTTTAGAAAATCACAGGCAAGGCAGTTTTGAAAGGGAAAGTTGTGCGCTCTTGGAAAGCTGTGTTTTCGCTGTATGTCTCATTCAAACTATTTTCACAGTATGCTATGTGGCAAAAAAAGGTAAAAGACAACTAGGCTACTGGCAGTTGACAATCTAGAAAAATAAGTACATTTAAATCATCCTTTCTCCAACAACGCGTATTGTTACCCCAAGGTCGTACTTGGGTCTCTTTTGTTCCCACTAAATCACCATAGACAATTATAGCCACACAGCCAGGAGACTTGGGAGGCACGCAGGTTTTTTTAGTCTCTTTTGTACTGACTGCTCTTTCTCTCAGGTTGTCAACCACTTATCTACCAGCTATCAGCAAAGGAAAAAACTGGCCTTGCTCCAAGCTGTCACATGGTCAGTGGCCAGAAGCCTTCAGGGACTCAAAGCACCTGGCTCCTGTGGGGCTTTATCCCGTTGTGTGCTCGGCACACAGCACACAGGTATAAAAAAACTGCTCAGGCCTAAATCTGAGGACATTTTCCCTGTTCAAAGGCACTGGAGGAAAGTGACCATTTTCAGGTAGTTTGCTGCCTGGTCCAAAGCAGGAAAAAAGAAGGTGTCCTGCATAGTAACCACGGTAACTGTTTTCACTACAGCAATGCCCCAAAAGGCCTCTCCAAGATGTTAAATCTCCAGAGTGAGGGATTTTCCAGACCGACGCGGTCTTTACTTAAGCCAACTGTAACCATGGAAGAAAGGCTTCCGGGACCCAGATCTCTTGTTAACTCATGAAGGCAGTTTAAAATTGGTACCCTGGTATTATAAGTGACAAATGCCATCAATGTTTTACCTCAGGGAAAATGACTGTACGGTAACAACACAGAAAAACATAATGACAACATAAAGAAAAATATGCATGCCCGTAACAAGCAGGTGGGCAGTAAGCAGTATTTAACACATTCTCTGGCTACTCCTTCTTGAGCTTTCCTTTAAAGAGAAGGCAAACTGGGGAACCCAGGTGGCTCAGTCGGTTAAGTGTCTGACTTTTTATCTCAGCTCAGGTCTTGATCTTAGGGTTGTGAGTTCAAGCCCCACATTGGGTGCCACGCTGGGCATGGACCCCACTTAAAAAAAAAAGAGAGAAAGAGAAGATAAACCAAGAGCAGTGTTTTCCTGTTCTGGACTGACAGGGTATTTCAGGCTAATAGATCTCAAAACAGAGACAAGATTGAGCTACTTAAATCAGAATCCACTGGTGAGTTGAAATTTTCCTATTAGCAGATCAGGGTTGGCAATAATGTCTTACTGACAGACCAGCTGATGGTTGGAAGCACTTAAAAAATGGCTTTCCACACTAAGAAATGATCAGAATGGTGTATTTTGGGGGGGGGCCAGCAAAAGGAAAAATAATATAAATTGCTAACTCTATATAATAAGAGCTAAATTTCTTTTCAAATCCTGATACATTATAGCTGCTATGTGGCTGTGGTTTTCTGGGTATCTAGTTTTACCCTTTACAGTTTTGAGCTATGTAAGACAAGGAGCCAAAAGGAGTAAAGGAAAAACAAGTGGTTATTTAGAACACTTAAAAGAAAGCACTGCTTAGTCTTTATTTATAAAATCAACTCAAAATAAAAACCAACATTGCTATCGTTTTAAGATGGTAGATGTTGGTTAGATTTCTGGGATTTTGATGAGACCACATTATCAGAAGTAATAACTTATGAATTACTTCTAACATTAATTTTCATAGATTATTAACCATAAAAAGATGATAGGATAAATGTGTCAAATTAATCAAAATTAAGAGAATCAAAGTGTGGTAATTTGCTTCAATACCAGGCCCTGTTAGGAAGCAGGTTAAAGTCAAAACCCTAACAATTAGCACAAACATACATTAAATTCAGCTTTATGAATACTTCTCAAAATATTTGAGAACAAACATTTCACTGTTTGTTTTATCCTCAAATTCCTCATATGGTTACTTAGGCTCTTACATTTCAGAGCTGTAATAAGAAACACATATGAAGCAGTAAGAGTTGCTATTTTGAGCACAAATTTATGATCCCGTATCCATTTTTTAAACATTTTTAGTTATTAGAATTACTTAGTATTATAGCCACAAACAAAATTAGCACAAAGCAAACATAAACTTTGTAGATGTTCCCTTTGCCTGGAATGCATAACTCAAGTCCAACCCTAACTCACCATCAAGTCTCAAATCAGGCAGTACTGCTTCTAGAAATGGGGTTCCAACTCTCCCTCCAGCTGATCTGGGTTCTTTCACAATGCCTGGCACACCCATCTAGTATGGGAGTTAGCAGTTACCCACTTGCTCTACACCAAGTACTTGCCACACATTAAATCATTTAACCCCACCAATCATTAACTCCATTATGAAACCTTGCTGGTTTCATAAATGAGAAAAGTGAGGCTCAAGGATATGGAGTTGGTCAAGATTATAGCTATGAAGCATCAGTCAGGACTTAAAAATAAGTCCTTCTGCCTACCAGTCACTATGCAATAAATACTGTGTCAATATTTATCACCTGGTGTGGCGAACTCCTGGACAGGAAAGAACATGGTAGCTCTTTACCTTTCTTCCCTCATCTAAAGCAATGTCTAGCAAACTGTAGGATCCTGTTCAATAAGGCTGACTGTTAAAACAGTCTGGAGTACATAAAGCCCAAGTTCAGAAACACTTGGTCAAATTGCTCAGTTAGTATCTAGTTATAACACCTGTGTGATCTATAGATTTACCTTGTGCCATGACAGATGTGGAATATCCAATTTGTTTGTGCCTTCCTTATTATGTCTATGCCCTGACACGAAAGAAGGTGACTATGCCAACTTTCTTACATCACTACACCATCAAAAGTTCAAATAATGGATTAAACTCAAGGCTCCCTTTTGCCCTTCCTGCTCTAACAACCCCTGCAAGGTTTGCTGGTTTAGAAGGACAGCCTTGACATTAACTCCATTTGCCTTAAAAGTCACCTGTCAAAGTAGTGGTTTCTTCAGTCTAGAAATATGTGGCAGGATGTCATCAAAACTGCATAATGGTAGCATAACTAATTTCAATTTCTTCTGAAGAGCTGGGCATCCAAATTCAAGACAGAACATTAAAAAAAAAAAAAGCAAACCCACCTATATAGTAAGTACAAAGGTAGAAAGGTTAAGAAACTGAAGATTCATGGAAAACAGCTCTGGAAACAGTTGCAATCTAAACCTGGATTTAAAAAAAAAAAAAAAAAAAAGAAGGGGTGTCTGGATGGCTCAGTTGGCTAAGCATCTGACTCCTGATCTCAGCTCAGCTGTTGATCTCAGAATTGTAAATTCAAGCCTCACACTGGGCTTTATGCTGGGTGTGGAGTCAACTTTTAAAAACAATAAAACAGTAAGTAAATAAATAAATGTGTTTAAAATTGTGTGATTCTACAGGTAAAATTTTGCTTCAACTGTTCCACCTTACAAATACAGCCTGTATTGTACCTCAATACCTCGTAGCTCAGCTTCAAATAAATTTGTCTTGATGTTATTTTAATTAAGACTAGGAGACTGCTTTTCCAATAGATACTATTTAATATTCACAGTTCTGACTCATTCTTTGGATTTAGTTTAGTTTCAAACTGGGAAAACTAAAATTGTGCATGAAGTCAGAAAGAAGAAATATATAGGAAGAAAGACAACTGGATTCCTCAAATGGCTCATAAAAGGAAAAAACCAACCCAGTCCAACCAGCCTTATGAGTCCCTTTTGGCACTTTGATATACTGATGAGGATATCAAGGGAGAACAACCAGCCCTTTTAAAACCCTTCCTGTATTACAGTGAGTGTATGTTCACTGCTAAATGGTGTGCACATTGATAAAACGGAGTTATGCTTCTTTACATTTTAATCAATGCATAGTAAATATAATTTAGTTAAGAATGATTGGGTATCCTTACCTACATGGAAGTTTATTGCACATTAAAAGGTTACATGAGAATTTTTTTTTAAAGATTTTTTTATTTGAGAGAGAGAGCGAACACAAAGGTAGAGTGGGAGGGAGAAGCAGATTTCCCGCTGAGCGAAGAGCCCGATGTGGGGCTCAATCCCAGAGATCCCCGAGATCATGACCTGAGCTGAAGGTGGACGCTTAACCAACTGAGCCACCGAGAGGCCCTGAGAATTTTGATTATGAAATTAAGATCTTAGAATTCTGATCCCAAATTCTAAAAGGCAAAAGAAAGATCATTAAAAAGCCACATATATGTACTCTTTGTGCAGTTCTGGGTCGTGGGTCTGCTTGCTCCTGGTGTTTGGTACTTAATCTGAATCTGTTTCCATGTGTTAAAAGAGGGGGGAATTCTTAAGAACTGTTATGGGAAGGAAATGATACAATAACCACGTCAACGCTTTACAGATGACAAGGGAAGAAGGACAAGAGGTGAGACAGGATCGAGGGCCCCAGCTGCTTCTCCCTCGCTACCTGAGAAGCATCTGCCCCCATATTTCTTCCTTCTCCACACCATTGTGGGTACTCCTGTTCAGACCATATCACCTGCCCCTACTTGGCTTCAGGTAAGAAATCGTGGTGCCCTCTCTTGTCTGTGCCACTAAGTTCACCCCTCCCTCAGTGATTCTATCCTCTGTGTTACTGCTGGATGAGTCTGACTTTGTGAGCCCAGCACAGACCAGCACCACACTCTGCAGTGGTCCCTAACACATAAGGCCCAGTCTCTTCAGGAAGGCACTGCAGACTCTCCATAATCCTGCCCCAACACACCATTCACATCTCTTCCCCACAGTTCCCCTCCACAACCCAAGCCTTCCAGACAAACTGGAGGAGTACTGGCCATTTCTTGGACCTCACTCTTATTTTCCTCTACCTGCTTTTCCTTACCTTCTCCTTTCTTATGGAATACCTTCCTTCATTTCTTTCCAAACAAACCCTACACATTCTCTAAGTAGTAACTATCACGAATCCTCCCTCATTAGGCCAATGCTGTTTGCTTCTTCCTTATCAAGCCCTCACTTCTACTCAAAAGCACCCTACTGGGGTCATGGGCAGGTACGGTACTGGAATCCTACGACTCATCCCCTCCATCCTGACCAGGTTCTGGCTGGCAAGAGCAACAAAGGGTAAGCGGAAAGAAAAGTAAGGGTTCCATCTTGTTTTTGGTTTTTTGTTTTTTAAGGTTTCTGGGCATAGTTACTTAGGTAATGCAAGATAAGTCCTGCCTCCTTCTTCAATCTACTCCTGGAACACACAAGATTGAGACTCAGCCTCAAGTTGGAACCGAAAGAGCAGAGGTCTGGTGCAAGCCCTCAATGCCCTGGGGATTGGCAGAGGCAAGAAGGTGCAATAGAAACAGGCTGGCACCGGGAGTGCTTGACAGTCGAAATGAAAAACTTAGGGCCCACACAGGTGGACTTGTACCCTCGGCCATGCCATGGCTCTTAGGGTTTTAATTACAACCTCTACTTCATTGTTAATACCTCCACCTTTAAAAATTTTTTTCTTAAACATCATTGCTTTCTAATTCTTTGTAAGTCCCCCAAACTGGCAGTGCTACAGATCCACATGGCGCCAACAGCCTACAAACAGGGCCTGTGCGCCTGCAGCTCACACAGGCCTCATTACTCCCGACTGTTTAAATCCTGCCACTGTCACTCACTCACCCGTTTGAAAAAGTGGGCATCTCAATTCACTTCCCCTAATGTTGAGGGACCTACTTTAACGGCAACCAGCTAGATCAGCTACATCTCACCCGATGCGGAGGAGAGGGAAAAGCTGAAATGATCCCCTTCAACACTGGCCAGCATTTGGGACGGAAGGCAGCCAAAGGCCTCCACTCACTCTTGAAAGTCTCCTTTCCAACCTTCTAGATACATATATCTAGAGCAAGGGTAGGCACATTTTATCTCTAAAGACCCAGAGAGTAAGTATTTTGGCTCTGCAGGCCACATGATATGTTTCAACTGCTTAACTTGGTCATCATATCCCAAAAGTAGCCACAAATAATATGTAAGTGAACTAGCATGAATGTATTCCAATAAAACTTAATTTAGGGGATTAAAATCTGAATTTCAGGGGCGCCTGGGTGGCTCAGTCGTTAAGCGTCTGCCTTCGGCCCAGGTCAGATCCCAGGGTCCTGGGATCGAGCCCCGCATCGGGCTCTCTGCGCGGCAGGGAGCCTGCTTCTCCCGCTACCATTCCCTCTGCTTGTGTTCCCTCTCTCGCTGTGTTTCTCGCTGTCAAATAAAAAAAATCTTAAAAAAAAAAAAAAAAAAAAAATCTGAATTTCATATAATTTGCATGTGTCATCAAATGCTATTTTGATTTTTTTTTTGTTCAACATTTAAAGATGTAAAAAGCATTTTTGGCTCATACGTCATATAAGATGCATTTGGATTTGGCCTGTGAGTCCAGTTCTTTTCCCAAGGGACTTTCTCCTTTGTATCTTGTCAATATTCCTATTTTGTATCTTTCCTTTGTCTTACCATTACTGTTACATAATAAACTCCTTAAAAACTAAGGCCAACTCATATATAGTCTTATAACTCTTCGCTGATTCTTTTATGATGCCTTGCACAGAGAAGGAATTTGATTTATGTTTGTTGCATAAATGTCTCCAGCTTGTGATTTTTCAGTACTAATTCCTATTAAAGGAATTCTAAATTGCAAGAGTATAATTCTTCCATGTTTTCCAGATAACGTATGAAGTACTATTCAATGAACTTCATCTAAGCCTATCACTACTACTCTACAACGGGACCTTGATTCATTAGGGTCAATAAAATTTTTCCTCTTTGTTCTCCCAAATTTGTCTTAAATATATACAATTTTCTGCCTTTATCCCCTTAAAAAAAAAAGTAAATTTAAAGTTACTTCCTTAAAAATTCATATCAGTAAAAATAATCTCAAAACTGACTTTAGATTTATTAAATGAGGCACAAACTACAGAAAAAAAAAATTAAGCCACAGTATTAAACCATGTAACTAACCTGGTTTTCCACATTGCTCAGCTCCAAAACTGCAGAAATTAACAAAACTTATCTTAAATAGTATTGGAAATGTAATGCAGATTTCAATTGACTATCTATGAGTAAATATTTAAGAGATCAGCTGAATTTGAGCTATACCCACCAGTAAGCAGTACTATGTAACTCAAATTTCCAAAGAACACTAACACAAATATTTCAAGTAATTTTTTTTTGTAGAATAACCATAGCTCTTAATCATCTGTGGCAATTAAAGGGCAATTTATTATTCGTAAACCATACAGGAAATGCTGCCCCCTACAGAGTATTTTAAAAGAACAAAGAGTGTTTTATACAAATGTAACCCAGAAATTACCATGAAAGCAATTAAAATTCTAGTGATTCACAGGATTATTAGAGGAAAAAGGAATTCTATGGAGATGACTGGAATTTTATTTTCCTCGCCTTAATGTTTACGCTCATATACAATATCCTTCTATAAAGGAGTGTATGTATAAATGCACAAAGGCTCCAATGACAAATAATATAGATAAATAGAAAGAAGCTGCCAATTTAAGAGACTGTAAAACACAGATTTTGGCTCTGAGAAAGAGAAGAGAGTACAAGGAATTTCCTTCGCCACATGGCAGGACAATCCAGGGAGAGAGAGGCCGAGGACTGGCTCAGTCACGATCACACAGCAGAGCCCTGTCCTCCTCTTAACTCATTTTAGCTGCAGCGTACATGCTGCTCCAGGGCTCGGAAGCCCTCCTTTCCTGGAGTAGCTGGGATGTAAGCGGTTAGCAGAAACAGGCACAAATGGCACTTCAATATTTTATTTGAATTCCATGCTATTTAAATTTCCTGAAAGCACTAGGACTGCTCCATTCTTAGAAACATTTTAATTGCAATGGGGAATTGACTAGGAAATAAAAAGCTCAAGAACAATTCAGGAGAGGAAGAGAACAGAGAGTAAGAATTTCCTCCTGGATAGGGAGCAAGGAATTAAGCGATGGTAATAAAGAAGTAGAGAAACCAATTCTGGTGAACCAGTTAACTCACATAGGAAAGGGAACTAGACACAGAGGCTGTAGGGCAAGTCTCAGGATCAGAGTCTATCTACTCAAAACTGTCATCGATGAAACCACGCTGTTCTACGAACTTCTTCACGCTGTTCACTAGTAGTATTTAGAATACGTCCCCCCACCCTTCTGTGCCTGAATACGGCTCATCCTTCAAGTCCCAATTCAAATCTCATGCCTTAAATGAAGCTTTCTCGGATTCCTAGTGAAACAGCACCTCTCCTTTTTTGAACTACTTTGTCCACATTTCGCATATCGTACTTACCACTGTCTACTACGTATTTTGTTTTTGACGGACATCTTATCTCCCCTATGAGCACTGTAGACAAGTCTAATTGATTTTTCCACAGCTCTCTGTATTTACAGGGTACTCTGTACATAATAAATTGCGTTTTAGTGGGTACTGACAAAATACCACTGAATGGATAAATACATGAACTCATCAACCAATTAACAAGTACTTTAGAGTGACAAGAAACCGGAGCAGGAACTTAGAATCAAAAGTCAAATAAAGCAGAGGCTCCCCTCTGTATGAGGTTTGAAATGACAACTTGAAGGCTAGTCTATTACCTTGACTTTATATTTTCATCCAGTGTATTTCTCCTCTGAACTTCTTACAAATGCAATTAAAAAAATAATAATAATAACAGTTGTATAATTCCATGCCCCCACATGAGAATTTAAGCTGAGTGCGAGAGTCGTACTTCCCCTGTTCACGAGTATACCTCCAAACCCAAATCGGGACTTTGACACAGTAAGTGCTCAACGTTGGTAAAGATTTTTAAAAATAATTTTACATAATGTATTTAAGGAGTAAAAATTAGAAGGTCTAACAGTTATTTAAAATGTCCATAACAGGAAACTCATAAAAATTAAATACAAATCCAGTCGGTAGAGCATCTGACTCGTGATTTCAGCTCTGGTCAGGATCTCAGGATCGGGAGATTGAACCTTGTATTGGACTCTGCGCTGGGTGTGGAGCCTGCTTGAGATTCTCTTCTCCTGCCCCAGCACGCTCTGCCTCTCCCCACCTCACCCCAACCCTCTCGGTGCAGGAGATCACACACTCTCTCTCTTAAAAAAAAAAAAAAAAAAAACTAAATACAGATAAATATCAACAATGGAAAATCTTAGCGATTTCACGTTTTAATTTCTAAAGTAAAAATAACTTGCTAAACTGACTTTAAGCTAAACAGAATTCTAATCCTAAAAACCAATTCATCTCCAAGGTTGCATGAGAACTCAGAATTCATATAATATACCTGCCATATCCCTATTTCCTGGACAATCATTTTTCTTAAAGAAAAAGAGCAGCCCCAAGTCTTATGCTACGGCTCTTCTTGTCTTCCAAATTTATTGTGCTATTATATCTATCTACAGAAGGGCTGAGTAAGGTAGTCATTTCTGAAAAATTGGTTATTAAGCCCAATAATGACTAATATGTAAGGGATATTAATGATATAACGCAAAACCAGCTTTTAGTTGGTAACAAGAACTAACTCTGTGAAGGCTATTCTTTGGGTTATAGCCTGCCATGTAGCTACTAGTCATCAGACCTCAAACGTTTATAGAAAGGTGGGTCTCTGCCTTAAAATCAAAACAGAACCCAGAGCGCCTGGCTGGCTCAGCCAGTAGAGCAAGGGACTCTTGATCTCAGGGGTTTGAGATTGAACTGCCACTGGGTGGACAGATTACTTAAAAATAAGATCTTTGAAAAACAAAACAAAAAACACAGAACCAAAAAACACTTATTTCAAATATATGTTTTCATTAGCCAAAAAAAATTTATACAACTGTCTGAACAAGAATTACAGTGTTTTCCACAAAATGGTGAATAAACTTACATTTAAAACACTGAGTTATAGTGGTTAAGAGCCCACACTTAAAAAAACCAAAAAACTTTTTATGAAGCAAAATCATGTGCAAAAAGAGACCACAAGATGGTTAAGTGCCACCTACATGTCACCCAACTTCAAGCAGGTACCAACTTGTGGTCAACCTTATTTCACCTGTACCTGGCCCATTTCCCCCTAAACCTCTGTGGAATATTCCAAAATAAACCCCAGGCTTCCTATAATTTCATTTATAACCATTTCAACTCTTTAAAAGGCACAAACTTTGAGTCAGACAGACCTGGCATCAAATCCAGGCTCTACCAACTAATGGCTTTATGACCCTGGGCAAGTGACTGAACTTCTCTGAGCCTGTCTTCCACCTACACAATGGGGATAGTAATCCTGACTTCACAGTATTAGAGTATGGACGGGATGAAATGAGATAAGGTATCTGAAGAATGGAGCCTAGCGCTGGTCCACAGGAAATCGTGAATATGAGAGCTGTGGTGATTATGACTGTACTAGCAAAGTAAGACAGGACTCTTGGTGCCTCATTTCCAATGAGCCCCAGAAAGGACAAAGCAAATGGCAAGTATATGCATATTTTAAAAAGAGATGCTAACTTCTCTGCTAAACTGACAGAGACTAAGAAAAACCTGATGATTTATGACCCCCTCAGCCCAACACCGACCTCTAGGAGTTGAAGGAAAAGAGGTCCAGAAGAGCTCTTTGGATAAAACCGTAGTGCTATGGGGTCTCAACCACCCTCCCCGAGGGGCGGTGAAGCTACTTTCCTGTTACCCTAAACCCAGAGAAAGGGAGTTTTAAGAGGTGCCCATAGAAAGGATAAGCAACCACCCCTAGAAATTGTAGGGTACAGAGACTGGTGTCTGACCCATACCCAATAAAAGCTCCCCATTGGGAAGCAGGAAGGCCCACTCAAGAAGCAAGCAGTACTTCCTGCAATGGCCAAGAGGAGCCCCTTCTCCCCAGGGCTGGCTTCCCAACCTCAGCAGGCCCAAGATGGGGAAAGGAAGATTTACTTTTTTAATCAAGTTCAAAGGGACATTTTAAGTACTTAAAAGAGACTCTTGTAATTTAAAGTGATATAAAAATTTACAGAGTATCTATTATATAAGACAGGTAGGTGTGTATGTGGTATGATATTTATAGCATATATATATTCCATCCAGAAACAATAAAAAAACAGAATGAGTTCAAAGGGAGAACTGAGAGAAAAACTAAGTTGTTTCCCATGATGTTCAGCATCTTCAATATAATAGTTACATTTTATGTTCAAAAGCTGAGCAATAGCAGAGTGAGGAATGCCATCATAAAGATTAATGAAATGCAGGTATTAGTAGGTATAATAAACTGCATTAAGTGTATAATCAAATATTAAACTATGTCACTTCTAAATAGAATAAAATTGCAAGACGTATCAGAAAAGCTGCTATTTTCATCTTTTTCCATTTCTTTTCAGTGAATGACTGCAGCTAAGCAATGCTTCCATCAAGGATTCTCCCCACTTCTTCCCAAAAGAATGGAACTAGGGGGAGGAAGTGAAAGGTGCTCAAGACGCAGGACAGAAGAAAGGGGGATGATCATGTGGCCCACGGTTACTGATCCAGGGACAGAAACTCCATGCAAAAGGTACTGCGTTAAGCACTAGAACAGTACTTAAAGGGGCAAAGCAGGTTTTCTGCCCTTAAAGGAATCTGGATTAGACATGTAGCAACCGGGAGAGATCAATGTCTTTAGGAGGTGGGGAAGGGGTGGGAGAAGGAACACAACACTGAGAATAGCCCAGGGCCTAAAAAAGAATTCTTGTGAAAGCCACTGTGAAGTCAGGAAAAGCAAATTCATGGTTCTTTTAAAAACTCAAAACTTAAAAAACAAAATAAAATAAAAACTTAGATCTTAGTCAACCCATTATAATGAAATATTCTATAGATTCTGAAGCCTTGTTACATTGGTTTTGAAAGCTTGTTCCAGTTAAGATCAGTATTTCTTTTTTTTTAAGATCAGTATTTCTTAAGGGGGAGAGTTATCCGTTACTTTGAAACAATGGAAGCACTAAACTGACCTAATAAAAAGTGTGACCACTGTGACTGCATTTGGAATTATAGTTAGGCACGAATTCATTCTTGGAAAACATTAAATGCCACAGAAGAGCTCCCCCTGCTTCAATTATGGAGTATCCAAACCAACGAGATTCTTCAGTGGCAATAATAACATCCTTGTGCCATCCACCTGTACAAACAGAGGTTACAACCCTCATCCAGAGGTTGTCCTCCCCATAACTGATGGTGTGAATTCTAGACAACCCAGCTCTGTTTCAGCACTAACTAACCACGACCCAAATTAGCCACAGAACATGCTGTGTACCGTTAACAGAGGCTTAAGATGCATTTTCAGCAGACAGACCTCCAGTGTGTTACCTAAGGTTTGCTGGGGCTCTCAAGACACAGCAGATAAAACTGTTTCTTGTCAGACTGATAATGATGAAAATGTAAGTCTCAATTTCAATTCTCACCTACAAAAACTGTTTGAGTGATTACCATGTAAGTCAACGC
The DNA here is from genome assembly GCA_028646535.1 of Procyon lotor. NCBI lineage: Eukaryota > Metazoa > Chordata > Mammalia > Carnivora > Procyonidae > Procyon > Procyon lotor. Next base: position 31,813,035 of record CM053603.1, read on the forward strand.
AATCAAATTTATTTCTGGTCATGCAATCACAGAACTGATTACTTTTCAAATAAAAGTCCAGAGAACTAGATTACTTTCCAGAATAAAAAGTGGCAACCATGTGAGTGTGCACAAGCATGCACACACACACACGAACACACACACACAGACATGGGGGTTTTGTCAGTTTTCCATCTGGAAAACATGATGGAACAGGATAACTGCAAGCTCATTCTCACTGCTTAAACCTACAAACAATGCAGATCATCTAACGTGACTTAACTAAGAAATTAATTACGACGATATGTAACTCAAGTTCAACAGCCAGTCATTTATAGTAAGTTGACTCTTCAAGGTAATTTTTTGCCATTCAAGAAATATCTTAAAAGGCAAGAATAACATGAAAAAAAAAAAAAAGCAGTTTCTTTCCCACCAATAAGATTGATTTTTCAAAGGTAGAAGCTCTGCAATCTTATGAACAACTACCCTTCAAAATAAATACAACTACTCTAATCCAAGTGGATTAATAAAAAGGTATCTTTCATTATCTATTAATTCATTTTTAGAATTATTATCTACCTTAAAAGAATCTACTTCAAACATGACTTTCCCCCCCAGGATAAGAAGGCAATAGGTTACACAAAGTCAAAGAAAAACAGAAGTATACATCTAAGAGGGACAAAACATTAGAGATAGGATTCTTCCTTTTAAGCCAATGATGTCACCTGGGTGGTAAAGGGAAGAGCTTCCTTACTTTCTCCTTCTTACCCCAAAGTCTGAAAACTAAGCCCCAGAAGCACCTTTATCTAAGGACAAAGGAATGACCAGATCTCTCCAGGGAAGATTTTAAGAAACAACCATAAAGGATGGAAAGTGGCTTCTAAATACACGTGCCAGAACTAATCCATACAAATGGATGCTGCCACCTTCCAAGTCATTACCTTGGAAATTATATACTTAATCCAGTGATGCTGTTATAGTCACTCTGGAATTTGTTTCAGAGCTCAAAATTCTCCACTTCCTTAAAACTAGCAAATACTTGTCTTTTCAAGTTAGATTTAGCAATAGTCAAAAGTCCTCAGAGTAGCTATACTTTTCTTTGGAAAGCCTTTCTTGACCTCCGAAGTCCAGGTTCTGAGCCCCCGCCCAGTGATCACTATGTTCCCCAGCAGAGCACTTTTCACTCTACAATGGAATTGCTTACTTGTCAACAGTCCCCCTAGGAAAACTGTAAACTGCACAGAAACAGGGAATATATCTTATTATTACACCCACAGTCCTAGCGTAGTGCCCAGAAAATTGCAGGCATCCAAAACTGAATGATGCAATCTACTATCATACAAAATGGTATGGAATACTGTGTGTATCTTGTCCACCGACCCTTCCACCATCTCCCAGGAAAGAGTACCACACCTCACTGTCATTATACACCTACAGAGAGGAACTATTATTTTTATATACCTGGGAGAAGAAATAATTGAATGGGATGATTTTCATTACTCATTTACACACAGAAAAGCAAAAATCACGACATCCTCACAGACTAGTAACTTTTCCACTCTCAAGTTTGCAAGCACAAGATTATCTTACCTAGTTGTAATATCTTTATAGTGTCTCTGTAGGCTTTCATCACCAACTTGAAGTGGCGATAAAGTGGGTAGCACAAAACTCGTCTTCCAAAAGACACCAGGATTTCATGAACATTAGTCCAAGTCTGTGAAGTGGAGTTTAAATAAGTAATCATTTCCATATTACATAAACAAAAGGACACAACAAAATACAAAACTACTCTCAATTAAAAACTCTAAGTTTGGATCATCATGAAGCCATGCAAGAGAGAAATACAAAACCATGAAATGAGATTTTTATATACCTTACAATAAAATATTTAATTGAAGTCTTTGTAATTTCTCATACTTTATCAAGGTATACAAATGCTCCTCAAAAATCACATATGCAGCAGGAAAGTTTTAAAAAGTCTTTTAAGAATTACAAATATGAATCTAAAACACATGGCACTAACAAAATGCAGATGTACATAAAAGACATTGTTAAATGATATATGTTTCATGTTTTTGTCCTTTAGGACTATTCAAGATAGTGTAGATGAAAGATGTGAAACTCATCAGTGAAGTGTGTTCAGTCTTCCTCTTCTTTTTTTAGTGCTTTGGGCATGAGTAATACATGATAAATACATGGTATTTACTTTGGTAATTTGTTTTCACTTATCAAAGAAAAAAAGTGGTTTCTTGAAAAAAAGTGTTTTATCTTAAAAGTATCAAATAGAAACCACCAGCAACTCAAAACTTATTGACACTACTAGACAAAGGTAGTTTTGTTCAAAATTGTTTAATTGGATTTTGATTAAAACTGTATTTAAAAAATGTGACCTGCATAGTAAAACTAAGGGAGCAGAATAGTTTCCATGTGTATTAATCTTTAATGAATGAGAGATCTGATTAAGAATATTGAGTATCTGGATTTTATGGACGGAGGATGTAGGAGGCACAGAGATCCCTGGGAACCAGAAGTCCAGCTAAAGAGGCAGAAAATCACTCTAAAAGTCGGCAAACACAACAGCAGAGAGAAGAGAATAAGAACAGCAATTCTAGGAGCAGAAAATCGAACACTTTCAGGAGGTAGGACGTGTGGAAAAAGTGAATTTAAAGTGAGGGGAAGAGAGACCCCCGGGGGGAGGGGCCAACTCCCAGCAGCCCTAGAGCCGCAGAGCACAAAATCCAGAACTTCTAGTCCGCTCTGCTGAGGGACATCACTCTAGAGGCTAACCGGGGGTTCAGCCCTCGCGGGAACAGTGTGGTTTCAGGACCTGTGGGGTCACTGAGGGACCAGGTGAGCCTGAGTGCGGCCGAGCTCCCAGGTATTGGGGCGGAGAAGCCTGAGGCAGAGAAGGAGCCACGCAACGCTGCATAGGACTACCTTGGACTATAGGAACTGAGACATACAGTGCATACAGGGCTGCCGTACTTCAAGCGGGGACCCCACAGGAGGCAGCTCCAGAGACACCCCCTCCTTCCTCCTCCGGGAGGAGCGGTGCGGGCACGCGCAGCAGGAATCTGCTGGTTTGGGGATTCCAGACGGGGCCGCGCACGCCATAGATACAGGCGCTCCCACCACGGGCCAGCTGAGCACAGAGCACCGACCGCGGACAAGGGAGATGGGAGTGATTAACGGCTTTCCGGCTTTCCTCTGACGGATCACGGCGCCCAGCACTAGGCTCCTCTGGGCCGGAGACTGGGAGGCCGCCATTTTCATTCTCGGCCTCCAGGGCGGTAGGGAAAGCACTCAGGGAACAAAGACTCCAAGAGTGAACCTGAGCAAAGTGCTTGGCCCATCCCCTGGCAAGGGAGGTGCAATTCCGCCTCCGGCAAAGACATTTGAGAACCACAGCAACAGGCCCCTCCCCCAGAAGATCAGCAAGAATATCCAGCCAAGACCTAGTTAATCAATCAGTGAAAACTGGGGAACTCCAGAGAATCTCTCTCTCACCCATCTACTCACCTTGACAAAATGACGAGGTGGAAAAACTCACCACAAAAAAAAGAAGAGACAGTACCGATGGCTAGAG
>CM053603.1:31817099-31839381 GCA_028646535.1 Procyon lotor
TGTGATGTCTCTGTGTCAAATAAATAAATAAATAAATAAATAAATAAATAAATAAATAAATAAATTTTTCAATACTCTATTTAAAGGCTACAACTATTCTTCTTTTTAAGGGTCATGGACACAAGTTCTCTTCCTACACACATCCCTCACACCCAGCAATAAATGTAAGAGCTTCTCCTACTCGTTTTCAGTTTAACAGATAGGAAGTGACTGTGGTAGGAAGAATTCTAAGATGAGACTCACTGAGTCACATCATTTCAATGTGGGCAAAACCTGTGACTTACTTCTATCCAAAAGAATATGGCAATGGTGATGGCATGGTCACTCTAATGATTATGTCCCATTAAGAGCAGACTGGAGGGGCGCCTGGGTGGCTCAGTGGGTTAAAGCCTCTGCCTTCGGCTCAGGTCATGATCTCAGGATCCTGGGATGGAGCCCCACATCGGGCTCTCCGCTCAGCAGGGAGCCTGCTTCCCTCTCTCTCTCTCTGCCTGCCTCTTTGCCTGCTTGTGATCGCTCTCTCTCTGCCAAATAAATACATAAATAAAATCTTTAAAAAAAAAAAATAAGAGCAGACTGGAGCCAGAGACTGACCACTGGTTTTGAAGAAATGCGATGCCATGTTTTAAGAGTGCTATGTGGCAGCAAACTGTAGGGGGGCTCTGTGACTGGAAAGTGGCCCCCAGCTGACAATCAGCAAGGACATGGGGACCTCAGTTCTAGAGCCCCAGGAGTCAAATTCCGCTAGCTATCATGTGAGCCTGCAAAAGGACCCTGAGCTCCAGAAAGGAACTTAGCTAACAAAACATATTAAAAAAGAAAAGAGAAGATAGCCAAATTTATCTACAGCACTGTAAGATCCTAAGCAAAGACCAACTAAGTAAGCCTAAGTCCTGAGCCATGGAAACTGAGTCAAATTAGAATGGTCTCTAATTTGCGGTAATTTGTTATACAGGAAGAAAAACCTAATACAGTGATAGATCACTGTTAGTGCAGTTAGTATTTTTCTAAATGCTACCTGTGAATGAACCATTTAATTGTGTTTTGCCATTTTTTTCTATGAGATGGCTTATCTTGTCAAATTTTAAAGAATTCACAGTTATAGATATGAACCCTTGTCATACCTCCAAATCTACTACATCTCCACTGACTTTGTCTGTGGGCTCTTTTGCCAATGAATTACTTATTTTTTGTGTAGCCAAATACATGCATCTTTTTTTTAAAAAAATAGATTCTGAATTTATAGACTTTGATAAGGTTTCCCCAACTCCTGAATTGTACATGAAGCCTCTCAGCTTTTCTTTTCTTTTTTTTAAAGATTTTATTTATTTGAGAAAGAGCAAGAGGGCGCATGTGCGCAAGAGCAGGGAGACAGGGAGACGGAGAGGGAGAAGCAGACTCCCCACTAAGCAAATAGTCCGATGTGGGCTCCATCCCAGGACCCTGAGACCATGACCTGAGCTGAATACAGACGCTTAACTGACTGAGCCACACAGACATCCCTCTCATTTAAGATTTACAGTTTCCTTTTTAAAACCTAAGTCTTTAATCCATCTGAAGTTACTTTTTCATGTTTTAAAATTTCGGTTAATTCCAGATGAATAGTTAATTGTACCAGCACAGTCTGGTCAGTAATCCATCTTTTCCCATTGTACTGAACCATCAACTTTGTGAAATAGATGTGCTGCTTTTCTTGCTAAAAATTACTTCCAAGCATTTTCAGCTTTTGTGACTCATAAATACAACATTTTTTCCCTCATTTCCAGTAAGTTACTGAGAGGACAGAGAAAATCTATTTCTTTTCACGTACCATCTTAACCAATGTTTGGCTACCCAGACCAAAAAAATTGAAGCACTTAATAAATGTTAATGATAAAGAAAAAAAAAAAACAACTCTATGTCTACATTGGTAAGGTAAGCAAGTGTAAGACAGAAGTTCCTTCTAAGTTTCCTTTGATGTCTATGATACGGGCAAGCCAACAAACATTGTAACACGAGCATCATGGATTACCTTATATACGAAGTAAAACACAGCTTGTCTTAAAGCAAGATTTACAGAAAAATGAACAGCTAACCATACACAAGTACTCAGTTTCTAGTTAGTGTAAGTAAAACATGGCCTACTACTTGTCTTAGGGAGATTTCTACAGAAACTCAACCATCTAGGTATTTTCAGTTACCTCTAAATAAAAATGTTACCAATCTCGTACTTTGCAAAGTAATGCTTCATCTTCCTTCCATGCCCTATCAGACAATCACCTTCAAATTCACTTCAAAAGTTTTTAAGTCCGATACAGAGGAGTGTCTGGCTTCCAGTTCCCGTGTTTCCTATCAACCTAATTCCAAAATCTTTCTCTGGGGTTTAGGATTGCCCATTATATTTAGGTAAGGACAGGCTAAACTGCTAACCAAAAGATCCCGAAATACAGTGGCTTATATTAAAAGTTTCTCTCCCACCCTTCTATTCTAAGTGAATGATCCAGGACTAGTGAAACATCAGTATCTCCATCAGATGACTTCCATCTAGGCATCTAAGAAAGCTGCTCCAGGTTTGTACCATTTTCTAAGCAATGGGAAAGCAGAATGAAATGGCAAGCACCTTCTTTCTAAAGACCTGATCCAGTGCACACAGCACTTCCACTCATTTCCCATCATCCAGGACTTAGCCACATGACTTCCCCCAGTGGCAAAGAAGGAAAGAAAAGGTAGTGACTAGAGCAGTCACTAGCTGAGCACTCCTATGCCCAGATCCAACTTAAGAAGTCTCTTAGGGGAGGAGGACTAATAAAAGACATCTGGCTCTCTGTGTTGCTAACTTTTAGAAGACCAAAAATTATTAAATTGCTTTTTTTTTTAAGTAAGCTCCACGCCCAACATGAGACTCAAACTCATGACCCCAGGATCAAGACTCACACACTCGACCAATGGAGCCAGCCAGGCACCCCTAAATTGCCTTTTTAATATTCCGAGATCACGCTCTTGATAGCTAGCTACCCCCTCCCTTTCTTTCTCTGCTCAACAAAAACTGCCTTTCTGCTCCTCACAACTGGGTAAAAGCCAGAAGAGAGAGAATATGATTACTGACACATGCTGCCCCTTCTCGCAGAGTTTCCTAACCCACTTCAGTCTTCTCTCAGGAGCCTTCGCTTTAACACAGCTCCTTTTTGTTTAAAGTCTTCCTTGTTTTACAGTCTGTCCTCTGGGGGAAAGAATCTTAAATACAGTTATTGGAAATTACTAGAAGCAATACTCCTTTACTCATTAAAATTTACTTAGTCCAAAAAAAAAACAGGCCTTAAATATATTTATGTAATCATTTTTTCCATGATGTTAGAAATCCTATGATTAAAAAGTATGAAAAGAAAAAGGAAATATATTTGCACAAGCGTTGCTTACGTAAATGACAAATAACTACAAGAATGCATTTACTTAATTTGCTGGTCATAAAGAAATGTGTATATAGCTTTTGGGGGGCGGGAGGGAAAAAAAACAGAGGGGTGGGGTGCCTGGGTGGCTCAGTCGTTAAGCGGCTGCCTTCGGCTCAGGTCATGATCCCAAGGTCCTGGGATCCCATGATCCCAAGGTCCCCGCATCGGGCTCCCTGCTCTGCAGGAAGCCTGCTTCTCCCGCTACCACTCCCTCTGCTTGTGTTCCCTCTCTCGCTGTGTTTCTCTCTGTCAAATAAATAAAATCTTTAAAAAAAAAAAAAAACACAGAGGGGCAGAGGGAGGGGGAGAGAGAATCTCAAGCAGGCTTCACATCCAGCAGAGAGGCTGATGCCGGGCTCGATCTCACGACCTTGAGAACGTGACCTGAGCCAAAATCAAGAGTTGGACCCTTAACTGACTGAGCCATCCAGGTGCCACAGAAACGTGGATATTTTTAAACTTAATGCAAAAAGGTGTCCAGTGAAGCCTTAGGTATTACATGTCTCATTAAAAGGCTTACATGAAGATCCTTTAATTTAAATAGAAGCTCTCAGTTCAATTAAACCAATCTGATGTAAGAAATATCTAAGAAGGAACATACTCACTGCCAAAGAAAGTATACATAACAAAGTACTTTTAAGTCCCCTACTATTTCACAATGTTTGAGACAGTATTCCCCTAGGTATGGTTTTTGAGATGCTCATTACTTTAGCTAATAAGAAAGTGCCAGGTGTTCGTGATGATATTATCTCACTTGAGAAAAGCCTTTATCCTAGGCTTCCAGATAATTCTAAATCATAAGGTAAGCATGCCCAGAACCACTTAATAACACATTAACTCATCTAAATGTTCACTCCTTCATTCTTAAGTAATCATACCTGTACATAGGCTGAATAATTTGTAAAGGCTGACCTGGAAATTGCAGATTCTGATGTTCTATCATCCACAAGTAAGGGCCTCTCCATATTACAGGTCACTGTCAGGGGACTGTATAGGTAAGAAAAGCTTATTGGAATGTCTTCTTCTGAATTCTTGCAACTAGGTGCCCCTAGCCTTTCCTTAAAACACACCACCTTTTCCTGAGTGTTTCCAAGTCCCATTTTGGCCAAAAAAGCTCACTGATACATGCACAGATATATTTAAATTCTGAAGCTCAAGCAAAGAAACCAGAGATGATAAATAACAATATCAACAAAAGAGGAAATCACTAGAGAAACCAAAAGTCTGAGCTCCCCAAGGCCTTTTTTATTGGAGCTGTAAATCCCATCAGCCAAAAAGGGGACTTGGGGCGGTTTGCACACAATCGGGTCTAACCAAGCAGCAGCAATGGGAAGGAGTACAGATGCAGCGCCAACAATACTTGGATGATTGCCACCACGAGTAACATTTGTCAAGCATTTGTATGACTTTGCTACACTACAAAGAGGCTCTGCTATATAGTTCACAACATTTCGGTTAATTATACTTCTATAAATAATCTACAGTCAAACAAAGGCAGTTGAAAGCTCAATTCATTTGGGGAAGAAACGGGTGCCCTAGCACGATGCAAATGGCCCAGGACCACCTTCCAACATTAAAAACCCCAATCAATGCGTCTGACGACTGCAAAGGGGCTCCCATAAAAATAGGAAGTGACCTTCTTACTTCACTTATAGAACATTTTACAGTTTTGTTACTTTTAAGTCATTCCTTCTCTCTTAATCCCCCTCCCAAATATCTCTGTCTTCCATGGGTCAACAATTAAATAATCCTTGATCTGGCTCCTCTCAGAGGAATGCTAAGCTGTCGACTGTATTGTATACTTTCTGGAAACAGATCAAGGGAACCAGAAGAAAATGTGCTGCATTCAAACCTTTTGCCTAAGCGGGTAGCCCTGCAGTGCTACAACTTTCAAAGCTGACACTGACAGTTAGCTCTACAAACACTGAAGGCCTCACTGGTGCCAAACCGGATGTCCCTGCTAGGAAGTTCATTGACTAAAAATGTTATGTGGTATCATACCAAGCAAGCATGTGCCAAGATTCTCGGGCTGAGATTAACCGCTGAAAGACAACATGGGAAATGTGGTAAGTCCGTCCTCATGAAACCAGAGCTCAGAGGGAGCATAGTGTTTTAACGCTTCCATTTACAAGCCTTTGGGGGAGGAAAACTGGGATCATTACTAAAGATGTTAATAAAAGTCTCCATGTTGGAACTCAGGGCTGCAATGAAAATGACAGGAATCACAACCGAGGCAGAGACAGGGAGCAAAGTTTACCATCCAAGCCTTATCTGGAATTCAAAACAATCTAGCTTACTATTTTATGACAAGGAATCAAAGGTAAGCCCTCACCTGCACTGTTCTATCTGCCTGGCAATGGCTGATGAGGAAGCAGAAAAGAGTAAACACCCCACTGCCGTGACACAGAAAGGAAGGAGACCTGGGAGGCACAGAACAAAGAGGAAGTGGAGGGGAAAATCCAGCAGTAGCATGCTCCCTGAGTAGGCTGAGGACTTCAAGGTTTATTTCTTGGCTGATTCCCTTTCACCCATATTGTAATCTGGTTTGACACACTTCGACTTGGTTTCCCAATTCTAGGTGTCTCAAATACTTGAACAAGGGGGGAAAAAAGGAAGAAAGGAAGAAAAATCTCGTTTACAAAAAACGTCCCCTCAAAGGTTTATAAATGTACAACAATTATAATTTCACAGAGAAGCCACTCAATTCCTGGCTCTCCTGCCACTGATTTTATTCTACAATAATAATCTCTAACATTTACAACCTGCTAGGGACTTGAAGTACATCATCTCATTCAATCAACAAGCCAACTCTATGAGGTAGGCAGCAACCCAGGAGAGATGCAAGATCGCAAACCAGCCTGTGATGCAGCAAGGCATTAATGCCCAAGTGCCATCTTTAGCTTCTATCCCATCCTTAACCCTCTATGTGGCAGATGTGGAAAAGGTACCTTCTGTACAACATCACAGACCTCAAGTTCTTCTACTTTACATCACATGTCCTTGCTATTTTTTAAAGGTGATTTTAAAATGAATCACCATACTAGCTTAGTAGATAGACTAGGACTGTTCCTTCAGCACTAGTTGGGGTACATGCCGTTGGTTGGATGAAGATGAAGGAACAGGAGGGGCAGTGGTTTTAAAGTGATGACCTTGCTTAAACTTCTGTGAAAATTATACACAGAAAACTAACCTAACTCAAAGGCTGGCTCTCATAGAAAACAGGAACTAGAACAAGCTACAATTGATCAAAGCAGAGCAAGTCAGAATTTAAATCAAAGGGAATGCCTTTTCTTGATTTTTAGGGCAACTAGCTCACCCTTGTGGACAGAAAACTTAACTGCACAACCACCAATTTCTACCCACACCACCTCATTAAAATACTGCACTGAAATTGGGGAAACTGATTGAGACCACTAGATAACCTAGATGATTTCAGAGTGATCAAGCTTTCCAAACAGATCTACATGACATAAATAATTACCCATCTACATTTTGTTAGCAAGAATCCACCTGAAAATTTGTCAATATAATGTGGGAAGTCTCTGAAAGATTCTTAAACTCGAATATAAAACCAAGGATTTTTTTGAAAACAATGTAACAAGATTCATTATTTATAAATGAGTTTTTCTTCTGCAGTAGAGTCAATTATAAAAGATTAAAGCAGCAATTTTTCAGCCTGTTAGAAATCACCTAAACTCTTAACAAAACTGAACTACAACAATATTGACAGCAGTATTATTTATTCTCTAAATATTTACTGAGTACTTATTATATAACAGGCTATGCTCGACAATGGAAACAAAGCAAATGACAGACAACTGCATCACTACACAAGAGACTCACAACGCTGTTCTGCAACCGACCTGTAGCGACTGCAGACTGAATGGCCAAAGACGGCCACTGCAGAAATTTGCCAACAACCACAGGGCCACCAGTAGTAAAGAGCCTACAAGTGTACTTATATATACAAAAGTATGCTAGATAGGCACTAAAGCTCAGGTACGGCCCTAAGTACCGCTACAGAAGAGAACATAGACTATGAAGTGGAGAAAGCAAGGAAAGAACAGAGTGCACAGGAGTCTGTGTATATAAATTTCTTACAGCAAATATTCAGGTGTGGGTATATGCACTGAAAACACCCCACAATTATTAACAGTGATTACTTTCAGGAAAAGGAATCTGGAGCGAGGAGATTCTATATTCCAATTCATATATGTGTAGGTATGTGTATCCCTTCCATTTAAACACCGAAATTTCATTTTTAATACAGAAAGAAAAGCAAAATCAGTATGACAGAACACGTGGACCTTCTATTCTTGATCTATCGGAAACTTTAAATTCTAACATACAGAATTAATATTCTAAAAAATTGAGGAGAATAGATCAAATGCAGTCAACAAAAGGAATGAAAACTAGATCTTTCCCACCACTACTAATATTCAAATATCTCTACCAGAGAGGAATGTTCAGATCTTTTTTAAGATTTATTTATTTATTTGAGAATCTGTGTATGCGCACGCAAGTGTGCAAGTCGGGGAAAGGGCAGAGGGAGAGAATTCCCAAGCAAACTCCCTGCTGGATGTGGAGCCAGTTGAGGCTCTCTATCCTACAACCCATGAGATCATGACCCAAGCCTACACAGAGTCAGATGCTCAACCGACTAAGCCACCCAGGTGCCTCTAAATGTTTCGATCTTTCAAGCAGATTACTAAACTACTTAACTACTTAACTACTACAAATGTCCTGTGTACCCCTAAATTTACTTAAAAAATAAAAATTTTTAAAAAGAACCCCAATGATTCAAAAGTAAAGCATACTTCAAAATACTGTTCCAAGACAAGTCTAATCAATGAGTGGCGTTTCCAGTCCAGGGCAAAGACTACATTCCCAAAATCAGCAAACCAAAAAAGTATCTTCCCTCTATGAGGCAATTAGCATTTGTGTGCTTAATACCAGGGAAGATGGTCAACAAATGAACCTAATTTTGAGTTTCTTACCTAATGCAGTGTGATTTTCTTGCTCCTGACTCTTTCCCAAAGAGGCCATCACTTCTGAATATGTGTCAGTCCACCAAGGATTATACTTTAAAACCTGTTCAACAGCCTCGTCTTCAAAAAAGTCAGCTCTGGAAAGAAAACAGTGAATGAGCATGTTACACAGAACTGGGCTGGTTTTCATTTTTTTAAGATTTTATCTAAACTCATCATATTTGTACTAGAAATACAGATTACTAATTCAAAGTACAGATCAAGGAAATGAGCACTTTATTAACTTTCTTTGTGGTCACACTAATCAACATAAAGTGAAAACTATGCATCTGATTAAAGGGACAGCCGACATTTCTGCTCTCTTAAGAAATCACATACACAGAAGACCAGTCCTCCCCTGAAAGCCATCCCCTGTAGGGCCGCAGCATGGGGTGAAGAAGCAAACCTGAACACACAATGGACTGAAGCCTGGAACCTGGGCTAAGTTTGTACATACCACCTATTTTGGTAAACTTACAATAAAGGAAAAACACTTTTAACTCCACAACGCAAAGAAAAATACACCTATCAACAGGAAACATAGGATACCGCATACCCACAAAAAGGCTACACATATACACACGTGCACATTTTTTTAGGATGTGCCTTCATACTTTCTACCAAGATGCAATTTCTCTTTCATAGCTCTGCTTATGAGTTCCTTTGCTTAAAACTACTGAAAAAGAAAAAAGCAACCTTTGTAAAGAACAGAAAATTAATTTTCCTATATTTTACTTTCTCAGGGTTTTTTCTTTTTTAACATTTTATTTACTTAATTGAGAGAGAGAGTGAGCAAGACAGAGAGCACAAGTTGGGATGAGGGGCAAAGGGAGAAGCAGACTCCCTCCAAGCAGGGAGCCCAGCATAAGGCTCGATCCCAGGACACCAGGATCACAACCTAAGTTGAAGGCAGATGTTCAACTGATTGAGCCACCCAGATGCCCCTACTTTCTAGTTTTTAATGCTACATTCGAAATATACTCCTGGAGGACATTCATTCGGAAATTACAATTCTGCATTCAAAGTTGAAAACTGTATTCATAGGAAGAGAGTGACAAAAGGTATAACTCTGGGTGAAAAATTCATTTATATTTCAGTTAATTAGAAACTCAAGGAAATGGTTGGTTTCATAAAATGATTTTCTAGCTGAAAGTTTTATGAGCTGAAATATTTTTTCTTTCATCTGAGATAGTGAAATCTTTCTAAAAAGAAGTATCACAGATAACTTATGGAATTCTTCATTATGTGCCAAGCACTGCACTGAACGGTTTTCACCCACTATTTTCTTGAATCCTCACACTGCCCCCAGGGACAGGGAGATCTGTTAATACTCCCATTCTACATGAGCGGAAACCCAGGATCTGAGTTTGGGAATGGAGATGGGAATGGAGAATGGGAATGGAGAAAATCTGTACATCATGGCCAAAGTCAAAGAACTGGAAAGAAATATGGCCAGGATCTGGACCAAATTGGGTCTTACTCCAGAATCCACGCTATTAACCAACATAAACATTCCATTTTTATGCTTGAGGAAATAAAAGCACATATTGGACAAAAATGAATAGCAATGATCTTGAAATAATTCTCAATATCAATTTTATCACATGCGTGAGAGATATTTCAAAAACATAAGTAATACGAGTAAATGGCTAAAATGCTAAGTCAACAAAAAGCACAGACTCTTCACCCTGTTCCAACTCAATTTGGGCAGTGAGATTACGTGGCTGACAAGACACAGGCAGTCACGGTCCTTATGGAACTTGCAGGATCATGGGAGAGCCCAACAATCACAATACAAGTGCCATGTAATTGCTATGACCTAACAGTACAAGCATCTACAGCAAAGGGAAATTGGGACGACAGGGACGGTCCCTCGGGAAAAGACTATCTAAGCCAACAGCTGATGATAATTAACAGTTATCTAGACTAAGAAGGGTGGGAGGGAGAATCCTGAGCTGAAAGAATAGTTAGCAAAGACTAGGAAACAAGAAGGCACATTTAAGGGAGGAAAAAAAGCTGAGGAACAGCTGAAAATACTAAGTTGTAGTGACAACTACATTGTAAGACATGTCACAAAATCCTAGTGGATTTTTATCCCTCAAAACAACGGAACATTTAAAAGCTTTTACATACGGGTCTGACATCAGTGTGTCTTGGACTATCACCCTCACTGCAATCTGGAAAGTGGTCAAAAGGAACACGCCTCAAGGCACAGAAACCATGGAGGCTTACAAGAGGGTAGCAGCCATGGACACGGAGCAAAGTGGATGGATCTGACCTACAGTCAGAAGCCAGATTCCTGGGTGCCTGGGTGGCTCAGTTGGTTAAGCCACTGCCTTCAGCTCGGGTCATGATCCCAGAGTCTCGGGATCAAGTCCCACATCCGGCTCTCAACTCCATGGGGAGTCTGCCTCTCCCTCTGACCTTCTTTCAGATTTTCATGCTCTCTCTCATTCTCACGCTCTCTCACTCTCCCTCAAATAAATAAATAAAATATTTTTAAAAAAAAGAAGCCAGATTCCTTAGGATGCAGCAGGGAGCTAGAAGTCAAGGTTTATGCCTGGCATTCCAGCCTGGACAATTCAGTGGACAACACTGCCCTCTGATGAGACAGATACACAGGACACTAACAGAGCTGTATGGAGAAATAATGACTTCTGCTTGGAACAGAATGAGTTTGGAATGTCCTTGTAGAACATACAGAGACTGGTGCAGTAGGCAGTTAGCTATACAGATCTGATGCTCAGGAGAGACACATGGGAGTCATGAGCATCGAGATGGTGACAGAGACCAAGGTAAAAGACAGAATTGCCCAGCAAGAACTTGCTGAGTGAGAAAAAAGCACTCCAGACACTGGAGTGCTAATAATATTTAAGTCAAGAGTAAAAGAGCCCATCTGAAAAGATGCTGCGTTTCCCCCAGGAGACAAGCGATGGGGGAAAAAAACAAAACAAAACCTGACTTTGTAAAAGATCTCTATTACCATCATGCCCTCCCTCCAAAAATTTCAGAATGTTTAAATAGAGTCCCAATAGTTTAAATGTGATGGTTTATTCCTTATACTGCCCATAGTTTAAGAGTTTCGTGAACAACCAAAAAAAAAAAAAAGTTTCATGAATAAGGTCTGAGGTTGACCTAATGTTCTACTTTACAAAATAAATTTATTTTCAAGGTTTTAAGTGTTGTTCATTCAACGAGCATTTACTGAGTGCCCTGTACACAAGCAGCATCAGAGAGATGAAGATCAGTAAGACGCTCCTGGTGCTTCAGGGCTCCACAGTGTAATGGGAATGGAGACAAACACAGAATGCTGTAAAATCAAGATGAGTTATAACTTGGGAGCATGGAGGAGGGCTTCCTCTCTCTGGGAAGGAGGGCGCCAGGGGATGACAATGGAGCTCAGTCTTAAAAGATAAGTAAAAGGTAGGGTGCCTGGGTGGCTCAGTGGGTTAAAGCCTCTGTCTTCAGCCTAGGTCATGATCTCAGGGTCCTGGGATTGAGCCCTTCATCAGGCTCTCTGCTCGTCAGGGAGCCTGCTTCCCCCTCTCTCTCTTTGCCTGCCTCTCTGCCTACTTGTGATCTCTCTCTGTCAAATAAATAAATAAATTAAAAAAAAAAAGATAAGTAAAAGTTACTCCAGGAAGGTGGGGCAGGGGAGAAAACAGCCATCAGGGGAGTATCATGAATAACAAGTGTGCAAGTAAGTGGTGGAGTACAAGCGGAGAAATACTAAAATTCATTACAGCTGCAATGTAAAATGCGGGCAGAGAGGCCAAAGAGAAGTTCCAGAGGCAGACATGGTCCAGATCACAGAGAACTTTCTATGCCATGCTAAGGAGATAGGAGTTTATGCCTTAAGTGATAGAGAACCCAGTAAGGTTTTAAGCGGATGTTCATTTTCAGGACTCAAGACATAACACTGCTGGTTTTAAGGCTGATGGACCTGCAGAAGTCCAGGCTGGAGGTGGAGATGCCAAACACGACTGCTGCACTAAGGCAGACACATACAAGGACCAGAAAGAGGCTGAGGGAAGGAAACAGTAGAGAGATTAATGGTACCACTTAAGGACAGATTAAAAGTGTGGGGTAAGAGAGCAGTCAAAAATAAATCCCAGGTTTCTACCCTGGGTAACCGGCATGAAAAATGGTACACTCCACCAAAGAGAAAATTCAGGAAGACTTTCCAGGTAAAAATATGGCTTTTCTTCAGAACACCAACTACATTCAAAACATTGTCTGCTTCCCCACTAGAACAGGAGCCCCATGAGTTCAGGGACCTTGTCATAATCATGCTAATCCTCAGAGTCTGCGACACTACCCGGCATGCAGTTCATCCAAACAAGTACTTGTTGAACAAGTAAGGGCACATGTGACAGAATGAAGAGGTGAAATTTTACTCTAATGCTTGTTCCTAAGCTTGCCATTTTGAATAAAGAGCCATGTTGGGAGCAGGTGGCCCTCTCCCAAGCCTCATCGTTACCACTTACAGTCTTGAGATTCCTCAATCAATCCAAAAGGTATATCAAACTCTTTAATAAATGCACAGTATTGAAAAGTTACAATTTAAAATGGCACCCCAAGTGCTACTGATCATGTCTGTATCTTTTCTTATCTCACAGTATTTAAAGTGTTGACTAAATTCTTCTATTTTCTCCCAAAGAAGGAACCGGCAGATTTTATGAATTGGTTAAGGCAGAAGAGACGCCAACAATTAAAAAACAATTTGCCTGGGGAAGGAAAAAAAAAAAAACCAACACTCTCAGCAAGTCATGAAAACTTGGCTATGATAAGCAAAATAGGAGGGCCTATTAAACAGTGTTTCAAGATGCCTTCGACAAACCGTAGTGTGAAAATAATATCCAAAAGGAGTTACAAATGGAGAAAAATAGATAATCAAAAACAATATGTGTCACACAGTGGGGAAACATCACATGATGGCATCTAGAATGTACAAAAGATTTAAAAAATAATAATTATCATAAGTCATTTATATATCCCTTTGAAATGTATAAATTTTCTATATAATGAATTAACCTCACTGTGTTGTGCCTCGGAATGGATTTAAAATTGGTTTTCCCCAAGCTTCTGAAACACCTGACACCATGAGAAGACATCATGGCCAATAAAGATAAGTTAAACAAAAGTGTCAGATAGTACACACTAACATAATACATACTATGCATTAATCATGTACATTATATTTACATACCTAAATGTATAATACACGCAATGCATTGCCTGCAAGGTAGGTAAAAATTGAAGTAAACCTTTTCTTCCACTGTATTAACCAATAAGAACAATTTAAAAAGTACTGAGCCAAAAAAATTTTAACTGAAAATTTAAAAGAATTTTACTTGCACTTTATTAGTAACACATTTGGGTGAGTCGGTCAGCTAATACAAATAATGAGGAAGAAATAACACAAAAATGACAATTAGCCAAAGTCCTACTGCTACTGGAAAAGTCACAAAGAACCTTTACCTCACAGCTTCCACTCTCCGACCTGCCCAGGACTAAATTTAAACCACTCCTTGAGAAATGGAAAGAACAGTTCATGCATACTATGAAAGAAAATGAGCTTCTGGATAAAGAAACACAGAAGATGGAGAAAAATAAGGACTGCATATAATACCACACTAAGTATAAATTCCAATTTCCTAATTCTCTCAGGCCATACAGTTATTCTTACAGTTTGAGAAGAGAAGAGATAGGCAGTTATTCTAATTAAGTCCCTCCCACTTGAAATTTTAGTCTTATAAAGCTCATTCTGTTTTCATGCTGGCCCAAGAAATTTGCTGACAATGAAATTTTCCACTTTAAATATTCAGCATGATTTTAAATAGGTTTCTTCAAATTACTCTTCAGTGGACCTTTAAAACCACAATTGGAGAGATAAAGGTAATTAGAAATGGCAATGTAAATGGAGCTGAATCTTTCAGATGTCCTCCAAAATATAACATACCCTGCTCTTACTCAGTTCCCCCCAGGACGCTGAATAGTTCGACCATTTATCACTACACATCACTCAATGCATTTGCACATCACAAGATATACTTCTGCCATTCCAATTAGTCTCCCGCTGTGTCACAGGAGATAGAATGTTAATCACAAGAGCAACAGCAGTTAAGCTGAAAGAGTGTACATGAAAAGGAAATACAAAATGACAAATGGAAAGATTCTTTTCAAGTCCCGAACCACTTAGTAGTGGTATGACCTTGGGCAAGTCCCTTAGCCTTCTTTCCCCAACTGTTGTGAAAACGGATTTAAATAATCACTTGAGAGCACTTGATAAGCTCAAAGCACTATATAAAATAAGGGAATATGATGCTCATAGCTGCACATGTAACAGTTTAGAAACTGTTGGCCTAGAGCTTGGAAAGAATAATAAGTGAGGCCTGTATCGACATACGACTCACATCCTAAGAGAGTCTAGCATCCACAAAGACCAGGTGACAATCCCTTACTTGGAAGAAGTGCTACTATCATGGCCAATGAGAGACATCACAATGTCTCAAGTGATTATTTACCTATCCATTAACTAGACAAGTTTATTAGGCAAACAAGCCTGACAGAGACACATTATGACAAAAGAGATAATTAAAGCAGATGGAAATACAGCAAACTTAAAATTAGATTTTATTTATACCCTACCACAATGAATAATTATTTGTTAATTAGACTCAGATCTTCAGTTACAGGTGCTCGCAGATCAAGTGTTGGGAAAACCCTGGATCAGCCAAGAAATGCAGGACATGTAGATTCAAATTCTTAAAGAAATTGAAACATCTTTTCATTTACATATACCGTTAATTGCAACAAAAAATCTACTGAAAAGAACTAAAAATACTCTCATGAATGCAATGTTCTACTTTTCAGCCTGGCAAGAAAATACATAAAGGAGTACATTATGAATTCTCCGTTGCTGGAATGACCTACTGAGAAGCACACCTTACAAAGATCACAGAGGCATAAGTTTGTAGGTTAATTCAAATGTCAGTTAAGGTTCGAGCCATCACTAATTTCTAGAATCCCAAAACCACATTCTAGCACACTTAAAAAGACATTCAAAAATTTTCAAGTCAATGTCAAGTCAAGCATTTAATCCTCAAAAAACTCAATACTCACAGATAATGATCAGGATCAAATTTGGCCAGCTCAGCAGCCAGGCGTTTCTGTCTTCGTTCAGCTGCGGGAGTGAAATCTGGATCCTTAATATCAATAACATCACTCAATTCATCCTAAGAATACACAGAAAAGAAAGAATGGCTATCTTCCATTTCATCATTGAAACATCTAATTTTGCACAAAAGGCCAAAACAAAGGAACCATCTGATCGTACTACCTGTGACATTTCGATTGAATCCAGCAAATGTTTGTTAAACACCTACTGCTTGCCAGGCCCCGCTGGACGCTTTCACATAAATTATCTCATTTAATCCTTGCAACAAAGTGATCAATATATATTAGAACTATAAAAGTCCATCATAAAAAAAACACAAAAAAACAGTAAACCCGTGCAAGCAAGTAGGAGCATTTAATTCATCTCTTCCCCATTTACTCATAGAAATTTGAAAGTTATTAACAGCATGTTTAAATAAATTTCTAGCCAGTAAGATGGAGGTGCTCCTGCCATGTCAGCAAACAGAATTAGATAACTTTTATGTGCCTGTAAATCTCTGCTTGACCAGAAATGCACTACACCCAGTCAGCCAATCTCCTGAGGCCAAGCCAACCTTGGGCGCTATACTTCCTTCCTTGTTTCCTCTCGCCCAAAACGAGGTGGACTGTGTGGCCAATCAGATATTTCCTATCTTTCTCTTCCTGTTCTTTCTTCTTGATCCTATAAAAGCTTTCTGCCTCTGGCCCCATTTTGCAATTCTCTGAATGGAGACCGTTCACTTCCTGAAATGTTAAGTAAAGCCTGTTTGTGTCACTGCAAACTGTCTTCTTTTTCTTTCTTTTTTTTAAGACTTTATTTATTCAGGGACACCTGGGTGGCTTAGGTGGTTAAGTGTCTGCCTTTGGCTCAGGTCATAATCCTGGGGTCCTGGGATTGAGTCCCATATGGGGTGCCTGGCTCAGTGGGGAGTCTGCTTCTCCCTCTGCCTGCTGCTCTCCCTGCTTGTGCTCATGCTCTCTCTCTGACAAATAAATAAAATCTTAAAAAAAAAAAAAAAGATTTTATTCATTCGAGAGCGAGAAAGACAGAGCACAAGCAGAGGGGAGAGGCAGAGAGAGAAGCTGACTCCCTGATAAGCAGGGAGCCCAACATAGGGCTCAAGCCCAAGAACTGGAGATCATGACCTGAGCCGAAGGCAGTCACTTATCCACCTGAGCCACCCAGGCGCCCCGAAAACTGTCTTCTTTTAACAGGCAAAACAGTTTGATTATCAATGGTTTGAACATCTACACCTAGACTTTCCTCTCGTTTCTTCCTAAGGTCTAAGTCAGCTGGTCTCACTAAGGATTACCAAATAAAACTTATATACAAAACTGTGTGCGTTCTACTTTATAAGCAAATTTAAGAATTTTAAAGGGCAATTTAACTGTATGTGACTTTCCATTTTAAAATTTAAAAATCTAATCCTAATATTCAGCTTTACATAAAAATCTTCACCTGGATATACACACATTGATACCTAACATGTGTCCTAGCGCAAATCCTACAGAAAACAGGTAGAGTAGGAAAACTGCCTAGGATATAGAGCTTTTTTCTTTTGGTTGGAATTATGAAGCCAAGAAACCTCACACAATGCAAAATATTCCTAAAGCTACACTTTTTTTTCTCTCTTCAACCTCCCCATACCAGTTACCCTAAGTGAGAAGTATGGAATTTGGAAGAACCTTCACCAGCATTAGCTAAAAGAAATCAAGGGAAAATAACTTGACGGAATGGTGAAGTCAAACTGAAAACAAGATTTGTAAATGGAACAGACAGGTTAGTGCCTGATAATCGGGCTCAGAGTTGAGAGCGATAAGGTAAACTCCCTACAAGGAAATGAACTAAACTGAAGGAGTCACGGAGACAGAATACACACTCCCCAACCCCCAACACAAACAATCAAAATTTGTGCCTTAAAAAATAAAAAATAAAACCTCTTTCATTCCTACCACAGCCCACTTAGCTTGAGCATTATCAACATTCATTCAAAGCACATTCTAATACTGCAGAAGGGTCCAGAGAACTTTACAGAAGTCACAATCAGAACATGTTAATACTTCTAACTACAAACATTCTAGGCAAAAACCTGATTACTGGTGGTCCCCAAGTAAAATTTTACATTCCACAAGTTCCTTTACAATCACTTCTGGGAAAGTGAGACTGTACTTTCCTACAGAAATACTATTATAAAAATAGTAGTTACATGCTCACGGTAACCCACAAGTTTATTCAATTCACAATAAACTGTAAATAGAGTACTCTAGATACAAACAGTGTAACAACCCCACGGCAGTGTTTCCATGGGAAAACGCCTTCAGAGTTCCATTTTAATCCACCAGAAGCATCTCTTCCCCAAGCAGGACAACCTGGACTCTTCCTCTCTTCCTTACTTGCTCACCCACCTGACATTCGTTCCTCCAGGCAGAGTTGAAAAAGGTTGCTGACGTAGGCCCTGGGGGGCGAAGCCGAGCTGTACTGTACACACAGGACTCACCTCAGCTAGACGACTACTACGAGAGTCGTTTCCTGCACAGAGACCCCAAGTTCTCCTCTCCAGTACCTCTGAGTCACCCAGTCCCTTTCCTCCTTGCCCCAAGGAGTTCCCTGCATGTACCACATTTACACAACACACACACACACACACACACACACACACACACACACACACACACACACACACACTTACTTCTGAAAGCAGCCTGATGCAGCAGAGAAACCGTGACTGCGCAGTCAGACAAAGACTGCTCCAGTCTAACGGGGCAGCTTCCCTGAACCTCCACTTCCTTTCTGTGAACGTGGCTGGTCACACCTGCATCATAGGGCTGGGTACTACTCCCCTCTTGCTGCTGTAACAAGCTACTACAAACTTCGTGGCCTAACACAACACAAACATGTCCTCTTCTACTTCTCAAGCTCCGAGGTCCAGAATCCTTGTCACAGGGTTAGAACAAGAAGAAGGAAGGACTGGTTCCTTCTCAAGGTTCTAGAGGAAACTCACTTGCTTTCCCTCTTCCATCTTGGAGGGTGGCTTCCTCATTCCTTGGCTGCTAGCCCCCATGACAATGCCCTTCCTCCCCCGGCTTCCATCGTCACGTGGCCTTTTCTTTTTTCACCTCGACTCTCTTACCTCATTCTTCAAAGACCCCATGATTAGACAGGACCCACCTGGATGATGCTCGATCATCTCCCCATCACAAGACCCTTAAGTTAATCACATGTGCCAAGTCCCTTCTGCCACATAACGTGACATGTTCCCATGCTCCGGGGGTGGAAAGGAGCATTATTCTGGCTACCACAGGCTGTGATGAAGATTAAATGAAATAATATGAGTAAGGCATCAAGTACAGAGCTTGATACATTCAATAAAGTTAGCTTCCTTTCTCTCTGCCTGTTTCACTGCTATTCCCTGTTACTCACTGGCCACCTTCCTACTGAGAACACCTATCCTCCCTCCCCTGCCATTTCCTTACTGGCCCACAGCAATAAAAAGACAAAAATAGGGGTTAAAACGTGCTGCTTCATTATTTCACCTGGACCAGATATAAGGTCACAACTGGGGTATAATCTGGGAGCTTCTGTAGGTATCTCTACATTTCAAAGGATAAATGGACTAAAATAGGCATTTCAAAATACTAAATTTTCATATTTCGTGTACTGAAAAAAAAACTCGGACTTTTCCCACAGCTCACAGCTCAGCACAATTCAGCCCCTGTCCTGCACTTCACCCTCACCTCCTACCTTCTTCTTCTGGCTCAAACTCCCCAGGCCACATAGCAGACTTCCTTCCATTTCTAGAACTCTGAGTCTTTGCATTTACAGTACACTTATCATTCAAGACTCCGTGCAAATGTCACCTCCTCCAAAGGGCCTTCTCTGGGCATCCTTGACAAAATAGTCACCCCATCCCCTGCCCTCTCCCTTCCCCCACCCCCTGGATCTCGCATCACTCTATCCTTTCCTTCACTTGTCACTATCTGAAATTCTCTTACTTACTGCTTACATGGTTACTCTCTATCTCCCCACTAGAAGATTCCATGAGAACAGGAGTCTGGTCAATCTTCTTTCTCACTGTATCCCCAGCACTGTTCCTGGCCTTCGGTATTAAGTCATTCATTCAGCAAATACTGTGCAAGGGCCTGCTCTCGGTGATAGGGATCCACAAATAAACACAAAGACAAGGTTCTTGCTCTCCGGGGAATGGGAATTAGACAGTAAGAATGCAGCCAGCCTTCCTCTCTCTCTCCTCTTCCCTCTGGCTTCTAAACTCAGGGCCTCCACATGTAGCTATGCAGCCTGTACCCCACTAACATCCACAGCAATACAAGCCCACCAGGCTCATCCTATGCAGTCACACACAGTGCCCCTGTTCCAACTGGACCCTCGAGAGGAACCAGAACAAACTACAAAGCAAAGTTAGCCCGGGACAGAGCAATTCGTCTACGGCATCAACCAACCAAAGGCAGAAAGATAAGAGGTTGGGACATGTTCAGCTACAGCAGAACGGAAGTGATTCTCTCTCTCTTTTCTAAAGCACTGCTATGGCCCCTGTAGGAGAGCCATTTGAAGAGGGGTATTGCCAAGAAAATGTGCAGGATTTAAATCAGGCTCGTGTGAAGCTGTGGCACAGCGAGGGCGGAGAATCCCCAGACAGAAAATGAAGACCTGTGTGCACATCTGGCCAGCCGGTCTCCCGGTGTAGCTAAGGGAAGGAGAGGGCCAGCGAGCCAGCGTCCTGTGGCTGCTGGCAGCAGTGGCCCCAGGAGCTTGTTGGGCCGGCGCCCGGAGACTCGAGGACTGTTGCTCCTGGCAGCCAGCGCTGCCCTCAAGCTTGTTGTGAAGGCCTGACTTTGAGCCGCCAGGGCAGTTTTCCAAAGGCGCCCTGGTGGCTGGCAGCAATTTCAGAAGGAAAAGGAAAAATGGGCAGGGGGAGGGGGTCGGAGATACATTAAAAAGAATTTGTTTCAGCAAAAAAAAATAATCTTCTTCTCATTATCAGTATGAAATACAGACGTTTCCAAGCAAATGACATGGCTGGAGGGAAAAAGATAAACCTCCCCATAAAGGGTTAAATTATTCAATTAAGAGAAGATATCTGGGTCTTGGAATTATGGATATTTCTCTTTGTTATATATTCATAATGAATTTATACAGCTTTTATCATCAGAGAAAATAAAGCTATTTTTCACTTAAGGGAGAAAAAAACAGACTTAAAAAAATGAGTAAAATAGGAGCCGTCAACAAAACTTGATGGATATTTTCTCACCCAAAGGCAGAATGAAACTTAAAACTTGTGAGAAAACAGTATTTGAGAAAATGGTGACGTTTCTTAAATACGTCATTTGAAAACAGAAGACGTGTTCTCAAATTTCTTAGTGCAATCACTTGTTTCTTCCAGCTGCTCCACTAGCAGAAAGAGTCACACCACTAACCTTATGTGATCACTCAGCTTTTAACCACATGGTGTGACGGTCACAAATAGAGCAGTCATAAATGCAGACGAATTCTGTGACAAATACCAAGTATGTGAGATTTCTGTGCCACTAACTCATAGAACACATCTACCTTGATACCCAAGAGAGGGTGCACTCTGGTTTACTTAGGATTTTTGAGACTTCTCATATTTCTTAATGTCAAGGTGGGAGCGGGGGAGAGCCTGGATGGTTCTGTCTGTTAAGCGGCCAACTCTTAATTTCGGCTCGTGGTCTTGTGTTGTGGGATCAAGCCTTGCCCCATGGCAGGCTCTATGCTCAATTGAGATTCTCTCTCCCTCTGCCTCTGCCCCTCCCGCCGCATGCACTCTCTCCCTCTCTCAAAAATAAATAAATAGAGGTAGAGGCATCTGGGTGGCTCAGTGGATTAAAGCCTCTGCCTTTGTCTCAGGTCATGATCCCAGGGTCCTGGGATGGAGCCCCACATCGAGCTCCCTGCTCAGGGGGAAGCCTGCTTCTCCCTCTCTCACTGCCCCTGCTTGTGTTCCCTCTCTCGATGTCTCTCTCACTGTCAAATAACCAATAAATAAATAAATAAAAATAAACCATTCCTAATGTCTTGAAGGACACTAATTTTATTCATGTAAGAAATTTTATTCATGTAAGAAAACATGCTATTCTTTAAAGCCTACAGGTATCTACTGGTTTGTCCATTGGTAAAAGGTAGATAAATGAGAGCAACAATACCAGGATGGAAAAGTCATGTGGAGCCCAGCAGAGTGCCTCACACAGGGACATAATCAGTAGCTGTTAGCTGTTGACACATGGATCGTGGAGGTCCACATCTCTTACCCAGATAGGAGAGGGACTTCAGGATTCAGACTCTGCAGAATTTCGAAAAGTAACACAGTACACATACCTTCCAGATTTTATTTAACCCCTTCTAAATCTGGGGCAGCACGTTATATTCAAATGCATTACTATTTCTATGGCAAAATTTGTGAATATGTCACACCAAGTGGGATTTTAAAAACTACTGAAAAACATTTTTGCCACCAAACTGAATACAAAAAAATGTTTATTTCCAGAACTTTCTGTGATTCTGATATTACAGACGTAGGTTATGAACCTGTACTAGTAGTAGTATTACTAGTTATATCATCCTTTAGAGTGTTTTCACATATGTAGATCTCTTTTTTTCCTATATTAAGGAAAATATGCATTCAAACTGTTTAG
>CM053603.1:31846646-31868371 GCA_028646535.1 Procyon lotor
GTGTAGGGGACAGAAATGAAACAAGATGGGATGGGGAAGGAGACAAACCATAAGAGACTCCTAAACTCACAAAACGAACTAAGGGTGGCTGGGAGGTGGGGGGATAGGGATAGGGTGGCTGGGTTGTGGACATTGGGGAGGGTATGTGCTATGGTAAGTGCTGTGAAATGTGTAAGCCTGAAGATTCACAGACATGTACCCTGGGGCAAATAATACATTATATGTTCATAAAAAAATAAATTTAAAAAAATAAGAAAAGGATAATGCAAAGGGCTCAGTGGCTGGTGAAGTAGGGAAGCATTCCAAAAATGTAAGCTATTAACGCCAACTTTCTTTTCCTAAACTCTTTGTAAGTATAGAGTTAAATTCTTACTGTGTAAGAGTGAAATCCTATTTGTTCACAAATCTGCCGCCTAATTCCTCGAGGAGATAAGCAAGGTTTTACTCACCTCTGGTATACTGTAGCGAACTCTAGTTTCAAAGATGCTCTGTTTCACATCACTCCTCCCAACTGTGGGGTCTAGGTCCTCTCCCCTTAAAATTGAATGAACTTGCAAATGTCCATGGATAATGGATAAAGAAGATGTGGTATGATATATATATATATATATATATATATACACACGCACACACACAATGGACTATGGACTATTACTGAGCCATAGAAAAGAATGAAATCTTGCCATGTACAACAATATGGATGGATCTAGAGTATTATGTTAAGTAAGTCAGAGAAAGACAAATACTATATTTCACTCATATGTGAAATTTAAGAAACAAAACAAAGGAGAAAAAGAGACAAACCAAAGAACAGGCTTTTTTTAAAAAAGATTTATTTATTTGAGAGATAAGAGCACAAGCAGAGAGAGCAAGAGCAAGGTGGGACAGGGGCAGAGGGAGAGGGAAACAAGCAGACACCCCACAGAGCAGGCAGCCAGACCCAGGGCTCAACTGCAGAACCCTGAGAGCACGACCTGAGCCAGAATCAAGAGCCAGGCAACCAACAGATCGAGCCACTCAGGAGCCTCTAATGAACACTGTGAACTACCGAGAACAAACTGATGGTTAGCAGAGGGGAGGTGGATGAGAGATGGATGACATAGGTGATGGGGATTAAAAATACATTTATGAGCACTACATAATGTACAGAACTGCTGAACCACATATACCGCAAACCTCAAATTAATGTAACACTGTATATTAAATACATGGAATTAAAATAAAAATTAATTATTGTTTTTATAAAATTGATTCGCCCTGTGAAACTGTTTTAACCAATACAATAAAGCAGAAGTGACAGTGAGACTTCTGAGGTTAGGTCATAAGAGGTGATATGAACCTAACCTGCCTCCTGGAATACTTAGGTTTGAAACCTTCAGCTTCACCTCCCCAAAGGAATCACAAAGTAGACCATGCAAAGACACCACATAGGGAGGACCTAAGAGTACACAAAAAGAGACACGCTCCCCCAGCCACTCCAACAGTCTGCAGCTGCTCTGGTCCAGCCACCATATAACTACAAGTGATTTAAAGATCTCAAGTCAGAACAGCCCAGCCAAGCCCTTACCAAATTCCCAACACACAAACAGAAGACGGAAGTTAATAATTGTTGTTTTCCAACATTAAGTTTGATTGGCTATGCAAGTACAGATAACTGGAACAGTAGGCCCTTATAATAAATATCTACTGTTTATTGAATTGATTGCCTGACAGTCACCAGGCACGGTAATAAAAACAATGCATGTATTATCTCAATCCTCACATCAACTCTTGATCCCTAGCATCAGTCTCATTGTACAGATTAGGGAACTGAGACCCAATAATTTGCCCTAAGTCCAGAACTACTAAGCATGCTGAGACCCAGGTGTGCCCAACTCCCAAGCCCCTACCAACAAAGGAATGGATGAGTCCATATGAAGAATACTCTTCAAACTGTTTCACACATAAGTGTGAAAGAAGACCTTTTATTTGGTCTTCATCAAAACTCCCAAACTTAAGCAAAGTGAAATTGAAATTTATGTTTATGTTATTGTATTTTTTATTTTACGTTCCTATCTCATTTAAGATCTTTTCTCTGGGCCTCTGATCCCTCATCTGTAACATATGTAAATAATAGAAACTACTTTGTAGTACTGTCTTAAAATCAAATGAGATAATCCCTATTAAGTATAAACCTGAAGTAAAAATTCAGTAAATGTTCACTACCACCCACAGCATCTTCCTCCCACTCTTCATGTCTTGCCTCAAATACCACTTCTTCAAAAAAGTCTTTCCCTGGCCACTTAACATTTAAACAGGCTCCCTTTTATTTTCTATCAGGGCACTTTACTCCCCCTTCAGAGGACTTACCACAATTTGTAGTTATATGTTTACTTGCTCCTTTATTGTTCTCTCCCCACTAGAATGTAAACTACAGGAGACATCACCACATCCCTGATACCAAAAACCCAGCCCGATAGAAATAAATTAAAGTAAAAAAATGAATAAAAAAACAGGAAAGTGCAGTATACACAAGTAGGTGCATTAAGTCAGGGCTTAATGGAAATCGGAGCAAAACTGGTTCAGACCCAATGAAAGAATCAGCTTGCCTCAAAGAGGCAGTTTTTATTAGGAAAGCACATGGGCAGGAAAGGGAGGTTGCAGCTACGCCTGCATGAAAAAGATTAGGAGAATGGAGTTTACCTAATAAGTAAGGGAAGGACAAGGGATTGACAATGTTTTAGGAAGAATAACCCGAAAGTGCCACCTGTAAAAAGAAGCTAGTATTAATGCCTATTTCCAAGGAGCGCTGTCAAGATGAAATGAGATACACATAAATACACATAAGCAATTTGCTTCGTGTGTTGAATCAACAGTTAGCTGTTACTACTGTTATGGTTTTGCAAGGAGAAAATGCAAACAAACAAGTACTGAAAGGCCCTCATTGAGAATGGACAACCACCACAGTTAAAGGGCAAAATGAGAGAAGTAGCAGACAAGGAAAAGGTAGGAGAACGAGGCTAATTAGGTGTCAATGAGGCAAAGGAAGGAGAGAATACCAAGAAGGGGGAGTAGTAAACAAGGGGTCGGCACAACTCTAAAGGGAACGGGGAATGAGAAAAGTAAAACGGATGGGTCAGCTGGGGAAGTCAGCGCGCACCGTCCCAGGGCAGGGGAGAGGCTGAGAGGCCCAATGCAGGACGAAAACAACAGAAAAAAGTACGGGAAGTAGGCTGACGTGACAGAAACCGCAAAGGTTACAAGGTTCCAAACGCCACGTTTTACAGCGGCTGGAAATCTCTTTACGGTGCAGATTTAACAAAGTTTAAGACCGAAACGAGATTCTGCAGCATCTGGAACGCACACCAGACGAGGTCACTTCCTCAGTACCAAAAGCACCTGCGGAAATCTCAGAAAAGGGCAGCGGTAAATCGAGAAGTGCACCCTCGCTCTTTCCTCCCTCCTCGGTAAGCAGCTAATAAGTAAGTGAAAAATGAATGAATCAATCAACTAATCAATCCCCTAAATTCTCTCCAAGGCCAGACCTCTCCAAGGCCGGACAGCGGGAACTCGCCTGAGAAAGTACGGCTTGGCGTAGAACTTGAAGTCGACCCCCTCGAAGTAGACGTCGAACTCCGAGACCCGGGCGTAGGGCACGCGTATGGCGACGGTCAGGAAGTCGGGGTCCTGGCTGAGGTCGAACGCGGGGGTCAGCATAACTGTACTGGATTCGGGTGCTCGAGCGGCTCACGCTCACAGCCACCTTGGTCCCGCCACGCGAACTCTGCAGTGAGTCCCCACGCGCCGGGACCCAGCCGGCTAGCCAAGGCGCTTCCGGCTCGAGACGGAAGTGCTCCTGCGTGGGGCAGGAAGTCCCGCCCCACGCCCTTTTCCATGGAGACTAGACGCTGTTAGTGGAGAAAGGGAGTGGAGCGTGGGGATCTGACCACAAGAATTGAACCAAGGGCATAACTTGGACAAATCCGGAGAAGAATCCTCTTCAGACCCATCAAGCCTGTTTGGAGATCCTAAGAGATGATTTTTAACAAGCATTGGCTTTGCAGGTAGAAAGACGCGTTTGAATCCCTTCTCGTTCACCTCTCAGCTGTAAGTCCTTGGGAAAGTTGCAAAATCTATGTTTCAGATAACTCTTCTTTAAAATGACAATACAAGCCCCATAGAGTTGTGAAGATAACATGAAATTATGCATGTAAGCTCTAACAACGCACCTGGCAAGTTGTCAACGCTCCATGTGTGGAAGCAGTCACCGCAGTAGCCACAGCAGCGTCGTTACTGTGGTTTTCCTTATTTCTCACCTGCCTTGTAACCAATTCCTCTTTCTCCCTCCTCCTCTGTCTTTCTCTGCCGATTTCTCTTCTTCTCCCTGTCCCTGTCCCTCTCCCTCTCTTCTTCTGCTACTTTCTCTCCCCTTCCGAACTCATTATTTGAGTATTCTCATTAACAGAGCGTGGACTCTGCTAACCTCATTTAACCTGCATTATGAACTCCAAAGAACATGACTCAGAGAGGTTAAGTACTACGTCTTATAATCATGCATCTTAAAATTATCAGAACCCAGAAATCAGATCCTTAAACCCTGTTAGTGCCTGCATTGACAAATTCCCTTCCGTCTGTATCCCTCCTTGCCTTTTCTCACTTTTCTCCATACACTTTAGTCTATGCTCCTCAGATTGTCCCAATGCAGATCCCACTCGTTTCTCTCTTTCCCTACATATTCCCTTAGCCTTCCTTCCTCTCATTGTATTTCCTGTTACTCCACCAGAAACTAGAGTAATCATGAAATACTATTTACTTCCTGGTTTTAAATGTCAATGGAAAGGGGTGAGAGTCATCTCTGGGGTGATGAGTGAACCAGATCACTTCAAAAACCTTTACAACCTCCAAGTTTTATGAATCTTGAATATTAATTAGGACTCAGGAAAACATCAGCAGGAGCAAGTAAAACAAAAATTTCAAAATCAAAAGCAATCTGCTTAACTCTGGGAGTTTTGATAAACACAAAATACAAGGTTATGTGTGAAACAACTGAAAGAGTACTCTTTAAATGTTCGTTGATTTCCTGGGTAGCAGGAGGATTTGAATTAAGTGAATACTTACTATGTGCCAGGACTGTGCCAAATCCTTTATAATGATTTCCTTTTTCCCTCCTGACAGCTCTTTGAAGTAGGCCTTCTCTATCCCCAGGAGCCCACAGGATCTCACAGCTGTGAGTTGTGCAATGGGAATTGAAACCCAACTGAATGTGATTCCCAGGCCTAGCTTCTAAAATACTATAGGGTTGACTTCCTCCAATATTACCACCTACCTACCCAACTGTTTCACATTCTGAATCCAAGCCATCCTGCTTTAGACTGTACTGAGCCTTACAAATAATAGGTGTTCAATGTTGAAAATGAATTGGTGTAGTTTTGCGCAGTGGCAGTATCATAGCCAATGAGGTTTATCCGAGGTGCGATTATTGCTAATTGAAAATGAATTGGTGCAAACTTGGAATTAGCAGAGCTCTCAAGAGGTCCCTTGATATAGGCCTTGGGCTGGATCATTTCAAATTAGCTTATCTAGAAAGAATCTTTACTTCTACCAGGAGACCTCATTCCTGTAGGTCACAAGCATTAATATTTTTAAATTATTAATGCCAAAGAAATAACTGAGACTGAAGCTATGCCATGCATGAGGACACTGTAAGTGAAAGCACTTTACAAAGTAGAGCTGTGTACTTCCTAGGTATTTTATTCTGTATTTAGCCACAGGCACACACACAAAATTGCATACAGATTAACAAACTAGGGTTCACCGCTATTGTTATTTGTGAGAAACATATTGCATCTACTATATCACAAAATATTAACCATTGCAACTATATAACAGGGGTCTGTTGTTTTACTTCTAGGCAATAGTTCATTTTATTTTTGTATTTCTAATTAGTGGTACATTACACAAGTTAAATACATTCTCTTTTTAAAAAAACAGAATGTTAAAGAAAAGTTTCCCTCAACCGACCGCAATCTAACTTTTGTCCCCTCATCTACTTTCTCAAAGTTAATCCCTCTAGATATACTTGCATACATTTTTATTTAACATATTAATAATAGCTATTTTATTTTTTATTTAAATTCAATTAATTAACATATAAGGTATTATTAGTTTCAGAGGAACGTTTTCTATTTCTTTACACATTTCTAGATACCCTGTTACTTTACTTCTATGTGTGCATGGGCACATTATCACACTATATATGTAAATCTACAACATTATTTTTTTAGTTTGATGATTTTTTAGACCTATGTATATTGACTCAGGGATCATGTTGAGTTGAGTCAGTTGAGTTTCATGTCTAGATATAGACATTGCTTGATAATACATTATTTCAACATTTCATATTAACTGTTGTATAGGAAAATCAAACAGGAATTAATTTATTCATTATTTTTTGAGCCATTCAAAGGTTACAGTATTTGTTTTTCATTTTTCTTTTTCCTTCAGGCTTACTTTTGAATGCCCTTTCAGTGTCTTAAAAACAGTTTTTTCCTTGGCCACCTTATTGAGGACATGTATATAACATGCCATCTCTGATTATATTAAATTAGCCCATCCTCTAACAAACTTGATTATAATTTACAAGGTTCAAAATTAAGTGTTAAGCTTTAAAATGTATTTTCTATAAACAGTTCCAATTTTAGCTTTATGACAAAATTCTGTTGTTACAGCATTCTTTTAGTGGTGAAATGCTCCTTGTTTCCAGAAGGTGGCATTCATATAGGCCACGAAGACAATGTTATCACAAAGAACACAGTTTTAACTTACGTTGGAAATAGCTTCCTAAAAAGCTGCTTATAGCTCTAGTTCATTATCTGAGCCATTTTGGGAAAGTGGTGAGATCTTACGCAGAACTTGCAAACTATACCTTAACCTCTGTTATTATTTTGGTGTACCTACTTTCAGACTCTTACTCTACTGAGAAAAGTATAGAGATTTTTAAACAAAAATGGTATCATACTCTATATTTTTATTTTTTTTCACCTAACATAGCATTAGAATATTTCCATTTGACTCCTTTTTTGGTCAAGAATCTTGTACCATAATTGTACCCGTCTTATCTATCTGTGTTAGTATCATAACACTTAAAAAATGAACAAAGGGATGATTGGTTTTGAGAGAGGAAAAAAAAAGATGAAACCAATAGTAGAATCATAAACATAGATCACAACCCTGCATAAAAATGCAAAAGTTAAAATACAAACTAGATAAAACATTTCGAGGTTTGAAAAAAATTATCCTTTTATATAACAGCAATAAATACAATAAGACTAGACATCCTAAGTATTGCAATTCCCAGTTATAAAGTGCTTTGAAGAGGGCCTGGATGAATACTTGGGTAACTTACAGATGAATACTATATTGTAAAAGAGGCTCAAGGGTTGGTCTCAACAGAATTTAGACAGAGCAGACCATGCATCTCCAGTGTTTTTTAAACCCCTTTATAGTTAAGCACAACTCTTTCTGATCCTTGCACCAACCCTTCAGCCCATTCAAGTTACATTGTTAAAAGAACACAGCACTGGCAATAACCTAGCACAGAAATGGGTATTTCAGGTAGGATTTAGTCCAATTCCAATTTTCTACAAGCTGGGTAAATCTCTGAAGAAAATGTAAAATGGCTACAGCTGACAACAGTAAACGCCTTGCACCATTTTTGTGCAGTATGTAGCTAAAGGCTTAGCAACATATATTTCAAGATGCTAATCCTATCCCATTAGATGAAAAGCAGATCACATAGCAATGCTAACCAAACAGCAGTTCACACTTCCTTCATTGTTTCACATCATATATCTAAAAGACGTCTACAGAAGGTGTTATTTTGATGCCCTGCTCAGGTGTCCTTTATGGAAACAGGGAACCCATCTGTCACTAGCAGCCAAGTGTTATTAATGGCTTGCCCTTGACCCCTTCTTCAAAGAATTGCCCTAGTCCAGTGTTTCTCCACCTCAAGTATATCTGGGAGATAATTCTTTGTTGTGGGGGCCATCCTGAGCATTGTAAGATGTTTAGCAACATCCTGCCCTCCAACTTCCCAATGCCAGTACTAGCCCTGCTATTGTGACAAGCACAAATACCTCTCCAGACTTTGCCAGATGTTTCTTAGGGAACAAAATTGCCCACAGTTGAAAATGACTGCCCTAAATTGATTGGAGGCTCCGGGAAGTAATTACCACCACCACCACCCTGCCATCCAGGCCCACAACCATAAAAACTGATCTGGGGCACAGAGACTGCCTTAAAAGAGCAGATGACTCCAGCGTGTCTTATGCTCCAGGATTCCTTATGGGATCAGGCCATGAGTAGTTTTCCCCAAGCCCACATCCTGTGGGCTCAGTTCTTTCCCTTTCCTTGTCCTTCTTCACTTCCTCCCTTACTGGTTTCTCCTATAAATGCCCCCTAGATAAATCACATGCATTCAAATCCTTGTCTAAGGCTCTGCTTCAGGAAATAAATCTAGGGTATCTGACCCATGAGCTCATCTTGAGAAACTCCTTCTTTAACATTCTTTACACTTCTGCAGAACTGCTGGAGAAAAGTATCTATAACATCTACCAAAAATACATGATGAGTTTTTTGGTACCTTTTTTAAGTTCTCATAATCTAGTTATGATTAATCTAATTGTTCTTTTCTTTGATTCAGAGTGAATTTAGTCTGAATTCACAGAGTGAATGTGTTTTTAGTCCTTTGTGAAGAAATGACTTAAATGCACCTTTTTTTTGGTATCAAAGGGTGTGGTGGGATTGTATGTTGACACAACCACCTGTAAAAATTGTTTGGCAATATATTCTGGTAAAGTTAAACTTTATGTATGTCCTAACCTCCTGCAATTCCTCTCTTTGATATATAACAGAAATGAGTGTTAATCATCCATAAAGAGACATGTCCCAGAATGTTCATAAATGCGTTATTCATAATAGCCCAAACTGGATATAGTTCAAGTGCCCATGAAGGGTATAATAGACAGATTGTGGTATATTCACTCAGTACTGCTGCACAGCAATAAGAATGAAGTCCTGCTATACACAACATGCGTGAATCACATAGGCACATTAAGTCAAAAGGCCAGATCCAAAAGAGTTCATAGAATATGTTCACATTTACATGAAGTTCAAAGGGGGCAAAACTACTGTATGGCCATAGACATGAAAATAGTGATTACCTTTGTGAAGGTGGTTATTGACTGGGAGAAGGTATGAGAAAAACCTGCTGGGTGATGAACACATAGTCTGTATCCTGATTTGGGTGGGGATTACATGAATATACATATATGTAAAAATTCATAGAGCCATATATTTGAGATTTGTGTCCTTTGTGTAATATCTCAATTAAAAAGAGATTCTGTGCATGACTAGAAAACAGAAGATTTGGATCACCTATGGATGCTGGGCATCTCGCCTGCTAATGGCTTACAGCTGTGTCCCTCACAGGGGACTGCCTATGACTACAAAGAAGTGCCTTGTACAAAGTTACCCCTTTCCAGAAAGCTAATACCTGTTACAAAGGCCTGTCATCCTCCCTTATCCTGCCTGACAACTTTGAAAGCCATCCCCACTCCAGAACTTCCTGTAGAATTGACAGAGATCTTGGTGGTAATTGCATTGTTGGCTTCTGTCCAGTCCCACCTTCCCCTGCCTGCAGGTATAGCTCCCAAGACCATCCCCACAAAACCATCTGCACTCAACTGTCCTTCTGAAAACTATTTCCTAGAGCCCCAATCTAGCATGCCATCTGTTCTACAGGTCTATCCTTCCAAATGGATTGGAATGCATACTTTCCTCTCAATACCGAAATCCCAAAATGAACTCAATTGACCTCTTTCTTGATTTTTCTGCAGGGTCATTTCTAGGCATTTCTTCACTGTGGGGTCTTACTGCCTTGATTTTGCCTGTATTTAAAAAAAAAAAAAATCTGTTGCTCGGGCTCCCTGTCTTCCTGAATGCCTTTTGATTTTTGCAGCCACTCAGAAAAAAACCAACCTTGTGAAGAAAATGGTCAATAAAACTATGAGCTCTAAGCAACAGAAAAGTAGTTTCCCCTGCAATTTGAAACAATTTCTGTTGATTATATGTACTGTAAACTCATTACAGACACTTCTCTGTAAAGTTAAAATGGCATAACTGGGTTGTTTTATATTGTTTTCCCAGAAGAGTTCACATTAGTCACTTTTTTCCTGAATAAGGATAAATCCTTTCAACGAGATGCCCTAGTGTTTAAAACGTGGGTAGTAATTATGTTATTGTTATTGGTATGTAATCAAGACATAGCCTTGGATCCTTCTTCCAATCTTCTCCTTTTGCTTTCCTCCATTCTGCTTTCTTATTGTGTATTTCTCTGTTATGTGTTCCTTGACCCCTCAATTGATTTACACTTCTCCTACATTCACATTTTTTTTTTGTTTCACACTTTTTCCCTTTATGGGTTATGTTTATTTATACTTATTTTTCTTGATCATTTCAATATTTAACAACCATTGTGATTTTCAAAATCATAACTTAATGCCAACTAGATCTATCCTCTCTTTAGATACGACATAAAGAAACAAGAAAACTTCATGGCATCAGAAGTCTCCAGCTGGTGGCAAAGAATCTGAATAGACATGGTAGAGCCAATTGCCTCCATTATCATAGTTAATATAATTTTTTTCATTCTGGGAAATAATGCTTGAGTTCTTCCCTTTTCCCCTGGGCAACACTGTTCCCAATTACCATAAGTTTGTGGTCTACATTTAGTCAACAATAATAGCTGGCATTTATTGGTTGTTTATTATATACTCGCCATTTTTCCAAGTGATTTCATCCCTTTATCAACTCTATGAGGAAGAAAGCTATTCTATCACCAACAATGTTTTATAAATGAGGAAACTTGGACTTGGAGAGGTTGAGTGATTGCCCAAGTCCCATGGCTTGTAAGTGACACAGCCAGGATTGGGCCCCCTGAGCTTGCCCTGCCTCCAGCCCACTGTCTATAAAACATGTGTTTCTGTTTTTGAGGCTCTGGGAAGAGGGAAGAAGTGAGTGGAGATAATAAAAGGTGAAAGATGTGATTACTAACTTCAAATGATTTAGACTTAATTAAGAAAATAAAACACTGAAGGATTAGGAGTTGTGATAGCCAGTTTCCAAAGATGCCTCCTATGATGAGCCACCATTCCCAAGAATCACACCCTTGTTTGGTCCTTTCCAACAGTGAATCGGGGTTGGCCGTGGATAGCCAAGACAATGCAGCAGAGGTGACACTGCGCATGCCTTCTTAAGGCCAGGTCATAAAAGGCCTGGCCCCTTCCACCTTGTGCTCTTACAGCACATGCTCTGTGGGAAGCTAGCCACGATC
Source organism: Procyon lotor (assembly GCA_028646535.1). Taxonomy (NCBI): domain Eukaryota; kingdom Metazoa; phylum Chordata; class Mammalia; order Carnivora; family Procyonidae; genus Procyon; species Procyon lotor. The sequence continues at coordinate 31,858,018 of CM053603.1, forward strand.
TAAGAATTCCAACTACCCTGAGACCACCAAGCTGTGGGGAATCCCAGCCTAGCTACATGCAGAGGCTGTGTGGCCAGCCCCAGCTGCCTCAGCCAACCCGACTCAGGCACCATTAACAGAAGTGAAGATGCCATTTTGGACATTAGAGCCCCAGCAGACGCCACATGGAAGCCAGGGGATCTAGCCATCTGCCAGAAACAGGGTACCAGCCTTATGGCCCCATCCCAGCCATCTCCAATTCTTTGAACAACACCAGCAACGCTCTGGCCCTGTGAGAGAAAAGATAAGCCATCCCCAGTGTGCCTACCCTCATTCGTAATTCACAGGATGGTTAGCATAATAAAATGGTTGCTATTTTAAGTCACTAGGTTTTGGGGAGGTTTGCAGTGCAGTGACTGATACATGGAACAACAGTGAAAGACAACAAAGAGTGTACAGATTAAGTCAGGGAGATCCAGAGATAGAGAAATGCTTGGAGTTGGAACAATTAGAAACATCTCATTTCTGATAACAAAGTCTGGGGCCCGAGCAAAGGCTCCAGGGAGAAAAAGTGCAGATAAATAGTATAGAACCAGGTCACCTTATCTGATATGAAGGCTGCAAGAATTGAAGCACTAAGCCGTAGGCTTTGAAAAGAGTCTAGGGCCAACTGGTGAGGGTGCTGAGTGCCAAGGAAAATAACTTACCAGCTGACCAGGGCTACAAAAACCATCAGTACAACTCAATTCTTTTTTTTTTTTTTTTCTTTTCTTTCTTACAAATCAAGGAACTTAAACCTAGAGAAAGAAGAGATTTCAGGAGGTCACATAGCTGGTTGGTCTGGGAGTTAATACCAAGGCTAGGGTGTGGGCTCTTACCTCCAGGAACCCACAGTTGGTTAGGGAAATGGGAGCCCTGCTTTGCGGCTCAACCTAGATAAGCTTTCTCCCCTGGCATCGGAAGTACCACAGGATATCCATGCTAATAGATCTTGAGAGCCTTGGTAGGTTTTAAAACCAGCTGCTTTAATTGGTATTTGTAAAACATCTAACACTCTTACCTCATTTCCTTCCTTCACATTAGAAACCGAACTGGACAGACGTTCTACACCTTTCCGTCTCTGAGTTCTGACCAAATTCTTCACGGTTTGGTTGTTGTTTTTTTTTTTAATGACTTTATGGGAGTGTAACTTACATTTCATAAAGTCCAATACATTTTAGGTGTGCTCTTCAGTGCTTTTTCATATGGAATTGTGCAATCCTCACCATTGTCCAGTGATGGAGTATTTTCATGATCCCTGTAAAATCTCTCTACACATTCACAGTTAATCCTTGTTCACACTGTGAGTTGCAAACAACAAATAATTTATTTTGTCTCACAAGATTTGCCTTTTGTGCACATTTGGATAAATGGGACCAGACAATAAGTGGCCTTTCGTGGCTGGCTTCTTTTGCTTGGCCTGTCTTCGAGCTTCCTCCATGCTATAACATGCAGCGGTACTCATTCCCTTTTATTGGTGGACAGTATCCCGCTGTATGGATGCTTTGTGTTTATCCGTTTACCGCTTAAGGGACATTTGAATTGCTTCCACTTTTTGGTTATTGTGAATAAGGCTGCTTCTATTAAGTTTTAAAAGAAGCGAGGGTTATCTCTTAGGATAGAGAAACCACAGAAGTTTTGGGCATTTTGAGGGAATTGCTTGTTAAAATAAGAAAACACAGAAAACCATGAAGATGAAAATAAATTCGCCATTCAGATACACTCACTGTTAATGTTCTATACTTTTTTTTTTTTGGTTAAACATGTATATGATTTTTTTCTTTATAATACTAAATCATACGTATTTTTTTTTAATTATTTTCTTTTGGGGCGCCAGGGTGGCTCAGTTGGTTAAGCGTCTGCCTTCGGCTCAGGTCTGCATTGGGCTCCTTGCTCCCAGCGCTTAAACTACTGAACCACCCAGATATCCCACAGCAGGGTTAGTCTTTTGTGAACATTGTCTTGTTTCATAGTGTTCTGGGAAGTCCAATTTTTGTTAATGTCTATGGCCTGGAAATTTTGAAACAATTTCTACATTTTAATAGAGAAATCATCTTCTGTGTTCACCCAGAGAACTCCTGGGTTGAAGGCACCCTTTGGGTGAGCTATTTGTAATAAAGTCACAGTCCTCTCTTTCTCTCTCTCCATCTTCCTCCAACCCCCCACTGGCCTACCTTCTATTTAGACCAGAGCTCTGAACTTCCTTCCCTGTCTCAGTGATGAGGTGAACATGCACTGTAAGTCAAGGTATTCTAAAAAGTAGATGGTCTTGAAACCATAATGTCCCTAAGCGGCCCTATTATGATCTGTGTTAGATATGAATTTTCAATGCACAAGATTCAGGTGTCCAAAAAAAAAAAGTAACTTTGACTTTCCGTACCAGCACTTAATTTCCCTCTCCAGCTGTGGTTTGCCAATCAATTCTTGGTAAACCGGTAAACCCAGTCACTTCAGAGTGTTTTCTCATTCTCTTTGGGGTAAATTCAAGGGATCACTGTTCTGCTCTTCCTTCCTAATTCTTGCTAAGGTATCATTTCCTTTCTAGGAAGTTTTCAAGGAACCATGGCATAGAGTAGAATGGGATAAACTGAGCGGACGGCTGATCCTTGGAGTCATTTCTCTTGCACAGACACAAGCATCTACAGAGGCAGCCCAAGTGCTATCTCAGGGCCATACATTCCACTCCAACTCCAGCAGAGGCCTTCCCTCATCCGCAGGAGGACCTGTACTGTCTTTACACCCTAGCATGTTCTAGAGGCCCCGCTCACGGCCCCCTCTGGCAATGCCCACCCAGAGCTCCAGCCCCTCCCTTTTCCAGCATATACACTCTCCATAGCAAGACCCCATACGTCCCCATCTAAATGCTCCCAAGTCCATTTCCATTTCCTGAGTGCAGGCTTCTTTTCCAAGTGACCTTCCTAAGGAAAGGCAAACTGCCTCTGGTGTGTTCAGCCTGATGCCTGAGTGTGGCCAAGGGGTAGCTATTGGCAGGGCCATGGGCAAAGTTTGGACATGGGGGAGAGGCGTCCACGTATGACGAGGTGACGGGAGAAGAGGGTGGGCCAGAGGCCAGGACTTAGGACTCAAGCTCCACCACCTCCCTGTATAAGTGTAGAACTCTTAAGAGTTCATCCTGGCCTTCTAGGTTGTTATAAAAGCATTTTTGACAAGCACAAGCATGGATCATATGTTATTCGACAGTGGTTAGTTTGACTTCTAACTTCCAAATATTTCAGCATATCATCTATAGATAAAACTGGGAAGAACTGACATCTTGACAATATTGAGTCTTCCTGTACCCGAACATGGAATCTCTCCATATTTTTAGTTCTTTTTCTCATCTAATTCTGTAGTTTTCCTTATATAGATCTTAGACATGTTTTGTTAGATTTATACTTAAGTATTCTTAAGTATTTCAGTTTGAGGGGTTCTATTATAAACAGTATTGTGTTTATAGATTTCAAATTCCAGTTGTTCAATGATGGCATATAGGAAAGTGATTGACTTTTGTATATTAACCTTGTGTCTTGCAACCTTGCTATAATCGCTTTTTAGTTCCAGGAATTTTTTGTCCATTCTTTTGAATTTTCTTTTTTCTTTTTTTAAGATTTTATTTATCTATTTGACAGAGAAGAGAGAGCTCACAAGTAGACAGAGAGGGAGGCGGGGAGGGGGCAGGGGGAAGCAGGCTTCCTCCTGAGCAGAGAGCCCAATGCAGGGGACCCTGAGATCATGACCTGAGCTGAAGGCAGAGGCTCTAACCCACTGAGCCACCCAGGCGCCCCAACTTCTGAATTTTCTAGAGACAATTTTGTTATCTGTAAACAAAACAGTTTCATTTCTTCTTTCCAAAGCTTGTATACCTGTATTTTCTTTTCTTGTTTTATTGAAGTAACTAGGCCTTATACCCTTGCCCCAGATCCATCGAATACTAGGAGATAGGCCTGATAGGTCTCTGTTGCCCAACTTAGTGCCCTCTCTAGGACAGGGAACTTTGGGCCATGTTGTGACCCATTCCAGGGCCATGGAAACCCACGTGTGCTTCTCTGCCCTGAGGATCTCAGCCGTGCACTCCTCCTTACTATTCTTGCTCTCTGGAGCACAGGTAACACCTATGATGTGGCCACTTCCCAAGGCTTTCTTCCTGTGTCCTCTCAACTCAGTTCCCTCAAAATAACTGAAAATTCTTTCATCCCACCTTGAGTATTGATCTTAGTGTGTCTTTTGAAATTACCAGCAACTATCTTGAAATTTTTAAACAATTTTTTTTTTTAGTTTAGAAGACACCTCAAGTGCACAGCAAGCATGCCCATACCTACCACCTAGATCAATGACTAGAACATGACCACCCCCCCACCAAAGGTGTCTCTCAGTCCCCTTCCTAATCACTACTTGTCTCTCCTAACCAGAGGAAACCAATATCTTGACTTTTAATACCGAAAGATTAGTTTCACTTACTTCGTAAGCGAAGCAAGTGTGTATTCTTTTGTGTCTGGCTTCTTTCCTTCAATATTAGGTTAATGAGAGTCACTCACATAGTTGCATGTAGTAGTAGCTTATTTAATTTCATTGACATGTAGCATCCTAGCACATAAATATATACCACCACATACCCATGCTCCTTTTTTAGCATTTGGATAACTTCTAGCTTTTAGAAATTATAAATGAAAACTGCTATGAACTCTCTATTACATAGCTTTTGCACAAAAGTATGATTTCTATTAAGTATGGAAGATACCTCGGAGTAAGATTTCTGGGGCACAGAGTATTCATATATTTAGCTTTAGTAGATTCTGTAATTTTCCCAAAGTATTTGGCCCTTTTACACTTCAATTACTAAGGTATGAGCTTTGGTTGCTTCATAATCTCACCAGGGCTAGATATTGTCAGACTTTTTAATTTTAGCTATTCTGGTAGAAATTTCATTGAGGATTTTCTCTTCCCAATATTTTACTATGAAATTTTTCAAGCATACAAAAAAGTCAAAAAAAATTACAGTGAATACTTTATATTCACCTATGCCCTGGATTTTTTTAAAAAAGATTTATTTATTTGACAGAGAGAGAGAGAGAGATCACAAGTAGGCAGAGAGGCAGGCAGAGAGAGGAGGGGAAGCAGGCTCCCCACTGAGCAGAGAGCCTGATGTGGGGCACGATCCCAGGGCCCTGAAATCATGACCTGAGCCAAGGGCAGAGGCTTTAATCCACTGAGCCACCCAGGCGCTCCTATACCCTGGATTTTTATATGTACATTTTTTTTTAAAGATTTTATTTATTAGACAGAGAGAAACACAGTGAGAAAGGGAACACAAGCAGAGGGAATGGAAGCAGGAGAAGCAGGCTTCCCGCGGAGCAAGGAGCCCAATGCGGGGCTCGATCCCAGGACCCTGAGATCATGACCTGAGCCAAAGGCAGACGCCCAACAACTGAGCCACCCAGGCGCCCCTATATGTACATTTTTAATGTTAGCTTTTGATTCCATGCATGAATCAAAAGATTCTCTTTTAGAGTTTCAAGTTGAAACTCTAACTTTCCTAATACAACTTTAGGTTGTATTGGGAAAAATATAAGCAATATTTCTATCTTCTTTCTAAACAGCAAGGATCTTAACCTTTTAACTTGCCTCTAAACTGTCTGCCTTAATCTTTCGTGTTTTTATTTTTATTTACAAATATTAGTCACACCCTGATTATAAAACTCCTCCAAAATACTATTTTTTTAAAGATTTGTCCATATGTTTCATCGATTTCTTAACTCATTACTGCTTCTTATATCCCATTCCTTCTCCTTGAATTCAGTTTCCTTCTTCTCAAAATATATGTTTATTATTCATGCACTGAGAGTAAGTCTCCGGGCAGTACGCTTTAAGACTTCATGTGCTGTATTTTACCCTCTGGATTAAATTTGTAATGCTGCTATAACAAATTACCACAACGTTATTGACTTAAAACAACAGAAATTTACTCACAGTTTTGGAAGCCAGGAGTCTAAAATTTGTTTCAGTAGGCAAAAGCTGAAATGTCAGAAGCACTAGTTGCTTCTGGGGACTCTAGGGATGAATCCGTTTCTTTGTCTATAGGGTCTCAAGATTGCCTAAATTCCCCAGCTTATGACTCCTGTCCTGAATCAATCTAATTTCTTGCTTCATCATTAGAAATCCAACTTCCCCCATACATCTTTTTGCCTTTCTCTAGTAAGGACCTTTATGAGTACATTTAGGGTCCACCTAGATAATCCAGAATAATCTCCCAATTTCAAGATCAAAATCTTAATCACATCTGCAAATTCCTCTTACTATGTAAGGAAACAGTGACATGTTCCAAGGACTACAGTGTGGATATCTTTCAAGGCCATTATTCAGTCTATCACATTCTGTTCTGTGGACCTCAAGGATCCTCTACTGTTCCACATGTAAAATTGATCCACTCCATCTCAACACCCATCAGATTCTCAACTCATTATAACATCAACTCAGGTCCAAAATCTCATCTAAATATTATCAGCTCAAAAGTCCCAAATCTTAAAATCTCAATAAGGTATGGGTGAGAATCTGGGTATGATTCATCCTCCAGAAAAATGTCTCTCCATTTAGAAATGTATACAACTAGAAAACAAGTTATCTATTCCCAAAATACAATGGTAGGACGAGCATAGGACAACAATTATAGACATTCATATTCCAAAAGGGAGCCAAAAAAAAGAAAAAAAAAAAGAAAGGCATCACCTGTCCCAAGCAATTTTGAAATCCAGCTGAGCAAACTCCATTAGCTGCTTGCAATGCCTGAGAACAATCCTCCGTGGCTCTTGGCTCTGCCTTCTGGGCCAATAGTTGTGTACTCTGAGTTATCCTTTTCTTTTTCTTAAATTAGAAAAAGAAATGTGTTTGCAGCTGAGTTTTGTTTTTTATTTTTTTAATCCACCTGTTTACTATCTGTAGAATTTTAAAAGTCCAATAGCCTTCTTTCATTTAGTCCCATCTGTTCCTTTCTACCCAACCTGGCAGTGTTTCTACTGATAATACATTCTCAAAAACCTTGTGGGTCTCTCATGTGGCCTGAGGATTCACCCCATTAAACAAAAGGCTCTTCATGGGTCTTGCCTGGACAGTATCATTTCCATTCTTGGCCTCTGCTGAGATAACTGAGGAGATCCATGAATCATATTTCTAATCTCTTCAAAGAGCCCTCTGTGGGATTGAATACTCCGAATTTATGATCCTTCCCAGATACTAGCAACAAGTTGTCTGGACACATCCTTGACTTTCTTTCTAGACCATAGTTTCCCTACAGTGAATCCTCTAAATTTTCACATCTTTTGCCATGTGGATAGACGGAGAATTTTTCAAATTATCGAGTCCTTGTTCCCCTCCACTTTTTTTTTGAAAACAGTTCTTCCCTAAATGTATTTCTTACCTCTCAGGTTTTACTAAATGCCACAAGAATAAGCCAGTCCATACCTTCAACACTCTCTGCTAGTATCTGTGTTCATCATGTACAAATTCTGTGTGCACATAACTATAGGATACAGTTCACCTGAGCCTCTAACGCTATATACCGAGGATCTTCTTTTCTCCAGTTTCCCGAAACATGTTTCTCATCTCCCTCGCCAGCAGCTCCTTTAGCATTTTTAGTTCTGTCAACATTCTGTTTATGATGATTTAAGTTTTCTCTAAGATAATATATACTTTCTCTACCATGTTCCTCACTTCCTTATGAACTGTTACCAGCAGCATTTTTAACATGTATATTTCTACCAACAATCTCTTTGAGGAAATCTAGAATTTTTCTATCATGTGTCTCAAAATTCTTCCAGGCTCAGTCCATTAACAAATTCCCCAACCAATTGATATTTTAACTATTGCTTACCTTTATACTTTCTAAGTTGGATGACAATTTCCCAGGGCAGGGAAGTCTAGTCTTTCTTCAGTACATTGGAGATATTACTCCATTGCCTTCTCTCTGTGTTGTGGCTGATGAGAAATCTCATTTTTATTTCCTTGCATGTATATAGATTTTTCTTTGTGAATTGAATACTTCTTCTTTATTCTTTATGTTCTGTATTTTATACAGAACATAAGAACATAATTTCTTTATGTTCTGTATAAAATATATAAAATACACATTTCTGGGGCACCTGGGTGGCTCAGTCATTAGGCATTTGCCTTCAGCCTCGGGTCATGATCCTAGGGTCCTGGGATCGAGCCCCGCATCAGGCTCCCTGCTTGGGGAGACCCACCGATATGCTGTCTATAAGAAACTCATTTTAGACCCAAAGACACCTCCAGATCAAAAGTGATGACAGGGTGTAAAACAATTTACCATACTAAGGGACATCAGAAGAAAGCTGGGGTGGCAATCCTTATGTCAGATAAATTAGATTTTAAGCCAAAGACTATAGAAGGGATGAGGAAGGACACTATATCATACTTAAAGGGTCTGTCCAAAAAGAAGATCAACAATTTTAAGTATCTATGCCCCTAACATGGGAGCAGCCAGTCATACAAACCAATTAATAACAAAATCAAAGAAATACATCAATGATATTACAATAATAGTAGGGCACTTTAACACCCCCCCTTCCTGAAAGGACAGATCATCTAAGCAAAAGATCAGCAAGGAAATAAGGCTTTAAATGACATACTGGACCAGATGGACATCACAGATATGTTCAGAACATTCCATCCAAAAACAACAGAATACATTCTTCTCTAGTGCACATGGAACATTCTCCAGAATAGATCACACCCTGGGTCACAAAATCAGGTCTCAATTGGTACCAAAAGATTAGGATCATTCCCTGCATATTTTCAGACCACAATGCCATGAAACTAGAACTCAATCACAAGAGGAAAGTTGGAAAGAACTCAAATACATGGAGGCTAAAGAGCATCCTACTAAAGAATGAATGGGTTAACCAGGAAATTAAAGAAGAATTTTAAAAATTCATGGAAACAAATGAAAATGAAAAGACAACTGTTCAAAATCTTTGGGACACAGCAAAGGTGGTCGTAAGAGGAAAGTATACAGCAATACAAACCTTTCTCAAGGAAATAAGATCTCAAATACACAACCTAACCCTATACCTAAAGGAGCTGGAGAAAGTACAGCAAAGAAAGCCTAAACTCAGCAGGAGAAGAGAAATAATAAAGATCCAAGCAGAGAGACTGTGGACTATGAGCAACAAACTGACGGTTTTGGAGGGGAGGGGGTGGGGGTTGGGCAAGCCTGGTGGTGGGTATTGAGGAGGGCACATATTGCATGGAGCACTGGATGTGGTGCAAAACAATAAATCTGGTAACACTGAAAAAAATAAATAAAATTAAAGAAAAAGAAAAAGAAATCAATGAAATAGAAAACAAAAGAACAGGAGAACAAATCAACAAAACTAGGAGCTGGTTCTTTTAAAGAATAAGATTGATAAAACCATGGGGCGCCTGGGTGGCTCAGTGGGTTGGGCCTCTGCCTTCGGCTCAGGTCACGATCTCAGGGTCCTGGAATCGAGCCCCGCATCGGGCTCTCTGCTCAGCGGGGAGCCTGCTTCCCTCTCTCTCTCTCTCTGCCTGTCTCTCTGCCTACTTGTGGTCCCTCTCTCTCTGTCAAATAAATAAATAAAATCTTTAAAAAAAAAAAATTGATAAAACCTGGGCCAGGCTCATCAAAAAGAAAAGAGAAAGGACCCAAATTAATAAAATCATTAGTGAAAGAGGAGAGATCACAACGTGAACCAAAGAAATACAAACATTTATAAGAACATATTATGAGCAACTATACACCAGCAAATTAGACAAGCTGGAAGAAATGGACACATTCCTAGAGACACACAAACTACCAAAACTGAACAGGAAGAAATAGAAAACCTGAACCGACCCAGAAGCAGTAAGAAGATTGAAGCAGTCATCAAAAATCTCCCAACAAACAAAAGCCCAGGGTCAGACAGCTTCCCAGGGGAATTCTACCAAACATTTAAAGAAGAATTGATACCTATTCTTCAGAAATTGTTCCAAAAAATAGAAATGGAAGGGAAACTTCCAAACTCATTTTATGAGGCTAGCATCACCTTGATCCCAAAATCAGACAAAAACCCCATCCAAAAGGAGAATTACAGACCAATATCCTTGATGAACACAGATGTAAAAATTCTCACCAAAATAGTAGCCAGTAGGATCCAATGGTACATTAAAAGTATTATTCATCACGATCAAGTGGGATTTATTCCTGGGATGCAAGTTTGGTTCAACATCCGCAAATCAATCAATGTGATTCAATACATTAATAAAAGAAAGAACAAGAATCATATGATACTCTCAATTGATGCTGAAAAAGCATTTGACAAAGTAC
>CM053603.1:31868871-31917321 GCA_028646535.1 Procyon lotor
GGATAAAGAAGAGGTGGTATATATATACAGTTGAATAATATGCAGCCATCAAGAGAAACGAAATCTGGCCATTTGCAACGATGTGGATGGAACTGGAGGGTATTATGCTAAGCGAAAGAAGTGAGTCAGAGAAAGACAATTATCACATGATCTCTCTGATATGAAGAATTTGCGAGGCAAGGCGGGAGTTTGGGGGTGGTGGGGGAGAGAAATGAGGCAGGAAGGGATGGGGAGGGAGACAAACCATAAGAGACTCCTAGACTCACGAAACGAACTAAGGGTGGCTGGGAGGCAGGGGGTAGGGATAAGGTGGTTGGGTTGTGGACATTGGGGAGGGTATGTGCTGTGTTGAGTGCTGTGAAATGTGTGGGCCTGACAACTCACAGACATGTACCCTGGGGCAAATAATACATTATATGTTAAAAATAAATAAATAAATAAATAAATAAATAAATAAATAGAATTGAGAAGGTAACTGACAACTCACAGACATGTACCCTGGGGCAAATAATACATTATATGTTAAAAATAAATAAATAAATAAATAAATAAATAAATAAATAAATAAATAAATAGAATTGAGAAGGTAAAAAAAAAATTTTCTTTGTGACCAAGGCAAAGATTTGTTAGACGAAACACCAAGCATACTAACCATAAAAGTTTGAAAAGTTGGACTTGATTAAATTGAGAACTTCTATTTATCAAAAGATACCATTAAAAGAGAGAAAAGCCATATACTTAATGTAGTTATTTACAAAATATATATCTGACAAAAGACTCATATTAATAATATATAAAGGACTCCCACGAATCAATAAGAAATAGACAGATGCCCTACCCCCCAAATAGGCAGAAGAGGCATTTCACAAAAGAAGATACCCAAATGGTCAATAAATATATCAAAGGTGCTCAAGAGAAATGAGAATTCAAACGGTAATACAATGCTCTACACACCCACCAGCATAGTTAAAATTAAATTAACACACCAGATCAAGTATATGTGGGGATGTGGACTAAGATGGAGTGCTACTGGGAGTGCAAATTTGTACAACTATTTTCAGGAACCATTTGGCAGCATTTAAAACTAAATATATGCCAACTATACAACCCAGAACTTCACTTTTGGATATATACCCAAAAGAGATGTGTGTTTATGTCCCACATAAGATTTGTATAAAAATGTTAATAATAGCTGCAAATAATTTCATTATTTCAATAGTGAAATGGATAAAAAATAATAAGCTATGGCATGTTCATATAATGGAATATTACCCAGCAAACAAATGGATATACAGATAAACTTACTGATACATGGAAAAACATGAGTTGGTTTCACAGACAATATGTTGAATGGGAGTACCTGTCATTTTATTTATATAAAGTTTCAAAAAGCAGACAAAATTAATCTATGATTTAGAAATTAGAGTAATTGTCCTTGAATATAACCACTGGGAGAGACCATAGCAAATCTTCTGAGATGTTAGAAATGTTCTATATGTTGGTTTTTGTGGTATATCCAGCTATACAATTAAGAACCATATATGCTACTGTTTATAAGTAGTTCTAATTAAAAACATATAGACAAACATATATGAATATATATGTGTGTATCTGTGGATATATATGTGTATGTATACGTATGCAATTTATAGGATGGGTTCTGCAGGAAACAAAATGGGCAAATAATAATGGGAGGGACAATATCTCCTTAAGAAGGGTGGCCAGAAAAGGCTTTTCTAAGGATGTGGCTTTACGCCGAGATCTAAATCTTGAAGTATCTTCCAGAGCCTAAAATAACAAAAGGAAACACAAGTGCAAAGACACAGAAGCAAGTAAGACTCAGGAATGGTAGAGAGCCTGATGGAAATCCAGTAGGGCTAGAGCAAGCCTTGCTAGAGGAAGACCTGCAGTGAGGGGCCACATCATCCTAGAGTTAGATGGTATGGTAAGGCGTTCCGACTTATTTAAAGAACCATGAAAAAGGGGCACGTGGGTGGCTCAGTCAGTTAAGCCTCCAACTTTTGACCTCAGCTCAGGTCTTGAGCTTGGACCCTGCATTGGGCTCCATGCTGGGTGTGGAGTCTACTAAACAACAACAACAACAACCACAATAACAGAAACCATGAAGAATCACTGAACAGTTTTAAGCAGGGGAGAAATAAGATTCGATTTATGTTTTGTTTTGTTTTAAGATATCCTGGCTTAAAACTTGGAAGAAGGCCTGGGAAGAAGGAAGGAGATTAATTAGAAGGTAATTACTATTGCATGTAGGCCATGGAACGGTCACATCATATAATGGTGGGTGGTGGGTGGTGAGGTTGGCACAATTTATATGGAATACAATAGGAATGAGGCTATTAAGAATTCAGCAACGTTTGGCCTTGTCAAGCAATCATGACTGGCAATTCAGAAGGAGAGAACTGGACAGATGCCAATCATTTTTGGGAAGCAGCTTTGACAGAATTTGCTAATTCTCTGCATATAGGAAGTGAGAAAGACCGCCTTCTAAAATGGCTCCCAATTATCCTGGCCTCCTGGTTTTCCAACCCTTCTGTAATCCTCTCCTCTTAAGTGTGAATGAAATGTAACAACTTGCTTCCAAGAACAAGATAAAGTGACAGAACATCACTTCTGAAATTAGGTTGTAAAAGACTGTGACTTTCATATTGCTGCGTCCTTTCTCTGACTCTTCTTACAGGCTTATGCTGATAGAGGGGGCCACCTGGCAAGGAACTGGGGGCATCCTCTGGCCAACAGGCAGCAAGGCACAAGAAACTCTTAGTCCGGTGACCTGAAAGAAACTGCATTCTTCCAGCAGCCATGTAAGTGAGCTTATAGACGGATCCTTCCCCAGTTGAGTCTTCAGATGAGATCACAGCACTGAACCAATAATTTGTGGGAGCCCTGTGAGAGCCTGGGAAGTAAAGGACCCAGCTAAGCTGTTCCGGATTCATGACCCACAGAAATGATGACATGGTATGTTCATTATCTTATGCCACCAAATTTTGGAGTAGTTTGTTATGCACAACAGATAAAAGTAATAAATAACATAACTAATGCAAGGTGAGGGGAAATAGGGAAATCGAGGATGATTCCCACCTAATTTCTGGCTTGAGCAACTGAGTGTCTAGAGCCAGAACTCCAGGAGGAGAAATTGATTTCAGGGGTGAAAGGAGCATATAAATAAGCATTTTGAGTATTAAACATCCAAGTGAGGAATTGGGAGATCCATAGATAAGATATCTGGAACCCCTTTTCCCTGGTGTCAGAAGTTGTACTTTTCCACCAATCAGAGCAGTGAAATCCAAAACTTGGGTTTGGACTCAGGGGAAGGAGGTAAGTCAGGGGAGTTTAAGAAAATGAAGTCTTCTGCTTGGTCAAGCCTAACTGTCCCAAGTTCCATTTGGGTGTTTGAGGCTAAAACCCCCAGGTACTACTTCAGCATTACTTTGCCTTATTTTACCATTGTTGCATGTATCCTCCTTGAGGAGGGGAGAGGTGGCCCAAGAGAATTTGGAAATTTCTGTTTCACTGGGCCACAATGCAACATGATGGTGGCCATTTCTAAACCTGAAAGGCCTAAGCACCAAGCCTTAGCATAGCTCAGCGTTTCTCAACAGGCCCCCCATGTTGGCACTTGGCCCAGGACAATTCTTGTCATGCTAGAATGTCCTGAGGATTGTAAGAGGGCTAGTGTATGTCAATAGAACCTGCCACTCATTGTGACGACCCAAAGCATCCTTCTCACAATTCCAGATGCCTCCTACCAGAATGATACCTTAGCCTTGTTGAGAACCAATGGACTATTGGTGCTCGCTCGACTGCAACATCTTAGCCCACACTTTGACCTTGCACCCTGCCATTTCCACGTGCCAGCTTGGCAAGAGGTTCCAGGATATTAAACATTCTCACTCCAAGAGTTTTAAATACAATTGGTTCCCAAATAATTAAAATATAATGTTAATATAAGAATGATTTGGAATATAATTGAATTTTAGATGATTTATATGTCAACATGGAATCTGGTAGAAACTCAGAGACATTGTTATATCTGGTCTTCTTTGTGCTGTGGCCATGCCAAAAAGCGAATTAATAGAATGCTGGCCGTCAGTTCATAGTGAATAATAACAGCATGTGTCCTCATGCTTCAGATATGTGACTAGAGATGCCCTGAAAGAATACTTTTAAAATTCAGAACCTTGATCTGGTGATTGTAGCTGTTAGGGTCTCAAAAGACTCTATTCCCACATCGAGTGGTAAAGTTGTTACTCTATCTCAAATCTAATCAGAAAGAAAAAAAAAACCATTTGCATTTATGTATTTGTGATATGCTACATTTTATTGTACTGATGATCACAGAGATTTCATTGGACACCTATTGTGAGCCAGGCACTGTGCGTTTCTTTGAATGCATTTTTTAATTTAATGCCCACAAAATGCATCTGTGGAGGGCAGTATTATCATTCCCACTTTGCATGTAAGGACATGAAGGCTCAAATTGTGCAACTTGCTCAGGATCACTAAGCCAGTAGGGGACAGAGTCAGATTTTAAACCCAGACTTTGAAATTCATTCTCTTCTTCTTTAGGCTACATGGGTCTGGCGTGATTTTGTCCAACAGCTACCTACCAAGTGCCAGGACCTGCACTGGAAAAACAGAACAGAGATGCTTGCCTGCTTGGATGTCTAGATGGATGCACGGGTGTGTGGAAAGATGGATAAAAATAAATCATGGGGAAAATGCATAGAAAAATGAAATGAAGAGGGGGTGGAATGGAAAGGTAAGTGAATGAGTGACCGAATGAAGAAGTAACCGAGGAAACGGAATGGCATGGGAGAGAATGAATGGATGGATGAAGAGGTAGGTGGAAGGATGAATGCATGAATGAGGAAGAGGATTTGAGGCTGCGCTCCCTGAAGCCTAAGCGCCAGGCTCCGGACGGCTGGCGGGTGGGCGGACGGGCGGCTACTCCACACAGTACGGTAGGCGCGGGCCGCTCCTCCTCGAGCCCCGCTCGCGCCTCCCCCCCTCCCGCCCCCTCCTCCTCCTTCTCCTCCTCCTCCTCCGTCGCCCGCCCGCCCGCCGGCAGCCCGGACCCCAGTCCCCGGCGGGCGGGCGGAGGAGGTGGCCGCCCGTGCTGTTGCCCTCGCCCCGCCGCCGCCGGGTGAGCCGCGATGCGCAGAGCGGCCAAGCCACCCCGGGGCCGACGCCGCCGCGCCGCACCATGAAGCTCCGCAGCAAGGCGGCGGCGCTGCTCTTGCTCGCGCTGGCCGCGCTGCTGCTCGCGCTCCTGTCCCTGCGCGCCGGCCGCGCCGAGCCCCCCGCGCCGCCCGCGCGCCCCGCGTCCGCCCCGCAGCGCCACCCCGCGCCGGCCCCCGAGCGCCTCCCCGGCCCGGCCGCCCTCCCGGGGGCCCGCCCGCGCGCTCGGCGGCGCCGGCCCCCGCGTCCGCGCCCCGGAGCCGGCCGCCGGGGCGCCGCGAGCCTGGAGAAGTTGGCGAGGTGAGTCGTGGCAGCCCCAGAATTCCTGCTGGGGACCCGTGTCTCGCTCCCTCCGCCCGTGCCAAGTCCAAGGGACGCTTTGGGCTGGAGGGACAGACTCCCAGTTCGCCCGCGGGCTGCCCGATTGTATTTTTTGGCCCCCCCTAGAGCTGAAGAACCACCTTCATGGAGTCCTATTGACAGCGCAGTGCTGATAATCACGTACATTTTAGAAAGAGAAGTGCCAGGGAGGATGGTTTATATATTACATTTTTTTTTTTTAACAGTCAGGGCAAGACGTGTGTTTGCGTTCTTGCAAACATGCGCCCTTTGTTTAATTTTTCCAAAGCCATCACAATGCAAGAATGCTTTATCTAATTCTCATATTTCACAGGAGAATTTTTACCAAAAACTTAGATGTGATTGAACTGAAAAAGTTAGATGTTTACCAAAGACTAGCCGCCTTTTCTGGAACCTTGAATCGCCCTGTGCTTAGAACAGAAGGGGCACTCGACCTAGGTCTATTAAAAAGAAGTTTTCTTCCTGGAAGGAGAGATGCGTGGCACAGGAAGGAGAGAGTGCCGGTTTCCCAGTTTCTCGTTCTGTTTCAGACTCAAGTACGGTCAGAGCGTTTTACAGGGAAAACATCTTAACCTTTGACATGGTGTTTGATATTCTCTTTCTCTGCGCGGAGCTTAACCCGCCACAGCTTTTCATCAGACCGTTTTATCTTTTGTCCTTAGGGTTGCTGGACCGCCCCCAGGTTGGGGATTTGCGTTCGTTTCCTTTGTTGTGGAGAGCTTTTTAACAATCCGCTTGTCTTGCTTTGGGTCTGTTTCCTCTGCTCTTTGGAAGCTGGTGATGTTTGTAACTGCGGGTTGCTGCCTCTGCGTGTGCTGGTCTCCTTCATTACTTGAAATGAATTGAAGAATTCTTTTTGGCCCTAATGACTAAATCTGTTTTGGCGCTTTTACTGTAACTAAGGGAAAAGACTTGAAACCTTAAGAAGTAGCTGTGTCAGCTTTTGGTTCTCTTCTGCCTCATCATAAATGTACAGATAGGTACTGACAAGTTTGAGAGGGAAGAAAATCCAATGATTATCTGTAGAGTCACTTTTAAGTATTTAGAACCATTTACAAGCTCTTGTGAATGTATACATACTTTAAACTCAGGATATTTTTGTTAGGAGCTGGGGTTTCTTACAATGTGTTACCCTAAGGTGGAACTGCACGTTTCCTAGGGTTTGTAAGTGGAAGGAACAACTCCTAGGACAGTGACAACTGACATTTAACTTAGCTCACCTTCCCCAGGCATCCTGCAATAGCAGCCCATAAAAATAGTCATTGGTAACACTTATTGTGCATATATTAATGATGTCATCTGCACGATAGCCCTATGATAGTTGTTCCCAAAGTGTAGTCTTTGAACAAGTGACAACACTATCACCTGAGGCCCTGTAGGAAATGCAGATTCTCAGGCCCCGCCCCACCCCCAGGAAATCAGAAGCCCTCTTGGGGTGAGGTCAGTAATCTCTGTTCTAGCAAGCCCTCCCATTGTTTCTAACACACACTAGCATTTGAGAGCCTGCTCTATGAAGTAAGCACTAATTATTATTGTTCCCATTTCACAGTTGAGGAGAGTAATGCAGGAGCTTTAGCCATTTGTCCAAGATTCACAGATCACTTGTGGTAGATAAGGGTAAAGATTCAGGTGGTCTGGGCCCGGTTGACTCTTACCTGCTATGCTGATGTCATAACATTAACTAGTCTTGCCTGCATTTCATGGTTTTCCTGAGATTTCTCTAAAGAAACATCATAGATTTTTACAACGGTCTCATTCTTCAAGGTGTTGGGAACATGGGGCAGCATCTTCTTGTCTCTATCTGAACAAATTGGCTCTGACTAGGAAGAGATCATGAGCAGAATCCAAATGGATGTTTAAGGGAAGGACTATTTCCATGAGCAACAGTACCTCCTGAAGCCATTTTTCTTTTGAACATATCTCTTAAATTATCATGGAAGTCATGGCCAACACCATAGGAATATAGAACAAAATTTAAAAAACTCGGGAAAGAGCGAACAACAAAAAAGCCACAGGAAGTCTCGAGCTCAGATGCATAAAGATGAAAGTCTAGTGTCCTCTGGAGAAGTTGACATTTCCTGGGACTTAATAATGTTGTTTTTTTTCTTTTTTATTTTTTAAACTACCTGGACAGAAGTGGCAGCAGAAGATTCTGAGACAGTGAGGGAGCAGGAGGGAAGATCTCTGCATGGACTCCTTTATTGCCCTTCTAATCCTGCTTGGGTTAAATTTTTGTGGTTTAGGAGGCATTTCATTTTAGGGAGGGTAAAGAAAGCCTCGTGTTTTCAGAAACCGGGTGCTTTAATCTCGTTACGTGGCTAGAATCCAGAAGAGATGAAGGTTACGTGATCTCATTTCTCGGGCCTGGGGAGTAGTCAGCAGCAAGCATGGTCTTGGATGGGATACAGTCCACCACCTGCTGACCATCCGTGGCTAGGGCTGCCTTGCCTCCCCCCGGGGTACTGCTGTTAAGTGAAGTACTGCCACGTCAGCGCAGGAAACATAGCCCTCTCCTTCCACATCTTGTTTTCATTTCAGAGAAGTTTCCAGGGACTTGCATGGTTAGCAGACAGACCCTACAATTTTATAACTAGTCATTTGTATGCAATCTGTCCTGTGGTGGCCTCTCCTCTCTATAAATACAAAGCCCAAAGGTAAGGTCTGAGCTTTTAGGTCAGGGGTGGGATCTGGAAATGGACACCACAATCTTAGTAGCTGTTCCAAGTGCACAGAGAAATGAAATCTTCCTTTTATTTTGGTTTATTGGTGATTTACACCTGGCTGACTTCCAGAGAGAATTTGAGACGGCTTTCAGTAAAAAACATATATAATAAGGCCATTGAAATCGTCCTAAAAAATGAAAAGTCATAAAGGAGAGGAGGAAATGAGCACTGTTTGTCAAAAACTGAGCCACTATTGTTATGAGGGTTAAGTATTAAATTTAGCTCCAAGCTTCCTGGCAGCCATGTCAAAAAGGGAATCATGATAGGCTGCCTTATTTTCACTGAATGTTTAGAGGAAAAGTTGATCAGGAAGGGATGATTTGGTTTTCATGGAAATGAATTCTAAAAAGAATTTCAGTGGAGAGTAAACTTTAAAAGTCTGTCTCTCCAAGTTGCTTCTGAAAACTCCTCTTTGAGCCTATGTATGGAAAGGCCGTTGAATATAACGCTAATCAGTGCAATGTGGAAAAGAATTTGGCATCTGGAGGCCAGAAAATTGGGTTCTAATCCCAAACCATTTCACCTTCATTTCCTCATCTGTAAACTAAGCAAATCAATCCAAGTTTTCCAAGATCGTTTCCAGCTATGACATTTGATGATCCCGTGATGAGATCATCCAGTTTAGCTGTAAAATCCCAACAATGACTATTGCTTAGCCCTTTGTGCTGTCTCTTGCAAAATCAGTTTCTCATTTATTGGCTCTATCCTATAACTCTTACTGATTACTCAATCTCAACCCTCTCCTGAACTTTATTCTTTCTCTTTTTGCATTGGCCTGGATTTTGCTGTTTTCTCTTAAAAATACGGTTTCTAAGGGAGACTTAGGCTACCTCTGAGCTCTGTGGAGGTCCTCTGCTATTTTATTCCACAGTCATTGAGCAAATGTTTACTGCACATATATTCTGGAACAGGCATTCACTGTACAGTGGTGAAAGAAGTTGCTGCCCTCCCTGAATTTGGGAGAGGTGGGGGCGGGGAGACAATAGAGAAACACGTTTACACTTGGCAGCCTCCCCAGCTGTTCCAATGAGAGGAAGCGTGTTTACTCACTCATCAAGAGACACCATTTCCTGCAGTTCCCTTTGGTATCTGAGATAAGTCTTTTCAGATGGTTCAAGTCTGAATAAAGGTCTCACTTAAGAGGGATGCTATTCTATAGCAAAATGCCCATCCTGCAGTGATCCTATAATTAGCTAGTAGCCCCAGAGCACATTAAAGTTCTCCAGAACTTAGGTACTGCCCCTGATATTATGTACTCTGAGTCTTGATTCTCTTCACAATCATTTTTGTTGATTGGTCCGTGATGCCGTCCTTTATTGATCAGCAAGTCACATTGGCTCTACATCAAAATATATCCCTGGGTGCCTGGGTGGCACAGTCGGTTAGGCATCCAACTCTTGGTTTCACTCAGGTCATGATCTCAGGGTCTTCAGATCAAGCCCCGCATGGGGCTCCCTACTCAGCAAGGAATCTGCTTGGGATTCTCTCTTCCTTCTCTCCCTCCTGCTCGTGCTCTCTCTCTCTCTCTCTCTAAGATAAATAAGTAAATCTTAAAAAAAATAGTGTACATATATACACATATATGTATATCTATCTTCCCATTTCCATGCTTACCACTGTCTCCTGAATACCAGCTTTTATACTTGGACTCCCACAGTAGCACTAGATCTGGTTTGCATGCCTCTGCTCTAGCGCCCTCTACAGTCCATTTCCTATACAGCTGCTGGAATGATGTGAACTATACAGACCACACTGGGTCTTGGCTGGTGAAAGCCTCCAGTGACCGCGTCCTGTCACAATAAGATTAAGTTTCTTAGTCTGGCCTTCAAGCCTTGTCTGCCTCGCAACTCCATTTAGGTCTCTGACCTTGTCTCCTACCACTGTGCTTCAGCTGCGCTAGCCTTTAAGTGTGCTGAACTCATTCCCACTTCAGCACTTTTTACTTATTCCTTGTGCTAGAAATTTCTTTGCTCACATCCCTATGTGGCTTTTCCCCTTCCTTCTTTCAGGACTATGCTTTTAGGTCTTCTCAGAAGGGTCCTCCCAGATGCTCTAGAAAAAAGGACCCTCCCCATCGTACTCTACTTCCTTACCCTGGTTAGTGCTTTTTTTTTTTAATATGAACATTGTATTTTATTTGCTCCTCTCCTCCAATATATACTTCATATCTTATTCATCAATGTACCACTGGCACCTAGAACAGAGATGATCTCATAGTAGGTACTCAATACATATTTATCAAATTATCTAATGAATGAACACAGCACCCACCTTGTGCCAGCACTATGTGAAAAGTTTACTTATGTGATTAAACCACATATTATTTAATAATGTTCAAAATACTCTCACAGTGGAAAACAATGAGAAGAATAGTGAGAATCTTTAATTGTAAGATCCTTAAAAGAGAGGGTTTTTTTTTTCTTTTTAATAAGTACTACTTTTTAGAGTAATTTGGGATTTTTAGAAAAACTGAGAAAATAGTGCAGAGTTTCCCTATACCTAGCACCGTTTCCTCCATTCTTAAAATCTTATGTTAGTTTGATACATTTGTTACAGTTAATGAACTAATAGTATAATTACTAATTTATAGTTTATTTACATAATGTCCCTTTTCTATTCCAGGATCCTGGCCAGGATAGCATGTGCTATTTCTTTCTTTCTTTTTTTTTTTTTTTTTTTTTTTTTAAGATTTAGTTATTTGAGAGAGAGAGAGAGAGAAGGAGCAGGGTGAGGGGCAGAGGGAGAAGCAGGCTGTCTGCTGAGTGGGGAGCCTGATGTGGGGCTTGATTCTGGGACCCTGGGATCATGATCTGAGATGAAGGCAGAAACTTAACTGACTGAGCCACCCAGGTGCCCCACATGTGATATTTAGATGCCACATCTCCTTAGGCTCTTCTTGGCTGGGGCAGTTTCTCAAACTTTCCTAGTTTTCGATGACCTTGGAGTTTTGAAGAGCACTGGTCAGATATTTTGTAGGATGCCCTGCCATTGGAATGTGTTTCATGCTTCACTCTTGATAGTACTAAGTTATGGGTTATCGGGAGGAAAACCAGTGAGGTCAAGTGTCATTTTCATCATATATCAAATGTATATGCTATTGACATGATTTATGGCTGCTTTGGTCACCTGGAAGAGGTAGTGCTTGTCTGGGTTTTTCTACTGGCAACTCCCTCCCACCCCACTTCCATGTTATATACGTTATTATTTTTTTTAAGGTTTATTTATTTATTTTGGGGAGTGAGCAGGGGCCGGGGTAGAGAGAGAGAGTCTCAAGCAGACTCCACGCTGAGTGCAGAACGTGATGCAGGGCTCGATCTCACACCCCCGAAATCACCACCTGAGTGGAAACCCAAGAGTCGTTCACTTAACCAACTCCACCACCCAGGTGCCTCCATACTCTAAACTTTAGAAGGAAGTCACTGCCCAGCCACACCTGAGGAGTGAGCAGTGATGCTCTCCTTCCTTGGTGGGGGAGTATCTATATAAATTATTCGAAATTCTCCTGCATGGAAGATTTGATTCTTCTCCTCCATTTATTAACGTATTCAGTCATTATATCAGTATGGACCTACAGATAGATATTTATTTTATACTTTGAGTTACAGTCTTATACGACTATCATGTTGCTGGAATTGTTTCTTTATTGGCCGTTAGGAGCTCTTACAGTTGGCTTTTATTTTTTCTTTGACATACTCCAATCAATGTGTTTTTCGTTTTTGTTTTCATTTCTTTTTTTTAAGCACTTCCTTACCCTCCGGCCCTGCAGGATGCTCCAGGCTCATCTTGTGTATTTTCTGCTTCATTTTTTGAATCAGCCATTTCTTTAGGGAGCCCTGATTCCTCTCACTGGAGAATGATATTAGAAACCAAGATTTGGGTACAAGGCATGCTTGTTGCTACTGGGATATCATTTCTTTTAGACCCTCACAGCTGACAGAGCAAAACATGCATATGTTTATACTAACCTGCATATTTACACGTATAAATATTTCCGTATATAACCACGTCTATCTGTGTTAAGCTAAACATTACTACATGGACCATTCTAGATTCCTTCCCTTACTTATTGGGGAGAGAGGATGTTTTTGTCTTCCCAAACCCCAGTTTTCCTCCATCTCATTGGCTTTCATTGGTTTAAATACCTGTGGTATGGGGGAGGAACTGGGAAGGAGCCAAGGGGTAGGATAGGATTGACTACTTGACTTAAACCAAGCAAGGCCCAACCCCTAGTTAGAAATGAGACCATGAGCACTCACACTACCTGGTGGATGGCGAAGTGGTAAGTGTTGTGACTGGCTCCTGACCTCTATTCCTCCCACCCCACTGCAGTTTGTGGGTGAACCACACCTCCGGGAGATGGTGTAAGCCAGGCATGGTCATCCCACCCCTTTCGTGGTGTCAGCTGTGTGCGTGCAGGGCTAAAACAGTCAAGACACTCAGTTCTCTGACAACAGTAATTGGTCCACAGGTGTTACCTGACCCACATTGCTGAATCAGCCAGAAGGAAAGGACGTATTTTTTTATTATTGGGCAAAAGATTCCATATGCTAGATATAGATAAGGAAATAAATAGTCCCAGTTACTACCATGATTCTTAGAGGACCAGTTTTAGGATGAAGCCATCACTGTGAGTAGTAGAATAGAGAAAGTAGGAGAATTTGGATCCTTGAGGACACAACTGAGCCCAAGAATCAGCACATCCTGACCCTTGCCCTGTCTTGGGCCCTCTGGTTACATGAATTGGAGTTGAGGTGTCTAGTATTTTTATCCGAAATCATCTTACCCAAACCAGATGGTTCTTTCATTCAAAATCTCACTGCTGTGAATGGAGAGAAAGGGGAAAGTCTGTGGGGGGACATGTAGGAAAGGCACATCTACACCCTGGAACAGCCATTAGGTGCCCTTAACCTCGTCCCAGGTGGCAGGTGATTCAAGATAAGTTCTTGGGCCAAATTAGATCCTTTCTTAGGGTTTTAAAAATTGGATCAGAGACAGTTTAAGGGCAAACTGTTTCTAATGGCTAAGATTCAGGCATGAAATTAAGGATTGACATGTTTCCTGTATGTGGAGGAGGCTGGTCTACATTGAGAGTGTACGAACCTAATCTGAGAAGCAATGCAAAGCAACTGATGTGGGGGGGGGGGGATGTGGGGGGAGGGAAGTCCTGATGTTGTGCCCAAGGCCGTCTTCTGCCCTTTGCTGGCTGTGCTGTTTCGTCCTTCCCTAAAATCCATTAACCGAGTTTCTTTCACTTAACCACCAAGGAGTTCTGACTAATTTGGGTATGTGGCACCTGCTTTTAGCATCGTCACTAAGTTCAATAAATAGTAGACATATTGACACAAATCCCCCTACTAACTCACAGGTGAGATTCTTTGAAAGGAAATTTGAAAACAGTTTCATTCTCCTTGGAAATACTTCTCTTCATGTTATCTCACTGTGAGAAAATAAAAGACAAAATTGTATGAGAGAGAGATGTACCACCATTAAAATTTTTTTTTAAGAAAAGAAAATAAGAGACTTTTGTGGAAGATGGAATTCATATTGTGTTCTTTTCCAGATCTTCCCAGCACTTGACTTATTTCAGATTCTGAAATTCTGAAAATTGCCCCCAGAAAGAGGAATTTCTTGACTTGATGCCTTTATTGGGACTCTGTGATTTTGTGCCAGCAAGTAGTGATTTTGGAATATATGAAGGCAATGTTTTGATGTTTGCCCATGATCCCTCCCCTCGACGTCTTTTAGCAACACGATGGACTGAAATAATCTAGTAGAAATTCATCATTTGTACAATTTAGAATACAAGCTTTCTGTAAGGGAGAGACAGTGGAGAACATATAATCCAAAAGGTGACCCCTTTTCATGGGGGAGGAAACTGAGGTCCAAAGGGATAAAATAGTAATATCCTGCATAAAGCACTAGCACGGGGCTAGCTCACAGTGGTCACGCAACAAATGATTCACCATTCTGAGTACTGTAATCTTGTCCACTGTTGTTTATTAGTTAGGAACTGAATTGTAACTAGACCCAGCTAACGAGCTGAATCCGTCCTCCTCAGCAAATCATGGCTTTCTCTTAAACTCAATGATACAGTGAAATAACAGGTAAAACGCTGGCACAGAAGCATGCCAGAAACTCTCAGGAAACGTGAGCTGGGGCTCAGATGCAGATTAGGGCAGGCTTTTATTGGATTATGACTTGAGGAAATCAAAACTCAGCTTCCATATATGATAAATAATACACCAGACCCAGTCTTCTGATCCTGAGTAAAAGCTAAGGGAGTAGCGGAGGGAGGACCGTGTTGACTGCCTCTGGGGGACTTGGACTCTGGTTCTGGAGAGTGTCAAGCCTGGAGTTGTCGCTCTCTCTAGCTCTGATGTCTACTGGAGGGCAGAGAGCTATGGTTTCCCAGCTCAGAAAAGTAGAGAGTGGGCGAAGGGTTCACGGGAATCAGAAAGTGTTCTCAGGGAACCCAAATGCAGAATTTTGTCCACAGACACTGCTATTCAGGGGTGCGCATCTCTGGTTGGGCTTGAAGATGCCCTTCATTTGCCTCCTCCTAGTTTTGTGAGAATTACAAGGACCTCAGTTGTCTCCCGGCCAGCCTTAAAGTAACAAGCTTTGGTGTTCAGGTATCAGATTTTACCCCCGGGGAGAATGCATTGTTAGAAATTGCTTTTGAAGAAAGACAAGAGAAGCCGGAAACACATTGGAAATTGGCATTTTAGAAGAAACATTTAGTTTAAAAAGTGTACAAAAACTTCAGATCTGGGGGCGCCTGGGTGACTCAGTGGGTAAAAGCCTCTGCCTTTGGCTCAGGTCATGATCTCAGGGTCCTGGGATCCAGCCCCATGTGGGCTTTCTGCTCAGCAGGGAGCCTGCTTCCCCCTCTCTCTCTGCCTGCCTGCCTCTTCCTACTTGTGATCTCTCTCCTCTCTCTCTCTCTCTCTCTCTCTCTCTCTCTCTCTTTCTCTGGTCAAATAAATAAATAAAATCTTAAAAAAACCCCCAAACTTCAGATCTGGTTTGCAGTAAGATAGAATACTGATACCTAAAGTACCATGCTTTTTGCTGCTCTGCCCACCTATTTTTCTCATGGAATTAAAATATTTAGAGAAAAATGAAGGCTTCTGGTACATTTCAGGTTGGTATTTAATAATAGTTGTGGTGATAACAACTAATATTCAATGATGACTTAAAATATGTGACGAAACAGGGCATCTGGGTGGCTCAGTTGGTTAAGTGTCTGCCTTTGGCTCAGGTCATGATCCCAGAGTCCTGCGATCCAGCCCTGTGTCTAGGCTCCCTGCTCAGTGGGGGAGTCTGTTTCTCCCTCTCCCTTTGCCCCTCTCCCCCAACTTGTACTCTCTCTCTCTCAAATAAATAAATAAATAAAATATTTTTTAAAAAGTTAAGCCACAATACTGTATGAAGCACTTCTCCATATTATTTCATTTCTTCCCTAACAACCTAAGAAGTAGGTACTATTATTGGATAGGTCACAACACTTTCAGTTGGAAGAGATAGAGTCTTAGCTCATCAGCTTATACCACTTAGTCATAAAAGGTGATTTACTGGCTCATAAAACTGGAAATTGCAAGAGATAAGGATTCCATTGCAGGTGTTTCCCAGATTTCTAGCTGTCTTGCCTCCGCCTTCCATCTCTGCTGCCGGCTGTGTGAGCCACACTCTCGAGTGGGTGTTCTCCATGTGAGAGTCCCAACAGGTCTGGGCTTGCCTTCTCCTCCTTCAGTCACTACTAAGGGAAAAACTTCATCCAGCAAGAGTCTCACAGGGCTACCTGTGTTGACCTGACGTGGATCACATCCATATCTAATCGCTAATGGCCACATGTGGGGAGAGGATGATTCAGCCCTTCCAAACCTCGTGGACTGAGAACGGAAGAGGAATGGTTTCCCCAAAAGAAAATTGAGGTGGTCTTACCAGAAACTCTTAGAAATGGATGCTAGTAAGAAACACCAAAACCAAAAGCAGATGTCCACTATAATCAGTACACCCATTTTACAGATGAGGAAACTGAGGATCAGAAGTGGTTAAAGCATGGATCGGAAGAACAAATGTTGTGAAAATGTCTGTGCTCCCTAAAGCAACCTACACATTGAATGCAATCCCTATCAAAATGCCGTCAATTTATTTCAAAGAAATGGAACAAATAATCCTAAAATTTATATGAAACCAGAAAAGACCCCGAATAGCCAGAGAAATATTGAAAAAGAAAACCAAAGTAGGTGGCATCACAATTCCAGACTTTAAGCTCTATTACAAAGCTGTCATCATCAAGACAGTGGAACTGGCACAAAAACAGACCCATAGATCAATGGAACAGAATAGAAAGCCCAGATATGGACCCTCAACTCTATGGTCAACTAATCTTTGACAAAGCAGGAAAGAATATCCAATGGAAAAAAGACAGTCTCTTCAACAAATGGTATTGGGAAAATTGGACAGTCACATGCAGAAGAATGAAACTGGACCATTTCCTTACACCACACACAAAAATAGACTCAAAAAAAAGACCTCAATGTGAGACAGGAATCCATCAAAATCCTTGAGGAGAACACAGGCAGCAACTTCTTCGACCTCAGCCGCAGCAATTTCTTCCTAGAAACATCTCCAAAGACAAGGGAAGCAAAGGCAAAAATGAACTATTGGGA
Organism: Procyon lotor; assembly: GCA_028646535.1. Classification (NCBI taxonomy): domain Eukaryota; kingdom Metazoa; phylum Chordata; class Mammalia; order Carnivora; family Procyonidae; genus Procyon; species Procyon lotor. The sequence goes on from CM053603.1 coordinate 31,885,829, forward strand.
CTTCAAGATCAAAAGCTTTTGGGGCGCCTGGGTGGCTCAGTGGCTTAAGCCTTTGCCTTTAGCTCAGGTCATGATCCCAGGGTCCTGGGATCGAGTCCCGCATCAGGCTCCTTGCTCGGCGGGGAGCCTGCTTCTCTCTCTGCCTCTGCCTCTCTGCCTACTTGTGCTCTCTCTCTCTCTCTGACATAAAAATAAAATCTTTAAAAAAAAAAAAAAAGATCAAAAGCTTTTGCACAGCAAAGGAAACAGTCAACAAAACCGAAAGACAACTGACAGAATGGGAGAAGATATTCGCAAATGACATATCAGATAAAGGCCTCACGTCCAAAATCTATAAAGAACTTCTTGAGGGGCACCTGGGTGGATCAGTGGGTTAAGCCTCTTCCTTCAGCTCAGGTCATGGTCTCTGGGTCCTGGGATCAAGCCCCGCATTGGGTTCTCTGCTTAGCCGGGAGCCTGCTTCCTCCTCTCTCTGCCTGCCTCTCTGCCTACTTGTGATCTCTCTCTGTTAAATATAAAATCTTAAAAAAAAAATAAAAATAAAAAAGGCAATACACCAAGAGTAAATACCCACAAAAAGATTTAAAAAAAACCCAAAAACTTCTCTAACTCAACACCCAGAGAACAAATAATCCAATCAAGAAATGGGCAGAAGATATGAACAGACATTTGTGCAAAGAGACATCCAAATGGGGGTGCCTGGGTGGCTCAGTGGGTTGAAGTCTCTGCCTTTGGCGCAGGTCAGGATCCTGGGGTCCTGGGATGGAGCCCCGCATCAGGCTCTCTGCTCAGTAGCAGCCTGCCTTCCCCTCTCTCTGCCTGCCTCTCTGCCTACTTGTGATCTCTCTCTCTCTGTCAAATAAAAAAAGAGAGAGACATCCAAATAGCCAACAGACATATGAACAACTGCTCCACATCACTCAGCATCAGAGAAATACAAATCAAAACCACAGTGAGATACCACCTCACACCAGTCAGAATGGCTAAAATTAGCAAGACAGGAAATGACAGATGTTGGCGAGGATGCAGAGAGAGGGGAACCCTCCTTCACTGTTGGTGGGAATGCAAGCTGGTACAGCCACTCTAGAGAACAGTATGGAGGTTCCTCAAAAAGTTGAAAATAGAGCTACCCTACGACCCAGCAATTGCTCTACTGGGTATTTACCCTAAAGATACAAATGTAGTGATCCAAAGGGGCACGTGCACCCAAATGTTTATAGCAGCAATGTCCACGACAGCCAGACTATGAAAAGAACCTAGATGTTCATCAACAGATGAATGGATAAAGAAGATGTGGATAAAGAAGATATATATGTATATACACACACAGTGGAATACTATGCAGCCATCAAAAGAAACAAAATCTTGCCATTTGCAACGACGTGGATGGAACTAGAGGTTATTATGCTAAGCAAAATAAGTGAGTCAGAGAAGAACAATTATCACATGATCTCTCTGATATGAAGAATTTGAGAGGCAGGGCAAGGGGTTGTGGGGGTGGGGGAGGGAAGGAGAGGGAAATGAAACAAGATGGGATCAGGAAGGAGACAAACCATAAGAGACTCCTAAATTCACAAAACAAACTGAGAGTGGCTGGGGGGTAGTGGGGGTAAGGCTAGGGTGGCTGTGTTATGGACATTGGAGAGGGTATGTGCTATGGTAAGTGCTGTGAAATGTGTAAGCCTGATGATTCACAGACATGTACCCTGGGGCAAATAATATATTATATGTTAATTTAAAAAATTAAAAAAAGAAGTGTTTAAAGCATTTGCCCAAGTTGGGGCAGCTAAGAGGCAGATCTAGAATTTGAAGCCGGGTCCATGTGCTTCAAGAGCCAAATTGCTTACCACCATGCTGTACTGGGGAATAAATCTTGAAATTTGAACTATTTGATTGCTTTCTAGAATCTCTTTGAAGAAAGTCCTTTGATTAAATCTCTTTTTATGTGTGAAATTTTTCATATTTATAGGGGAAAAATAGGATATAAATTTTGCCCCTTTAAAACTTTTATATATTTACATATTTATAGATACACATCCACATATATTGGGTGTAACTCTGGAAGATTATACCATTATACCAAAATGTTAGCAGTGGTTATGGAATTGGAATTACCTGCCTTTGACTTGTCTGTATTTTAAATTTTTTTCTATGAAGAATGTATGCATTACCTGTATAATTTATAAAATAAGTATACAAATTACCGTAAAAATTAAATATCCCTGATTGCCTGAGGCCTTGGAGGATGGAAATTAGTTGGAGAGACCATTTTTCCTTCCCTTCAGTTGGTCTTTCATGTTCTTTTTTGGGCAATGAGCTAGAAGTGTCCATTTGCAGAATATGTAATCCTCATTCTTTTCTTTCATACGTCACCAGCCATTTATTTCAAACTAACACTGCTGGTTCATATTTTACAATCTCAATAACATCTTAATTTGAGAAGGAGAGGGAGATGGAGGAATAGAATCTTCTGTATGTCAGGAACAATCATGAGGGAAACACACGAAAAGAGAATTAGTCTAGGCAGCATCACAGAGTTAGAAGGAGAGGAGTATAGATAAATACACTTGTGCATGATGTCAGCTAATGGTGAATGCATGGATTTTGAAGGTGCGGTTGGTAAAGGTGTGCACTGAGTCATGCCCAGGGAGGTGGGCGGAGGGGGGAGGCGCTAAAATCCCTTCCAGGCTCAGATCACTGAGCTGCAAGCCCTGAGTACAGATAAAGGATTTATCTGCCCAGAGCAGGCTCCTTTTCTGAATCACTGTGTGTGGCCCCAAATAGAGGATAAGGATTAAAAGCACAAGCTCTTAAGTCCAGCTCCCTGAGTTTGAATCCTTGCATTGCCATTTACTAATCATAAAGCACGTGTATATGACCAATAATGTCTCAAAGCAGACGCGCATACAGATAGACCCATAGACAAGACTGACAACTTCAGGCTTGGAACACCCTACTACGTATGAGACCTAGACTTTGTTTAGGAACATAGCCATGTTTTAAATATCATGATCCAAACTAAAAATATGCTATTCATAATTGAATGCACTTATCAAGTAATTGTGTCATGCACTGCCCACCCTGTCCCCCAGCAGATTCTTGGCACCGTGTTGACACCATTCATATAATACCGTGGCTTTAAGGCAAACGTCAGCTTCTCGGCCTATCTTGGAAGATTAATGGTACTTGATTTAACTCCAAACCATGGGTCATTAAAAGTGATTTAACTGTTAGCACAGTCCTGAGCGTCATGTCTGGGTTTCTGAAGTGAAGGCTCTACTCCCAGCTCCTGCAGGGAAACTTTTTGTCAAGGGACGGATGTGCTCCCAGACCTGTGGTTTGCCGGGAACTTTATTAGCGCCTCTCGTTGCCAGTGTGTAGTGTGGATCCAATTACCCATTACCAGGCTGAATTCCTTCTAGAGGCTGAAGCAAGGTGTTTCCTTCTAAACTGCCACTCTGGCGTCATCGGCAGGCCTTCGGCAGGTTCCAGTAGCTATGGTTTCATCTGGTAGGATTTCATGCAGGAGGGAATCTGTTCTTGCCTCAGATGAGAGCATTCAATTTTTCAGAATTCATCTTCTATCATTCCACCCCACCGCCCAGGTTTTGTGTTTCCTTCCCTATGAAAACGAGTTACCAACAACACTGTTTTAGACTCTATTTTAAAGAACTGAGATTTCCTCCTAAGCCTCCCCTGCCTGCCGGTATCCCAGCATCAGGTTTACCTGCGTTAATTTAGTTTGTCAGTTAAGGAGAAGCCCTGGTAAGAGGTAACGGGAGACGGCAGGAAGAGGGTCTGAGGAGAACCAATTACTCACTTTAATAATTCAGTGTGTTTTGCAGTAATAGGCTACAGAGTAAATAGCACTACACATAAGGGCCGTATTTCATTATTTATACACTCCAGAAATTGAAGTTTAATTAAGTCGCACTCTTGAGACTTTTAAGCGATTAAGGAGACGCCTCGTCTCGGACAGTGTGGAGCTGGTAAAGCCACTTCTCCCTCTGAGCCTCCTGCGGGTCTCATCTTGCATTTGCACAGGGAGGGGCTTGAGCAGGGACAATTGAGACATACATTTTCCAAATGGCAGTCAGTGGCACATCATCAGAGCCACCATTCTTATGATATGGCCACACTACCAGTGACTTGAAACATTAAAAAAAAACTTGGTTAAACATAAGTGCATTTATTTAATCATAGCTTGATTGCAGTACAATCCAAATAGCCTTTCAAGATGTACCACACAGTGGTTTTTAGTTTATTCTCAGAGTTGGACAACCATCACCACACCAAATTTCAGAATATTTTCACCACCCGAAAGGAAGAGACCCTGTGCCTATCAAGCCATCACTCCACATGTGCCATTTCCCCCAGTCCCTGCTAACTGCTAATCTGCTTTATGTCTCTCTGGATTTTCCTATTGTGGACTCTTCCTATATATGGAATCAGAAATATGTGGTCTTCTGTATTTTCACAAGGCTCACAGTTCACTGTTTAAGGTTCATATAGGTTGTAACATACACCAGTGCTCCATTCCTTTAATGGACAAATGATTTTTCATTTTATGAGTATTCCACCTTTTATTTATCCATTCACCAGTTCGGGGACATTTGGGTTGGACTCGGGCTATTGAGAATAATTCTGCTATGAATGTTTGTAAGTTTATGTGTGGACGTATGTTTTCATTTCTCCTGGGTAGATATGTAGGAGCGGAATTGCCAGGTCACATGGTAGTCTGTGTTTAACCAGAACTTTGGAACTATTTTCCTAAATGGCTGCACCATTTTACCATACTATGAGCAATGGATGAGGGTTCTAATTTCTCCACATTCTAAGTATACTTATTTTAAGGAAAACTTTCTATCACTGCCACAAATTGTCAATGGCAACATAAATAGAAGGTAATCACCAAATTGGACTCTAAGAAGATGAAACAATGTTGGTCATTTCTGACTTGGCTGTTGAAGGTTCTGTATCTGGGATCTGCTGTCTATTATTTGAAAGGGAGGATTAGGTAACATTAGAAAGGTGTTCAAGACATGTTAGCACTAAGCCGAGACTTTCTTACTGACATTGTTGGGAAAAAGCTGGAAATGGAATGGCTTTCTCACTCAGAGGCTCAAAGTGATTTGATGCAGTATCTTAACAGTAATTGCAACTGAGACATCACCCTCTGGAACACACAGAATTTGGAGGCACGGATGTCGTCTGTAAGCCCATCTCATCATGTTTCAGCAGTCAACTCCACGGTTATGTCAAGCAAGTAACTCAGAGGTGGCAGGGGTCATGTTTGTTGTTTTTTGGGTTTTGTTTTTTCTCACGGTATGTGTTTTCTAATAACTCTTGGGTAAATTTGAGAAACTGTCAAGGTTATTACATTTTTGGTAGGAAAATAGCTATTTCACCCAGTAACGTCATTTCTGGAAATGTAGTTGAAGGCCATAATGAAAAGAAGGGAAAAAAATCTGTTGGCTCACAACTCACAAAAGTACTAGACTTTTTTTTTATAATATGACAGAATAGTTGGAAACAACCAACAAAAGGGCAATGCTAATAAGCTCTAATGTTTTCATTGGATGGACTAATAGATAGCCGGTTACAATGATACGGCTATGAAGACTTAAAAAGTAACAAGAAAAAATAAAAGAATCAGATGAAAAATGTGAAATATGAAGTTGTATGTACACTGTTAGTACAGCTGTAAAAGTATGTATTTAATGGAATTTAGACCAGGACATAACACACAAAGAAAGTTTTAGAGGGCAAGATTTTTTTTTCCATTTACTAACATTAATATATCTATATCTATATCTATATCTATATCTATGTCTATATATTTGTTTTGAGAAAGAGAGCATGTGCATGATGCAGGGGCAGAGGGAGAAGGAAAGAATGTCAAGCAGTCTCCACTCCCAGCACGGAGCCCAAGACTGGGCTCAGTCTCACCACCCTGAGATCATGACCTGAGCTGAAATCAAGTTAGACACTTAAATGACCGAGCCACCCAGACACCCTGTTTAATTTTTTTAATTGGAAGCTTACATTGTGTATTTTATTCTGATCTTGTTCTAAAGATAGAGATTTTGCTTATTTACAATGCCTTAGATTGATGGTATATAAGGTGTTCTTGATATAAATTATATAATCACCAGCTGAGGTAAGTTTTTGAAAGGAAATAAGCAAAGATCAATAAAAGGGAGGGTGCTCCTTCGAGGAAGTGGTCGGGGAAGCTCATTCTGCTGTTTAAAAGAGAAGAAGGTGTCTATGCAAAGGGAAGAATATTCCAGGCAGAGGACACAGTAGAAGTCCAAGATGTGAGCACAGCACTGGGTGTCTCAGGTAGAAAGAAGGAAAGGTGGTGGTGGTGGGTGCATAAGTCCCCAAACCTAAGGGTCCAGAGGCAGGGAGCATCTTCTAAACAGTGGCTGAAGTCCTGGAGACTGCTGGGAGGAATTCTGTGAGCAGGAAGCTAAGCTCTTCATTAAGAGAACTCTCGGGAAGCTGAGAGATGATGCCTACAAAGGCAGAAGACAGTTTTCATTCACAGATGTCACTATGAAGACACGTCCCATGTCTAAGTGTGACAGGAAGAACAAGGAGGACACCAGCCCAGCTCCTGCCCCGAGGCTCCTAGAACAGGGGAGGAAGAGCAGCAGCCTTCACATGGGAGTCTGCCGGGGAGGTGGCATCCTCACAAGGCCGCCATGTTTTCATGATGGCAAGATGTGAAGAGAATACCCTGAGAAGAGGCTGAACATAGAGTGGGTTTTCCTGAAGGTGTGGGGGAAGAGTTTGGAAGAGAAAGGAGAGGTGAGGGGGTCAGCTCAGATCATTAGTTCTTGGCTGTACCCAAGAACTATTGGTGACTATGGTACAACTGTATTAATAAGCAAACTCCAGGACCTCGCCCAAGACCCTCTGATTCAGATTTCTTGTGGTGTGGAGGCTTGCATATTAACAAGCACCTCCCATGACGAGGCTGTGTGAGCTAAGTAGGGAATCCCCTGCACTAGATGGTATCTGCTGTCTTTTCCAGCTGCAGAACTCCAAGTGTGATGGGACTTTGACTCAAGGCCCTAGTAGCAGCAACAAGGAAGAAAGGGATTCAGTGAGCATTTTAAAGGCTGACTCAAGGTGGGAGTATGAGAGAGGCGGAGCTGGTCGAAGGTGATTGGAAATATTTTTAAGCCCTACATTAGGACTCTTTTTTGATTGCTAAGCTCTAAGTTTGTTTCCATGTGGCTTCAGCAAAAGGAAATGTACTGGCTTAAAAACTGAACTGTCTGGGGGCACCTGGGTGGTTCATTCAGTTAAGTGTCCCAACTCTTGTTCTCGGCGCAGGTCACGATCTCGGGGTTGTGAGATCGAGTTATGGTCAGGTGCATCTGGATGCAGGTAGGCCAGCAAAGATGTGACCCGCCACCTTTTGGCTCTGCTTTCTACTGTGTTGAAGCCCATTGTGGCAGCCAAGATGGTTACCATCAGTCCCAGCCTTACCTGGAAGCTTCTCAAAATCCTGGACAGCAAGTGTCCACTCCAGTCCCCTTTTATAAAGCATAAAAAAGAATATAGTTAACCATCAGTTTGAGCAGTGCTGCAATTCCCCACTGTCCATTCTGTGCCCAAACTGTGTAATTCAAGGGGTTAAGGAGTTTTAGCTTCATAGACTGGACTTCCGTTGATCCTCGAAGGGTCTCAAGTGACATTTGAGCGGTGCTGGGTGAAAGGCACACCATTTCAGTGCCCTTAAACTTGATTATTCATTGTGATCACAACATAAATGCTTACTGCCTGAAGCCTGAGATTTTGAATGTAATGTGAGAGGTAAGAGAGGGGGAGCAGCAAAGGTCTCATTAAATCCTAACCACTGATACTTGAACTGCCATCAGTAGAGGCCTTTATTTTTCTTTTTTAATACCTGTCACCAGACGCCAAGAAAGATTACAGTCCTCAGCCCCTGCTTTTTGTACTGTGCAGTCCCAAATCATGGAAACCTGCAGAGAAGTAGCTTGTTATGCTGCAGAGGAGTGCAAGCTTTTTTTAATTAAAAAAAAAAAAAAGTTGTTGGGGAGCCTGAGTGGCTCACCCAGTTCCAGGTCTGACTCTTGGTTTTGGCTCAAGTCATGATCTCAGGGTCATGAGATCGAGTCTCGTGTCAGCTCTGCTCAGCGTGGAGTCTACTTGAGATTCTCTCTCCCTCCCTCTCCCCCTCTACTCCTCACCTTGCTTGCTAATGCACACATGTTCTCTCTCGCTCTCTCTCTCTCTCTCTCTCTCTCTAATATAAAATCTTTAAAAAAAAAAAAGGTGTTGTTGGGGTGCCTGGGTGACTCAGTTAAGTGTCTGCCTTCAGCTCAGGTCATCATCCCAGGGTTCTGGGATCGAGCCCTGCATCAGGCTCCCTGCTTAGTGGGCAGCTTGCTTCTCCTCTCCCAGCTTGTGCACTCTCTCTATTTCAATAAATAAATAAAATCTTTAAAAAGTAGAAAAATTAAATGGTACCATTCTGTTGATATCCTTCTGCAGCTTGCTTTTTTCCTCTTTGACCTTATGTTGATATGTGGTACTCTGGTTTGTTCATTTTCACTGCCATGCAGTTTTCCTCTTAAGCATATTGCCTGTGTTCATGATTCACCTATGCATAGACAGCGAAGTTATTTCCAATTCCTCACTCTTGTAAACAGGGCTGCTGTTTCTTGAATGGGTCTTGTGTAAATATACAAGGATTTCTTCACATTACATATGTAGGTGGAGGACTGGAGGGTGTGCATGCCTCTTCATTCCTGCTAGATGTTACCAAATGGCTGTCCAAATGTTTGGGTTAACTCAACACTACCCCTGGATATTTTCTTTCTTTTGTTTTGGTGGGGGGAGAAGCAGAGGGAGATGGGAAGGGAGAATCTTCAGCAGGCTCCACCCTAGCACAGAGATCTCATAGCCCTGAGATCATGACTGGAGTGGAAATCAAGAGTCGGATGCTTAGCTGCCTGAGCCACCCAGGCACCCCAACCCTGGCTATTTCTGAGCTGCTCCGCGCCTTCATATCCACTCCGGGGCCTGGGATGGGCCAACTTTTATTTTATTCCTTAAGTTTTGCCAATCTGAAAATAAAATGGAATCTTTTTACTGTTTAAAAATAATATTTTCCTTGGGTGCCTGGGTGGCTCAGTTGGTTAAGCAACTGCCTTCGACTTGGGTCATGATCCTGGAGTCCCAGGATCAAGTCCTGCATCAGGCTCCCTGCTCAGAGGGGGGTCTGCTTCTCCCTCTGACTCTCCCCCCTCTCATGTTCTCTCTCTCTCAAATAAATAAATCTTATAAATAAAGTTAGTATTTTCCTGATTACTAAGGTTAAAGCTTTTTATTCATGTAGAAGCTCAATAGGTAATGCTAAACTGGGCAAAGTTATTTGTGATGGGGCAGTGGCTCATATTTAAGATAACTGTGCTATTGCAGTGATTGTTTAAGTACCTTTGAATGATACCAGTGTTCTTAAATATTGAGCACAATTTTAGGCAAACAAGTATGCATGAAATCTCTTTTGTAATATGTTTTGGCCAGATTTTTGCCATTTTTTAAATTGAATGTGATTTTTAGCATTATCTGTGACACATCCTTCCCTTCGTTTTACGTAAGTTAATTGGGAGCTGGCTTTCATAGTGGGTCTGAAAACTCATCCACAGAGCAGAGGAAGAGAAGACATCTGAGTCCATTCAGCAGGGGTCCTTGAATTTACCAGGCATGATCCTGATTTTTGCTCTGTCTCCTCTGCCTGGAATGCTCCTCACCCAGAAATGCACATGACTCACTTCCTCACCTCCTTCAAGTTGTCATCAGATTTCTCCATCTCAGTGAGGACTTTCCCAACTCTGCACTGTGTAAAAATATCTACCAGCCCATCAGCCACTGCTGCATCCCTCTCTGCTCAAGGATGTATTTCCTTCATAGCCATTATGGCTAGGTAACTTTCTATATAAGTTACCTAATTACTGCTATTTCCTTCTTTGTCTTTCCCCTACCATCCTTAGAATACAATTTCTGCAAGGGCAGGCGTCTTGGTCTGTTTCATTCACCGTTGTCTTCAGGTACGTGAACAGGACCTGGCACGTAGTCCTCAGTATAGATTTGTTGATTAATACATGGTCCAGAGCAGAGGAGAGCATTTCTCTCTCTCTCTCTCTCTCTCTCTCTCTCTCTCACACACACACACACACACACACACACACACAGACACACACACACACACAATGCATGTGCCAAGATCTGGAGACAACCCAGCAGTCTGCTGACCAGAAACTAAAACGGATGGAGAGTATGAGTAAGTGTGACTGTGGCTATGATTATGAATGGCTGTCCCCCTGAAGCTGGAGGTGCTGGAGGCAAGAGAGATATATAGGAGCCATGATCATCAGTTTGGACTCAATCTTGAAGATATCTAGGACCCCTTACATTTATTTTAATCAAAAGAATAACGCATTCCTATTTGCATTTTAGAAGAACATCACTCTGGTGCCAATAAGAAGAAATGAGGGGGTGGGAGTTAAAGGATAAGACTGGAGGCAGGTGGGGGCGCCTGGGTGACTCAGTCGTTAAGTGTCCTGGGATCAAGCCCCGCATCGGGCTCCCTGCTTGGCAGGAAGCCTGCTTCTCCCGCTACCATTCCCTCTGCTTGTGTTCCCTCTCTCACTGTGTTTCTCTCTGTCAAATAAATAAAAAATCTAAAAAAAAAAAAAAAAGAGTGGAGGCAGGTGGCCCATCTAGGGAGCTGTCACAGTGGTCGGGGTGAGAGAATCTGGTGGCCTGATTGGGTAGCAGCAGGGGGATGAAGAGAGTCGAACTTCAGGAGATACTTGGGACACCTCTAAGTGTTGTTCTGTGATCTGTGAAATCCGCAGAATCTGTGTGTCTCTTGGCATCTAAGCTTAGCTGAGCTTCCACTAAGCACGATCTTAAGTAATCAAATTGGAAAGCGGTCCAGTGTGCTCCACCCATGTCTTCACCTCTCCTCCTGGTGAAAGAAATCTGTAGCGAGACTGCCATTACTCAACGGAGTAGCGGATAATGGAGCAGTGCGCTGATTGGACTGGAAGGTTTTGGAAGGAAGGTCGCATTCCATGTCCAAGTTTCCCTGGCCTCCAAGTCTTTTGTGCAAGTAAATTAGTTTCATTTGTCTCAGGGCACCTCTTCCAGGCCAGCTCCTTCCAACTTGCCTGCAAATGTCTCTCAGTGGTGTGTTTGAGGCTTGGCTGCGTCTCCTTGTCTGGAACAAATCTTATATTACGAGGAAATAGCTGGATGATGATTCCGGGCTCTTGGACCCTATTCTCCTCTCAGCTGTTGACTCAGTATTTGATACCTCGGCCATTTTCAGCTTAACCTGCCCTCCCTCCTGCCTGTTTTTCATTAACACGACTTACATACTGGAAGCCGAATTTCAAACCTACCACCTCAGCAATTTTAAGCGAGACGGTTAGGATTAACACCTGTTTCTCGAGACTCTCCCAAGATATGACGGAGGCACACATGTTGTGTTCTCTGCTCACCTCCCAGACTCGCATGATTTTCCTTTGCTGGGGTGGTCATGCATTCCACCGCAACCTAAAGCCATCCAGATGATGGGAATATCATATTGCCCGTTTCACATGGGAAAGCCACAACCCACGCTCATCTTGTTCATGTTGCGTTCAAATCTAATTTGCGTGGCCCAGATGAGCGTGAGCAGCACCGCCCCTCTGTCAGCTGTTGGAAGTTTAGCAATACTATTTCCAAACACAGGCCGTTCGGCAGCCAGCAGGCGCTGACAGCTGAGTGGGGCAGAAAAAGTCTCAGACACCTATGGCCGTCCAAACAGTGACTCATCCCACTATTGCCAGGGTAAATATGGGAATAAATGGTATTTTTTCTCTAAGCAGGAAGAATTGTCAAAATGCTTATCACTTTATAAAATATAACAGATTGTGCCTATTCATGTTTTAAATGGTCCAACCATTCACTAGCTGGGTTTTTTTTTTTTTAATTTTATGAGTTTATTAATAGCTTTAACTTGTTTTGCTTCTTCCTAGGAGGCATGGAGAACTCAGGAGTTTTCAGGCTGTGCTGCCTCCGGAGCTCTGGATCCACTTGGCCGTGGTGGCCTGTGGCAATCGGCTGGAGGAGACCCTGGTCATGCTCAAATCCGCTGTACTCTTTAGCCACAGGAAGATCCAGTTCCACATCTTCACGGAAGACTCTCTGAAGCCCGAGTTTGATAAGCAGGTGAATTTGTGGAGTGGCGGTGCCATAGTTACTGAGTGCAGACAGTAACATCTCCCACATTGCATTGTGGGAAACGCATGTCCCCCTTCGCTAATGGGATATGCTAACCTTCACGGCATACTCCACCATGTGACCATACACTTGACTCTGAGCCTTACTGTTCTCATGGATCCTTTAGGGATACTTAAAACTACCTTGCAGAGTTATTGTAAGGGTTCTATGAGACAATGCCCTTGAAGCACTTGACCCAGGGCTTGAGTCCTGTGGTGTAATTAACATGGCTCTCATGTAGGAGACAGGTAGCTGTCTACAAATCCCCTTTATATAGGTTTTTTTGAATGACAAGTAATAGATGTTCATTAAAATAAATTCAAATGATAGAGATGTTATACATTAAAAAGTAGGAGTCCTTGGTACCCTCAGTCCCACACAAGAAACTGAGTTAACTATTCTGAGTTATTCTTCCATATTTTTTCATGTACAGGTGTGTGTTTGTGTGTGTATTTATCCGTGTGGATGTGTGTATATGTGTTAAAATGTATATTTGTATGTATAAACATATAGCTATATAACACATACAATTGTATGTGCCCAGATTAGAATGTATTTCTTTTATTTTTTAAAAAGATTTTAAAAATTCGTTTGAGAGAGAGAGAGAAAGAGTGCATGCATAAGCAGGGGGGAGGAGCAGAGGGAGAGGGAGGAACAGCCCCCCCGCCGCCAGCAGGGAGCCCCATGCGGGGCTCGATCCCAGGACCTTAGGATCATGACCCAAGCTGAAGGCAGACACTTAACTGGCTGAGCCATCCAGGCGCCTTTGTTTTTCTTTCATAAAATCAAGCTTGTTCCCTGTGTGTCCACCTGGAACTTGATTTTCATACCTTAAAACCATATTGTCAGCATTGTTCCAGGTCAGGACTCAGATTTTCTTACCTCATCTTTTCTAGTGACTCTATAGCATTTTATTACATGTTGGATCCCTGTTCAGTTGACTATTCCTATACTGAGGAACAAATGCTGATTTTTTTTTTTTACCAGTACCTGAGGAGAGCTTTGGAAATACCTCTTCTTCCCAGGCTCAGTACGTGTGTGACTTTGCAGACAAAACTTTGCTTTGTCTTGGACGTTTGCTCTTGTGGTAAGGCCTTGAGTGCAGGTGGAGGGAGACGTGGTTCATTTTGTATCCCCTGGCTTGTGTCAGCTGGGCCCCCTCCAGTCCCCAGGCCGGCTACGCCAATGAGAAAGGCCAAAGAAGCCTGTTGGGCAGAGAAAGGCTCCTAACAGAAAGCTGGAAAATGGGTTATAGTTTCCTTTTTTTTTTTTTAAAGATTTTATTTATTCATTTGACAGAGAGAGAGAGAGAGATCACAAGCAGGCAGAGAAGCAGGCAGAGAGAGAGGAAGAAAGCAGGCTCCCTGCTGAGCAGAGAGCCCAATGCGGGGCTCCATCCCAGGACCCTAAGATCACGACCTGAGCCCAAGGCAGAGGCTCAACCTACTGAGCCACCCAGGCGCCCGAGGTTATAGTTTCAAAAGAAAACTATCCCCTCGGGCACCTGGGTGGCTCAGTTGGTTAAGCAACTGCCTTCGGCCCAGGTCATGATCCTGGAGTCCCGGGATCGAGTCCTGCATCGGGCTCCCAGCTCTCTCTGACCTTCGCTCCTCTCATGCTCTCACTTTCTCTCTGTCTCTCAAATAAATAAAAATTAAAAAAAAAAAAAAGAAACTATCCCCTTGACATCTTCACAGGAGAAGCCAAATGGTCTCAGAGCTTTGAAATTGATTGGAAAATGCCTTGAAAAAAGATCTGAGTCAACGGAAAGGGAAGAGATTGGCACACACATGGTTTGCTTCTCTGCAGCTGTGGGGAAAGGAGATGGCGATGATAATTACCATTTATCAAGGGCTTCTGATTTATGATTTACCCCTCCTTAACCCTCACCAGAAGGTAGCAATCACGTCCCTCTTTTGCAGAGACTTTTAGATTTGTTCTTCAGGTGTCGGTTCAAGGTCACAGCCTCAAGCCTCCACCAGCTTAACCAGTGAGCCATACTACCTCTCCAGCTAGCAGACGGAAGGCTCTTCTGAGAAACTCAGCTCCCCTGTATGCTTGCTGCTGGTTCTCAGGCAAGCGTTGTGGCCTCTCAGAGCTTCTGCTTCCCTGTCTGTAACTTGAAGCGAGCAACACTGATAAAAGAGCTAAAGTATCTGGAATCAGGATAGGCTAGGTCAGGCTGCCGAAACACCTCCTGGAAACCTCAGACCGTTTCCACATGCCTGCTGCTTGTCTCACACGGGCACTTAGGTCTGGGACTGAAGATGACAAAGACTATTCATGCTTTTTTTTTTTTTTTAAGTTTTTTTTATTGTTTTTGGTAATCTCTGTACCCAACGTGGGGTTTGAACTCAAAACCCTGAGGTCAAGCGTGGCGTGCTCTTTCGGCTACGTCAGCCACATGCCCCAAGACTGTTCATGCTTTTGAGTTGCACCTGCTGGAACACTTGGCCTCTGAAGTTCTTGGGATGCCATACAGGAAAAAGAGAGACAAGTGGATCACGACTGTACGTTTCACTCCCTCAGCTTGACAGTGACACGAGTCCTTTGCATTTGCATTGACCTGCCCAGAAGCAGTCACGAGGCTCACTCAACGGCAAGGGGCTGAAAAGTGCTCAATGTGCAGGAAGGGAGGAAACTGGCTGTGGACAAACTCTAGCAATGTGTTGCGCAATATCCATCTAACAAGTATTTATGGAGTACCCACTGGGTGTTAGAGGCTGGGACAAGAGGATAGAGCAGAACAAAATAGATCCGAACGTAAAGAAGGTGAGGGGAAGGAAGATGTGCATGTGTAACTATGTGTATGGGACAGAATGTATTTTCCAAAGAAGCTCTCAGTGCCCCCACCTTCTGTTATTTGCACCCCTGTGTGCTTCCGTCCTTCTCTGTCCCAAGGGTTGGCCGGTGTGACCAGCAGCATGGGGAAGACGCAATGCTATGTCAGTTCTGAGGTTACGTTTAAAAAGGCACCACGCTCCCTATCTTGTCTGCACTCACTTTCTCTCCTGGGTCACCGGCTGTGGGGTGAGCCACTTTCATTTCAGAGCAGCCCTTGGAGAGGCATTCCTGGGAAGGAGTCAGGGCTTCTTGTGAAACTCCCGTGAGTGAGCTCGGAGACCACCCAGCCTTTAGATGACTAGAGCCCCAGCTAGTAGTTGGACAACACCCTCGTGAGAGGGCCTGAGCCAGAGCAACCCAGCTTAAAGATTTTTGACCCTAAGAAACTACATGAGAGAATACATTTCCGTGGTTTCGAGCCACTAAGTTTTGGGGATAATTTGTTAAAAGGTAACAGCCAGTACATATGCCTTGATGTACATCATCTGTTATGTATATATCAAATAGAGTATGCCACATGGAATGTTCACGTGAGGCTAGGGCATGGGGCATGGAAAGAATATAGCTTCTGCCTGGCTTTCGTGGAATGCCTGCCCCAGAAACCTGGCCAGCATGTGATGAGGAAACCCAAACGAGCCCGTGTGGAGAGATCGTATGGAGAAACCCACTCAGAGAAAAGCTGAAGTCCCCAGCCCCTAGCTGGCCTCAATTGCCAGACATGTGAATGGACTAGCATTCAGATGAATTCCAGACGCCAGCTTTCGAAGTTTCTAGCTGAGGCCCCAGACATCATGCAGCAGTGTCTTCTGTGTCTTGTCAGAATTCCTGATCCATGGAATCTGTGAGCATAATAGATGGTCATTTTATACTGCTAAGTTTGGGGGCAATTTGCTATGAGCCATGGTAATGGCTCATATAAATTGGGAACTAAATTGTATGGGAGAATCATTGAGTTTGAAAAATCATTTGAATTGCTCTGGTGACTTTATCCCTGTGATAGCTCCTTTCCTCAGGTCTTTGTTAGCCCCGTGGAGCTCAACTAACAAAGGAAATTGTAATCGGGTGTTAAAAGACAGACAGGGCATCTGGCCTCCCTTTCCATGCAGGGATTATAGATATAAACTTTAGATATAAAACCTCATCTCTTAGGGAAATCACAGAACTTTCCTCAGTCTCAAGCGTTTCATCAGTGTGGAAGGGCAAATGATCCTTGCTCTGTTGCTGCAGAGCATACTTGTGAGGCTGAGTCACATGATCTGTTTATTCTTTCATTCCACAGAGATTCTTGGGAACCTCTCCTGTACCTCGTTAGCTCGAAAATAGTAGGGCAGAACCAGTTGGTTTGTGTATAGCCCCAGGAGGTGCTGGTATGGAGAGGCGGGGTCTGCACCCTTCACAAGGGTCTCACTTCCAACCCTGAGGCATTGTGGGAATATCCAGTTTCTTGCGGTAACTTCCCGCGAAGCTCAAGGCCATGTATCTTAGGGTAAAAACAAAACAAAGTGCCAGCTGACCTCATGATTCCTCTGAAAGCTGCTTTGTGGGTGAATTCTACTCTTTTTAAGGAGAATTTTTTTTTTTTTTTAATTTTTAAGCCGTGTAAGTATAATATGTCTGGAGCTATTCACCAAGTATAATGTAGCTACTTAATATTTTGAAGTCTCATTTATTTCTGTCATCTCCCAATATAGGAGCTGCAAATGCCAGCTGGTTGATTTCCTAGTCACTCCTGGCAGCTCAGGAATCAGACATGTGCTTTAGGTTTGGCGCATCTGTCAGGAAAAAGTGGGACACGGAAGGGGGGTAACCACCAATCCATTCGGTGTTGGGTAGGGCCAGTGGGATGGCAACATCCTCTGTGTGTGTGTGTGTGTGTGTGTCTGTGTGTCTGTGTGTCTGTGTATGTGTGTCCTCTGCCACAGGAAGAGATATCAAGGAGCCGTTGTGACTGGAGCCCGTATACTTTTCAAATACATGCATTGAAACAAATGTAAATGGACTGAGCATTCCAGGTAAAAGACACAGATTGGCAAAGGCAAAGAAGCCCTTCTAGGAGATCGAAGAGTCAGGGAAACCAGCAGACCATGGCACTCTCCCATTCTCCTGCCAACGCTGATTTGGGGCTGCTGTGGCAAGGCACAGCTGGACTGAATATTTGTCCCTGGTGTCCATTCTGATGGCTCAGTGTTGTCGCTCTGAGCGTGTGCAGCCTGCGTTGGTTCTGATGAGTCAGTGCAGTTGGGCCAGGATTTGCGCCCAGTGTGGTTTCTGATGGGTCAGTGGGCCCTCGTAAATCAGTTATCAGATACTTTGTCACTCCTTCTCTTTTTCTTTCTGAGATTTCTCTCTCATATATCCATCTCAATGTTGCAAATTTAAAGCATGATCAGTGATATGTTTCTTCAAACCTTTTTATGCCACCGTATAAGCAATATATGTAGAGTGTAAAAAAGGTCATAAAATTATAAATTAAAAAAATCAGCCATCCTAAGGAGCAGGGAGAGCAATACTGGTAGATTTACTTATATTCCTTTTCTTTTCGCATCAATACCAAAAATGGGATCATCTTCTATATTCCCTTTTATATCACTGAATCATATATTACTGAATTTCTTCTAAAACTGGGGTTGTCTGGCTTTTTCTGTAAAAGACCAGATAGTAGCTTTTTTAGGCTTTACAGGCTGTGCGGTCTTGTAGCTATTCAACTCTGACATTCAGTGTGAAAGCAGCCATAGAAATATGTACCCAATTAGGTGTAACAATGTTCCATTAAAACTTTTACTTATGGACACTGAAATTCAAATCTTATGTGACTTTCATATGTCATGAAATATTACTCTTGTTTTTACTTTTTTCAGCTATTTTAAAAGTGTCTAATCATTCTTGGCTTGTGTGCTTTAGCAGGCTGGTTTTGGTCCTTGTCCTACCAACGGTTAGTAAGTCCTTCCTGTACGATGCCGTCACATTCTGTTATGTAGACGTACCTTGGAGCTTATTTACCCAAATTGCTCTTTAGGTTGTTTCCAACTTTGCTCTGTTACAGACATTATTATGATAAACAACCTTGTCATAAATATGAATGGACTTTGGGAAATTTTTCTTAGAAGTAGGACTGTTGTTTTTTTTTTTAAAGATTGTATTTATTTATTTGACAGAGAGAGATCACAAGTAGGCAGAGAGGCAGGCAGAGAGAGGAGGAAGCAGGCTCCTGGCCAAGCAGAGGGCCTGATGCGGGGCTCGATCCCAGGACCCTGAGATCATGACCTGAGCCGAAGGCAGAGGCTTAACCCACTGAGCAACTCAGTTGCCCCTAGAAGTAGGACTATTGTTGTCCATAGGGAAACATTAACTCAAAAACTTAAGAAGATACACAGATGGCAGATAAGCATATGAAAGGAGGCTCCACATCACACATCATTGGGGAACTACAGAGGAAAACACTGAGCTACCACTACACACCCATTAGAATGGCTAAAAGCCACAACACTGACAACACAAAATGCTGCCGAGGATGTGCAGCAAGAGAAAATCTCACTCATTGCTGGTGGGAATGCAAGATGGTACAGCCACTTGGAGAGCAATTTGACACATTTTTAGAAAACTAAATGTAAACGGACCATACAATCCAGCAGTTGCACTCTTTGGTATTTACCTAAATGAACTGAAAAGTTGTCCACGCAAAAACTACACATGAATGTTTATATCTGCTTTATTTGTAATCACCCCAAACTGAGAGCAACCAAGATACCCTTCTATGGGTAAATGTATAAACAAACTGTTGTTTATCCATACAAGGGAATATTATTCGGTGATAAAAAATAAATAAGGTACCCATCCACCGAAAGACATGGAGGAGACTTAAGTGCATATTGCTATGTATAAGAAGCCAGTCTGAACAGGCTATGTACTCTGTGATTCCCACTATATCACATTTTAGAAAAGGCGAAACTAAGAGACAGTAAAATAATTAGTGGTTGAAGGAACTCAGTGGGAGGGAAGGAGGAAGGGGTCAATAGGTGGAACAGAGGAGATTTTTAGGGTCCTGAAACTATTCTGGAGTGGACACCTGACATACATCTGAAAGTCCATAGAATGCACAACTCGAAGAACGAACCCTGAGCTAAGCTATAGATTTTACTCGCTATATTGATATTGGTTCATCAGTTGTAACGGATCTACTTGTATGTGGTTACATCTACTTGTATGTAAGAAACATACCACACTAATGCAAGCTGTAGGTTATAGGAGAAAGTGTGGAGGTGGAGGAAAGAGGAGAGAGGGTAGATGGGAACTCTGTTCTTCCTGCTCAGTTTTCCTATAAACATAAAACTGCTCTAAAAAATAAAGCTCATTAATTAATTTTGTTATGATACTAACATATGCAAAGTAAATAATATATACTCACTGGAAATTTTTTAAAGAACACAGAAGTATGAACTTAGAAAATGAAACCAGCACCACCACCTTCAAAGGTGTCTACTTTTAATAGTTTAGTCAGGGACGCCTGGGTAGCTCAGTGGGTTAAGCGTCTGCCTTCAGCTCAGGTCATGGTCCTGGGGTCCTCGGATCGAGCCCCACATTGTGCTCCCTGTGCAGCAGGGAGTCTGCTTCTCCCTCTTCCTCTGCCTGCCATTCCCCATGCTTGTGCTCTCTCTCTCTCTCTCTGTCACATAAATAAATAAAATCTTAAAAAAAAAACACCAAATTGGGTTAGTGTCTATCTGTCCAGATTTTTCTCTCCATATAAAATGTATGTGCATATGTTTTTCCTTTAAGACAGAAACATATAAAATTTTTTGCATTCTGTTTTTTAATTTTAATAATAAACATCTTTATAACAGATTTTATAATAGTTTTTAATAAATTTATTTATTTAAAATCATATAAATTTTATAATAAAATGTTATTTATAATAAACATTTCTCCTTGTCAGCACATATAGATCTACTTTATTTTAACTGTTACAATAGTCTACTGTATAGTTCCATCATAATTAATTTTCCCAGTTCCTAATTATTGAGCATTTAGTTTGTTCTCAAGGGGTTTTTTGGTTCTTTTTTTTTTTTAGTTACAAATGAGACTGTGTTGAAAGTCTTGTGCTTTTATCTTTTGGGGTTGGTTGTTCCCAATTTCAATTGCCCTCTTGGAAGTTTATTCAAATTTATACTCCTTGTGGTGTTTATGTGCCAGTCTCCCAACTCTGGATGTTATTTTTTTTTTTAATTCTAGCCACAGTCCTTCAGATTCATGGAGCATTAATCATGGTGGTGAAGTTAGACTTCCTATGTAGGTTGCCTGAATAATTTCCACTTGAACATCCAGGAGCTTCAGGTGTTTTCCATATCTCTGGGACCTAATCTCCCTCCCCTTGTCTTCCTTGTTTTTCAGTTACGACAGTGGCCTGACTCATATACAAAGAAGTTTGAGCACAGAATCTACCCCATCACGTTTTCAGTTGGAAACCCTCAGGAATGGAAGAAATTATTCAAACCCTGTGCTGCTCAGAGACTCTTTCTTCCGGTAGGAACATAAACTTTTACTAAGATGCTGCTCGGGAGAGAATTGTTCGTGGAAACATGGTGACATTAACTGGTGTGTGTCTAAAGATATTTTACTTAGAGCTGAAAATGTGTTTCTCTTGGATTCTGTAGTTGATTCTCTTGGTCTTCCGGGTATAGAGGATTCTTGTGTTCAAGAAGTTGTCTGTCCCAAAGATTGAGGAATTGAGAGCATCCAGAGCTTGTCTTGGATTGTGGGTCTTTGTGACTTCGGTTCCACCTTTACTAGCTGTGTGAACCTCAGTAAATCCCCCACATTCACTAGGCCACATTCATGTTCCTCCGGAGGTTTGGCACATAGTTGGCCCTCAATAACTGATAGCTTTGATGATTATTACTTCTCTTATAACAATAACTATTGCCAGGGGTAGCCATGTTAGGGAATAATTCAAAAAGGCCCAGAGTTCTGGTTCAGCCTCTCAGTTTTTAATTTTTTAATTAAATATTTTGTTCCCTTTTTAAAAATCCTAAATAGAAAAATCACGAAGATAGATCAAAACTGGACTATCATAGAGCAAAGATGGCAGCTTTGACTTATGAATTGCAATCTTGACATTTGTGAGTGATTCGTATCTTCAGCAGATGTTACCCAGTGCCCATCAGGTTCTAGGCCCTGGGTTAGTGATAGCAATATTCAGCCATGGCCTCGCTCCCTTGGAGTTTGAGCCTAGCATTGAATAGGTAATTGGAAGTATGATCTTTGTTGAAGTCTCATGGATATATGTAATTTAGGGTTCCACACTGGTCAGTGAGAGGTCATAGAAGGTTCTTTGGGGACATGGCATTTATGCTGAGGCATGAATGCAGAAGAAGCAGGGATCACTGAGTGATAAGGGCCTGGTTAGAAATGAGAGAGAAGAGAGTACCAAGCAGATGGAACAAGATATTGAAAGGCCCTGAGTTGGAAAGGAGCGTGCTTGAGATATTAAGGTAGAGTAACCAGAAAATAGGGTGATGTGGGATTAAAGAGGTCAGCAGGGGTTGGATTATCTGGTCTTTATGTTAAGGGCATTGAGAAGCCACTGACTGATTTCTAGCATGCAAGTGGGATGATCTGGCTTGTGTTTTAAAGAGGACACCCTACTTTGTTGCAGTGTGGACAGTGGAATCGCTAGGCCAATTCCTGATGATATGGGCTATGTTGAGGGCCTTAAAGATGGATTCAGAACCTGCCTGAGAAAGAGAATTTACCAGTCCTCATGACTGGCTTGCTGTAAGCGTTGAAGGGGAGTGAGGTGAGAAGGATTTCCCCCAGGTCTCTGACCTGAACTGAAGTAAGGCTGATCTGTTTGTTTGAAATGGTCAATCTTTAGCTATTTATGAGCTATAAAAAAAAGGCAATTTGTTATGGTTCATCCTACTCAGTGGATGGTAGTCTTTGGAGAGATGGAAAAGACTGTTTTCATGGGATGAGATGAGTTTACCTTGGGTCAGATTTTGATTCTGAGGTGCCTGGGAGATGGCCATGTAGAGAGGTCTTACCATCTGTTGGTTTCAAACCCTAAATGGCAAGTGGCCCTTTAGTATTTCCTACCAGAAACTGTGAGAAGACCGGGGCCTGGCTGTCCTCTTGGTACCTATCTATACAGGCTTACTCACTCATTAAATGACCTGTTTGTCACACACCACAGACCATCAGGTGAGATGGGAGTCATTGCATAAAAGTATGGGTAAGGACAGACTACCTCAAACTGGAACTGAAATCTGTAGGTGGAAGATAGAAAAGCTAATTACCATTTCAGAAGATGAGAAAAAATGTCAGGTTTCTTCTTGTCTCTGTTCTAGAAGGAAAAATATATTCAAAAACCAAAGTTACTATTGGAAAATTGTCTTTCCAACCTATCCAAAAAATATAAGCAACCCAGTGGGATCACATTGGAATGTCCCCTGACCTTGAGTTGTGACTTTATCGCCACTATTAAAAAAACAAACCTACCACATGACGGTTTTCATTCATTCCCAGCTAAGTAAGTGTTTCATTTTAAATGACAAATGAGTGCTGGCATTCCTTATCTGCTTTTGATAATGGAAACTAGCCCTCCTTAAAATAATAAAGAGAGATTGTAGTTGACAGGACATTTACCTTCTCCGAGTCATATATCAAAACAGCAGATTATGAACATAGCATTTTTGGACATCAGAAAAATGTATTGATCCTCAGGGTAATTTGAAATAAAGTCTAGGTGTTTTCCTTGACATTCATCTCTGTAAAACCAAATCAAATGTACTGCTGAGGCAGCAGAGTAAAGATGGAGATCCCAAAATGCAAACGTTCTAGCAAGTGGTAGATCAATAGATTGAGGACCACAATCTCACCCATATTCTGAGGGGGTGTCATCTACCCCAAGCCTGTAAGGAAAAAAAAAAAACCCTTCCCACATAAGATTTTACTATCAGAATAAGATCAGAATACAAGTCCGCAACTCAAGCTTATTAGATTCTCAAGTACAATTAGTGGAACTCGGATCCTACCAATTCATGATTTATGAAGTCCTAGAATCCAGTGGACATTTAATTTTCTATTTCTGTGAATAATGATCCAAAGAGCAGGACCATTATTAGTGCAAAGTAAACTATAGATGGCTTGTAAACTCTCTAAGATGCATACTGCTCTCATGTAACTCAGAAGCTTAATTTAAAACAATCTGCCAATTACAAATAAATCAAATCTGTTCACAAAAATTTATTCTAGGCTACTTTTCCCTTTTTCTTTAGTAACAGCCATAAAGCTTTTACCATTGTAAAAATAATTGAGTGTCATAAATTCACATCACCTCTCTCCCATTTAATTGGAAGTAGTGTGATTTTTGATGGAGCTATACATTTTGTTATACACTCTGCCTCCTTGATTCCAAAAACCACTAAATGTGGTTTTCTGGGGATCCTAGAGATATTCCAAACATGACAGAGACCACTGAGACCCTATTGGCAAGCAGTGCCCAGTATGGAAATATATGTCAGGTTAAGGTGCTTTGTAAGTCTTACCCAGGGAGAAAAGCCTTTTTAAACCAAGTTTTGATAAATTTCAAGGTTATAATAATGTCTGATATCTTTCCTGCTCCCAACACTTGCCATAAGCATCTATCTCAGATGAAGGAGTTAGGGAAGAATATTGTCCTGAGAGGTAGGATGAAATTGCTTACAGCCTTGACCTATAAATTCTCCCAGAATTCTCTGGATATTTCCGTATTTCTAACAAACTTGACCTATCCTTTGCTATTTCAAAGGAATAGCCTACCAAGTAAATAAAAATCTTAGATTACCTAGATTTTCTACATCACATCAAGAATAACAATATATTAGGGGTACATGGGTGGCACAGTCAATTAAGTGCTAACTCTTGGTTTCAGCTCAGGTGGTGATCTCAGGATCGTGAGATTGAGCCCCACATCTGGCTCTGTACTCAGTGTGGGACTATCTCTCCCTCTCTCTCTGCCCCTCCTTACTTCCCCTCAACCTCAAATAAATAAATCTTTTTAAAAAAAAGTAACAATATGTAATCTTCCCTTTTTCTACTTATAGTTTGTTAAAGAAGTTTGTAACTAGTTCCAATATTTGGAAAACGATATGCTTACAAGAGATAGTCTAATGAGTCAGCTGCAGGCTAATGGAAAAGAGAGGTTACCTGACTTATAAGAACTTTCTATAATTAAGGTCAGGCCTCTGTACTATTTTTAATATTATAACTCAGCATTAGCAGTCAACATTGAGTCTTCCTTGGAACCAACCCTTTGGATGTCAACCAATATTGACAGATGTTTAGGAACATATTAAAAGTCCTTATTAAGAGGAACATCTATTAGAATCACCATAAATGATGTCTCTGTATTTCATTAAGCATCAAGAGGCCATAAAT
This sequence comes from Procyon lotor, assembly GCA_028646535.1. Taxonomy (NCBI): domain Eukaryota; kingdom Metazoa; phylum Chordata; class Mammalia; order Carnivora; family Procyonidae; genus Procyon; species Procyon lotor. Next base: position 31,910,396 of record CM053603.1, read on the forward strand.
TATTGGGACAAGATGAGCTATCAAAAAGGTCACATAAAAATGACCCTAGATACCAATTTTGTTGAACAAGCTTTCCACAATCCTTATCATTTACTCAGTCATTATTAAAGGTTTGACATTCAGGATATTAGTTACAACTCTTAGTTACATGTAAAAAACTCAACTCCAACTACCTAAGGAAAGAAGGACATTTTTTGGTTTATCTGACGGTAAAGTCCAAATGATCCCAAGCATAGGGCTGATCCAGGGGCTCCCATGATGTCACCCAGGCTCTGTGTGTCTCTCCCTCAGTTCCTTGCAAGGCTCACTCCAGGAGCATAATGATTGCTTGAAGCAATCTGAGATCCAAATTCTAGAAGCTTAGTTTAGCAGAAAAAAGAGCAGGAAGGGTGGCTGCTTCCAAAATGGTGGCAGAAGAGTTCTGTGGAAATACTCCCCAGCAAGACAGGTATAACTGGGGAAAAAATTTTTTTTAAAGATTTCATTCATTCATTCATTCATTCATTCATTTAAGAGAGAAGAGCTAAGTCGGGGGAGGAACAGAAGGGGAGGGAGCGGGAGGGAGAAAGAATCTCAAGCAGACTCCACTTTGAGTGTGCACCTGACACGGGGCTCGATCTCATGGTCCTGAGATCATGACCTAAGCTGAAACCAAGAGTTGAACACTTAACCAACTGAGCCACCCAGGCAACCCTGATGAAAATTATTTTTAAAGCAATTATCTAGACTCTTTGGACATTGTGCTAAGGGCCTAAGCAAATGAGGAAACAGATTATTCAAGAAAATGTAATGTAACCAAGTCCAAGCTTGTTCTGTTCACTGCATGACAAGTCTAGAGGCAAGATGTTGGAGTAAGGAAAGTGACTTTATCTGGACAGCCAGCAAACCAAGGAGATACAGACTATTATCCTAAACAACATTTTCCCCTTAGTATGAAATTCAAGCTTCTTTTATGTTAGCAAAGGGGGGGGAAGCAAAAAGGGGTTGGAGTCAGACTGGCCTTAAAAATTAATCCTGCAGGAGCGCCTGGGTGGCTCAGTCGTTAAGCGTCTGCCTTCGGCTCAGGTCATGATCTCAGGATCCTGGGATCGAGCCCCGCATCGGGCTTCCTGCTCCGCGGGAAGCCTGCTTCTCCCGCTACCATTCCCTCTGCTTGTGTTCCCTCTTTCGCTGTGTTTCTCTCTGTCAAATAAATAAAATCTTAAAAAAAAAAAAATTAATCCCGCAGGGGTGCCTGGGTGGCTCAGTGGGTTAAAGCCTCTGCCTTTGGTTCAGGTCATGATCTCAGGGTCCTGGGATGGAGCCCCACATTGGGCTCTCTGCTTGGCGGGGAGCCTGCTTCCCCTTCTCTCTCTGCCTGCCTCTCTGTCTACTTGTGATCTTGCTCTGTCAAATAAATAAATAAAATCTTTAAAAAAAATAATTAATCCTGCAAATGAGCCCAACTTTAATTGTAGCAAATGGAGAAGCAATTTGCCTCAAAAACAGTAGAGCAGTCAGCTGGCAATTAGTGGAGGCTAATAGCTGGGTGTAATACCAACAGGGACAGACAGTTTAACAGAAAGATTAAAGAAAGAGTCAGTCAAAGATAGGTGATAAAAGCACTGTCATTTCAGGGTGACTGCATGCATGCCCAAGGCTGCACCCACTGAGGAACAACATCACAGGCTGCATGCAGAGGATGAAATGGACCTCACTAAAATAGTCCAGGAGGGATGCTAAACAAATACATGAGCAAACAACATCAATAAGCCCTGTAGGTTGGATCCAAGGCTATATTTCCATGCTATTGCTATCGTTTATTAACATGCCAAATATATTATCCAGATTTTTTCATCAAAAAAGTATGAGGCATTCAAAGAAACAGGAAAGTGTGACTCATTCATGGGGAAAAAAATGCAAGTAATAGAAGATGCCTATGATGGGAGCCAGATGTCAGATTTAGTAGAAAAATATTTCACCCTTTGCTGGGGTCTTATCCCTGGGAGACAGAGTACAGCCTTGGGGTCTGCTGGTGTGAGCTCAGGACCTGTGGGCATTGGCCTGGTCCCTGAAGGTCTGATGAGGTGGGTAGGGGCACCAACACCATACAGGCCCTCAGCCCTCCCCAGCTGTCAGTAATTAAAAACAATCTAATACACATAAACACACACAAAAAAAAAATAGAAAAAGACTTCAAAGCAGCCACTATAAATACGTTCAAGCAACAAGAAGAAACCATGCTTAAAGTAGTAAATTAATTCAGTCAGGCTCATGATGTGATGAGCACTGGGTGTTATATGCAACTGATAAATTATTGAACATTACATCTGAAACTAATGATGTACTGTATGTTGGCTAATTGAATTTAAACTTTAAAAAGTAAAGTAAGATATGACAGTGTTTCATGAGATTAAGAACATCAACAAAGAGATGAAAATTATTTTTAAAAAGGGCTAAGTGGAAATTCTGGAGTTAGAAATTACAATGATTGAAGTGAAAAATCATTAAAGGAGCTCACAGCAGATTTGAAATTAAAGTAGAAAGAATTGGTAAGTTTGAAGATAATCAGTAAAGTTCACTCAATCCAAGGAATAGGGAAAAATAATGAATAAAATTGAACAGAGACTGAGAGAAATGTGCAACACATCAAGCACACCAGCATATGCATGATGGGGGCACCAGAAGGAGAGCAAAGAGAAAGGAATAGAAAAAAGCTATTTGAAGAAATGATGGTTGAAAACTTGCAAATTTGATGACAAACAATGTACACATCAAAGTTCAAAGAATTCTAAGATAAACTCAAAGAGAGCCACATGGAGATAAATCATAATAAAAAAATTCTGAAAGTGGGGTGCCTGGGTAGCTCAGTGGGTTGAGGCCTCTGCCTTCGGCTCGGGTCATGGTCTCGGGGTCCTGGGATCGGGCCCTGCATCGGGCTATCTGCTTGGCAGGGAGCCTGCTTCCCCCTCTCTCTCTGCCTGCCTCTCTGCCTACTTGTGGTTCTCTCTCTCTGTCAAATAAATAGATAAAATATTTAAAAAAAAAATTCTGAAAGAGATAAAGGCAGCAAGAGAAATAGATAAATAAATAAATAGATAAAATCTTTTAAAAAATTCTGAAAGAGATAAAAGCAGCAAGAGGAAAAGCAACTTGTTACATACAAAGGAACTCTGTTAAGATTAACAGCAAATTTCTCATTAGATACTGTGGAGGGCAGAAGGCCACGGGATGACATATTTGAAGTGCCAAAAGGTGGGGGGAACTGTCTACCAAAAATCTTACATCTAGCGAAACTATTTTATTTTTATTTTTTTAAGATTTTATTTATGTATTTGATAGAGAGAGCACGCACAAGTAGGCAGAGCAATAGGCAGAAGGAGAGAGAGAAAGAGGCTCCCCACTGAGCAGGGAGCCTGACGCAGGACTTGATCCCAGGATCCGGAGATCATGACCTGAGCCAAAGGCAGACATTTAACTGACTGAGCCACCCAGGTGCCTTGTAGCAAAACTGTTTTAAAAATGAAGGTGGAATAGGCAGTGCACCCAGCTGTCCTGCAGATCTGTGTCTTGCCTCAACAGTGTTTGGATGGAACAGACTCAGGGTCTCCCCTTCACCTTCCAACCACCCTCCAACCTTCTTTCTACATGCCCTGGTTTCTTCCCAGGCAGACCTCCACTTCTGTGACTTCCTGGAGAACCACTTCCTAGCTGAGGAGGTGAAACTCATCAAGAAGATGGGCAATCACCTAGCTAACGTTTGAAGGCTGGTTGGCCCTCATGCTGTGCTGGGCAAGCATCTATTCAAAAGGCACACCATCAAGTATGACTAAGAGCCCTACCAACTGAGCCCACTAGGCACCCCTATGATGAATAATTTCTTATCCTTTACTCTCTTAATTGATTTTAAAAACAATTGTGTAAGACAATATGTATATAACTGTATTGTTGGGACTGTAACATAGCAACGTAATGTATTTAACAATAATAGCACAAAGAAGGTTGGAGTGGAGGAAAGTTGTATGTGATAAGACAATGATACCAGATAATAACTCAAATCCACAGGAACAAATAAAGAAAATCAGAAATGGTTGAAGAAGGTTAATATAACAAACTCCATAAATATATCCTTGCTCTCCTTCCTCTCTCAGCTACTTTAAAACACATACAAATACATGAGGTAGCAATTATAACAATATATTTTGGGGCTTGTAACATGTATATATGTAATATGTACAACAGTGACATCAAAAAATAGAGACAAGAGAGTAGAGCCAAATAGGACTAACATTTGTATAACTCATTGGAATTAAGTCAATGTAAATCTGAAGTATATTTCAATAAGACATGTATGGTAAGTCCAGGAACAACCACTGAAGAAAAATATGGTGAAAACAAATCACTGAATTAAGATGCTGTGTTAGAAAATATCCATTCAATGCAAAAGAAAACAGTAAAGGAAGAGCAGGAAAACAGAAAAGGCATGAGACATACTGAAAACAGAAAGGAAGATGACAGACATAAATTCAACTGCATCAATAACATTAAGTGAGAATGGATAAAACAATCAAAAGGCAGGAATTGCCAGGAATAGTCGATAAAAAAATAAAATCCAAATATGTGCTATCTACAGGAGACATTCCTTAGATTCCAAAGATACAAATAGGTTGGAAGCAAAAAGATGGAAAAAGATGTCAATCAAACAGCAATCACAAGAAAACTGGAGTGGCTGTACTAATATCAGACAGAATAGAACTGAAAAAATTATTAGAGAAAAACAGGCACGTTAAATGCTAAAAATGTTAATCCATAAAAAGATAAAACAATTATAAATATATATGCTCCTAACAACAGAGCCCCCAAATACATGAAGCCTAAACTGACAGAATTGGAGGGAGAAACAGGCAATTCATAATATTAATGGGATACTTTAATGCTCCACATTAAATAAAGGGTTAAACAATAGATAGGTCATCAACAAGGAAATAGACTTGAACAACAGTTTAAACCAACTGGACCAACAGACAGCTATAGAACACTCCACCCAACACCAGTGGGACACACATTCTTCTGAGTGCATATGGAACATTCCTGGGATAGACCACATGTTAGGCCATAAAACAGGCCTCAGTGAATTTAAAAGGATTGAAGTCATGCAAAGTATGTTCTCTGACCACAGTGGAACGAAATTAGAAGTCAATAATGGAAAGAAATTTGTGCAGCTCACAGATATGTGGAATTAAACAACACACTCCTAGATAACCAGTAGATCAAAGAAGTAATTACAGAAAACATTAGAAAATATTTTGAGATATGGGGTGCCTGGATACTCAGTTGGTTGAGTGTCTGACTCTTGATTTCAGCTCGGGTCTTGATCTCAGGGTCATGAGTTCAAGCCCCGTGTTGGGCTCCATGCTGGGCATGGACCTACTTAAAAACAAACAAAACCAAGAAAGTACTTTGAGATAAATGAAAATGAAAATATGTATACCAAAACTTATGAGAGCAGCTAAGGCAGTACTTAGATTGAAATTTATAGTTGTAAACTGCTACCTTACAAATGAGGAAGGATTCTAAATCAATAATTTAACTTCTGCCTGAGACATTTTAAAAAGAAGAACAGACTAAATCCAAGCAAGAACTAGGAAGGAAATAGTAAAGATTAGAGTAAAAAGTAAGTAAGTAGAGAATAGAAAAAGAATAGAGGATAATCACAGACCTGAAAGTTGATTATTTGAAAATATCAACAAAATTGACAGAGGCATGTAGGTGGCTCAATTGGTTAAGCATCTGCCTTTGGCTCAGGCATGATCTCAGGGCTCTGGGATGGAGTCCCACATCAGGCTGCCTGCTCAATGGAGAGTCAGCTTCTCCTGCTCCCTCTGCCCACCTCCTCACTCATGCTCTCTCTCACACAAATAAATAACTAAAATCTTTAAAAAAAAAAATTGACAAATCTCTAGCTAGACTGAGCAAGAGAGAAAAAGAAGACTCAAATTACTAGAGTCAGGAATGAAAGAGGGGAGATGAATACTAACATTAGTGATATAAAAAGAATTGTAAATCAATACTGTAAATAACTGAATGATAATTAGAGGAAATGGACAACTTTGAATTAGTATTTTTTTTAAATCCATGAAGAAAAGCTCAGGACTAGATGGCTTCATTGGTGAGTTTTACCAAACACTGAAAGAATTAGTACCAGTTCTTTCCAATCTCTTTAAAAAAACACACACACACAACAAAAAAAAAAAAGGGTTCCTGAGTGCCTTATTTGTCAAGCGTCTGACTCTTAATTTCGGCTCAGGTCACGCTCTCAGGGTCATGAGATCAGACCCTATGTCAGCCTCTGCATGAGTTGTGGAACCTGCTTAAGATTCTCTCTTTCCCTTCCCTTGCCCCTCCCCCCTGCCTCTCTCTCCCTCTCTTAAAAATTAATTAATTAATTAATAAAACAGAAAAGAAGTGAATATTTCCCAATTATATTAGGCCACATATTAACCTGTTACCAAAACCATACAGTGACATCACAAGAAAAGAAAGCTACAGAGCAGTTACTCGTGAATGTAGATGGAAAAATCTTCGACAAATAGTACTGTATAGAATCCAACAACTGAAAATGGGATTTTACATCATTACCAGGTGTAATTTTTCCTAGGAACACAAAGTTGGTTTAACGTGTTAAAATCAGTTAATGTAAAGTAACATGTAAACTGATTAAAGATGTCATGAACATCTCAATAGATGCAGAAACAAATTTGACAAAATCAAATACACTTTTGTGATAAAAACTTCCAACCCGAAAACTGGACAGCCACATGCAAAAGAATGAAACTGGACCATTTCCTTACACCGCACACAAAAATAGACTCAAAATGGATCAAAGACCTCAATGTGAGACAGGATTCCATCAAAATCTTGGAGGAGAACACAGGCAACAACCTCTT
>CM053603.1:31917821-31967312 GCA_028646535.1 Procyon lotor
ATAAATAAAATATTTTTTAAAAAAAGAAAAGAAAGCTACAGAGTAGTAGCTTTTATTAACATAGATGTAAAATCCTCAACAAAATATTAGTAAATCAAATTTGCTACAAATACAAAGAATTATACACCATGACCAAGTGGGATTTATCCTAGGTATGCAAGACTGGTTCAGCATTAAAAAATCAATTGAGGGGCGCCTGGGTGGCTCAGTTGTTAAGCGTCTGCCTTCGGCTCAGGTCATGATCCCAGGGTCCTGGGATCGAGCCCCGCATCAGGCTCCCTGCTCAGCGGGAGGCCTGCTTCTCCCACTACCATTCCCTCTGCTTGTGTTCCCTCTCTCCCTGTGTTTCTCTCTGTCAAATAAATAAAATCTTTAAAAATAAACAAACAAACAAACAAATAAATAAATAAATAATCAATTGATGTAGTCCACCACACCATCAGGCTAAAAGAGGAAAATCATGTAATTTTATCAATAGGTGCAGAAAAAAACATTTGACAGTATCCAACATTTATTCATGATTAAAAATTGTCAGTAAACTAGGAATTAAAGGGAACTTTATCAACTTGAGAAAAACTACATAAAAACTCTACAGCTAATATGCATTTTTAAAAGTAAGCTTTAGGACCTTAATAGGATAGGAATATTCAATATTGTCAAGATATCACTCCTTCCCCAAATTGATTTATAGATTCACCTCAATCCCAATCAAAATCCCACCAAGTTATCTTACTGATGACAACAAACTGATTTTAAAATTCGTAAGGGCAGGCAAAAGATAGAGTAGCCAACATAATATTGAAGGAAAAGAACGAAGTTGGGTGATTGATGCTACCCAGCTTCAAGACTTACTGTAAAGCTATAGTGATCAAAACGAAGTAGTAAAGGCAAAAGAATAGGCAATCAATGGAATAGAATAGGAAGCTTATGAATAGACCCCATAAATATTGTCAGCTGATCCTTGACAAAGGAGCAATATGGTGGAACAAAGATAGTCTCTACAACTAATGGTGCTAGAGCAACTGGATATTCATAAACAAAATTATAAATATAGATGCAAATCTTACACAGTTCACAAAAATAAACTCAAAATGGATCAGATATTGAAATATAAGATGCAAAACTATAAAACTCCTGGAAGATAACATAGAAGACCTAGATAGCCTTGGGTATGGTGATGGCTTTTTAGATATAACACTAAAGATACGATCCATGAAAGAAATAATTGATAAGCTGAATTTCATTAAATTTTAAAACTTCTGCTCTCTCAAAGACAGTATCAAGAGAATGGGAAGGCGGGCTATAGACTGGAAGAAAATATTTGCAAAAGACATTTCTGATAAAGGACTGTTATCCAAAATATGCAAAGAACTCTTAAAACTCAACAATAAGAGATAAGCAACCTGATTTAAAAATGGACCAAAAACCTTAACGGACCCCTAATCAAAGAATTATACAGATGGCAAATAAGCATATGAAAAGATCCTCTATATCATATATCATCAATGCAAGTTAAAACAATAATGAGATACCACTACACACACATTAGAATGGCCGAAATCTGGAACACTGACAACATCAAATGCTGATGAGGATGTGGACCAGCAGGAACTCTCATGCATTGCTGGTGGGAATGCAAAATGGTACAACCGCTTTGGGAGATAGTTTGGTGGTTTCTTACAAAATGAAACACACCCTTACCATGGGACCCAATAATTGCACTTTTTGGTATTTACCCAAAGTAGCTGAAAACTTATGTCCACACAATAACCTACACTTAAATGTTTATAGCAGTTTTATTTACAGTTGTGAAAACTTGGAAGCAACCAAGATGTCCCACAGCAGATGAATGGATAAAAAAACTGTGGCACATCCAGGTAATGGAAATTCAGCAGTGCTCAGTGCTGAAAAAGAATCAAGCTATTAAATTATGAAAAGTCATGGAAGAAATTTAAATGCATATTACTAAGTGAAAGAAGCCAATCTGAGAAAGCTGAATACTGTATGATTCCAGTTATATGACATTCTGGAAAAGGCAAAGCTATGGAGCAATAAAAGTATTTGCCCGGTTGAAAGACAGCCTGGGAAAAGGAAAAACAGGCAGTCCCACCAAGGATTTTAAGGGCAGTGATAATACTCTATATGGTATTATAATGATGAATATATGTAACTATACATTTGTCCAATCCCATAGAACATACAACACCAACAGTGAATCCTAACGTACAGTATGGACTTCGAGTGATTATGATGTGTTAATGTAGGTTCATCCTTGCTAAGAAATATACCATTCTGGTGAGCAATGTTGATAATAGGGGAAACTATGCATGTGTAGAGACAGGGTATAGGGGAAATATCTGTAACTTCTCTTAATTTTGTTGTGTACCTAAAACTGCTTTTAAAAAATAATCTTTATTAGAAAGAAAGAAAGAGAAAGAGTGAAAGAGAGGAAAGGAGGGAGGGAGGAGAGGAGAAGAGAGAAGAGGAAAGGAAAGGAGATTGATTCAAGGGACCCAGTATATCCAAACAATCTTGGGAAAGGTGGACAAGGTCAGAAGACTCTAACTTTCTGATTTCAAAATTTTCTACAAAGGTACAATAGCCAAGGCAATGCAGTACTGGCATAAGGATAGACATATAGACCAATGGAAGAGAATTAAACCCAGAAAAAAACCCTCATAGTTACAGAGTGATTCAACGGGGAAAGAGTAATCTTTTCAACAAAGAGTGCCTGGAAAAGTGGTTATCCACATGCAAAAGAATGAAGTTGTATTTCTTACCCCATACCATATTGAAAAATGAATGGAAATGGATCAAAGACCTAAATATAAGAGCTAAAAATATAAAAGTCTTAGAAGAAAACATAGGAGTAAATCTTCACTGTCTTCAGTTAGACAGTGTTTTGTTTTTGTTTTTGATTTTTTTTTTAGATATGATAAAACACAAGCAACAAAAAAAACTAAAAACACAAGCAACAAAAGAAAAACTGGATAATTCTGACTACATCTAAATTGAAAACTTTTGCACTTCAAGTAATACTATCAGGAAAGTGTGCAGACATCCACAGAATGGGAGAAAATAATTTACATATGACATATCCATTAAGGGACTTGTATCTAGAATATACATAGAATATATAAATAACTCTTACAACTCAATAATAAAAAGATAAATAGCCCAATTAAAAAAAATGGGCAAAGGATCCGAATAGATGAGTCTCCAAAGAAGATATAAAAAGGAGAAATATACATTTGAAAAGATGCTCAACATCATTAGTCATCAAGGGAATGAAATCAAAACCATATTGAGATGCCACTTCACACCACGAGGATGGCTGAAATCAAAAACACATTATAGCAAATGTTGGCAAGGACGTGGACAAACTGGAACCCTTGTGGAGTGCTGGTGAGAATGTAAACTGGTGCAGCTGCTTTGGAAAACAATCTGCCATTTCCCCCAGAAGATTAAACCTAGAGTTACCAGATGACTCAACGACTCCACTTCTAGATAATGGAGAGAAATGAAAACATACATAAACAAATATTCATAGCAGCATTATTCTTAAGAGCTAAAAGATGGATATAGCCCAAAATCTATCAACTGTTGACTGGATAAATAAAATGTAGTATATTCATGAAATGGAATTGTACTTGACAGTAAATAGAGAAGTAGTGATACATACTACAGTATGGGTGTGCTTTGAAAACATGCTGGGTGAAAGGAGCCATTCAAAAACATCACATATTACATGATTCGATTTATATGAAATGTCCTGAATAGGCAAGTCTATTTATGGAGATAGAAAGTAGATTAGTGCTTGTCTAGGGCTAATCAGGTTGGGGAGAATAGGGACTGACTGCTAATATGTCTAGAATTTCTTTTTGAGGTGCTGGAAATGTTCTAAAATTAGTTTGTGATGATGTTTCACAACTCTGTGATATACTAAAAACCCTTGAATCATTCACTTTAAATGGATGAACTGATATGTAAATTAGATTTAAGTAAGGCTGTTATAAGAGAAAACAAAAGCATGGTACTTAATAACTGTCATAAAAATCTTGGGCTATATATTGTGATTGGCCCTGCACAGCTCGTGTGCTCATCCCTGAGCAGTTGTTATAGCCAGAAAGATAAGATACTCAGATTAGCCCAAGTTAAATCACATTCTCATCCATGGGCAACAGGGGTCCCCAACATCTGAACCACAGAGATTTGATTTTTCTCATAGGAGATAGAATTGTTCTTGTCAGAAGATGAAGGAAGATATGCTGGAGAGGACAGACAGTAGATAACTATCTGACTTAAGAATGACTAGTTCTGGGGGCACCTGTGTGACTCAGTCATTTGAGCAGCTCTTGATTTTGGGTCCAGTCATGATGTCAGGGTCATGGGATTGAGCCCCAAGTCAGGCTCTGCACTGGGCTCTGTACTCAGTGTGGAGTCCATGTGGGATTCTCTCCCTACCCCCCCCACCACAGCACTCTCTCTCTCTCAAATGAATAAATAAAATCTTAAAAAAAAAAATGAGTGATTAGTTCTGTAACCTTCAGAAGGTTGTTTTAGTTTGTTAAGATGAGGTATACACACACACACACACACACACACACACACACACACACACAGAGCAGGGCCTTTAAGAAACTTAATAGCCACAGTACTATGAAGTATTTAATGGAGATAGAAATTAATTTGAAATATAGAGAGACAGTATGATGTGGTTGTTAAGACCACAGACTCTGGGGGTGCCTGTTTGGCTTAGTCAGTTCAGTGTCTGACTCTTGGTTTTGGCTCAGGTCATGATCTGAGGGTGATGAGATCAAACCCCACACTGTACCGAACATGCAGCCTGCTTAAGATTCTCTCTCTCTCCCTCTGCCCTCGTTAATGCTTGCTTGCGCTCTCAAAACAAACAAACAAACAAACAAAACCCACAGACTCTAAAACAACCCAACTATGTTCAGATCTTGCTTCTTGATTCTACCACTTACCACTTTGTAACCTGAGGAAATTACTTTTATTTGACTTAATTTATTCATCTGTAAAATGGGAATAAGAATATTACCAACTCACAACAATGGTGTTGTGAAAATTTAAATTAGCTAATATATTTAACACCCTTAAGAACTGTGCCTGGCCATAGTAAGAGTGAGTTGCTATTTTTATTATACTTGCTATTATTATGAGGACTGATATGTGGCATGAAACTATTGAGATTATTAACTTTTTTCCCATTATCTTGGCTAATAGTAACAAAATTTTTTGGTCTAGTTGACCAAGCCATAACCAGTACAGAACAATTATAACAAGCCCCAGCAGAGGACACTACTATTATAATATCAGACACATTGTAGTTAATTGTCTTTTTGTCCCCAACATGATTACGATCCTAGTAGTTCTGGAATCACCATGTTTGTTGTGAAGCACAGTATAAGAATCAATGTTAATATTTGTTGATTATCTATTGTATTGTAACATAATTCTTTGGTTGCAAGCAATCATAATTTACTCAGAGTAAGTTAATCAGAAGACTGATTGAGAGGATGTTAGGGGTTCTGAGAATGGAAGAGAAGTTTAATCACCTTGGCTTGGGTTTGATTAGAAATGGCAAGCAAAACATTTGCATTGAAATTCATTCTTTCCTAAAACTGTACTAAAATTCATAATTCATTTTTTTAAAGAGCATAAACCTTCTAAGACAAAAGAACAGGAGGGGAGGCATTTAAGGCTCAAAGTAGATTTTGAATGGTAGTAACCACCTTAGCTCCTTTGAGGCATCTGTATCTTTAATCGGCAGTGAGGAAAGCCCGGAAGTAATTGAGTTACATGACACAACCCACAAAAGCCAGTGATTTGGTGGCACCAGCTACATCTGGAAGTGACAGTAAAGATGAACCTAAAATCATGGAATTTGGTTCAAGTGTCTTTAAGGAAAGTTAGACTCCCAAGTTACCTATTTTATACCATGTAACTGGGAATCTGCTTCACTCCTACCCTGGGCAAAACACTGGAGGTTTTGTTTCTAGAGAAGGTAAAATAGAATATCTCTGGACAGGGAAATCAAGGCACAACTGAGGGTATCATGTTGAAACATGAGGTTCAATAAAAAAAATTACATATGGGGGCTCCTGGATGGTTCAGTTGGTTGGGTGTCAGACTCTTGATTTCAACTCAGATCATGATCTTGGGATGTGGGATTGGGCCTTATGTCAGGTTCTGTGCTCAGTGTAGCATCTGCTTGACATTCTCTCTACTTCTCCCTCTGCCCCTTCCCCAACTCAAAAGCATGCTAAGATGAATTAATAAATCTTAAAAAAAAAAAACAAACCCTTACATATGAATGTTGCGACTCCAGATCCTTTACTTTTACATAGTTCCCAGAACCTCGCAGGAAAATTATGCCTTTTAGGCAGGGATTTAAAAGAATTATCTGTGGGGATTTAAGGACACTGACATCAGGGGATTCCCCTTCAAGGCGACATAGCCAGCACTTTCTACCTTGAAGCACATAGCTGACGAGTCCCCTCCATATGCTTTCAAGTGACTCTTAAATACTAATGGAAATCCAGAAACCACTAGACATTTGAAGAAGCCATCTAACAAGAAAGACAGAGGTCAAAACAAGCAAAGAGAAAACATCCACTTAGAGCAAATAATCTATGCATGATAAATACATCTTCTAAAGAAATGATCATTGGTATCCTCAGAGAAATAAAAGAAGATACTACATTGAAAAGCATAGGATTCTACAAAAGAGAGAGAGAGAGAGAAAGAAAGAAAGAAAAGAAAGAAAGAAAGAAAGAAAGAAAAGAAAGAAAGAAAAACATTTAAAGACTAAAACCAAAATGTTTATAAATTTGAGATGTGGTAGCAGAAATGAGTAACTCAAAAAAAAAAAGAAAAGAAAAGAAAAAATTAGTAACTCAATAGAAAAACTACAGAGAAAGTTCAGGAAGTTGTTTGGAGTAATAAACAATAAAAACCAGTGAGATGAGGAATAGAGAAACAAAGACAGAGAACAGATTCAACATCTGAACAATAGTAATTCTGGAAAGAGAGAACAGAACACAAAGGGTTGGAATCAGCCTTGAAATTAATTCAAGAAAATTTCTAAGAACAAGAAGATATAGATTTCCAGATTGAGGGAACCCATCAAAAGACTATCACACGGGGTGCCTGGGTGGCTCAGTCGTTAAGCGTCTGCCTTCGGCTCAGGTCGTGATCCCAGGGTCCTGGGATCAAGCCCCGCATCGGGCTCCCTGCTCGGCAGGAAGCCTGCTTCTCCCGCTACCGTTCTCTCTGCTTGTGTTCCCTCTCTCGCTCTGTTTCTCGCTGTCAAATAAATAAAATCTTTAAAAAAAAAAAAAAAAAAAGACTATCACACTACATTAAAGAAAAAAAAAAAAAAAAAGACAGCATCAGGTAGATTGGCTTCAACTTCCAGGGTTCTGGGTCAAGATGGCAACATAGGAACCTCCTGAACTCACCTCCTCTCACGGACACACTGAGTCTGCTACACTTGGAACAATTCCTTCTGAAAGAGATTTAGAAACTAGCTGAGTGATTCCTACGTATTTGGCAAGCAAGAAAATACCCATACCACCTATATTGAAATGGGTCTTAGCAACTACTGGCAACCACGAAGAACAAAGAAGGTGGCCTGAATCATCACAAAGGTTTGAGAGACAGCTTAGTTTGAGGTTGACTGAAAAGCTTCCTCTTCCATACAAGACCACTCTGTCAAGACTGGGAGAGGTGGCCGTTTTATCTAATGTACAGAAACCAAAACAGGGAGTCAAGGAAAATAAAGGAATAAAGGAATATGTTCCAAATAAAAGAACAGGATAAAACTCCAGAAACAGAGCCTAATGAAATGGAGATAAGTGATTTACCTAATTAAAAAGATAAGAGCAATAAAGATGCTCACCATAGAGAACCATGCATTGACAAAGTGAGAATTTCAACAAAAAGACAGAAAATATAAGAAAGTACCAAACAGAAATCTCAGAGCTGAAGAATACAATAACTGCCTGAAAAATTCAAGGGATTCAACGGCAGGCTAGATCAAATGGAAGAAAAGACTTGAAGTTTGAGAGCAATCGGGAGAAAAGATCCTATTAGGTGCCAGTAAGGGGAGGGGGGTGCAGGGTTCACATCCAAAGGATCAGAAATCAGAAGGGCTCCAGATTTCTCAACAGCGATAGGGGAATTGCTAAAATATAGGATCAGTGCCTTATAGATTCAGAGCATTATCATTTCCAACCTAGAATTCCAAACTACAAATCAAGCATATGGGAATCAAGAATCAGGACATTTGCAGATGTGCACAATTTTAAGATATTTATCTCCTCTGAGTCTTCTCTCAGGGAGCTGCTGATATACTGCTCCACCAGAATGAAAGAGCGCGTCAAGAAAGAGGAAGTTGTGGGGCTCTGGAAGCCAGGAATCCCACAAAAGAGATATAAAAGAAGTCTCAGGGCAAAGAAGGTGACAGCTGGACAGCAATCTGATGGAAGCCAATCAGAGAGCTATGGAATAGACTTTGCTACGTATGTATAAAACCAAGCGAAATGTTAACGGCAAAAAAGACAAGTCTTAATTCCAGGGAAAATAGAATTGTGGAGAAAGGTCAAGGATTGGGTTCACTCCATGAAATAGTGTTTATATGGGCATCATAAGATAACATTATATACTGATCCAGTCAGTATTTTGGTATGCTTTATTGGGGGATGAGAAATATGTATCTGAGAAGCATGGCAGGGTTGGGAGTTTGTGTTAAAGGGAGCCAAATTCTCTTCTAGGGTATAAAGTCATCAGACAAGGCATGTGTGACGTAAGAAGAAATACATATTTGGGCTCTGCCCCTGGTTTTTGACACATAGCTCCTAAAACTCTAGTGATTTTTCTGAGTGACAAGGGTGCTAGGAATATGTTTTGTTCTAGTATTAGTTCTTTGACCTTCTTCCTGACACAGCTCCTAAAAAATCTTGTAATTTCCTGAGTAATTGGGGTATGGGAGCACCTTATACAGAGATTCTAAATCCCTTGGAATTCCCTGGGTGAGAGGAGTAGTGTTTGTTCCAATGAGGTGACTCTTGGTGGGCTCCTGGATGGGGGCTGGTCATCAGAAACACCAAGGCATGATTAGAAGCTTGGAATTTTCAACCCTACGCCCCATCCTCTGAGAAGAGGAGATGGAGATTAGAGATTGAGTTAATAAACTATTGTATCCATGTGATGAAGCCTCCATAAAAATATGTTAAGTATGGGGCTTGAAGAAATTCTAGATTGGCAAACACATCTGTGTGCCGGGATGGTGGCATAGCTCATGCTTTGTGAGAACGGAAGCTCCTGTTCTCAGGACCCCTCTGGACCTCACTCTTGTACCTCTTCAACTGTATCCTTTATTATATCCTTTATAATAAACCCCTAAAAATGAGTGTTTTTCTGAGTTCTCTGAGCTGTTCTAGCAAATTATCCAACTTGAGGAGTAGATCATGGGAACTCTCATGTACTTGTAGCCAGGTTAGGCAGAAGTGTGGGTCCCTGAGAACTGAGTACTATGATTGGCATCTAAAGTGAGGGACAGTCTTGGCAGACTGGGCCCTTCCCCTATGGGGTCTGCACCAACCCACATAGTTAGTGTCATTGTTGAATTGTAGGACACCCCTTTGATGCACAGATTGGAGAACTGACACATTTGGTGTCAGAAGTGCTATAGATTCAGAGAAAAAGCTGTTATTTCAGCATATTACTTAGCAACACGAAGGTACAAATCCAAAAAAAAAAAAAAAAAAACAAACAATTTAAAGAGTTGGAATTAGTGGGTAGCTAAAAAGTAGAAAATGCAGGGGGGGATGTGGAAATTTGTCCTCCTGTCTGTCTCTCTGTCTACCTACCTACATTTAATTATTTACCAAGCCTTTGTTGATTTCAATCCTCATATTTCTCAAATTGTGGAAAATTACCTACTGGCGACTCTTCAAATTAATTCAGTGGATTATGATCAGATTTGGAAAAAATTAAATAAAGCAGACTATGAGCATGCATTGCATATAGTAAGGGCAAATACCATTTTTGTTTCTGTTTTATGTATTTACATATGCATGTGCTAGAGTCATGATGTAAATACATTTCTTACTGTGAGGTGCACTTGAAAATAGTTTGAGAAATGGGCTTGAGATACATCTTTGGGACATAGCCCTGAAGGAAGAATGTATGCTGGGTGGCCAAAGACCGTGTGGTGTCCATTGCACTTGACACATGCTAGGTCCTTGAGGTTTAAGATTTCATTAACTCTTCACAGCTCTGAGGAATGTACTGACTTATATCCTTTCTACAAAATGAGGTGACTGAAATTAGCCCAAGTTTCTTCTATAGTATGATTATTCTGCTCTACTTCTTTTTTCTTTTTAGATTTTATTTGTTTGACAAAGAGAGAGATCATAAGTAGGCAGAGAGGTAGGCAGAGGGGGGAGGGGAAGCAGGCTCCTCGCTTAACAGAGAGCCCAATGTGGGGCTCGATCCCAGGATCCTAAGATCATGACCTGAGCCAAAGGCAGAGGCTTTAGCCCACTGAACCACCCAGGCGCCCCATATTCCGCTCTACTTCTTGCCTGAGTTTCTCCTGTCCATTACCAAAACATGAGCAAAGTGTTCCAAAATGCCTCCTCCCTAAACCTTCTGTTCTTCCTGTTAATGGGGATAACAAGTACACGTCTTTGCTTTGTTGTTCAATATGGCTGTTGTACTTAAAACTGCTCCACCCCCTTCCTTTGCTTTTCCCCTATCCTGTCTTCAAACTGAGAATACTACCTGATGTACTTATTTGTTTCATTTTTTGACTTCTCCCACTAGCATGATCTACGGCACCTAGAGTAGTAGTGCATGGTACATGTTCACAAAAGGCACTCTGTAAAACTATTTAGATGGGTGGATGGGTGGAAGGTAGGAACAAACAAATGAACAAAAGCAGGAAGAAAAGAAGTATGTGCATATAACCCGGGCTTGAGCAAGTGCCTCCATAGGCAATAGAGAGGATTTGAAGCTACAACACTTACAAAGTGTCCAGCCTTGCACCCAGTAAATATCCATAAATGTCGGTTGGATTTGATTCTCAAAGGTAAGGAAAGGGAAAACATTCTTAGAAAACTTCCAGTGCTTGTGAGGAGCTGCAGGTCATGGTGACTCAGTGATCCTGTTTCCAGCAACTCCCTAGCAGAGAACGCATCCTCTGGGGAGGCACCGTCCGACTCAAAAACTAGCCTGTTCTAAATGACAGTTGCCATGGCCAACAGGATGTCTGCAGTCAACAGGGAAAGATAGTGTGTACTTGCTGGCTGGGATTGCAACACCTGATAACAGGAGGAAGAAAGCCAAAAGGGATGGAAGCAGATGGAAGGTCTGAGAGAGCCATTATCTCAGAATGCACCAGAGAAAGCAGATACCTTCAGTAACGCAAGGCCTGTGGAAAGCGTCCTGCATGCCGATACAACAGTTGGCCACACAGCTGAGATGATGAAATCAAAGACCGAATACAAGTTTGATGAGCCAGAACTTCAGGAGAATCATTCTAAACAAAGCCATCATTGATTTGCCCAGCTCAGAGGCAGTCTGACTTTTGTCTGCATGGAGATTAAACTGATCGGACGAATCTAGGTTATTAATGCGGACCATGTGTGAGTGTAGTTCTGCTCTTTTCTAAAAAACTTCGCCAAAATGAGTCTGTCAGTTACATGTAATTCCACAAGAGGGCACAGTGGAAGCAAAAATAAGAATGGAAAGACCAGTCTCCTGCGCCACCCTGTTTTAAGCTATAATGTAAGGACCAACCTTAAAATCTCAAAACTGTTAGAACGGTAGATCACTACTTAATAAAAAAATGGATATTTATTTTTGTTCAAATTCCCAATATATTTTTTAAAAAACAGGGAAAAAGCACTACATAGGAACAACACTTTCCAAGTGTTCATGATTCTCCACCTAACTTAAACTGTTTTAGCATTATCAAATAGGATATTTGAGAATTCAACATTGAATAGAAAGTCCTTTGTTCTCTTCGCATCCCAAATGAAAGGGAAGTACCTCAAAGCAAACAATTAGCAAGTATGTGTAGCGTGATTCCACTGCTATTTTAAAGAATCCAAAAGCACCTATGTTTGTGTGTGTATATATGAGCACGCACAGGCCATTCATACGCACATTTATACACACAGCCATTCATTCAGTGGTGTTTACTGAACCCCAACTATGTGGCTGTCCCTGGAAATATGACTGGGAAAAAGATAGACACATTTCCTGCCCTTACAGAGCTTGTATCCCAATCAAGGAAGAAGCCCCCCCCCCCAAAAAAAGGTAATTATACATTAACTTCAGGTAGTAGTAAGAATTAGGGGGAAAATTTGAAGAGTGACGGGGAGGGGATCTCTGAGGAGGTAACACCTGAGTTGAGACTGAATGCCTAGCCGGACTACAGCCACCCATACGTATAGATAAACGTGTAGAAAGCATCGGGATGATGTTCACCGAGATGTTACCATTAGTTCATTGTAATGAAAGGAGAGAGGATGTGGGGGGCTTGGAGTAGTGTTGTGCAGAGGATAGGCAGAAAAGAGCAAGTTGAATTTCTGACACCACAGATTGCTGCCTTGTCTGTGTTTTTACAACACACAAGCATGCGTTCATGTATTGTGTAATTTGGAGAATTTTTGAAAATGGCGAACCAGTCACAAAGAGAAGAAAACAAGAACATCAAAGCTTTTCGCAAGGTACCGAAGCTCTCCACTCGCATTTGCAAAGACGCAGAGACACACCCTGAAAGTACGGGCCTCTTTCTGCGCAGGTGTTCTGGGTCTGGCTGTATTTACATTAATACAAAAACAAACCCGACAGTGATAATTGAGAACAAGATGATTGAATCGCCCTGTTTACTCGTCTCCCTGCCATCTGTGTCTCTTCCCTCCTGCGTGCCACTCCTGGGGTTTCAGGTTTTGAATGCTCCTCTCAGCATGTGAATTCTGAGCTCAGAACCTTCCCAGAGTCCCCATTCATGTAGGATCAGGTCCAAACCCTCAGCCTTTTGTTCAAGGCCCTTCACATTCCGACTGAGGTACCCTGTTCGTTCTCCAGCATTATTCCAGATCATGGCTGGCTTCTCTGGCCAGGCTGCTCTGCCACTGTCCTGAGCGCATACTGTCCTCCTCTACACTGTCACCTGGGGACAACACCCTGGCCGCTTCACTCCCATACCTCTAGCCTCACTTAGTAAAACCATACCCAATTCTTTAAATCTCAGCCTAACACCCTAATAATCGAAGCTCAGAATTCTCTTTACCTTTAATAAATTATTTCTCTGAGTCACCCTCATACACACAGGCTCTTGAGATCAGGTATCCATGTGGACTCATTTTTTTAAGCAGATAAAGAGATAGATGGGCAGATGGATGGATAGATAGATAATTAAAGATTTATGTGTATCCATTGGTTAGTATATATACATGTATTTCCTAGCTCTATCCACTGAAAGAAGCTAGAAGCAGAGTATATTGTGTTGCTGGCAATTAACAATGTGCTAAAATAAAAAATGAAAGGAAGGAAGGAAGAAAATATAACAAATCCAATTTATTCCAATTATTCCAATTATTCCAATAAATTATATTCCAATTATATATATCCAAATTATATTCCAAAAAATGGAAGGAAGGAAAGGAGGGAGGGAGGAAGGGAAGGAAGGGAAGGGAAGGCAGAAGTAAGGAAGGAAAGGGAAGGGGAAGACGGAAGGAAAGGAAAGGAGAGGAGAGGGAAGGAAAGGAAAAGAGAAAAAAAAGAAAAGAAAAGGAGGGGGATCAAATTGAAAGGGCGTGGGAACCAATCTGACAGAGCCCCTTGTGACCAGATCTGGAACAGCTTGGGCAACAAAATAAATAATGACAGTATTGAATTATAACCCCCCAAATAAAATAATTGTCCATAAGCTCAAACTAATATAAATAAATAATGGAAAGGATGAATAAGTGCAGAGAAATGACAGTTCTTTCCTATGGAAGATTTCCAATGAATACTTGTAGAAAATAGGAGGAAAATAGAAAATGACTCTTAGAACACCATCGTACTAAGACTGCAGGTAACATCTACCAGCGAATGCTAAAAGTAGGGGGTAGATGTTTAACCAGAAACAGGACATTTGGCAATTATGATGGGGAAAAGAATATGTTTATTGCGGGGAATATTGGCAGACAGCACCAGAGCCAAGTGACCCAGGTTCACATACATACTAGTAATATGTATCAGCACCGTGTATGAGCAGATATGATACACTGAGTAGGGCGTTTCACCTCTGCTGTATTCTTCCCAACCGTGCATAACCTCAGTCTAATCATGAGAAAACGCCAGACACTGAATTGAGTGACTTTTACCGAATAACTGACCAGTACTCTTCAAAGGTGCCAAGATCGTGAAAAGACAAGGAAAGTGAGGCGCCTGGGTGGCTCAGTGGGTTAAATCGTCTGCCTTCAGCTCGGGTCATGATCTCAGGGTCCTGGGATTGAGCCCCACATCGGGCTCTCTGCTCAGCAGGGAGCCTGCTTCCCCCCCATCCCCGCCCCCCGCCTCCTTCTCTGTGTACTTGTGATCTCTCTCTCTGTCAAATAAATAAATAAAGTCTTAAAAAAAATAGACAAAGACTGAGGAATTGTCACCTAATGGAGGAGAAAAGGAAGACATAACAACTCCTTGCAGTATGGGATCTTCAATTGGATTTTGGGCCAGAAAACTAAATTAGTGGAAAAGCTGCTAAAATCAGAATCAATTCTATAGTTAATAGTGTTGTACAAGGTTAATTTCTTAGTTTTGACAAGGGCTCAGTGGTTATGTCAAATGTTAACATGGAGAAGCTCAGTTAGAGTACCTGGGAACTCTCTGGACTCTTTTTTGTGACTCTTCTGAAAATCTGAAATGATCTCAAAAATAAAACATTTAAAAACACATACATGTATATATAATATGCAGGTTCTCGGGGCTTATGCCAGACCTAATAATTCAGAATTTGGGGGTAGGACCTGGGAATCTTTCTAAACAAACTTCCTAGATGATTGTCAGGTACACAGAGTTTTAACAACAAGTACTCTCTAACTGACTACATCCATCATTTCCCATTGTGAACATAACATGTCTGGTTAGCGTTAGGTGAAAATCAGCATGAGCCTTGGTGTCACAGAGCCCTGGTTTCACCCTGGTGCTGCCATTTTTTTCATGGTGACCTGAGGTATGCCATTTCAGCACATCTGTTAAATGAGGATAAGATTACCACCCTAGCGAGGTTGTTGAGGCCCTAGCATCAATGTATATGAAATGCCCAGAATGAGGCTTAATGTACAATAGGCACTGAGTAAATAAAGGGATTATTATTCCTTTACATTTGTAAAATATTGACAAAAATATCTGCAGATTGAATATTTCATGTAGTTCTGTGACCTTGGGCAAGTAACTTAACCTCTCTGGGTCTCAGTTTCCTCATCTGTAAAATGGGGATAATAGTACTGGTTCATTGGGTTGTTGAGAGGATTAAATGATTTAACGTAAAGTGCAACATGAGTGATTTAATTATTATAATTACTTAGAATAGTATCTTATCTACCTAATTATTTTATGGGATTATTGTTTATATGGGTTTTGGGCCATAACCTCTTCTGATCAAAGTTTTGCATTTTTCAGATTTCTACCTCTGTTTACTAGGGGATGTCTCAGATTATCCAGACATCAGTAGAAATGTTTATTATTATTCAGCTTGCTCTCTTTCCTCAATAATTATTGTGTCTATAATAACCTGTTTCAATGTAGGTCCAGTGTGCATTTTCTCAAAAGGAGAATGAAGGAAGGAATGGTGGGGGAAACGGGTACTTATTTTTACCAGATTGCAGATTTACATTGATATATAGAATTTCCTTTCCTTTCTATTTTTGGTTTGGAGACTTTGGAATTTTGGTCCCAGAGCAGAAAGTCCAGATAACCATAGACGCTCTATTCCATCCACTTGAATTTTCTATAGAATGAGAAGGGGGCAAGTGTTGCCAAACATTTTCCCAGAGTCTGTACCCCGAGAGAGGGCTCTCTGTTAAAGAAGGACGCAGGTAGCAGAAGGGAGGCTCTCCCTGCTCCTTTCTTGGCCAACATGTCCCCTTGGTCAACTTTGATAGACATCTTGCCTGGAGAAGTGTGTGCTGTAGGACTGACTGATATTTCAAAACAAGAAAAGAATATAAATGAAAAGGAACAGGGACCTGGTAGAACTGTGGAAATGAAAGATGATCTTGGAAGAACCCTGCAAATATAGGGAAGGGCTTAGGGAAGTGAAAATTCATAAAGGCAGAAATAGGTTAAGTAACACCACGAAGCACATTGTGTAAAGCAGACTTTAATTGAAAAAATATAATAATGATGCCTATGTTTCCTTTTCCCCCATTTTTATTGTAAACTGTACACAGTATAAAATGTTTTTAACCATTTGAGCCATGTTTGAGAGTACAGGGCTGGGTCACCGAGTACATTCACACTCTCGTGCAACCATCAACCCCCATCCATCTCCAAAGCCCTTCATCTCCCCACACTGAAACAGTGTCCGTATTTCTTGTGCCTTTCCACGGGAGCACCATTTCCTTACTCATAATCCCATTTAGTATAGAGGGACCCTGTGCCTTACTGATTCTGTGTAAATGAATTGTGGGTATTTTAGTTATAAGCAGGTCTCTTTATTTTCCCATATATATGATGTCTTCACCTGGCAAGAAAAAGAAAGTGTTTCTTCTTCCCTTCTTCTTGAAACCCTGCCCTTTCCTCTTCTCTGTTTCCACCTCCTGCCTTAACCCTCTTTAAATATTTTTGCCTTCTGATAAGCATCGATGTCATTTTCCAAAGGATCCCTCTCTGGAGTTCATTTCTACTTGGATCTGATGGCTTCTTTGTCTTTGCTTCTGTTCTGCCTTTCCTCCTCTTGTTCCTTTTCTTTTCTTTCAGTTGTCAGGGCCTTTTAGAGCTTCTTGAGAGGTAAGGAAATGGAATCACATACTTAGCACCTAGCTGTCCTGTCAGTGGAGGAGGGAGGCATTTCAGACACACAAACAAAAGGACATTCATTGGTGTGGGAGGTGTTATGTTGGTTTTGTCTTCAGGAACTTGAGTCTTCTGTAATTCATTTGTTCACAGACCATCCCATTTCTCAGGACCTGTCCTTATCTACCATCAGCCTTGAAGCGTATTTCAAGTTTTATAGTGATTCTGAGACAGCTCAGCAGTTGAATTCCTTAGTTTATGTGAACATTTATTGAATGCCTAATCTCTATGCCAGGCATTGTGCTGGACACATGGACTTCGGAAGGTAACTAGACACGCAGCCTCTCTGCCCTCACAGAGCCTCTAGTCTAATCAAGGAAGCAAGCAATAAATGAGAAAGTAATGCAGCAAAAGCCACTGATGTAAGAAGTGGTGGAAAGAAGGAAGTAGGGTTTTCTGATGAGGGGACTGGGAAGGTGGAGGGGATGGCTCTCCAGGAAACCTTTTTGAGGAGGTAACATCCAAGCTCAGATCTAGAGGATAAGTCAGAGCTGGGTGTTCCAGAAACAGTGAGTGGAAAGCTCTGCTTCACACGGGGGAAGCCTTTGGGAGCACTTCGCTAACAGATCAAGGAAGGTGCTTATCATAAATTACAGAAGCTCCATGGAGCTTAATGGACAGACTCACAAAGAGGGACAAACATCACATTACTGCCAAGTCATTTACATCAGCAAGTACGATTTGGGAGCAACCATTTTAACACTAATTATAGTTTTGATTCTTTAGGCAATTATCTAAAACAGCTTACAGGGGCACCTGGGTGGCTCAGTCAGTTAAGCATCTGACTCTTGATTTTGGCTCAGGTCATGATCCCTGATCCGGGAATCAGGCCCAGGGTCAGGCTCTGCGCTCAGCAGGGAGTCTACTTGAGGATCTCTCTCTCTCTCTCTTCCCCTACTCTGCTCCTCCCCTCTACAATAAATAAATCTTTTAAAAAAATGAAAATAAAACAATAGCTTGCAAACCTTGAAGCATCAGAGGCTGTGCATGTATTTCAGAGTCAATAAAAATGTTTGTTTTTTTTTTAAGATCTTATTTATTTATTTGAGAGAGAACACAAGCAGGGGGGAGGGTCAGAGTGAGTAGCAGCAGGAGCCCATTGTGGGGCTTGATCCTGGGACCCTGGGATCATATCCTGAGTCAAAGGCAGATACTTAACCGACTGAGTCACCCAGGCTTCCCAATAAAGATGTTCTTTGTAAGCACATTTGGAGACCTTATCTCCTTCACCTCGGATGTCATGAACTTAGGGAGTGGAGTGAGAGAACATTTCAAAAAATGATTCCTTGGTAAATAAGTCCATAATTTCAATTTTTATTCCTTCTGAAAATGGAGATTTATATGTTAATGTCTGTCTCAGCAAAGACTTAGAGCATCTCTGACAGAGAAGACCCTGGCCATATGTCTGAAAAGAATCAAGAGCTTATTGGCTCCATAGTAAGTTATTTTGCTCCTCAGCCTCTGCTGCCTTTGACACTAAGAGAGTGATAAGGAAAAGTTTAAGGTCCTGAAGCCAGAAAAACCTTAGATTAGGCGAGGAGGTGAAAGAATGCCACTGATAGAAGATGAGGTTGGAGAGGTGGGCAGAGCATGTCCATTCTGCAGGGCCTTTTATGGGCCATGGTATGTGTGTGACTATTTCAAGTGCAGTGACAAGTCTTGAAAGGGTGTAAGAATGAAAGTGACATCTTCTAACATAGGTTTTTTTAAAATAAGTCTCCTATTTCATAACTGTATAAGGATCAAGCTGTCAAGATGTAACCAACCTAAATGAGTATGCATCTGATAATGAGCTTCCAAATCTACAAGGCAAAAAACATACTTAGACAAACAGACAAATCCACAATGTATATGTGCTGCCGAAGCGAGCACAACAAATCCACAATGTGAGTTGGAGACTTCAACACTCCCCTTTTGAAAATTGGCTATAATCATAGTGTGAAAATGAATGATGGGCACCAAGTCACATCTGGGGTTTTCTTTGTTTTAGTTTTTATTTAAATTCCAGTCTGTTAACATACAGTGCAATTTAGTTTCAGGTATACAATATAGTGACTCAACACTTCCCTACATCACCCAGTGCTCATCACACCAAGTGACTGCTTAATCCCCACCACTATTTCACCTATCCCCCTCCCACCTCCCCTCTGGTAACCATCACTTTGTTCTCTATAGTTAAGAGTGTGTTTCTTGGTTAGCCTCTCTTTTTTCCCTATGATCATTTGCTTTGTTTCTTAAGTCCCACATGAGTGAAATCACATGGTATTTGTCTTTCTCTAACTTATTTTGCTTAGCATTATGCTCTCTAGCTCCATTCATGTTGTTTCAAATGCCAAGATTTCATTCTTTTTTATGGCTGCATAATATTCCATTGTGTGTATATATACCACTTCCTCTTTATCCATTCATCAGTCGATGGACATTTGAGCTGTTTCCATAATTTGACTACTGTAAATAACACTGCTATAAACACCAGGGTGCATGTATCCCTTTAGATTAGTATTTTTGGTAAAAATATTTTAGTAAATACCTAGTAGTATATTTTCTGGGCTGTAGGGTGAAACTGGACCACTTTCTTTGACCATACACAAAAATAAATTCAGGGGCGCCTGGGTGGCTCAGCCGTTAAGCGTCTGCCTTCGGCTCAGGTCATGATCCCAGAGTCCTGGGATCGAGCCCCGCATCGGGCTCCTTGCTCGGCAAGAAGCCTGCTTCTCCCGCTACCGTTCCCTCTGCTTGTGTTCCCTCTCTAGCTGTGTTTCTCTCTGTCACATAAATTAAAAAATCTTTAAAAAAATAAAATAAAATAAAAATAAATAAATAAATTCAAAATGGATTAAAGACCTAAACGTGAGACCTGAAACCATAAAAATCCTAGAGAAGAACATAGGCAATAACTTCTTTGACATTGGCCATAGCACCTTCTTACTAAGTATGTCTCCTGAGGCAAGGGAACCAAAAGCAAAAATAAACCATTGGAACTTAATCATATCTGTTGATGTAAGTGAGTTTGTAGTAATTTCACAATCCTCCCCCCCTTCTTTAGTGTCTGGAGATAAAACTCCACGGAGCTCCTGTGGTTATAATAAACAAATGGAAAATCAGTACAGACATGGGATATTATCAGCCAAGTGACCTGATTGACAGCTAAAGAATTTATAGGCTACTCCACCCAACAACTGCAGAATAAACATTCTTTTCATATGTTTGGGGAACATTCCCCAAGATGGGCCATATACTGGACCATAAACTTGAGAGGATTGAAATCATGTAGAGTATAATCCTTGATTACAAGGGGATTCAATTAGAAATGAATAACAAAAAGAAATCTGGAAAATCCCAAATATTTGGAAATCAAGCCACAAACTTGTAAATACCCCATGGGTCGAAGATTAAACATCCCTCTGGCTGGTCTGGGAGGAATGTGTTGGAGGGGAGTCAGTAGGGACACAGTGAGACCCATGAACATGCCTGTCCAGACTTCCAGGGGAGCTGTAAGCATGCCTTGGACTCAGGGAAGGTGGTAGAAAGGGAGGGAAAAGGGCAGATTCACACATATTTGGAGGAGAAACTGAGGGGACTCTTTATAGTTGGATGTGGGCAATGTGAGTAAGAGAGAACACATCCAACCTTGGGCTTTCTGGTTCACATCCTTTGATATCTCCCCTTTGCTCTCAGGATCCAGTCCAAATGTGTGGGCATAGCTCCTGTTCCGGCCCTCGCCACTCTGCCAGCCTAATCGCTCTCTGGCTCTCCCACTGTCCGCTCCAGCCCCCTCCCCTGCCTGGGCACCTTGCCATCCAGTCCTACGCCTTGCTCTCTTTCAGGTGTGGACCTTCCCACATGGTGTCCCATTGATCTGCAGGACTCTTTGCCCTGCTGTTCACGTGTGGCTCCAATGAGATGTTGCTTCTTCTGGGGAGTCTTCCCTGCTTTCGCTGCAGGCTGGTTTAGGCGCCCTGCTGTGTGCTTCCGTCCTACCCCATCATCCCGCACACCTCACTTTGCTTTGCCTCTTATCTGCCTCCCCCAGTAGACCTCCCGGAGACCAGAGAATTTGCCTCATTCTGTCAGGACTACTACTACAACTGCCTCTACTGCAGTTGTAGTAGGGTGTGAATCAAGGAACCCAGCCCTGTCTCACAAGGGGACAGTATGGGGTCTGTCATACAAGAGACTGTATGGGGTCCACTGAGTGCCTGCTGGGTGTTTGCCAGGGGCTTCGATCTCGAGGCCTCATTTCATCAGCCCGACAGCGCCCTGAAGTGGGTTGCCGGCACCACTCACAGGATGAGCGACTGATGCTTCAAAGGCATAAGTCGCTTGGCCATGACCACACAGTTCGTGGGGGAATCGGAATTTGAACAGGTACAGTGGTGTCCCGCCACCTCCTTATCCGCGTTTCACTTTGCACCGTGTCGGTTCCCCTGCCCCGTCAAGCACAGCCTAGAAGCGGATGATCCTCTCCTTCCCACATCCGGTCTGAAGGTCACTGGTAGCCTGACAGCAAGTCCTGGTGCCCACGTCACTCACCTTACTCCGTGCGGTCACCTAGGTATTTTATCTTCTCACATCATCACGATGAGAAGGGTGAGGACGGTGCAATAAGGTATTTTTGAGACAGCAGTGACATAGCTTTCATTACAGTACGTTGTAGTAACTGCTCCGTGTTATTGTTGTTGTTAATCTCTTACTGTGCCTGGTTTATAAATTAAACTTCATCCTAGGCCTCTATGTATAGGAGAAAACACAGTATGTGTAGGGCTTCGGTACTTTACAGGGTCTCGGGCATCCCCTGGGGGTCTAGGAACATATCCCTCATGGATTGGGGGAGCTACTGAAATTAGATTTCAAAACCTGAGCTTTTAACCTAAGTTATACTGTCAAATAACAGAGTTAGGGCAAAACAAACTGGAAGGTGAGCCAGTGAGCCCCTGACCATCTTGCTGCCTGTGGCCAGCCTCTGGTCCTCCCCAAGCACCAAGAGCCAGCACATTTCCCTGGAGACAGCTGCCCAGGTTGGAGCAGTGAACAGAGCAGGGACAGCTATGCCCATTTCAGCCAGCAGGATGAGGTACAAATAGCTATTGTGTGCTATCTTTCTGCCCCCTCTTTCCTAAGAAAACAAAGGCCTCATTTCTGGTGCTGACTGATTTCCATAAGGGAATTAGAATGGCTAATTTTATATCCTTTCAGTAAATATTCCTCTTCCCATTATCACATGGCCAAATGATCCTCTTCAAATTAATGCCGGCAATAATTGCTGCAGAATTAGCCTCCAGAGACATAATGTTATAGAAAGAGTGGGGCTTTTTTCCCCTCCCGCCCTGGTCTTTTGTTTTTTCAGATAAAGAGTAAAAAAGCCTTATGTACTAGTTTTCAGTCAAGGTAATAAGTAGATTCTGATGATATCAGGAGGTTCAAAAACTTCTCTGCTTGACTCTGATTGTATAAAAGGCTTTTTGTGGTTGATGTGTTTTGAAGTGCTGTGGGCATTGATGGCAATGGTAACTAATTACACTTGATACTTTACAAGAGAAAACACAGAGACTTCTTACAGTAACACCGTGACTTACAGAGAACTGACTGTGTACCAGCCACTGTACCAAGTACCTTGTGTGTGTTATTTCACTGGATCATTAGGACAACCTGGGGAGAAGTTGGTGGCAATGATATTGCTTTCTTTCCACTTTCTATAAATGGGGAACGGAGACTTGGAAAGATGGAGGAACTCGTCCACAGTCGCAGGGCCAGGGGTCATCCTGCCTGGAATTGAACTCACAAATTCCAGGCTCAAGATTTTCTTTTTTTAAGATTTTATTTATTTATCTGACAGAGAGAGACACAGCAAGAGAGGGAGCACAAGCAGGAGGAGAGGGAGAAGCAGGCTTCCCACTGAGCAGGGAGCTTCATGTGGGGCTGGATCCCAGGACCCTGGGATCACGACCTGAGCTCAGGCAGCCACTGAACGACTGAGCCACCATGCCAGGATGTACCCAAGAGGGCCAGACAGGTAACTCAGGAATGACATGCATCCGGTGCCGTCTCTGGTAGAGGTGACTCTGTCGTCCCTTTCATTCAGGTTAAAATCCCTGGATTTGCTCTTGATTTTTGTCTTTTTCTCATGTGGCACCTACAGCCTATCAAGAAATCCTGTTGGCCCTATCTTTAAACTCTGTTTAGGATTTGACCACTTCTCACTCACTGGGCCGTTACCCCCTGGGCCAAGCCACCATCACAGCTCACCTGAACTACAAAGATGCTCTCGTCCCTGGGCTCCCTGCTTCCCCTACGCACCTTAATCATCTTTCCTCAGTGTGGCACCATTTCTCTAAGTTAAATCCTGTGTCAGCCCTCTGCTAAAGCTCCCCAGTGGCTCCCATCTCTCTCAGAGTAAAAACCAGAGTTCTTCCAAGGGCAAGCAACACCGTAAGTGGCCCACATACCCTCCCTCCTCTTCCCTGACTCTTCTTCCCTCTGTCGGCCCTGGTCCAGCCACACTGGTCCCCCACTGTTCTGGAAAAGTGCCAGACTACTTTATTCCCATTTGCTCATCTCCTTTGGAGTGACACTTTCTCCACAGCCCCATTTAAAATTGCAAACTCCTCTCTACCTGGGACCCATGATCCTTTCCCTAGCTTTACTCTTCACCTGCTTACAGACTCTATGATCAATATATTTATCTTATTTATTATCTGACTCCCTCACGAGGGCAGAGATATTTGTCTTTCTCGGTCACTGATGGTCACACGTGGCACCTAGTGGACTCTCCATAAATGTTTATTGTATGAATGAACTGAGGACATTGGGAGTGTGTGTCCATAAGGACCAACAGATTCGTCGCTTCCAGGATGCAGGCTCTTCCTGCCAGAGCTGTCAGAGTTTTTTTTATTTTTGTTTGTTTGTTTGTTTGTTTTGTTTTGTTTTGTTTAAGACAGAAAAGCAGGGGTTTCTGAGAAATCTTCAGTTTTCACAAAATATTGGCAACTAATTCTGTTTTAGTTTTACAAAAACTAAATCTAATTTAGTTTTACAAAAACTAATCTTTACAAAAAAGATTATGTATTAGAATTTTTGACTTTTAATTCATTGGTTGAATTTGACCCACATGCCCTGGTTTGCCTCCGTAGGGTATGTTGAACAGGCTTTGCCATCTTCACTGAAGGCATGTAAGTTTTCCAAAAATAGTAGCCATAAAATTTACTCCTGAGTTTTTCTTCCTTGTGCCTTGATCCTAGTCCAGAAAGCACATCTCTAGAATCAAAGCAGCAGAGGAGGGATTAGATATGGCTCTGGAGAAGGACGGTGTGGAGAGGGCTTCCCACCCGGGAGTCCTCGGATCCAGGGCCTGTGTGGGTGCTGTCTGGTGGGGGCCAGCACTGCTATTTGAGTGTCCTTAAATGGTCGTCACTGGTCTTCCAGACATGTGTCATCTCTTGCCACCATGCTGGATCCCAGGCAGTCCACCAGGGCAAGACTTGGGAAAACACAAACTGATGTGAACTGATAGGCTAAGCCCCTCTGAGGTGTGCTCCTTGTGGGCCAAAGGCCGAAAGCGTGACCAGACAGGATCACGAAGGTAAGGGTAAGAGGCATCTTCTTAAGTTGCTGGCTGAAGGCTCAATCAGTCCATTTGTAGAGAAGTGGTTTGGCAATACTTATCAAACTTACAAATGCATGTATTCTTTGACCAAAGAATTATGTTTTAGTGAATTTATCCTACACATACACTCATGTGTGTTTGAAATGAACTGAGGTGAGGAGGTTTCTCATCCTGACCCTGTTTGTCATAACAAAAGCTTGAAAATAACCTAAATGTCCTACAGTGTGTAACTAGGTAAATTACGGTAGAGCCACACAATGAAATGCTACACAGGCATCAAAAATAAGAAATAAAAATCTGTATGTGCTGATATGTAAAGTCATCCTGCATGATTGTTTTGTTTATTTCATTTTTTTTTTTTTTTTTGAAAAGCAGGCTGATAACATTGTGGACACCATGTTACCATTTGTAGCCTGAAAGAGGGAATTGTATGTACATAGCTCTTTATTCTTACATGTATAAGATATCTCCGGGACAACACAGAGCAGTCCAATATTGTTGGTTACCTCTAAGAATGGGACTTGGTGACAAAATCACAAGGAAGAATAAATTGCCAACAAATTTACTTTAATACATTTTTAAAAATTTTTTTTAAAGATTTTATTTATTGATTTGACAGAGAGAGAGAGAGATCACAAGTGGGCAGAGAGGCAGGCAGAGAGAGAGGGGGAAGCAGGCTCCCCACTGAGCAGAGAACCTGATGTGGGGCTCCATCCCAGGACCCTGAGATCATGACCTGAGCTGAAGGCAGAGGCTTTAACCCACTGAGCCACCCAGGCGCCCCAATACATTTTTATTTTTAACCATGCAAATGTTTACTACATTAAAAAGAAAAAGAAATGCCATATTATGTGCTTGGAAACCTCTCTAAAGGGGCACCTGGGTAGCTCAGTCAGTTAAGCGTCTGCCTTCAGCTCAGTTCATGATCTCAGGGTCCTGGGATTGAGCCCCACTTTGGGTTCCCTTCTCAGGGAGAAGACTGCCTCTCCCTCTCCTTCTCCCCATCCCCCTGCTCATGTGTGCTCTCTCTCTCTCTCTCTCATGATCTCAGGGTCCTGGGATTGAGCCCCACTTTGGGCTCCCTTCTCACAGAGAAGACTGCCTCTCCCTCTCCTTCTCCCCATCCCCCTGCTCGTGTGCGCACTCTCTCTCTCTCTCTCTCTCTCTCAAATAAATAAAATATTAAAAAAAAAAGAGGAAGTCCCCTTAAAGTATCATTGTAGTATTGTTTTTAATAATAAAAAGGGAAGCAGTCTTGTATGTCAAATAATAGGATATTGGTTAAATAAAAATTTTACCCTATTTAAGTTCATTCTGATTTTATAAATTTCCAATACAACTTTTTTGCCTTTTTTGCTCTGGATTAAACATATTGCCTGTGCCTTCATGTTGGAACATCTCCATTCCTCAGATTTTTTTAGTGTTTTGTTTCCAGACCTTCATCAGAAGAGTCTTTTGTCTTTTTTGTTTTGATGAGAAGTGATAACATTTGGTCGAAGAAAGTGATGGTAGCTTTAATAACAATGATGACTTAGAGCCAACAAAAAAATTAGGGTAATCAAGCCAAAAAGCTTGATTCTTTTGGGTAGATGTCTACATAACCCTTAATTGATTAAAACGTTAATAGTATATGCTTTTCTTCAGGGCTTATTAGATAATCAGCCATAGAGAGAAATTTATACTATTTCACATGGGTTGAAATAGCTTTCTCTGCTCTCTGATTTTGCAGTTCTAAGTTAGCTTTTTATTGGAATACCATACATTCTCTTTTACATTCTCTTTTCCCTGAAAACATATTCTAAAATGTGACTTAATCTTGCTATACCCTTATTAGCCCAAATCCAGCAATCATTAGCATTTTTTGACATCTAAACCTGGACAGAACCCTTTCTTTGCTAGTTAGTTTTTCTTCCCAATAAAACAAGTTGGCAGGATGTTGAGTACTTGGGACGGTGTTGGGCATGCAAGAAATCATAATTATGTTTACATGTGATACATAATTTCTATCATAACATGCATTTACTCATACTTCTATAGATAGTTTGCCTTTCCTCCCCAGTATCTGTAACTGCGATTTAAAAAAAAATTATCGGGGCGCCTGGGTGGCTCAGTGGGTTAAAGCCTCTGCCTTCGGCTCAGGTCATGATCTCAGGGTCCTGGGATCGAGCCCTGCATTGGGCTCTCTGCTCAGCTGGGAGCCTGCTTCCCCTCTCTCTCTGTCTCTCTGCCTACTTGTGATCTCTCTCTCTCTCTCTGTCAAATAAATAAATAAAATCTTTAAAAAAAATTATCAGGTGCTAATCTGTGGCAAATTTTTTACCTTTCCTTGGCAAAATAAGAAGAAAAAATAAGAATAAGGTAGAGGATTTTTTTGTGTGTGTGCAATTTGAAGAATTCATCTTAATTCTAAAATTACGATCTTCAGGTTGTTAAAATGGATGTCAAGATAATTTCTCTTATAAAATCGGAAGTGATCAATATTCTTAATTTCATTTTACTAATTGGTAAAATCTATTCCTCTAGTAGATAAACAAAAGCTAGACCCTGGAGCTGATCGTGTAAGCTCTGAAATCATTCAAGTCTGAAATCCCCATGATACCTGTATCATACAGTGTGCATTTTCATCAATTTTAAATATTGGGGATCCCAGTGGAATATTGTCTTAGCTTGCCACAGCAAAATGCCAGAGATTGTGTGCCTTAAACTGCAGAAATTTATTTCCTCACCATTCTAGAGGCTGGAAGTCTGAGATCAGAGGGCCAACTTGGTTGGGTTCTGGTGAAAGACCTCTTCCTGGGTTGAGACAGCTGCTTCTCATTGTTTTCTCACATGATGGAGACGGACAGCGAGTTCTCTGGCATCTCTTTTTATAAGGGTACTCATCTCTTCATGAAGAGCCCACTCTTGTGACTTAATTGAATCTTAATTACCTCTCACAGACCCCATCTACCATCACACTGGGGGTTAGGACTTCAACATATGAATTTTGAAGGGACACAGGCATTCAGCCCATTGCAAGTGTTGTTATGGTGTTAAGATGATGTTAGACCAGTGATCCAGGAAAATCCAAATCCTTTCTTAATTAAGCGACCACTAAATTTTGGGAATAATGACAAATCAAGGCAAATGACACTATCACTAACTGAGACCTTGAAGTCTCAAACCCCAAGGCAGAACTCTGCTAAGCTAAGCAGTTAGGACAGGAGAACTCAGTCGCTTTAAGTGGCTGGCTTCAGTGAAGGTTAAAAAGCACAGCCCATGAGTGAAGGATGGCTTTTGCATTTCCAGCAGTCGAAAAAAATCAAAAGATTTTGTAGCATCTGAAAATTAAACAAAATGCAGATTTTAGTATCCCTAAATAAAGTTTTATTGAGACACAGCCGCACCCATTCTTTCACACATTGTTGTAAGTTTTGTACTATAACGGCAGACTTGTATTGTTGCAACAGAGCCTGACCCTTACTCTCTGACCCTTTAGAGGAAATTTGACAATTCTGATCTACAAATAAAGCTGACCAATGATTCGTTTCACATATTCCCAAGACTAAATCTTAGCTGAAAATGTCATTTCACAAGGAACAGTCATACCCATCCACACTACAAGAAATGGATCCAGAGACAGAGTATTTACCCCCAAGCCGGGCATGAGCTGCTCTAGAGATTGTCCACTTCAGGTTGCCTAATGCCAGACCCACCTGTTCCAAGAGAAAACTAAGAGGGAAAGACAGATGGCTTCACTGGAGAATGAAAGGAGAAGAGTCTCAGTCCATGAGCTGATGTTGCCATTCCTTTGAAATTTCAACCCTTACCAAATATACTGTAGGGTCCTGGAATTGAACCATCCTGAATTAAGAATGATTTTCCTTTGAGTCTCTACCCCTCGATTAGTATTATCTCTGAAATCAAGGGAGACGGGAGGAATGAAAGCTAAGAGCACAGTGCCCTTTCTAGAATTCAGCATGGACCAATGAAGTGGATGGTGCTGTTCACAGATCAAGCCACTTCCTTTGTTTCTGATTTGTTTCCATTTTGTTGTCTCCCTCCTCCCCACAAATATACAAAGGTGATTTTAAAGGATGTGGATTCGCTTCTCTACGTGGACACAGACGTTCTCTTTCTGAGACCTGTGGATGATATCTGGAAGCTTCTGAGGCAGTTTAATGCCACACAGCTTGCCGCCATGGCCCCAGAGCATGAAATCCCCAAGATTGGCTGGTACAGCCGCTTTGCTCGGCACCCTTTCTATGGCTCCGCGGGAGTTAATTCAGGAGTCATGCTGATGAATTTAACTCGCATAAGAAGTGCCCAGTTTAAGGTAAGGAAATACTTTATATTTCATGTTTAAAAATCAAGATTTTAGTCATTTCAACCGTGATGTTCCCAGGTTGTCAGCGTATTGATTTTGGAAGTAGGTGGTTTGTCAGTGAGAACAGAAGGTGCCGGGGAAGAGGAAAATATCTGGAATGTCGTGAGATACTTTTCAGGAAAAGTCCAGGTGGTTATGGAATTGAAAGCTTCAGCAGAGTTGCTATGCAGGAATGCATTTCTGAATTCTATAATGTTTGAACTCTGTGTATATCCAAAGCTTCAAAAACCATGTGAAATTTTGTGGAATTATCCTCGGGATATATTAAAAAAGTATACAGAGATATTTGTACAAGGCTGCTCACGGCCTCATCTTTTATCCTAGTAATGAACTGGAAAGAACCTAAATGAACATCAGTAGAAAACTGGTCAAAAAAAAAATTTTTTTTTTAAACTCATCCTCTTAAGAATTAGATCAATCTATGAGTAAGATAAATAAGATCTCTAAACAATATTAAGAGGAAAAGTGAAAATGCAACAAAGCATGGTACCATGAAGTATGATCTCTTTTATGGCTTAGAAATTTCCAGAAGAATACCTAAGAGAATGCCTGATTGTTAACTGTGGATATTTCTGGGGGAAATAGGGGTGGAGATGGAAGGAGGATGAAGGAAGAATATTTTTACTTTTTAATTTTATTTTTGTGTGCTGTTTGAATATTTAGTCTATGAATGTGTTGCTTTTATTTTAAAAGCAAATTATGTTAAGACAAGGAAAAGGTGTTTTTCCTTAGAAATTTTAAATCTGCTCTCTGTATTTTGTCCCTTCACTTCTGAGACAAGAATTAAGCATGAGAAGAGGTTCAATTTGGGCATGGTTTTCTTAGTAGAGATGATAGCCCCGACTACTGGTTCCTGGTCCATCTTGTATCCATATGTTCTCCATCCTGCAAAACTATTTGGTTTCCAGCTCTAGTTTTGCTTTGTTCTATGTCTGGAGGCCAGCAGGACCCCTGCCCTATTTGCTTCATTCCTGGAGGGTTGAGGGGAACAATTCCTCTCTATCATTTCTCAGGGGATAGGATGTGTTTGCTCTGCCTCAGCCCCTCTGATGGTTTTCTCTTTTTCAGAACAGCATGATTCCAACAGGCTTGGCTTGGGAGGACATGTTGTACCCTCTGTACCAGAAGTACAAGAATGCCATCACGTGGGGAGACCAAGATTTATTAAATATTATTTTTTATTTCAATCCAGGTAGGCCCTCTTGTGAGAATGCTGTTTGTGTAGGAGTCCGCCCACCACACCACCCAGAGCACATTCCGATCCAGTCTGCGATTGACTGAGCCTGAATTGTGCCTGGGTTCCCCTGTGAAGTGTGCCCTTTCATTCACACACACCCCCACCCTCCCCCCCCCCAAGCCCCCACCCCACCCCAGTGTGGCCCTCTCACTGCTGACACAAAAGGCCAAATGCTGCAACCTCCAACACTGGACTCCATTTTTGGAAAATATCTCTTAGAGTTTGGCCACACCGTTCTTCAAAGAAGTGTGGTCAGAATTAATGGCAGGACACAGAACTGGATGCCTACATTATAAGCTAGACAGGAGGCCTTCCGTGGCTACACAATTGCTAGATTGAAGGGAATTGGTTCTTGGGATCCCTACAGTTAAGTGACTTGTTCGGGGTTAAATGAGCCTAGAATAAGGACTTAGACTCCCCAATTCCTTCTTCTTTTCATGTGAGGCCAAAAAAAATCCTTATATTGTATCAATGATTTGGTGGAGTTGGGGGAGGGAGGGAGATGAAAATTTCTGATCTGAAAAAAAAAAAGTTTCTGATCTGTGTTTTTTGTTGTTGACACCTAAAACTAATAAAATTTCCTCTTTTCTTTCTTCTTTGCTAAAACCTTATTTAATGTTGCTAAAATCAAAACCATGTTTTCTCCTCAAGAAAGATCTTTGGGGCGGTGGGGGAAGCACTCATTACCCAGACCTATTCAGTTCATTTCTTTGTCTTTACAAAATTCTAAAATAGAAACTCCTGTCTATAAAGGCTTCTGCCCATGATAACCTGTCACTCTGGAAGCACCTACTATGCATTTGAATTTTTTTTTACACAAAACTCTGAAATAAAACCTAATCTCATAGATCTTTGGATCTAGAAGGAGCAAATCCTGGGAAAGAAAAAAAAAAAAGCACATTGAAAGAGTTTCTGGGGAAATTCCTACTACTAATTCATTAGATTCAAAGTCTTGGCCATTTGCTGGTGGCATGTTTTAATCCTTTTCCCTCTGACAGTAATAGGAACTTTAAGGTCTGCACCTCCTCCTTTTTCTTCCTAAGCAGATTTCATCTTTTTTCTAGGTGTAGATGGACTAGTTAAGACTCTTGGCTGTGTGTAAAAAAAACCCCAGAGTTAGTCCAAACACAAAGGATTCTTTTTTATTAGCAAGCTGTTGTCTGCTAGAAATCGAGGCAGAAAGGCCAGCAGGCTCGGCCCAGGACCTGAAGCAGGACAGGGAGAATGATGAGGAGGCCAGGGTAGGCTTGCTTTGCCCCACTGATATTGCTTGTTCCTCTCTTCGTGGACCTCCTTCTCTACTCAAAGCAAAGCACCACACGTCTCATACTCCAGGTGCAGCCACGTGCAAAGATGAACTCCAGCCTCGTTCCAAATTCCCAGGGGATGGAACCAGATGGTTCCAGCACGGGTCAGCTAGGCTGGGAGCTCGCGGCTAAGAAATAATGGCTGACATTTATTATTTACTCAGTGTCAGGTGCTGGGGTAAGCATTATCTTCTTTAATCTTCATAACCACCCTGAGAATATAATCCCCATTTTACAGACAAACATACCAAGGGGAAAAGATTTCGGTAATTTGCAGCACTGCTAACGAGTGACAGAGCAGGGGTATGAACCCAGACCGCTCTGACTTCTGCCCTCTGGGTTTGGGGGAGAGGAGAAGTTCTAAGAGAGAGGCAATCTTGGAGAACTGGGGGACACCCTAAAATGTATCTCTGCACTGAATTGTTTGTCCTTTACATATTGCATTTTCCTCTCTCTCTTATGTGGCTGAAACTATCTTTTAGAAGCCCATCTGGACATATTCCCAAACAGGAATTCTAAAGATGCGCACATTTCCTCCCCAGAAATCCTCTTAGCCTGTTGCAGATGATTTGAGGACGTGATCAGTGAGTAATAACTGAAGGCAGTTGAAAGCAGCTTTGCAATTAGACAGGAGCCCTAGTCTTTAATTGGAGCTGAAAACCAGCTGAGTTTGATGGCTTCTGAATGCCCCATCTTAAAATATATTGAGTACTCGAATCTCATCAAATAGTTTGAAGTTGTTCTAAACCGTCTTTCTGAACAGTAGCAATAACCAAGTTTTCTAGCTTTCGATCGGCGAGTTCTTAGGTAACTCCTTGATGCTTCTCAGTGTGAGCTGCATTCAGTCGTCCTTTCTCATACTTCATTAAACATGAGACCTTTGAACTGAAACCCATTGATATCCTTCATACGATAAGCTCTTTCTTTGTTTATATTGTGATCACTTTCTCTTAACCAGAAAACTATTTATTTGGGTTTTTTTTAAAAGATTTTATTTATTTGACAGACAGAAACACAGCGAGAGAGGGAACACAAGCAGAGGGAATGGTAGAGGGAGAAGCAGGCTCCCTGCTGAGCAAAGAGCCTGATGTGGGGCTCGATCCCAGGATCCTGGGATCATGACCTGGGCCGAAGGCAGACGCTTAACGACTGAGCCACCCAGGAGCCCCTAACCAGAAAACTATTTAGAAAAAAGGTTGGTCATTTTTATCTCTAGAATGGACGGAGGGAGAGGAGGTTGACCCGACCATGGGAGTTAACATGCTTGTTGTTATGGTCCTTTGAGTTGCCGTGGACGAAGAAGCAATACACAAGGGGCGCCTGGGTGCTCAGTTGGTTAAGCATCTACCTTTGGCTCAGGTCATGATCCCAGGGTCCTGGGATCAAGTCCCACATCGAGCCCCTTCTCAACTCTGCCTGCTGCTTCCCTCCTGCTTATTCACCCTCTCCCTCTCTCTCTGTCTCTGACAAATAAATAAAATTAAAAAAAAAAAAAAAAGGAATGCACAAAAAACCTGAGTACATGTCTGGAATGGTAATATGTTATAGCCTCCTGTAGCCAATAACACCACTTTTTAAAATATGTTTTATTTTGTTTTTGTTTTTAAAGATTTTACTTATTTATTTGACAGAGATCACAAGTAGGCAGAGAGGCAGGCAGAGAGAGAGGGGGAAGCAGGCTCCCCTCTGAGCAGAGAGCCTGATGCGGGGCTCGATCCCAGGACCCTGAGATCATGACCTGAGCCGAAGGCAGAGGCTTTAACCCACCGAGCCACCCAGGCGCCCCTTAAAATATGTTTTAAAGTCATTAGTTAAAAAATATTTTAAAACTTGCCATAATTATATAGTGAATTTCTGTGGGTGTGTAATTGCGGTGCTGGGTACTAGACAGAAGGAGAGAGCTGGAGCTCGGGAGGGACACGCAGGTCGCTCAGCCCACAGGACATTTCCTGGCAGGTGAGCCAAGGTAGCTCCTTCAAGAGGTGGAAGATGGAACTCACAGCTCTACACATAAATTCGAGTTGAGAGCAGAGTTCTCTAGAACGGGTCGATTCGGTCTCTAGATCGAAGCCAGAAAAGCATCCTACACAGAAAGATATGCTTTGATTAATATGTTTAGGTTGCGGGGAACAAAACTCCAGCCAGCTAAGGAAGGGACCAGGGGGCGGCGCGGGAACACACAGGTCTTGTCGTGCTAGGCCTCTTGGGAACTAGCTCTGAGAAACTGCTAGGGACCAAAGCTGATTTCTCCCTCCCTCAGAGGCCCCATGGCCTCTGCCTTCCTTGCGCCTCTCCATGCCTACTTGATTCCATTCTATTTCTCAGCATTCTGTTACAGGTGGCCAACCCTGCACCCACACAACCTTATAAGTCCACAGCCAATGATGAGGCATGGTTGCTAACAGCCCCCTTTATTTCCTGATTCACATTTTGAAAGAGAGAGAGAGAGAGGGAGAGAGAGATGTGCCTGGCCCAACCTAGAAAATGATTCCAGGCCCAGCTAAAAATGATTTCTCTTTGGCTAGGGAGACCACCCATAATATGGTCATCAGAAACTAAAAGAGCAAGGCCACGTGGCATTTTCCTCTGTCAGACACGAACACCTAGGTCTCTCCCTTCTTCAGGAATAATCTCCATTTATGGGAGATGGAAATTGGGCTGGGGGCAGGGAAGAAATGAAACCAGCCAAGTACAGATGAGGAGGCAGGGCATCCGGCCAGATGGCAACAGTAGGATTCTGCCCACGGGGATAGGGAAGAGCTGAAAAGCCCATGGAGTATGCAGAGATTGTCACGGATTATACAAAGGGTGGGCCACCAGGGAGTTGTGAAGGGTTTCGTGGGGCCACAGGGAGCAGAACACATAGTCAGGTGGGACAGCCTCTTCAGTGGCCCCACGCGGGCCTTGTTCTCGTCCCGCCAGGGTCACGAGAGCCCTGCATTTTGGGTATGCCCCCACACGGCTCCCCACCGCACCAAAAGCTCCCAGCATCTGGGAGCCATGAGTGTGCTGTGTGGGTTGACAGCCCCAGCTAGCTGGCGTTAGGAATGTTCCAGGAAAAGGGTAGCATCTTCCTGTTTGGGGAGGTTTGGGAGTTTCACGGGCTCTGCTACAAATCCAGAAGGGTGACTGTCAGATTCTTGTGGGAAGTATCCTTGTCGTTGTATTTCCTTTTTGTCTTTCACGGGCAAGGCTTTGTCCCTGCAGTGGAGTCGAGCTTCAGAAGTGTTTATCGGTTGAATGAATGAATTCGGGAGACTGGAGTGACAGAGGGAAATGAATGGAAGACAAATCTGCAGCAGGGAAAGCGAGGAATAGAAGGAGAGGGAGAAAAGAGAAAGCAGGACCCATGTGGTAGCGGAAGGTAGAAGGTTCCATTTACTCATTCATTCAGCAGATACTGTTTGAGCACCTACTGTGTGCCAGCAGCGGGCCCCGGGGTTAATGCCGCAGACAGAAGGTTGTCGACAAGGGCCTATATTCATGAAGCCTACCTTCTGTTGGAAGAGGTAGACTCCCAAAGAACAGCGACTAGTTGTTACAAATCACAGGTTGTAATAAATTCTATAAAAGGAATAAATGGGGGGCATCTGGGTGGCTCGGTCGGTTAAGCATCTGCCTTCAGCTCAGGTCATGATCTCAGGGTCCAGGGATCGAGCCTCGTGACGGGCTCCTTGCTTCAACAGGGAATCTGCTTGTCCCTCTTCCTCTACCCTCCTGCACCCCCCCGCCCCTGCACTTGTGCTCACTCTCTTTTGCATGCGTGCGCTGTGTCTGTCTGTCTGTCTGTCTCTCTCTCTCTCTCACTCAAATAAATAAAATCTTTTTCAAAGAAAGGAATAAATGAGGCATTGGGAGAGAGACTGTCAAGGCTGGAGGGAGAGGATTGCTTCTTTAAGTTGTGTGATCCGAGTAGTCTTCCTGGAAGAATGAATTGCCCTTTTTTGGAACAAGGTGCCTTCTGAAAGGAGGAAGAAGAGGAGGCTGGGAAAGCTGAGTTCCAGAAGGACACATTAAAGAACGAAAACTAACAAAGAAAAATTGATGTACTCAACAGCCTCCATTCTATTGGAAGTGTAGCTAGTGAGTAGCAAGCCGCTTTCACCATGAAGTGAAAATAATCAGGCATGAGCTGTTCCACAATCTTGGAGAACCCAGGAGTACAAAATTATTGGAAATGTGAGGAGCAATTGATTCACGGGACACTTTGCAAATAGTTAGGAGGCTCTGGAAATAAATGTAGACTCCTGAAGCTATCACGGAGGGATTTCAGAGCCATAGATAATCAGTTAGTAAGCTTCTTTATCTACATAAAATGGAGAGGAAAATAGCACAGACTCAAGGTTTGAAGAGGAGTTAGCTTGAAAAAAATATTTTAAAATAAATTGCAGTGGTTTGAGGCTTTGGGGATTTGGAATTTTAAAACCATTCATCATATTATTTCCTGAGCAGTGGAAAGTACCATGACCATTTCCCCATGCTGTCATTTTTAACCATCAGATTTTGACAGCCCTGATACTCTTGCTTAAAATAGATCCATTTAATGGTTATTGATAATGTGCCAAATAGCCATCCTTAGTCCATTCTGCATGTTCACCAGCTGATCTCCATTGATGTTTCCTCTTTAGTCCGCCCCATGATGCTAGTTTGACTCCTCTCCTCCTTCCCCCATTAACCAAATGGAGATTTCAGAGCATAACCCATGCAAAATTTATCTGTGAATAAAAAGATACACTGCTACTTTGTTAAAAGTAGTTCTTGATTTCCCTTTCTTTGGGTAACAGAGCCCCAGTTTTCTCAGGGGGATTACCTCCCTCTCCCTCTCCCTCTCCCTCTCTATCCCTCCCGCTCACCCCCCCACACCTGCTTTTGCATGCAGTCCTAGAGCTCCG
Organism: Procyon lotor; assembly: GCA_028646535.1. NCBI lineage: Eukaryota > Metazoa > Chordata > Mammalia > Carnivora > Procyonidae > Procyon > Procyon lotor. The sequence goes on from CM053603.1 coordinate 31,954,330, forward strand.
TCTGCTCCCGACTGCCACTCACCCGGTCAGACCTGAGTCTGGGGATCCAGGAGCGGAAAGTGGCCAAGGCAGCAGTGTTGGCGGTGGTTGGCAGCGGTGCTGAAAAGCTGACATTAATTAGTGCCCACCTGTCAAAGTCCAGGAGCTGCCCCATTTCCTGACTGGGTTCAGCATCACCTCTGATTTTATGAGCTACTCCCTCTCTTTCCAAAGGGAAAATTCTTTTCCTTCTTTTTTTTTCTTCAAGCTGGAATCAAAGTTAGTTACTTGCAATTCAACAGAGATATATATTTCTTCAGTATTTTAGGTCAAAGCAGTCTATTTATGTGACAACTTTGCTACCGTTATCTAACCCCTTTGAAGAGACTGAATTTATCCCAGCAAAATTAAATAGCTTATCTTTTGTAAAGCACACTCTGATTTCCAGACTCTTCACCATGACCAGGCTATTTTCTCCTTGAATCCTCCTCCAGGCCTCCTTTTTGGACTGTCAAAAATCCCATCCTTAGTCTGTAAGTCTGAGTTTAGATGAAACTTTACTGAAATATCCTCCTTTCTATGAACTCTGATTAAAAAAAAAAAAAAATGTTCATTTTGGCTAGACTACATACTGTCTCCCTTACGAGAGTATAAATTCCCCAAGGGCAGGAGCAGAGCCTTATCGTCCAGCGACACCAATGTCTTGCATTGTGTGAGTGAATTCTTCTTTCAATTACATGCTCAATGTATTTTGAGTTTCTTCCTCTGAAAAATTCTGAAGGGGATTGTAAAGATGTGAATTGAATTCTGACTGGAATCTGGTTTCATATTTGAGATTCAACAGCTGGGTTTTAGCTGGCCTTTAGGAAATCGATAAACCTCTACACTTATGAGTAAATGTTCTTAGATATGCCCAGTTGTACCTTTCCAATGATAAGGTGTAACTAAGGCTTTCATTAGACTCTGAGAGAGATCTGTGATCCATAAATGGTTAAGAAATGTCTGGCCACCTGCTCGTCTAGAAACAACTGGAGTAGAACATTTATTACCAAGGTACTGTGTGTCGAGAACTATGCTAGCTCATTCCCTTTGTTTGTTTTGTTCTTCCAGTGACCTAATGCAATAGTTCTTTTAACAATAACAATGATCATAGTCATGATTACAGCTTACGGTTACTACTTGCTTTCTATGTGTCATGTACTGTTCCAAATACTTGTCTTTATAAGTTCACTTAGTACTCCCCATAATACTACTGGACAAGATATTTACAGTCCTCCCCCATTTACAGATGATGAAACTGAAACTCAGAAGAATTACATAATAATTTGGCTGAGTTCATGTGAGTAGTGGCAGTTTTGTCATTCAAAGCCAGTGGGGTGGCTCAGTCCAAGCCAATGAGTTGACTCCAGAGCTGGCTCCCTTAGCCAATTCACTATTAGCATAATAAAACTGGAGTTCAACCCTAGGTAATTTGGCTTCATTTTACTGATTCTAAATTGAGGTCCAGGTAACTCCTCAAGGTTAATGGAGCTAGGAGGTGGTGGAAGCCAACTCTGAACGTACGTCCGTCTGATTTCAAAGCTTTTCTATTTCGTCTTCTGCCTGGGAGTGCCCTCAGTGGGCGTGGTCCTCTAAAGAGGCTGCAAAGAAAGGGAAGGTTTCCTGCACTACCCGCAATGAGGCACAAACCTCCATCACCAATCTCAGATGCCACGAAGGCAGGAACCAGACTTTCCTTTGTCCAGTGCATATACAGCAGGCACTCAGTAAATATTTGTTGATTCAATCAGCATATTTACAAAAACAGAGGTGGATTCGAGGGCAATTCGCTCAGCAGGGAACATTAGGAGGTGCTTAAGCAGGGATTCAATTGCAAATACCCAGGCAGCTATCATAAATGAGCAATGTGATTCACGAGGTTACGAAACGCCACCATTGGTCAGACACAATTTAAAAGCACACAAGCACTTGTAGATATGTTCCCTCATAGAATCCTCACGCCCACCCCCTGCACTAGAGTGCATAAAAATTACCCGACTCCAAGAGGAGTTTAATTCTAGATCATGTGACTTCAGGATGAACACTACTCCGTCCCAGCTACAGATTATGTATGTGCAAGTGTGGAAGCGAAGGCTGGTAAGAGCAGCATCGCGGTGGAAAGGGGTTCTCCCGAGAAAAGGAAAATCTCACAGGATTTTAGGAATGGAGGGTTCCTAAATGATTAGGAATTGGAGGGTTCCTGGGTTTCACCATGGCCCATTAAGACTGAGTGGTAGAATCACTATACACAGTCCAGCAGAAGGGATGTGTGATGATCTCTTGTTTGCTTTCCATCTCGAAGCGATCTCTTGTTTGCTTTCCATCTCGAAGCTCTCTGAAAGCAGTCTCTAAGCAGTGGTCCTTTCCCTAAGAAGGGATAGCCGTCAGCGCAACCCACAAACACGCCTCTGTGCTGCTTTTCCGACAACAGTAATTGATTTGCTCTAATGCTTCTGTGTTCTCGCAGGGGGCCTCTCTCAGGAACACTGTGACACACACTCGCAGAGAGCTCTGATTCCTACTGCCCTTGCCTCAGCCCTTAATGGCCTCAAGCTGAGGAGCCAAGAAGCTCAGGGGTCATGAATTTGTTGCTAATTTTATAATCCTAGCCGTCCAACAGGATCAGAGCCAAGTTTCTCAACCTTGGCTCTCAACTACTACTCGTGTGGAGGCTGTCCTGTCCATTGTGGAATGTGTAGGGTATCTCCACCCACTAGAGACCAGTAGCGGCCTTCTCCATGTATGACAACAGTGTCTCCCTCCAAACATCGCCAAATGGCCCCCGGGGAGACTCTGGCAAAGAACCAGCAGATTAGAGATTCACATACAAGTACATAAGTGTGCACACGCTCACTCACAATGGGAATAGTCTCCCTGACACGGGCACTTCTTCATTTCTTTGCTCTTTGAGGAGGAGGGGGGTCCTCCCCTTTACTGTTGTAGGCTTTTGTTTTTTTCCTTCATTTTGATTTTGTTGGTTTTTAATCCAAAGAGGAACCTTTGCTTCAGTCTTGATTCCAGTTTTCCAAGTCTGTCTGTTTCATAAAACCTTCCCTAGGAGTCGATTGTAAGTGCTAACACCTTTGACCACCACTGTATGCTTGGCCTTCGGTGGAGCATTTTACCCATGTTTTTTAAATCTAATCATCACAATTAGAGGGAGTTCCTGTCCTATCCATATTACAGACGAGGAAAGTGAAGAGAGAGTGGGGATTTGGACCCAGGTTTTCTGCTGACCTTGTTGGCCTCCTTGTCCCTGATGCATTGCCCTCCTTTTTTGGGGTGAGACCTACAACATCATGAGTATGTACCCCTTCAGTTCCTGATCTCAAAATATAGACAAAATATGGTGAAGGTTGGGCCTTCAGTCCCATTCACACCCACAGGCACTGAAATCGTGTGTGGCGTGCAGGTTTTGGAAACACGGGTTTAACCCCCAGGCGCACAGAGGAGGGTGGGCACTGACCGCAGACGGGTCTTTCTCTTGTCACCACCAGAGTGTCTGTATGTGTTCCCCTGCCAGTGGAACTACCGCCCCGATCACTGCATGTACGGAAGCAACTGCAAAGAAGCTGAGCGGGAAGGCGTGTCTGTCCTGCACGGGAACCGAGGTGTCTACCATGATGATAAGCAACCCACTTTCAAGGCGCTCTATGAAGCAATACGGGATGTAAGTGTGCCCCCCCCCAATGCAGCATATGCATTCATACTCCACGTGAAGCAGGACAAATGCATTGGTCCCAGCACCTTGGAAGGCCAAAGAATTCCCCAGAAGCATTGAGTTCCGCCCTTGTCCCCAATCTCAGGCACCACTTCACTGTATCCACTTGTTCCCTCATATTGTAGCCACTCTTAATCTTTACAAGTAAGTCATTCATTTTGAGGGGGACAGGGGGCATTAAGTAAGTTCATTTCAGGAGGATATGAAAGACCCAGAAAGAAATCTGGTGCCATTTGCCGTAACAGAGGGGAATGCGTTGGGGTAAAGGTCACGAAATAAGAACAAAGTGATACTACTCAGCTCAAGCCGAGCAGGTTGCCTGGTTGCCAGCATCCTGTTGAGCAATCCAGTGTGAAGTGGTCAGTTAGGACCAGGGATCAAACTGAAAGTAAAAATCAAGTCTTTATTTATATACTGCAGAGGTACAAGCAAGAGGCAAAAAAGAGGCACCCGCTCCCCTGTGTTGCGTCCAGATCCAGCGAAGGGTACTTGTCGAGAGGCAGAGATTGTCTCAAGGCTCCTGGTCCTTATGGACCTGTAGGCCAGGGGAGGGGGAAGGAGGGTGGAGGGAGAAGTGGGAAGATACCCTCCTTTCCCAGGAGGCCTCCAAAGGCAGGCGTCTGGGATAGGAACGCAGATATGCCTTTGAGCGTGGCCGGCCCGGGGCAGGGACCTGAGTTCTTGACCTTGTACCAAATCTGGTGTCAGGAGGGCAGCTCCCCATCCCTCCAGAGGCCTGCCAGCAGCCTTGTCCTTCCCCGTGGTTGAGTCTGAAAGACTCATAGGATCGTGGCCTGGAGCTGGACTTCTCATAGCCTCAGGTCCCTCTTACCGCCTTCAAGAGATTGATCAGCCAGCCAAGTGTTGAGATAGTAAAGATGCCCAGGAACTGTCATCTTGCAGTAAATGGGAAGGTTGAAAGAACCTTACTTTGGGGGTTACTACCCAAAATGCCAGATATTGCCATCTCTTGCCTTTCATCCCACACTTGGGGAAACACTGCTTTCCATATTGCTTTTTTACCTTGAGATCACTTTTTTACCTTGAGATCACCAGCAACAGAGATTCAGGGATGTGAATCAATACATCCTTTAGAAACAATAATTCCAAGACCTAGAGTAAGGGTCAGCAAAATTGGCCAGATCTGCCTTGCTGCCTGTGTTTGTAAGACATGGGTACTGGGAATGGGTTTGTAAATCATCAGGGAATAAAAGACTATTTCACGACATAAGGAAATATGTGCAATTCAGATTTCAGTGTTCATAAATAAAGTCATATAGGGACATAGCGACACCCATTCATTTGTGTGTTTGTGGCTGCTTTCAAGCCACAATGGCAGAGATGAGTATTTATAACAAACTGTGTGGCCCACAAAGTCTAACTTATTTACAGTCTAGCTCTTTATTGAAAAAATTTGCTGACCCCACACGTAAAGTATATAGACTTTGTTAGAGGTATTTTTCCTAAAAATCCACAAACCCTCATGGTTTCACAAACGGGCTTTGGCGGAAACAAATCCCAAGACACAGGCACACATTTCTGTGTTTGTGAAAACTGTGCAGCTTCCTAAGGAGAGTCTCTGGAATTCCCAGAATTTTATCTGCAGGGAATGAGTTTGGCCTGCATGTAAGCTAACACTGCTTTCTTCTCCTGCATTTTCTGCTGTTGGTTTTCAAAGACCAGGTGATTTAATTACACAGAAAATTTGTTCTGTACTTAGCGATAGCATCACTTTAGATATCCAAACACTGACTCTGGAGCAGAGCCATTCACGAGTACAAACAGAGAAGTGAAATGAGTTTGCAGCAATCCAACAGAGGCGCACTTGGGTTTCTTCTGTGATCTGTCAGCCCGAGTGTGGAATTGAGCAACTGTGCTTCTTGAGTTACTATGAGCCTTGTTTGCTTTCTGGAGGAGCAGAGAGAAAGCCAAATAACTTTGTCATAAATGATCCTGCCACATGCATTCAGTGACGATTCTCACATGGGCCCACAAGGACCGTTTTCATTCAGGCGTTTCAATCAGGAATATCCCCAACCCCATCCTGAAATGGGGACAAATAGAGGCTTCCTCTTGGAAGACACGTTTCCTCACTCTCCACTGGGCCATGCACCGTGTAGTGGGGTCAGGCCTTGGCTGGGGGGTGGACAGACCTCAACGCAAGGCCCGATTTTTGTCCCTCTTGAGTGATTAAGTCATTAACTCTGTGCTCTTACCTTACTGGGCCTCAGTTTCCTCATCTGTGAAATGGAATGATAATATCATACCTCATAAAATTGTGAGAATGAAACAAAATGATGGTTTTTAGATGTTATTTATTTATTTATTTGTGAGAGAGAGAGAGAGAGCCTGAGAGCTGGGGAGGAACAGAGGGGGAGGGCAAGGGAGGGGAAACAACTCTTCAGCCAGACTCCACACTGAATGTGGAGCCCCATGCAGGGCTCGGTCTGGTGACCCTGAATTGTGACCTGAGATCACAACCCAGAGATCATGACCGTGAGGTTGTGACCTGAGCAGAAACCAAGAGTCTGACCCTCAACTGACTGCACCACCCAGGTGCCCCCAAAATGATGGTTTTTTCGACTTGTAGTACAGCTCCTGAGATACAGTTAGAAGTTGTCTCAACAATAGTGGTTTCACACTTCCTTCCTTCCCTACCTTGTCCACATAGTCTCGCTTACTCTCTCTTCCTCTGTCTATAAATACGTTTCCTCTCTCACACCATATTTCTTTCTCCCTTCATCTCTCCTTGAAAGTATTCTTCCTGTCCCTCTCCTTTCCCCTTCCATCCCTTCCCTCTCCTCTCTCTCTCACTTGCACACACAAACCCTAAGCCTGTGTGTCTGTGTTTGTGCAATGGGGAAGTGCATTCTCCTCCCATTGTGATCCAAGGAAGTCATCTATCAGGTAGACATTGTCAGTAAATCTTTCAGCAATCAACTATGAAGAGCCTGTTTTATGCAGGAACAATTCTAGGTTCTAGGCACTCGGAAGTTGTTGAGACCGATAAAGCCCAGTTATCATGAAGCATATACTGTGGGTAGGAGAAGATAGGCAATGCTCACATGGACCGAGAAAGAAATAAAAATCATATCAGGTAGTGAAAGGTGTGAAAAGGGAAGCAGAGCAGAGTGATGGGCTGAGAGTTGTGGGCAGGGAAGAGCATTCAGGAGCTGGGGTCCTCAGGGGGCCTCCTCAAGCTTGATTTGTGATCAGTAGGGGTAGCCATGGGACAGTCTGGGAAGAGGTCCTGCTAAGTAGAAGGAATAACACACAGAAAGCCCTGGAGGCAGGAATGAGTTTGGTGTGCCCGAAGGGCAGGGAAGAAGCCAGGGTGACCAGAAGGATAGAAACACCAAGGAGTGTTCCAGGTCTCATAGAGCCTTGAGAACAAGAGAGGAGTTGGAATCTTATTTTAATTGCACTTATTTTACAGTGCTTGCAGGAAAATGATATGGCCTGATTTAGGCTTTAAAAATATCACCTTGGTAACTCAGTGCAAGGAGGCAAGAGTGAGGAACACAAGGGCTATTTATGAAGAGTTGCAGCAGCCTTCCAGGTGAGGCATGGGGGCAACAGGAAGGGGGCAGTGGTGGCCACACTCGGGCATTGTGGTAAAGACAGATTTTACGGTGCCTGCTGGTAGACTAGATGAAGGATGTGGGAGGAAGAGAAAATCAAGGATGACTCCAAGGCTCTGACCTAGTCTCTTCCTGTCACTAGGGACACCGTGACAAAAAAGGAGTTGATCAGTGGTCTAAATTGTGCTGAGAAAGAAAACAGTTGTCCCAAACATGGCCCTTCTTGTGTTGCATAATGCATAATCTCCTTCCAGGAAGAAATTCACATTTCTGATAAACGTGCTTAAGCAATATTTCTGATGAACTTTAAAGGGATTAAAACTTGTTCTAGGAAACCAGACACCCACCCACTCTGCTGCTAGGCAAGCATGGACTGACCTTTCACCCTTCTTTTCTTCCTTTTTTTTTTTTTTTTCTGGGCTTTCTGCATAAAATTTCCTCACCAACAATGAATCTTTTACTTGACCTACTAGAAGCCTTTTCCATTTCAACCAGATTGTAATAAAAATTTGAACATGCTCATGACTAAGTGGTCAGAAAGATTTATTTTGGAAAATTCTTCTCATAAACACCTTCCATGGGAAAACAAGAGAATTAAAAATCAAATCAAATCAAAAGCCCAGTCAGTTTAAAGTGGGAAAAACAACCACCATTATTTGGTACCTGAATTATTAAAATGAAGTTCAGTGATGATAAATTTTACTTAATGGCTAAAGTCTGGACTTCATGAGATTACTGTAGGCATACCCTAAAGTTTCTTCATTAAGATTGCAACAAACAGGTGCTGGGGTAGCTCAGTCACTTAAGTGTCCAACTCTTGGTTTTGGCTCAGGTCATGATCTCAGGGTCGTGAAACCTAGCCCTGTGTCTGGCTCTCTGCTAAGGAGGGAATTGGCTTGAGATTCTCCTGTTCCCTCTTCCTTCGCCCCCTGCCCCCCCACCTGCCTCCCGCATGCGTGTGTGCATGCTCGCGCGTGCGCACACTCTCTAATAAATAAATCTTAAAATAAGTTGCAACAAATGCAAAAAATATGAAGAATTCAATGTTTTATCACAGTAAATTTCAAGTCTCTACTTTCGCCTTGCTTCTTTTCAGTAAGAGCCTACTATATAGACAATATCTTGTTATTTTTTTTTAAGATTATTATTTATTTATTTGACAGAGAGAGAGACACAGCGAGAGAGGGAACACAAGCAGGGGGAGTGGGAGAGGGAGAAGCAGGCTTCCCGCCGAGCAGAGAGCCAGATGCGGGGCTCGATCCCCTGGGATGATGACCTGAGCCAAAGGCAGGGGCCTAACGACTAAGCCACCAGGCGCCCCAAGAATATCTTGTTCTTGAAGATATATTTTGATCTTAGAAGAGCTTTAAGGACCCAGATAAATCCTTATTTTTTTTTAGAGGTAAAGAAACTGAAGCCCAGGGAAGGTAAGTAATTGCCTGGGGTGGTACAGGATTGAATCAGGTTTTGAATCTCCATCCAATGTCTGAGAACATCCAAACCTACGCCTGCATGCTTAATGCCCTGTTTCATTCTTTAGTAAATGTTGTTTGCATTGTAAATGGCATTTCAGTCACTAAACATTTTCTACCATTTTTTTATGAAAAAATCCTTTTTCAGTTTCCCTTTCAAGACAATCTCTTTCAATCCATGTATTACCCGCTCCAGCTGAAGTTTTTAGAGACTGTGCACACTTTATGTGGACGAATCCCACAAGTGTTTTTGAAGCAAATCGAGAAAACAATGAAAAGGGCTTATGAGAAACACGTCATCATCCATGTGGGCCCCAACCAGATGCACTGAATATTTTTCATGTCACAAATGGATTTGGCTTCTCGAGAACAAGGCAACGTTCATCTTTAAGCAGCCTGGATCTCTTTCATGTGAATATTTAGTGGTGCTCTGTCACAGTTGAGTTTAAAAGGCCTCATTACATGTTGCTCATTTAGTTGCCCCTAAAAGGAAATATGCTTTAATTTTTTTAAATTGCTATTTATCTCTCTGGTTTTTTTTAAATTGTATTATTACTCATTTAATATTGTTCAAGCAGGTTGAGCTAGCTGTGAAAAGGAACTCTTGTGAGCTTTCCAATTCCTGTTAAATGTCCGAAACCACATCAGTGACATCTCACATCGTGTATTAATGTAGTATTCTTGAGACATTTCCTATGCAATGGACTCCCCCATATTCTTGTTATAAAAGGAATCCATGCTTGTTGCAAAACAGAAAAATGTTAAAAATCTGTAAGGGAATACAGGTCTGGGGACCAAAATAAAAATCAGATTAGCCATAATCCTACCAACTGATGAAAAGATTGTTATTCTAATGGTTAGTTGCTTCCAGCCTTTTCTCCCTCCTTCTGTATTTATTCGCTGGTTGTCTTTTCCATTGTAATACATATGTGAATTAGTAGTTTGAGTGCAAGCCAGCCCCTGCACTGAGATTTTTCTGTAGAGATGGAAATTTAGAGAAAATGATTATGTTTACTGTGCTTTATTTAAAATACGTCTGGCAGAAGTATTCAGATTTCTGCTGATTGGGCAGTGTTAAAAGGATGAAGCATATCTGGGTTTTTTGGTTTTTTTTTAAGAAAAGTTGTTTAGACTAGTGGAAGATTAACTCATAGGAAATATTTATGCAACCATACCTTCTGAAAGGAAATTCGATAATTGTGTTAAACCCAAGGGGTCGCTTCAACAGAGATGTGGTTTTGTGTTTACCCACAAACAAAAACATTTTATCTCTTACCTTAGTAGGGGCGACCTTCTCTCTTCTTTAAATTCTTGGGCAACAGGTGGGAATTAAAGGCCAACTTCAAACTTACATGTACAGAATAGATAGTTCAGCTGATTCCATTGGCAAAAAAAATTCAGCTTCGTACCAGCCGTAGAAAGGTCTCTTTAAATAATTTTCCTTCTCTAGGGTTAGCCAGGTGTTAGCCAAGGAACCAGGCAGGTCTTATCACCTAGCTACAGTAGAGGAAATTCTATATTCCCCCAAGGGATCTGACTTAATCCCTAGTTGCACCTGTAGCTGGTATCAGGGTAAGAGTATTTTACATAAGGCTTTATTTATCTCAAAAAACCTGTGCAGAAATGATCTTGATGTTCACAACAGCCTAATGGACTTAGTACGGGCCTGTATCATCTCCATTGGGCAAATAAGGAAATTATAATACAAAGAAACAATATGAAAAATATAATTGTTGTTATGTAAGACACACAGATAAGATAAATCCTGTATTACAGACAAGTTTTTGGAAATAAAAATATTAAATACTTTTCATCATATATAGACAGTGATCTAAAAGTATAAAATGAAAAATAATATTTTGTTAATGCAAATGTGGTGTTCTATACATTGGAACCCAGTTCAATGTCATAGGTACTATATCCACAGAAAGTCTTACCCTGACAACATTTATGAAAATCTCAGCGCTCCGAAGAAATATATAGATATAATCACTATTGGTATACATCACCATTATGGTGGTAACAAATTCTGCAATTCTGGAATGGCTGATACTTTCATTTTGATCAGTTCCGCAGCCTGTGATTTCTTATTTTTTTTTTTTAAGGAAATTACCATTATGATTAGAACTCTTCACTGTTATATTTTCCATTTCCTCATTTCACCATTAAAGGTGATGTCATCTATTATTTTATACCTAAAGGCCTTGGGGCAATTTTTGGATTGTCTTTTGGATGGGAGAGAAAGCATCCTACATACCCACAAATGGGGTTTTAGTGAAAGAGCCAGAATGTTCCCTGACTTCTGTTCCAGTCTTCCTACTTGTTCAGCATGGCCAGTAAACCCAACAAATGTCATTCAGATTTGTTGATGACTTACAGACCTAAAAAAGTTCTTTTCCTCCTTCGGTGAGTTCCACAAAAAAATCTGCCATAAAGGCTTTGAATACCACAACACCTTTTCTTTTATGAGACTCTGGTTTACCCACAATTCTTGACTATTGGTTCTGGTCTGAATACCCAGAATCAGATTTCTAGCAAAGGGCCATGATAGAATTCTAGAACATTCTAGAATGATGTATTATGAGAATGTGAAACCTTAGAATTTGGTATGGTTTTCTGCCTTGGATTTTCTCCATGCTATCCTGAAATTTGAGGTGAGTTTGGTGGAGAATTTGGAGAACATTTGCTGTTCCAAAACCTGCTGCCTGAAAGTGCTAATTATTTTCTACTTAGTATGTTACCATGAGGCAGTATTTTCTCTGCCTTTGATAATTTCCAGACAACTATGACATTAGCACCTTTGAAATCTGGGAACTATAAATTTTAATTCAGTGGACTCCTAAATCATGCAGTCTGTGGTTTGAAGTTTGCCAAAGGTTGTGTTGCTCCATATGGCACGTTGAATCTATATTGGGAAGATCACGAGACTGATTCTCTCATCTCCTTTTCTTGTTTCCTTCAGAATTCTGGTCAATGCGTATGACTACAGAATTCCACTGGAGAATGAAAGAAAAGTTTCTTTCTCCACTGGAGAAAGAAAAAACAATAACTTGCCAATAGCAAAATGTAACAATATTTTTGTATGCATTGAGATTGAGGCTTTCTATAGTAGGGTCACTAAAAATACTTACGATATTTTTCTTGCTGAGTTTTTTTCCAATACAAATCTCAAAAATTGTGACTTACATTGAAAATTTCAACATTAAAAAAAAATTAACTGGCTAGAAAATCTGTTTAAGTTTTCCTTCAACTTCCTGAACGACAATTTAGCATTTAGGGCATAACAGTCCAGCTTCACTCACTATCTATTTGAAGTCTCTATTACATGTTGAGTGCTTCCATTGTGAATTGTTGTGACTATGACTGGATTTATTATCAAAATGGATGTTTATGTGCGCTCATCAAGGTTTGAGAGTATTTGTCTTATTACCCCTGCGGTGTCCATTAAACAAGCAAGCCATACAAGACTTTACTGACGTCACAAAATAGTGATCCAGTAATAGGATAATCCCTCCACCCACCCAGAAGAAAGGACAACATTAACACAAATTTAGATTTATGTATAAATGTTGCCTCATATTTATACAAAAAAAAGATAGATTGCACGTGTTGGATGAACCGACGTGAACATGATTTCATGACTGAAAAATGTTGGATGCCATTGGAGTACAAACTATCCTCATTGAATGGTATCGTAAGCAAGCTTTCTTAGGTTTTTCTATTTCTTGGGTCCTATTCTTTCATCTTCCTTTTTTTCATTTTTGCCTTTCCTTTCCTGTCTTTGATGTAAGCTACTGAATAGTACCAAGAGGCTTGGCATTAATGGCGGATGACCAAACTCGGGGATCCCTGTGCAGGCAGAAGGAAGTTCTAATCCTTAGATGGAATCTTTATGATAAGAACTTCACAAAAATTTTTAAAAATCACACAACCCATACGTAGATACACATACACACCCTACATGCCTTTTAAGGAGAGAGCCCTGGGAATCTGTCGTGCTCTGTGAATTAAAGAATTCTAGACAGTGACATCTTAGATCAACTCATTTCACAGTTGCAATGCTGGTGTTTGAAGCTGATGAGATTTCACTGCCAAACAAAGTTATCCTAGTTTCTGTTCTTCACAGGTTAAAGCTGGAAATACTCTCTTGAGTCCTCAAGATAAAGCACTTGTGTGTGTGTGTGTGTGTGT
>CM053603.1:31967412-31978660 GCA_028646535.1 Procyon lotor
ATACAAAGGTTTTTCCCCAAATCCCTAGTCCCTTTTTAAAATCAGCACAAGATACTCCATCCATCCACTGAGTTCCCTCCTTATATTTTAAAACATTTTAAAATGCTAAGATATTTGGATATGGTTTTCTGGAATAACTGGGAGCCCACTTCCAATTACTAAGACATACAAGCTTCAGGAACTACATGTAGACAGTATTGAATTTAAGTCCTATTCCCACCATTCTCAATCCTTACTGACCCTCTTTCCGCTTCAGACTTCCCCCCTACTACGGCAGGGCTGAGGAAGACCCCCCTCCTGGATTGTGGTAAACACAGAAACATGGAATTTCAAAATTTTAGAAATTCCTCGTTGTGGTCCACTAACTCCACTGAGTAAATGGCTAACTGACTTAAAGAGTACCAGACTGAAGGAATGGCAACCGATTTTGTCCTTCTCTTCCTTTGTTTTATGAGCTGGTAAATGTCACCTGCTGCCTTATCCCAGGAACCTGCCCCTTACTGTTGTCTGCTTCCCCTCCCTCCTTGCATACCACCCTCCTCGCTGAATCATCGCCTCCCCCACTGAAGTAGTACACTCCTGGTACTGGTTTCTTCAGCAGCAAAAACGCTTCCAATTGTCAGTGACCATTTATGACTTTAATTAGTACAGGAAAGGCAGAGGGTGTATTTCTTCTACCTCCAGAATATTAACTGAGTCAGCTTCCGGTGTTTCTCTTCACTGTTGCCTCCATTCCAACCATTATTCTCTGGGGTCTTGTGATCTCTGGCCTGGATTGTTGTTCTAATGCCTGTCTTCTCTCTCCATTCACTCTGGCCCCCACCAAACCATGACCCACCCCACCTGTGTGAAGTCGTTCAGTGGTTCCCCTTTGCTCCTATGGTAATACCCACACTTCTTTCCAAACTGCTCAGAAAGTCCCTGTGTGATCTACCTCCTGCCTACCTCGCTGGCCTTGTTTGAGTTTTTCTTCCCCACTCCTCTAATTACCACTTTCACTGATTTGTTTTCTCTTCTTTTAAGAAACCAAGCGCTCACCCATAGTGGGGCTCTGCACGTGCTTGGAATCCTCCAACCTGCAAATTCACCTGGCAAATTTCTAGTATCTTTCAGGTCTTGATTTAAACACCATTTTCTCGTGGAAGCCTTCTTGGATCCCCCATAAGGGCAGGTCCTCTTTCTTACCTTCACTCATATCAATCTGTACTTTCTCTTTTCAGTATGTATTATAATAGTAACAATACTTATTGGGGTAAAACATTTTCATATTGACTGCCTTCCCCACAAGACACAGTGTTCTTGAGAATGTGTCGTTCTTGGTGATCTTGCTCCTTGTTCTATGGCCATCTCCTAACTCAATGACTAATCCATTTCTGGTGCTCAAAATATACTTATTGAGAATGAAGTGATTCTGCTGTATCATGAACTGGGACCAGTTCCTATCCACAAAATTTCACACCATACCATATTGACTTTGAATGTTGTTCTCAAAAACTATGTTTCTTATAAATGTTCATTGTTCTGGGTTATAATACCCTATCCTCTGAAGTCTCATTCATCGAAAGTATATTGATTCATTGAATTTCTTGGAGATTTATTTACTTGTCCAAAAAGTGACATGGTTGGGTTATATAATGTTTAACTTCCTTTCTACCTAAATGCTCTGTGTTTCCATAATCTGTTTTTGGTGGCTCTCTTGTGGACATTTGTGGGATTTGGGCTGCCTGGAAACCACACCATGCCTGTTACCAATTTCCACATTAGTTAAAACTCTTTAAATTGCAAGGAACAGCAAATACAACTCAAGTTAATACAGAGAAGAAACACAGAAAGAGGGAGACAGAGAAAGAATGTATTGGCTCATGTAAGTGAAAAGTCCAGAAATAGCTCTGAATTCAAGGCTTAAATGATGCCAAGGGAAATGTATCATTTTAACAATGCTTTTTTTCATTAATATTTTATTGAAAACCACACATCCTTCTAGGATTCCAGCCATAAAATTTTCATGTCATTCCAATAGAATCATTCCATCTTTGGAAAAATACATTGTCTCCGTGTCCAGCTGAAAAATGGTATTGTCAACTTGGGTCAAGACATCAAGAAAATTGTTTTCCTGGTGTGTGTTTTAAAACAACGGTAATATATCTCCCCCCCCCCCCACTCACTGAGAACCACTATTAACCAAATAAAGCTCTCATACCAGAAACAATTCACCAGCTAATAGGAATGGATGATGAGGCGAGAGGGGGTGCATTCTCATAAACCGCTGAACAAGAGTGTTTTATCACCATCCCTCTGCTCCACAGACCACATAGACTCTCAGAGGTGACAGTCAAAATCATGAGTATAGATGTATCTTCTTAGGCTATGACTATAAAGAGACTCCGGGGAGTATCTGTGCCTGTCTCTTTACTGAGCATTTAGATCTTATCAAAATAATAGCACTTCTTCTTTAGAATTGCTACTTTGGGTCTAGTGACAAAGCGAGTCTAAATGTCATACTAGGAAGCTGTGTTCTCCGGCATCTAAATTATTGTTATTAGAAATGACTGCAAGCAAACAGAGTTAAAGGAAAAATCAAAGGGCTGGTACCAGCGTTGCTGTATTAAATGTTTAAAGCCTGATGGTTGTTTATAAAACTTGGCTAGTGTTTGCATGTGGGTGGTAGTACAGGAGAGAGTTAACATAAAACTAAGAGGCTGTGTTCAAGGGAGTGGAAATTTAAACTTCTCAAGGTTGCCATCTGTCTGATCAGATCCCACAGTATCTGGCATGTAATGGATGGCCAGCACAGCATGCCCTCCCTAGTCCCTTAACCCACAGTATTTCCACACATACCAGCAAGAAATCTAATTTCCAGCCCCTGTGACTCTGTAGCTGAAGGCTCCTTTTCCACTTCAGTCTGCTCCGCTCACCCATGGGCAGGCTGCAAGTGTTGGAAAATGAACACATGAGAGTAGCCCTCAACCACTGATTGATGGGAATTGATGGATACATACCCCGGTTCCTTCTCCTCTCAGGTTGGGTAACTCTTCTTGGTTGCTTGTCCCAGAATTCTCCACTGAGAGAGAGGGAGAGAGAAAGAGAGAGCTCAAACCACTCACAGAGTAGTAACTTCCTTGATAATACATTCTTTTTTTTTTTTTTAAGATTTTATTTATTTATTTGACAGAGAGAGATCACAAGTAGGCAGACAGGCAGGCAGAGAGAGAGGGGGAAGCAGGCTCCCTGCTGAGCAGGGCCCGATGTGGAGCTTGATCCCAGGACCTGAGATCATGACCTGAGCCCAAGGCAGAGGCTTAATTCACTGAGACACCCAGGCGCCCTCTTGATAATATATTCTTTATTGGCTTCCCTTTCCTGTCTCACTTTCCACTCTTGTACCAGTGTTTCCTTGGATTCGGCCCCAAATAAACCACTTTACTCAAATCTTTGTTTTATCGTCTGCAACTGATAAATTTTTTCATGTCAGTTAGAAATAAAGTTTAATATCTATGATCTTATTTTACTTATTATGAAAATAATTCTTGGGTGGGGGAATGGGGTATTTGGGTGATGAACATTAAGGAGAGCACATGATGTGATGAGCCCTGGGTGTTATATGCAACTGATAAATTGTTGAACATTACCTCTGAGACTAATGATGTACTATATGTTGGCTAATTGAATTCAAACTAAAAAAAAGAAAGAAAATAATTCTTTTCCTTCCCCCTCTCCCACCCCCTCCCCTTTTTCCTATCCCTCCTCCTCCTTTTTCTTTTTCTTCCCCTCTGTCTTCTTCATCTTTGCTTTCATTTGGGAAAATTTGAATTAACCCCCAGGCCCCGCACAAAATATTTGGAAATTAGCATTCTTATACATCCTCCTATTAACTTTTCTCCCGTCACTAGATTTTATTAGCTATTATTATTTTATATATTAAAGCTGTATGACATTTACACTCTGGTCTACAGCATGGCTATTATTTCAATTATGTTATAAATAAACACATTTGGGTGATTTAATTTATTGATCTCCAAAAAGTCCCAAATACTTTGAGTTCTATTATCCCTTATTTCCTTTTTCCAAGGCATGCATTTTAAATACACTGTATTTTGGATTTGGGTTTTTATTTTATTTGTTCCATTTGTGACTTACATTTAGCTAGTCACTACTATTTTTATACAACTTCGTTATGCTAATAACGGAAAAACTATAAACTACTCATTTAAAAGGTGCAATTTGATTGGCTGTAACTTAGGTATGCTCACTTGAAACCAAGGTAACAAACATTTTTATCACCTCTAATAGTAGTCTCTTCATACCCCTTTTGTGTTTTTTTTTTTAAGATTTTATTTGTTTATTTGACAGAGAGAGAGAGATCACAAGTAGGATAGAGGCAGGCAGGGGGCGGGGGAAGCAGGCTCCCCGCTGAGCAGAGAGCCTGATGCGGGGCTTGATCCCAGCACCCCGAGATCATGACTTGAACTGAAGGCAGAGGCTTTAAACACTGAGCCACCCAGGCGCCCCTTCATAACCCTTTTGATCTATCTCATCCTCCATCCCCATCCCTGGCTAACCATTGATCTGCTTCCTATTACTTTACATAAGTTTGCAACTTCTCAGATTTTATGTAAATGAAGTCATACCATAGGTATTCTTTTTGCTTGACTTCTTTCACTCAGCATAATTCAGATTAACCCACATAGTTGCATTGTCTCAATAGTTCATTCCTTTTTATTGTTGAGTAGTAGTTCTTTCTACGGATTAACCCTAATATGTTCGTTCATTCTCTTGTTGATGGAGTTGCTTGTCTTCGGTTTTGGACTTTACCACTAAAGCTGTTATGGACATTCATGGGCAAGTTTTTGGGTATTTTTAAAAATTTCTCTTGGGCAAAAATTAGGAATGATACAGGTGAGTAGTACAGCCCATGTGTGTTTAACTTTTCAAGGAATTGCTAAACTGTTTCCCAAATTGGTTGTACCATTTATATTCCCACCAGCAGTTCCAAGTGCTCCACATCCTTGACTAGATTGTGTGGACAATCCTTTTCGTTTTAGCCAATCTAGTGAGTATGAAGTGATATCTTACTGTGATTTTAAATTGCATTTTCCTAGTAACTAATAACGTTGAATGGCATCCCAGGTATTCAGCTGACATTGATATGTCTTCATGGGTAAAATGTTCAAACCTCTTGCCCATTTAAAAAAAATGGGTTGCTAATGTCTTACTACCGAATTTGGGGAGTCTTTACATAGTCTTTACATAGCTAATGTCTTACTACTGAATTGGGGGAGTCTTTACGTAGTCTTTACATAGCTAATGTCTTACTACTGAGTTGGGGGAGTCTTTACGTAGTCTTTACCTAGCTAATGTCTTACTACTGAGTTGGGGGAGTCTTTACGTAGTCTTTACCTAGCTAATGTCTTACTACTGAATTTGGGGAGTCTTTACATAGTCTGATATATGTGTTGCAAATATTTTTTCTTAGTCTATGGTTTGCCTTTTTGTTGTCTTAATGGTGCTCCATTAATGCATTTTCCAAGAGCAAAATTTTTTTATATTGGTCAAGTCCAATTTGTCAACTTTTTCTTTTTCTGTTTTATCCTTTGTGTTTTAAGAAGTGATCGCCTATCCCAAGTTGCGAAGATTTTCTCCTGTGTTTTCATCCAAACATTTTATAGTTTCAGGTTTTATATTGTAAGGACTGAATGTTTGTGTCCCTCCGAAATTTGTATGTTGCAATCCTAACCCTCATGGTATTAGAAGGTGTATCCTTTGAAAAGTAATTAAGTCATGAGTATAGATTAATGCCCTTATTAAAAAAAAAAAGGGGGGGTCACCTGGGTAGTTCAGTCAGTTAAGCGTTTGCCTTTGACTCAGGTCATGATGCCAGAGTCCTGAAATCCAGCCCTGCATTGGGCTCCCCACTCAGCGGAGAGCCTGCTTCTCCCTTTCCCTCTACTGCTCCCCCAGCTCGTGTCTCTCATGCTCTCTCTCTGTCAAATAAATAAATAAAATCTTAAAAAAAAAAACAAAACACAAGAGACATGATTTCTCTCTCAGCCATATGAGGATATTTGATTAGCTAAAAGTCAAATTAGCTAATTTTTTTCCTTTTTATTTTATTTATTTATTTATTTATTTATTTATTTATTTATTTATTTATTATTTTTTATTAACATATAATGTATTATTTGCCCCAGGGTACATGTCTGTGAATCGTCAGGCTTACACATTTCACAGCACTTAACAGCACATACCCTCCCCAATGTCCACAACCCAGCCACCCTATCCCTACCCACCCACACGCCCCACCCCCCGCCTCCCAGCCACCCTTAGTTCCTTTTGTGAGTTTAGGAGTCTCTTATGGTTTGTCTCCCTCCCCATCCCCTCCAGTTTCGTTTCTCTCCCCCACCTCCCCCTACAAACCCCTGCCTTGCCTCTCAAATTCTTCATATCAGAGAGATCATGTGATAATTGTCTTTCTCTGACTGACTTATTTCACTTAGCATAATACCCTCCAGTTCCATCCACGTCATTGCAAATGGCCAGATTTCATTGCTCTTGCTGCATTTTTAGCTAATTTTCATGTATATGGCAAGAGATAAGTGTTGACATTCATTAATTCCCATGTGGTAGTCTTTTGATTCAACAATTGATCCTACTGACTTGTGTTTATCTAGATATTAATGATTGGATCAATATTGGATAAGGACAATCAAAGGCAATAGGCCTTTGTATTCATTCATTCATTCATTGATTCAAATATTCATAAATAATATTTATTCAGATCTATTAAGTGCTAAAGTCACAAGTAGGCTTTGGAGACACATGATAAATAAAAAACAACCCTAAATTTCAAATAGATTACTTTTTTTTTTTAGGTTGGCTCCATACCCAGTGTTGAGCCCAGTTTTGTAGGGCCTGAACTCATGACCCTGAGATCGAGAACTGAACTCAAGATCTGAGCTGAGACCAAGAGTCAGATGCCCAACTGACCAACCCACCCAGTGCCCCTAGATAGATTACAATTTAATTGAGGAGATAAATATAAAATTACAATGTGATAGGAGAAAAGTTCACTGGAGCTGTGTTTATATCATAGACAATTTAGAAAGTCATAGGTAAGGGCGCCTCTGTGGCTCAGTCAGTTAAGCACCTGCTTTTGGCTCTCATTATGATCCTGAGGTCCTGGCATTGAGTCAGGCATCATTGGGCTCCCTGCTCAGCAGGGAGCCTGCTTCTCCCTCCCCCACTCCCCCTGTTTGTGCTCTCTCTTTCTCTCTCTGTCAAATAAATAAATAAAATCTTTTAAAAAAAAGTCACAGCTAAAAAAATAGTCACAGTTAGCTAGTATTTTTTAAAAAATGAAATAGAATATCAGTGCGTATTAAGATAAATATTGTTTTACAAAGTCATATTTTAATTTCTTATATCAGTACATGTTTATTGGGTTGCAATATAAAATGAATTTTTGGTGGTGCCTGGGTAGCTCAGTCATTTAAGCGTCTGTCTTCCATCCTGGGATCGACACCCAATTGGAGCTCCCTCATCAGCAGGGATCCTGCCTCTCCCTCTCCCTCTGCTCCTCTGCCTTTCTCTCATGCTCTCTCTCAAATAAATAAGTAAAAATCTTTAAAAATAAAATAAAATGAATTTTTACTTCAGGTCTTTGTCAAAAATGTTTTCAAACCTCTATGTTAGAGATATAAACAAAGTGTTAGGCAAGCCAATGAAAGAAGCAATTGACACCTAGCACAGAGTTGGGGAGATACTGAACATGGAAGGAATAACATTTGATCAGAGTCTTTTTTATTTTTTTTTTTAAGATTTTATTTGAGAGGGAGAGAGAGAGCAGGAGAGAGGGGGAGAGAAGTAGACCCCCTGCTGAGCTCAGAGTCTGACGCAGGGCTCGATCCCATGACCACGAGGTCATGACCTGAGCCGAAACCAGGAGGTGGATGCTTAATCTGCTAAGCCATCCAGGCACCCTTGAGCGGAGTCTTAAAGGAATGATTAGGGGAAGAGCGCTGCAAAGAGAAAGAACGGCAAATAGAAAGGCCTAGAAGTGTGCACAATCACAGCAAATTTTTTATTAACCAGGAATGGTTAAAAGGAAAGAGCCAGGGGGTGTCCCAGGGTAGAGTGGGTGAAATAAGATGAGACCAAAAAGATCGGCTGGGGAGATACTACAAAGGACCTTTACAACATACTGGTTAAGATTAGCTTTAGTCCCTGGGCCTGTGTTTCTCAAAGTGTGGTCCCAGAGATCACTTGTATTAGAATTCACTGAGCAGTGGTTCTAATAGTGTCGTTCCTGAACGAGTAGCATCGGTATTACCTGGGAAGTTGTTAGAAATATCGGTCTTGGGGCGCCTGGGTGGCTCAGTGGGTTAAAGCCTCTGCCTTCAGCTCAGGTCATGATCTCAGGGTCCTGAGATCGAGTCCCGCATCGGGCTCTCCACTCAGCGGGGAGCCTGCTTCCTTCTCTCTCTCTGTCTTCCTCTCTGCCTACTTGTGATCTCTCTCTCTGTCAAATAAATAAATAAAATCTTTAAAAAAAAAAAAAAGAAATATCAGTCTTGGGCTCTGTTCCAGGTCTGCATCAGAAATTTTGGTAGGGAGACCCAGACATCTGTGTTTTAATAAGCCCTCCAGGTAGCTCTACAGACTGCAGTTTGAGAACCACTGACTTGGAGTTTGCTGAAATGGGGATTCCTGGCTCCCACTCCAGGCCTGCTAAATCTGATTCTCTGGGGTAAAGACCCAGAATACCTATTTTTATCAGGCTGTTCTAGTAATTCTAACTCACTCTAAGTTTTGAGAATGACGGGTCTGGGTGGCACGTCTTCAGTCGTAGATTTTAGGACGTTAAAGGAAATGACAGGGACTAGGACGCCGCTGACTGGACAAGAAAACATGGTGATTTTGACGCAGATACATTGAATCCTGCCATTGCCTTGCTTGAAACATTCCATTGTCTATCTCCTTAAAGATGAGAACCGAACTGAGTAGGATCTCAGGAGGACCGACAGTGACCGGCATCCCCTTCGCTGCCCCTGCTCTGTTCTCCCCTCCCCCATGGTGCTCATGGTGCTCCAGCCCTCTTTCGGGTTCCTAGAACACACCATGTCCTTTGCTTTTTCAAACGCTTTGTCTCTCATTTCCCCAATTCTTCCCCAACTTGACTTAAGTCTCAATCCAAATGTCACCTCTCCAGAGGCACCTTCTCTGATCACCCATCTACACTGGCCTGCCCACATGGTCCTCACACCATTTTTATCCCATTGATTTCCTTCATAGTGCTGCTCACGATTTACAACACCTGGGCCCTTACGTAATTGTCTATTTCCTTTACATCTGTCTGTCCTACTAGACTGTAAGATTCATGAGGACAAGGATCCCATCTGCCTTGTTCAAGGCTATCTCCACAGGTGGGTTCCTGGTGTAAAGTACACACTCGGGAAATATTCAGGCCTGAGAATTTCCTTGGGTCAGCTTTAGGTTCTAAGCCTGTGACTTTGCCGGTAGAGGTTGATTCCTTCCCCACCCAACCTACCCCAGCCAGGGGTAACACTATAAAATCCACATGTGATCAGGCAACTGTAAATGTGACATATCTTGTGATAAGCCAGAAAATAGCCAAATCCAAGAAAAGCAAGGGCACCGTCCTAAGTGGGGAGTGTAGCCACAGGTTGAGGGTACATCCTGAATGTACAGCTTGAAGAAGGACTTGAAAGCAGTGGTAGGAGAAGAAGTTGGAGGACTGAAGTGGCAGAGTGACCCACTGTAGGGACTGTGGCTTTTACTCTGAGTCAAATGAGGAGTAACTGTGGGGTTACTTTGAGCAGAGGTGTGATAGGATCTGATCTTCTTGTTAAAAGGATCCTGGCTGCTGTGCTGAAATCAAGGATAGAAGGCAGAAGAGCTGTTGGAGGCTATTGCAATAATACTGGTGAGACACGTAAACAACTAATAAACATCTGGAAAGACCTACAGCAAACTCACTACACTTCCTATGGCTGTGGTGAGTACTGGGTGGGGGAGAGACTTTTACTTGCCCTATATTCTTTGTATTGCTTTATGAAACATTATTTATCAACTATTTGAAGAATTAAAAGTTACCGTTATTATTTTTTATTATAAATACTAATAATTTTTACCCTTCCTTCCTGAATAATTCACTCTCGTGCCAGTTAAGTATGGCCAAAGAAAGCAGGAGTCTGTAAGTGGGGGGGAATGTAGCCTGCTGTAGGGTGTCAGAGTCCAATGGAGGTAGGAAGGGTCAGTGTTAAAGGGATTGGCAATGGCAACATTGCCAATTGAAGATTGGTCCAATAAATAAATATATTGAGGATAATGGCAGCAAGTTTTTTACTGTTGGAGCCTTGTACATATGGAAAAGGAAAAAACTAGAATGAATCCCCCAGTGTTGGATTGGAATTGAAAGCTTAAACTCTTGGTTCCAAATATATGTTTATATAGACAGATATAGAAATAAATGTATTTGTAGCTGTGTGTGTGTGTGAATACATGTGTATGGCTCTCTAGCTCTGTCTGCCAATAGGGTCTGGGGGCAATAACATGTTAATGGCAATGAACACCCTAGCAGTCCTATCCAGACACCTACATAGCATTCTCCACTAAAAGAAATCAGGACTTGAAGAAATGACTAATTCCAGGGCTGAGGAAGGGAAGATGCAAGATGAGCCTGGAATAACATTTTGTTATCAGAAAATGAAGATTGCCCCAAGAACGATGGGGCCATGTCAAAAGGATGAAGAAGCCAGCTGGATGAAGGTCTTAATTGCCAAGTCTATAACAATTTAGGTATCAAAATAAATAATGGTAGTAATGAACTATGACCTACTGAATAGGAATCCATGAGTCCAAACTAATATAAATAAAAAATGAATTAATGTGAGATGATGCTTTCCTTATGTTATATTGTCAACTTATAAATGTAGAAGGAATGATGGAATTAGAAGATCACCATTTGGCAACCGTCATAATAATACTTAATTCAACCAAGAAACATCAATGGATATGAAAATTGAAGAGTGAAAGTTTGATGAGATATGGGATATTTGCAAAGTTTCAAAGTCCCTCACCGCAAAGTACTTTAAGTTACTGAGTGGTAGCTGAGTGGGGCTGAGTGGTAGCCCCCCAAATAATGTGTCTATGTCCTAATCCCTAGAACCCGTGATTGTTCCTTATTGGAAAAAGGGTTTTTGCAGATGTAACTTAAGAATCTGGAGCTGAG
>CM053603.1:31979160-31995683 GCA_028646535.1 Procyon lotor
GAGGTACTACCTCTACCTCCAATTTGCAGATGAGGAAGTTGGGGCATTTTGATATTAATCATTTACCAGAGTTCACTCAGCTAGGAAGTGATAAGAGAGAAATTCAACCCAGATCTGTTTCATGTTAGACCCTTTTCTTTTTTTTTTTAAAGATTTTATTTATTTGACAGAGAGAAACACAGCAAGAGAGAGAACACAAGCAGAGGGAATGGTAGCGGGAGAAGCAGGCTTCCTGCTGAGCAGAGAGCCCGATGCGGGGCTCGATCCCAGGACCCTGGGATTTTGACCTGGGCCGAAGGCAGACACTTAACGACTGAGCCACCCAGGCGCCCCGACCCTTTTCTTTTAAGCAGGACACCATTCAATTTTATCATATTCAATTATTGAATATTGTATGTGTATATGCATCAGTCAGGGTTCTGTGGAAAAACAGAACCAATAGGGTGTGTGTGTGTGTGTGTGTGTGTATGTGTGTGTGTGTGTGTATGTTCATTCATATATTATAAGGAATTGGTGTACAATAATTGGTGGTTATGGAGGCTGGAAAGCCCCAAGATCTGCAGGGTCAGTCTGCAAGCTGAAGACCCAGGAGAGCCAATAATTTAATTCCAGTCTGAGTCTGATGGCCCAGGAGAGCCAATGGTATAGTTCTAGTCCAAAGGCCAGGAGATCTGAGACCCAGGAAAAGTCAGTGTTTCAGTTTGAATCCAAAGGCAGGAAAAAGCCAATGACCTAGTTAGAAAGCCATTGGGCAGGGAGAATTTTCTCTTACTTGATGCGATGAGGGGGAGGGAGGTGTTAGCTTTTTGTTCTATTCGGACTTTCATTAGGGAGCCCAGTCTGCTTTACTTAGTCTACTGGTTTAAATGTTACTCCCATCCCAAAACACCCAGAATAATGTTTTACTGAATATCTGGGCACTCTGTGGCTCAGACAAGTTGGCATGCAAAATTAATCATCACAGTACATATACATATATGAGAGAAAGAGAGAGAGATAGAAAGAGACTAGGTTAAAAAGTGGACTTTGATAGCAAGAACCGATTAGTACCTACCTAGCCCCCTGCCTGAGGGAGAGAGGGACGTGTCATTTCTTGCCCACACTAGAAGACTGTACTCTCACATAGGATGATGGGAGAGTATTTCTAAACAACACCCACAGTCAGGATGAACCTTCAGATTACTCATTGGCTTGGGCTCCACAGGGTACCATCCTGCCTCCTATGTGAGTTTGGTTAGGGACAATTGGGTCCCTTGTTGCAGTCATCTGTGGGGGTCTCTGGTCCCCACACCCCCTACTTCTCTGGGAATTCTCCACTGCTTGGCCCTGCTGCCTCACATTCATGGCCAAAGCATTCAGATTTACACTGGGAGACCCTGCGTTCCAGCCCACAGCTGAGTGGGCACTTGGCCTAAGTCGGGTTGTGACTGAGAGACACTCGTCACTTATCTTAGCAAGGCCTTAGAAATGAGGGCATCTTTTTGTGAGCAGTAAACACTGATTCAGAGAGAGAGGGAGAGAGAAAGATATGCAGGGCTGAAGAAGAGAATGGTGAGAGTTTGGTGAGAGTCCTGGATCCCATAGGATACCCTTCTTTCCTAATAAAGTCCCCTTTTCTTTCACACAATTTGAAGTGAACTCCCATCATCACTGTCCAGCTTTGTTAAGGCATCGACCTAGGCAGCCCTTGCTCCTCTCCTCTGGGTGCTCTTCAGCCCAATATGGCTGCCGTCCTCAATCACACCCGTCATGGTGCCAGAAAAACAACCAAGGGTCTTTCTGAGCAGACGCTTTCTTCTCTTTATTTCCAATAAAAAACTGTTAGCTCTTGAAAGTGTCTGGAAAAAAGTTAACCCCGATGATATGTAAAGATACCCTCTTGCCTATTTAGAAAATTGTATTCAGGGGCGCCTGGGTGGCTCAGTGGGTTAAAGCCGCTGCCTTCAGCTCAGGCAATGATCTCAGGGTTCTGGGATCAAGCCCCGCATCAGGCTCTCTGTTCAGCAGGGAGCCTGCTCCCCTCTCTCCCTTCGCCTGCCTCTCTGCCTACTTGTGATCTCTCTCTCTGTCAAATAAATTAATAAAATCTTTAAAAAAAAGAAAGAAAGAAAGAAAGAAAATTGTATTCACCTTCATTTGTCCACCTTCCTATCTTAGTTTCATCTTGGTATCCACTGTGATATACAAATAAGGACTAAAAGGCATGAGTAAAAGGCCAAGAAAACAAAAGAGCCTCCATGGCTTTTTATTGTGGTATTTTAACCTCGCCTATTTCCTGTTCTCCAGCCCTTGTAGATGCAGTGTGGTTTTTCTAGACTTTTCTACAGTTCCCTGTTCTCGTCCCTTCCCACAGACTCATCTCACAGGGATGGACAAATTCCAGTAATTCTCTCTGGGGTTATATAAGAACATCCTTGCACATTTTCTCTGATAGAGTTACAGGTGTTTTCTCTCTCCTATTTCTCATCTCCTCTTCCACTTCCCACTGTGTATCTCTCCTCTCAAGTTCAGCTTTTTCTCTCCTTCATACACTCAGAGCCATGGGCCCGTCCGCCTGCAGGTCTGTTTAAGCTCATTCGTTTCCCCAGTACCTAGGAGGCCCTCAAGGACCATTTGCTTGGTTAATACCACTCCTTCTGCTTGGAAGCTTCTTCCCTCTTGGTGCTAATCTTTTACAACATTTAAGTGAGGTCAGTCTAAAAGGCAACTTCTATCCCTGCCTGGAGGAAATTTCACAGGCCTTTGACCACCTGATTTGCATACTTGCCTTCCACTTTGCCTCAGAGTCTGTGCCCACATCTTATCTCTCTTTTTGAGGACAAGAAAGATATCAAAGGCTCTACAGTGACTCTAGATTTGAATCATGGGTCAGTCACCTGTCTGTGTAGTTAGTTGGGTGAACTTGGGCAAGTTGGTTCATCTCTTATACCTCCTATAAGTGGGGGTAATATCACTAATCTCATACAATATTTGCAAGGATGAAACTAGACGTTTTTATAAAGTGCTTAGAAGAATGCTAGACACATAAAAAATACTGAATACATGTTAGCTATTACTATTAATATTCTCATTTCTTACATTAGTTATCTATTGCTGTGTAACAACTGCTTCAGAATTTAAAAGCTGAATTTTTCATCTTTCATAGTTTCTGTGGATCAGGAATTGAGAAGCGACTTAGATCCGTGGTTCTGACTTGAGATCCCTCATAAGGCTGTGGTCCAGATGCCAGTAGGGGTGCTGTCATTTGAAAGATTTCCTGGGGCTGGTGGATCCTCATCGAAGGCCTCAGTTCTACTTTCGGGAGGATTACAGGGCTGTTCTTGGGTTGTAATGACATGGAAGCTGGCTTCCACTGTAGTGAGGCAGAAGCCACGGCACTTTGTACGGCCGGGCTTCAGAAGTCAAATGGCATCCCTTCTGCTGGACTTTTTTATCAGTCACCCGGATCAACTCTGATTCGGTGTGGGAGGAGACTACAGGAGGACATGAATCCCAGGAGGCAAGGATCACTGGGGGCGATGGATGGTGAAAGCTGGCTGTCACATTTGTATTCTGTTTTCCTTCGATGGAATTAGTGTCAGGAGGTTCTAGCAATCACAGAGACTGGGATGCACATTGGCAGGAGGAAAATTCCAAGGAAGAGGGAAGAATTGAACCAAAGGAAGTAATACTTCAGCCTCATGTCTTGCCTCTTCTGCCCTTGCACTCTCAATTTATGGCAGATTGAATTTCCTATGACTCTTCAGAAACCATCTAGTTCTTTCTCATTTCGAAGCCTGTGCACCTATGGCTTCTCTGTTTTCGAGCTTCTCCTCTCCACTTCACTTAGCTACCTACCTCTCATAACTCAGGTCTCAGCTTAAACACGAGTTCCTCCTGGGATACTTTCTCTAATTCCCTTAGCCTGTCACCGTTTTGTGTACTTTCCCTCCTATCATAGACTTTCTCCAGCATTTCGAAGTCAAGGCATCTCCAAGTGAGGGGACTAGCTCACGAAAAGGGGCAAGGCATGGAAGAAATTAGCATGATATGTTTGTTCTCTAACCAAGAGACCTTTTTTGATAAGGGGATTTTCGTTTATTTTTTTTTTAAAGATTTACTTATTTCTTTGAGAGAGAGAGAGCACGAGCGAACAAGCAAGCACACACACACACCCCTGAGCGTGGAGGGAGAGGGAGAGAATCTTAATCAGACTCCTGCCATCCAGGGCTTGATCTCGGTACCCTGAGATCATGCCCTGAGCCAAAATCAAGAGTCAGTGGCTTAACTGACTGAGCCACCCAGGCACACTGATAATGGGATTTTCTTGATCTGTGCTGGACAATACAGAAACCATTAGTCCCATGTGTCTATTGAGCTCCTAAAATGTGGCTAGTGTGACTGAGAAACGAATTTTGTTGAAAAATTCCAGAACTGAATTTTAACTTTTTAAAAAATTTAATTAAAATTTAAATATCCACACATGGCTAGTAGTAACTATACGCTCTCACACAGGTCTTACAAAAAAGAGACCCACCTAAACAGAGGGCAGGATGGTAGAGAGAAAAGGGGCTAGGCTTTACTATCTAGAGAATAGGCCCCTTCAGACTAGAAGGGACCACCAAAACTAAAAGCCCCGCATGGTACGTGTCTGTATTTGATGCCACCCTCATACACCCCTCTGTAAGGCCATTTAACTGGATACTCTGAACAATGAAAGGGTCTAAAGACACTAGGGACTGGTTCTCTTTTGCCTACATCTGCCACCCAGGGTCAGGGGCAGAGTCATCTTTAAGGGAGTTTGCAATTGGGAGCGCTGTGTCCAAATTCCTACCTTCAAACAAGTAAAAAAATAGCCTTCGTTCCTCGTGCCCTCCTTCCCTCTTCTCCTTCCTCCCTTTAGTGGCTTTCAGAAGACAAGGCAGAACAATTCAGTATCTTTTCCCTGAAAAGCTTGGAGACGAGAGAAGATAATAAAAAGGAACACGGTGGCCGGGTGCCAGATGTTCTGGGTTCTGGTGCCGTTTTGCCAGACTAGTTTTCTACACTGCAGCTTTCCCATTTGTGAAATGTCAGGGTTGGAGAGGCCTTTTGAGGTCCCGCCCTAACTTCCTGGGTGCTTATGTAACGCAATCCAAATCATGATGGCAATAAAAACAGCAGCCACGTTAATCGAGTGCTTACAAGTTCTAGGCACCAAGCTAAATGCTTCATATTCACCATTTCACTCGAGTCTCAGGGGTGTTTTACAAACCCTCATTTTGTAGGTGAAGAAACAGATTCTGTCAGTTTAAATAACTAGTC
This sequence comes from Procyon lotor, assembly GCA_028646535.1. Taxonomy (NCBI): domain Eukaryota; kingdom Metazoa; phylum Chordata; class Mammalia; order Carnivora; family Procyonidae; genus Procyon; species Procyon lotor. The sequence continues at coordinate 31,984,444 of CM053603.1, forward strand.
GAGGGTCACACAGGAATAGTCGAATTGGGCTTTGAATCCAGATGGTTCCAATCGCTAAATTTTTAATCTCTTTGTTGTATGTATCACTTCTATTCAAGGTAGGTCAGTGATGAGTGTTGGGTTCAGACAGGGAGGTATTCTTGGTAGGATTATTAATAACACTGAGTGTTTTTTTTAATGCGTACTCTAAAGGGCTGTGTGTACACACTTAATTCTCCCAGCAACTGTACAGAGTGGTCGATACTAGGTGCCCTCATTGCACGGACCGGGAACGTAAGGCTCAGAGAGGCTCAGTAAATTGCTCAACATCACACAGCTAGCAAATTGCAAGGACTCAAAAACTAAGGAGTGGGCCTGCAGTCCCCAGCCGCGACCAATCCGTCTGGAGCCCTGCGCAGGCAAGCCGCGGGCCACCACCAGGGGGAAGGCAGGGCGGCGGGAGCCTGGCAGGTCTCCGGCACTGCCCAGGGGGCACGCCTCCGCCGCGCACGCGCTCTCGGGCTCCAGGTCGGGGCGCGCGGCGGGCGCGAGGACGGCGGCGGGGAGCGTGCGCGCGGTGACGTGCCGGGCGCCATGTTGGAGGGCTGGTGGTAGCGGCTCGGGGAGGTGCTCGCTCTCTCGGTCTCGCTCTCTCGCTCGCTTCCCCCGGCTCCCTTCGGTGCCCCCCCCGGTCGCCTGCGTGCCGGAGTGTGTGCGAGGGAGGGGGAGGGCGTCGGGGGGGTGGGGGGAGGCGTTCCGGTCCCCGGGAGACCCGCGGAGGGAGGCGGAGGCTGCGAGGGACTCCGGGAAGCCATGGACGTCGAGAGGCTGCAGGAGGCGCTGAAAGGTGGGGGTATCTGCCCCCCTCTCCCTTCCTCCTCATCCTCCGCGGCCCCCTCTCCTCTCTCTGGGCAGGGGGCTCCGAGGAGCCGGGCCGGGCTGGAGCGGGGGAGGGGGGGGCGCTTCCCCGGCTCCCATCCCCCTCCCACCTCCCCAGGGGCGGGGAGCCCTGTGGGCAGCTCCCTCCCGCCCCGCTCTGGGCTTTGTGTCGGCCGCCGGCGTCTGGGCTGGGGGAGGGGAGCCGGGGAAGCTTTGGTAGGGGCCCCAGCCTTTCGCCCACCCCTCCGGGGAGAGGTCGTGGGCCCGCAGCCCCCTTATGGGTAGGCTCCGTTTTCCGTCAGGCCCCCGCACGCCAGGCGTCGGGATGAGAGAAAAAGTAGAAGGTTTGGGGTGGTGGGGGGCGGGGAAGAGGGCGGCAGAGCAACTTTAAAGTGTCTCAGGAAGTCTTACAGAGCTTCTGAAGTCATTCCTCCACGCGCCCTAATTCTGAGGTGGTCGCCTTCCACGCAACAGGCTTGAGAACGGGTGGTTCTCAAACTTAGAATAGCGTGTGATTTCAGCGTTTTCGCAATTAAGCATTGACATCGAAAATCATGTGGAAACGGCTTCATGAGGTAGCTGCAGTTTCTTAAGACGCAGATTTATGAACTTTACCTAGGTAAACAATTTATGGGGGTTGGGGCCTGGGATATGTATTTTAACTGGTGTCCCAGATAAATCTGGTGTTGGTGTTCCTCTGGACTACACTTTGAGAAACACTGAATTAAGGATGATTTGTGGAGAAGTTGAGTGCCCCCTTTAGGAGGATTCTTGTTATAACGTGAAGAGACCAACGTTGGAAGTACAACTTTTGAGAGAGTGAGGTGAATATTTGGTTGAGGGGCTCATATTTTTTTAACCGCTTCTTAATATTTGAGAAGGAACTGGGAGAAAAGTTTGTTTTTATAGTGCACTGGAAATGGTTGATGGACTTTGAAAATACTGATAATTTTTCTTTCTTCCTTTATTTAGATTTTGAGAAGAGGGGAAAAAAGGAAGTTTGTCCTGTCCTGGATCAGTTTCTTTGTCATGTAGCCAAGACTGGAGAGACAATGTGAGTTGAAAACATGTATTTGTTGTTATGATCCTAGGTATCATTCAGACTTGTTTAGAAGAAGGGAAAAAAGTGTATTTCAGAAGAATTGAATAATCTTTTTACAGCTGTACAAACTGCACTTATTTAAAGCATTTACTAAGTGCATATGCTTTATTTCCCTTATGCATACTCTGTAATGAGTTTTAAAAATTTGTTAAAACTTCCTTTATATCTATGCTTTTGTAGATTTAGAATTTACTAGTCTGCAAAGCTAGAGAAAAGAATGCCTATCCTGTTATGACCCTTTTTGGCCCTAACAAACAGGCTTATTTCCAGAATTTTGTGGTTTTGATTCTGTCTCAAATTTATTTTGTTGGTGTTATTTTCTCATATTGTCCTGAATCCAACCTTTTGTTGTCATATTTATATATGTGGGTGTTTGAAGTGTCGCTTCTATTTATTCTCTTGAGGACTTAGGGAGATTATCTGACAAATTCCAGATGCTACAGTTTTGACTGTCCTGTAAACTTCCTAGGATAGCTAACTTGTTACATATGCTCAGCATTTTATTAGGCTTGTTTCCAAATGTTGTGAATCTGAAACTTACACTATGAAGTTAGGACTGTTTTCTTAAGTACCATTCCAGTTCATTGTGTGTGTAGTTTGTGTTGCAGGAGTTGTTTTTGCCATCACTAAGTTAATTTGTAGAAAGCAGTGCAGATTTGGTGACTTCCTTATATTTTTTTTTTTGTAGGGGTGGGGAGTAGGAAGGAGATAGGTTTCTTTGGATGCAGTGTTATTAAATGAGCTTTCTTTTGGCTCCCTAGGTCTTGTCTATTTTTAAAATTCTTTTTGGGGCCTACTATGAGTGTAAACTTCAAGTAATGTATAGTTTCTTGGGCTTTATTAGCAAATGTTCATTTCTCACAAGATTCGCTTGTGGTTGTAATATATGTAGCCTTCTAATAACTAGCCTAATTTTAGAAAGGAAAAAAGACTCTTTAATTTAGTAGTCATGTAGATAAGTTGAGTCTCCGTAGTGCTTTATTAAAAATTACCAGACAAGACTATATCTAGGATGTGTTCAATCTTACATTCTTATTTTTTCCACTTAAAAAGTGGAACTCTTTAGGAGGAAAAAAAAATTACGTTTGTCTCTGAATTATAGTCTCTCTTAGAACATATTGATTTTAAAAATTGGTACAACATAACGTATTTATGTAGATAAGCTTTAAAATGACTAGTTGCTAGCTTTCAAAAATAAATTAATCCCTAAATCATAAATTCTTAGATTTCCTCTATTTTTTTTAGATTGTTAGTTGGTTCAAACTTAATCCTCTATAATATCAAGAGGAGAAGCTTTTACTTTCAGAGTTTTGATACACAAGATTATATCAAACTATTTGGAGATAAATACTTAAAACCTCTTCTCCTTATCAGGTCTGTACAAACTGTCTTCTCTTTTGATAAACTACATTGGCTGTAAATAGTTGAAAATTTCTGAAAGAAAACTTTTTTTAAGATTTTATTCATTTATTTGACAGAGAGGAGAGAGATCACAAGTAGGCAGAGAGCCAGGGGGCGGTGGGGGAGCAGGTCCCCGCTTAGCGGAGAGCCTGACTTGAGGCTCATTCCCAGGACCCTGAGACGAAGGCAGAGGCTTTAACCCACTGAGCTACCCAGGTGCCCCTGAAAGAAAACTTCTTAATATCCTGTCAGACTGGATCACCATGTGGCTAGGGAAATTTAACCTGATTTTTGTGGACAATTATTTTGTCTTGATAGAAGACTTATACAATTCTGCCATCCACTTAACCCACCCCCCACGTTTTTTTACATTTACTAATATTATTTTGTATTAATATGGTGGTGTTAGATTCTTTATAGAATTTTGAAAGTATTTTTAAATTTATCGCTAAAGCAGCTGGTGTTTACACGTTTAGCTTTAACCTTTTTGTTTTTAATCAACGTGAACCTGCCTTTTGATTCTGAAATTTGTAGTTTCTGTTATCCACTTTATTGTTAAACTGAGCTTTGTCTAACTTCTAAGATTTTAACAAGAAAATGTAAAGAACAGCAGATCAGATCTCTTTGGTGTTTTAGGATGGATGGGTTGCTTGAGATAAGAATTCCATAGTTTTTATTTTCATTGATAAAGCAAGAAATCATTAACAGAAGAGATAGGTGGACTGTGTTTATGGATGAAAATCAGTGACAGTCTAGGCTATTTATTTTTCATTAAAACAGCCCAATTTGACACTTGTTGTTTTTAGCTTTAGAGAGATTTTAAAATTAGAGCATATGTTTTTACTGAGCAGGAGGTTGTAGGAAAATATTAAAAATACTGGAGCAATTTTCCTTTATGATCTTTAAAAATTACCTGTAAACATTCAATGTAGGAAGTTGGGAAAGATGCCAAGACCTGGCTTACTAAACTATAATGAAGACTGAGATTATTTAAAACAGTCCCCAAACTTGCTGGTTTGGGTTACTTCAAGAAATTATTTATTTATTTTTAAAAAAGATTTTGTTTATTTATTTGACAGAGACACAGAGAGGGAACAGAAGCAAGGGGAGTGGGAAAGGGAGAATCAGGCTTCCAGCTGAGCAGGGAGCCTGATGTGGGGCTCAATCCCAGGACCCTGGGATCATGACCTTAAGCAGAAGGCAGATGCTTAACGACTGAGCCACCCAGATGCCCCTGAAAAAATTATTTTTATGTTGAAAAGGTTACTGTATTGTCCTGAAAATGGGACATTTCCTTAAAAGACACTTTACTGAAGGTAACAGTTTGTAACTTAATGCCAAGTGTATAGTATGTGCTGAATAAACAAGCATATGTGGTGGGTTTCAATCATGAATTTGAACATTTGATGGGTTTCAGTTGTGGATTTAAACATTTGATAAGTTTTAGTTGGAATTACTCTTTTTGATTGTCATATTGTCCCCCTGCTCTTTGGCCTGTGGGAGCCTCCTTCATTTGATTTCAGAGTCCTTTGGACTTGGCTCTCAGTAGTCTTTGATAGTATCCATAGTCTCTGGTATTAAAATATGGTCTAAGCTCATTTCTACCTAGACTTGAATCAGACATTTCTCAAGAAGCCATGTCTTTTAGTGGGAAGTAGTGTTTAAAAACTACAACCTGGAGACTAGAGATGCTTATTATTACTGAATTGGTCATTTTTTCTAGCCTCTTCAGTGGACAGACCTAATAAAATACTATGTGATTCATATTGATGCTTGCCATTCAAAATCAGGACTACAGTGTTTTACTTCTTCCACCCTAACAATTCTGGTTCTCAAGGACAGGGGAAAAGTCTTATAATAATACCAACTTCACCAGTGTAATTACTAAGAACATCAAAATTGTTCATATACTCTCCCAATTTTTAGCTACCATTTAAGAAAAGTAGTTGTATCTACATTATCTCGACATATAGCTATTAAATAAGTCTCAATCATCATTTATTCTTACTTTTATAGTAGCTCTGTATCAAATGCCTACCACCAGTCCTTAGGTCAATATCTCTAATCACTTTGGTTGTCTGAAGTTCATTTTTTACTATAGTCTTCTGGCAGAGTTCATGGGACATTTCCCGAGTTTTTATATATTGTTAACAGTGTCCTTTATTCTTGTGGGTCAGTTTGGAAATAAAATTTTTTTGGTTCTCATTTTTTGTCCTTGAGTAGCTTAAATATGTTAATTCCATTGTTTCCCCCAACTCAGAGTTCTGTCCAAAAAAAAAATCCGATGATAATCTAATTTTCTTTACTTATTTAAAAGCCATATACTTTTTTTGCCTATATTACCAAGGAATTTTTTTCTGTTAAGTGCAGTAATATTTCAGGACTTTGTTTTAGTGTTGGGCATTTTGGGTCAGTATACTCAGGTATGTGGTATGCTCTTTCAATAGGTATTTTCAAATTTTTCGTATCTTTTTTTTAATTTCAGGAAATAAAAATTATTTCCTTTGGTTTTGTTTTTCAGGGACTCCTTGTATTGTTATGTCTGTCATCTTTGCATGTCTTCAGTATTTGCTGTTTTGTCCTGAATTCTTTTTCCTTGTTCCTGTTTAAAAAAAAAAAAGCTTTGGTGAGGTACAGTAAACTTGATTTATTGAAAATACATAGTTTGCTAAATTTTGACATCTGCCCTCAAACTTGGACCACACTTCGATTCTGAACATATCCATTCTATTATTCCTAGAAGTTTCCTCATGCCCTTTTGTAATCTTCCTTCCCTGGATGTACTTCTCTCCCCTCAGGCAACTAAAGATCCGCTTTTTGTCACTTTAGTTTGCTTGTTCTAGAATTTTATATAAATGGAATCATGCAGTTTGTATTCCTTGGCTTCTTTTACTCAGCATAATTGAGGTCCATATTCGGATATCAGTTCATTCCTTTTTGTTTGTGAGTGTTATTATACGGATATCTTACAGGTTTTTTATACATTGACTTGTTGATGGACACTTGGATTATTTTCGTTTTTTTCTGTTACCAAAAAAGCTATTAGGAATATTTGTGTACAAATCTTTGTATGGACATACGCATTCTTTTTTCTTGGATAAAAAACCTAGGAGTGGATTGGCTGGATCATATGGTAGGTGAAGGTTTAACTTCTTGAGAAACTGCCAAACTGTTTTCTAGACTGATTCCCACCAGTATTAGTGGGAGTTAAGTTTTTCCACGTCCTTTTCAACATTTAATATGGCCCTTCTTTTTTCTGTAGTCATTCTATTAGGCACATATTGCAGAGTGGTTTTAATTTGTATTTCCCTAATGACTAATCATGTTGAGTATCTTTTCACGTGTTTATTTGCTATTCCTCTATCTTCTTTGGTAAACTGGTTCTTCAAGTCTTTGCCCATTTAAAAATTGAGTTGTTACCTTACTGGTTTTTTTTTTTTTTTAAAGATTTTATTTATTTGACAGAAACAAAGTGAGAGAGGGAACACAAGCAGAGGGAATGGTAGTGGGAAAAGCAGGCTTCCTGCCGAGCAGGGAGCCGGATGTGGGGCTCGATCCCAGGACCCTGGGATCATGACCTGACCTGAAGGCAGAGGCTTGAATGACTGAGCCACCCAGGCGCCCCACCTTACTGGTTTTTGAGAGTTCTGTATATGTTACAGATACAAGACCTTTATCTGACATAGGATTCGTAAGTACTTGGTACAACTTTTTTTTTTTTTTAAGATTTTATTCATTTATTTGACAGATCGCAAGTAGGCAGAGAGGCAGGCAGAGAGATTGGGGCGGGGGTGGGGGGGAAGCAGACTCCCTGCTGAGCCAGAGAGCCCGCTGCGGGCTTGATCCCAGGACCCTGAGATCCTGACCTGAGCCGAAGGCAGAGGCTTTAACCCACTGAGCCACCCAGGCGCCCCGTACTTGGTACAACTTTGTGGCTTTTCTTTTCATTCTCTTGATAAGTCTTCAAGGTGAAATTTTAAATTGTTTTGGTTTTTAAAAATTTTTTTCTTTAAAAGACTCTTACTGCGGTATCTGTTACGTTTTTTCATTCTCATGTACTAGCTTAAACGTCTATTTCCTGAAGTAATTTTAAAAATTTCTAATCATTTGCTGAAATCCATTTGCTAAATCTATTCTAAAACTCATTTTCTGAGTTTCTCTAATTCTGACTTGTATCGTTCTCAGTGTCTTTAGCTCATTTTGAAATAGTATATAGTTTTGATCTGTTTTTGGACAAGTCTTTCTAGGTTGCTTTCATTGTCTTTAAGGATGTTTGTTCTCCTTACTCTCTTTTTTTCTTATAATTACTTTGTACTGGGTTTGACCTTGATATTTTTCTCTTGTACATTTTTACGTAAAATTAGTTTACCTGACCTTTGAGGAGGAAATTTGGTTCAGAATAGCTTTCCTGACTTCACAGAGCTCTCTCATTATTTTGTAAAGTGGTTAAGAACATGGAATTTGCTTTCTCAAATTTCCAGGTTCTGTTCTCCACTCCTACTCTTATTTGGACCCTGTCTTTCCTTCATATTTATTTGTCCTCTTTTCCACATACTGGGGTCATCTCTGGAAGGGAGCCCTGGTGGGTCACTTTCAGGATCACATTGGAGCAAGACTGTTGTTGCTCTCCTTCAGCTTTCACTGTGGGTCCCTTTTGTTCACTCAGTAGTGTTCATTCAGTTCTAGCTGCTATTCTCAGATTGCCCTGTCATGATTTCTAGTGAATGCTTGTTGGCAGTTTTGTGGTTCTCCTTTTCCTAAGCCCTTCAGGTGCATCGTGATCTCTCTACTTTTGTTCAGAACCTGATAAGGTACAGGGCACGTAACTCACTTTTTCTTAACCCTTTATTCTTTGGGATTTGGGAGGTTCACTACCTTCTCAGCTAGTTTTTGTGTTGTATTGTTTTTTCAGGTAGTTTAATTGTAAATGTTTTTGTTGGTTTTTGGTTTTGCTGCCTACTTATGTCTGATACATGGGGTTTTGGAGAGGTAATAAACTTAAGTACCACTGTCACCTTCTCATGTCACCACTTATGAAAACTTGTTAGTTTCCTCATCTATAAAGTAGAAATAATAGAGTGTTTCATAGTATAAGTACTTAATACATGGAAAACTTAGCACATCGCTTGGTAAAACAGTAAATGCTCAATAAATAGTAGTTACTGTGTTGACAGTGCTTACATTGAGTCTGGTTTGTCCCCACCCCCTACCTGCCCCCTGCAGTTTCAAATTCTTTGTGTTGAGCAATTTTGACTAACAGTAAGAAAATAAAAGTTAGATTACTTAAAAATAGTTATCAACAGCTGAGACGTCATTATTGTAAATAAAAATCTCCTTAAGTGGATGAGGGTGTTAAATCCTTCTTCTCTGGGTTTCTTGAGGGAATTGTGTTTTGTCAATGTAGTGTTTACTGAACAGTAGTATTTACTGAACATTATTTCTAAAATGTCAGTCTCCCGGGGCACTTGGGTGGTGCACTAGGTTGAGCAGCCAACTCTTGATTTCTGCTCAGGTCATGATCTGAGTTGGGGCTCTGCTTGGTATTCTCTCCCTCTGCCCCTCCTGCTCTTGTGTGCTCACTCTTTCTCTCAGTCCCCTCAAAATATTAAAAAAAAAAGTCTTCTATACTGCCTTCATAATATTTGCCACATCCTTTTAACGTCTATGTAAATATTTAATACTCTTTTCTAGTTTGGCTTACTTTTTTCCAGATATTTTCAAAATAGAAAAATATTATAGAAGTTAAGCCTTCATTTTACCCCTCCACAGAAATATAATCACTATGTTAATTTTTTCCCCTTGTGAGAAAGATCTGAAACCACTGGTTTGTTGAATTAGTTACATCTTTCTAAGTCACCTTAGAATCTATATATACTAAAATATGTACTTACTATGAATTTTCCATGTGCCACCTAAAGTCCTGTCATGTACCACCATCACAGTGGTACACAGAGAAAGCACAGATTTTCATTAAATATTAGTTAAGTGGATGCCCTTTTGTTTCACATGTTCCAATAACTGCAGCGATTAAGGTATACACATGAAAATTGTAGTCATTTTCATTTGTTTTGTCACGTCATGCTATAATCCTGATGTGTCATGCATACTGCAGAAAATCTGTTGATGCGTTGGTAGCTAGACATGCCAACTTTGTTTTCTGAGTAGAGTTAACTTCAAATTTGCAATCTCTTTGGTGTGCAGGTAAGCTCATATTTTCCATGTTCAGTCCAGATTTTTACTAGTATGGCTAGTCCCATAATTTCATGAGTTAGCATGTGGTATTATCATTCTTGGAAGGAGCATGGCTTGAATTCTGAAATTAGGTTGGCGATTTCTCTCTCTGAATTTGGACACATTATTTGTGAGCCTATTTCCTCACTTGAAAAATGGAGTTTACACCATATAGTTGCCTCGGCTCTTGTGAGGGCTTAAAAAATAGAAGGATGTACCTAAATATTAAAACTTGGAGTAAAAGTTAGAATTGTCTATATGTCGGGCATAAACAGTGAATTTGGTTTAAGAAACAAGTCTGAGATATACTGTATTTTAGTGAAAGAGCTCTGGTTTGAATCAACACAAATCCTGGGTTTGAATTCCTACCTCTGCCACTTACTCTTTGACTAAGGCTGAGTTCTATGTTCTTTAATTTTCTCATTATACATCTAAAGTGCTTAATACAGTGACTGGCACACACTGACAACCACCCCTCATTCCCACCCCCTAAATGGAAGCTGCTATAACTATTTTATGTCCCGTTATTTAAATCACTTAAATTACTATGGATCCCAGTTTACTCAGATACTAGATGAGGGGCTTGTCATAGGTTGTCTATCTCCAAGGTTCCTCCCAGCTTGAAAAGCATATAGGAGTCTCTGTTATGGCAGTAGTTACCTGGGGGGGGGGTATTGCAGTGATAGTGATTAAGAGTGAAGAATGGGGCACAGTGATTGTGGGTGATGTTAAAATGTCTGCTGATGTTAAAGATGTTAACTATTGGGAGTATGTTGCAGAGGTGAATGGTTTGGTGACCAAACAAAATTTTAAAAGAGAATCAGTTGTGTATACTTGGATGAGAAAAACCATTGTTATCCACTTAATTCATCAGATCCACAAAGAGGTTCACAGAATGCCATTCTTACTGTCACCTGTATACACACCTGTGGTTTTTATTGCATCCAGAGATCCTCTTTGTGTCTGCCGATTGATAAATGCATCAGTTCATTATGCTTATGGACTGTTACTGGAAGTCTGTCAAAAACTTCATGTTGCTTCAAAACGTCTTATTAGTAAGAAGTTAAGGATTTTATGATCCAAAATTTACTGTGCTTACCCTATGTTTTGTGGACTGTAGGTCTTTTACTTTAATGATATGGGAGTTTGTGAGTGAAAAGTGTGTGTCTGTCTGTCTGCATCCTTCTGCCTGTATCTGTCTTTCTGTACCAAAATCAAGTTTCTGTATCAATAGCAAACCAAAACACAAAACCCTTAAATATATTCAGTGACTAAAACAGTATAGACAGTTGAAGAGGAGAGTGTTGGCTGTTATTTCATTTAATACATATGTTTGTGAAAGCATTTTACTTTAAAAATACCCAGTGAATCTGAAAAATGTATTTTAGATCTTCATTTTTGCTAGGCCATTTGATGTGTTTAGTTGCTCTTTGCTTTCTGTGGTTTCACCCACAGCAATCCTGTTTGTATTATCAGGCTGCCTGAGTTCGGCACTGCTTGTGTGGAATCTACTTTGTGTAAATGGTACTTCTGTAACCCAAGGTCAAAGTCCATTCCTACCAAATACATTGAATTTTTTTTTAAGATTTTATTTATTTATTTGAGAGAGAGAGATTACAAGTAGGCAGAGAGGCGGGGGGGGGGGGGG
>CM053603.1:31996183-32043801 GCA_028646535.1 Procyon lotor
GCGCCTGGGTGGCTCAGTCGTTAAGCGTCTGCCTTCGGCCCAGGTCAGATCCCAGCGTCCTGGGATCGAGCCCCGCATCGGGCTCCCTGCTCCGCGGGAAGCCTGCTTCTCCCGCTACCATTCCCTCTGCTTGTGTCCCCTCTCTCGCTGTGTTTCTCGCTGTCAAATAAATAAAATCTTTAAAAAAAAAAAAAAAATTAGTTTTGAGAGGGCGCCTGAGAGGCCCATTTGGGTAAGTGTCTGCCTTTGGTTCAGGTCACGATCTCAGGGTCCTGGGATTGACCCCTGCCTCGGGCTTTCTGTTCAGCAGAAAGTCTGCTTTCCCCCACCCCCCGCCTGCTGTTGTGCCTACTTGTACTCTCTCTCTGTCAAATAAATAAATAAAATCTTTAAAATAAAAAAATTAGTTTTGAGGGCGCCTGGGTGGCCCAGTGGGTTAAAGCCTCTGCCTTCGGCTCGGGTCATGATCTCAGGGTCCTGGGATTGAGCCCCACATCGGGCTCTCTGCTCAACAGGGAGCCTGCTTCCCCCTCTCTCTGCCTGCCTCTCTGCCTTGTGATCTCTCTTGTGATCTCTGCCTTGTGATCTCTCTCTCTCTCTCTGTCAAATAAATAAATAAAATCTTTAAAAAAAATTAGTTTTGAATATATATACTTTTATTTAAATGTAAGTAAAATATTTAATCTTACCTATGGTGTTTATGTAAACTCGCAGGACTTTTGCAATAATTAACGGTAAAACTAATTGAAGGTATTTGAGATTTCGAGATGTGGTTTTTTTCTGCAAGTTTGCATTTAATTCTGTAATACTTATCTTCCCTTTCCTTTTCAAAAATTTACAGCAGTGGTTCTCAACCAGGGATGACAATGACTAGAGACCGTTCTGGTTGTTACTAGTGGGGGAATGCTACTGAGAATGGGTAGTGGCCAGGGATGCTGTGCACTGCACAGGATAACTCCCAACAACAAAGTATTACCAGACCCAAAATGTCAGTGGTGCCAAGGTTGAAAGATTCTACTTCATAGGAAAAAGTCGTACATCAAGCTTTAAAATGTTATCTTATAGTTTGTTCTTTCACCTGTGAAATAAAAACTGTGATGGGTATGATCAAGATCTTTAACCATGTCTTCTAGTTTTACCTTTTGGAATTCTATTCGAGAAACTTAATGAAGTTTAATTTTGAGAAATAAATATTACTTGTCAAAGATTCATAGTCTAATTATGTGTGTATTGTTCTTGAGTTTCATTAAAGGTCAAAAGTCTCACATGTTTGCCTCTTATCTAACCAAATATTGCGTGGAAAATTCTGTTTCTCCTTTAGTCTTACCATCAGAGCACTTCTGACACTACATGTGTGGGGTTTCAGGAAGTTCTGTGACACCAGCCAAATGTCCTACAGTTCAGTTCACTTCCGACACTATCTATGGGGTTAATATCAGATCTCATAAATTAAGGGCTTACAAGACTGTCTCTCTCCTCTGATGCCAGTCACACATCTGGGTTGTTACCTGGGGTTTTGGATCAGCAGGCTGAAAAATCAGAGGTTTCCATGACTTGCTCCTTGGGTTCCATTAATTTGCTAGTGGCTCACAGCACTCAAGAAAACGGTTTACTTAACTAGATTACTAATTTATTACACTGGATATTGAAGGATACAAATGAAGAGCTAGGTGAAGAGAGAATGTGGGCGAAGCCTGACGGGATCCTAAGAAGCTTTGGTCCATGTGGAGTTTAGGGTGCACCACCCTCCCAGCATGTGAATGCATTCTTGTTCATGATTATGAAAGCTCTCTGACTCTAGTTTTAGAGATTTCTTTGGTGGCTTCATCATGTAGGCATGATTGATTATTCACTCCACCTCTAGCCCTTCTTCTCTCTCTGGAGAATGGTGAAGGCAGTGCTGAAAGTTCCAAACTACTAATCCTCACTTGGTCTTTGTGGTTACCAGCCCCCATCCAGGAACCCATCAATCACCTCATTAGAGTCACCTCATTAGAGCAGAAGCTGTTTCTATCACTCAGGAAATTCTAGAGGTTTTAAGAGCTCTCTCTCAGGAACTGGTGCCACAGACTCAATAGTAGAGCAGAAGTTTGTCCTAGCACCCCTGTTTTCCAAGGCTTTTAAGAGGTGTTAGGAACTAGGGACAGATACATATAAAATTATTATTATTCACAAATATATTCATTAGCTAGCTTCATGGAACGAGTCTTAATATACATTGGGAAGAGAAGCTTTAATTCTTCATTTCAGTGAAAAAGTACTAGTCTTGTGTGTTAATATTAGCTACTCTGCGTATAGTTAACCTATAATTTTCCATGACTTCTGCTCATTGGTAGCTTGGCAACTCTGTGTATTTCAGGGGCAAAATCACAGGCCACAATTTGGCTGATACATCAGTGGGACATTAGTGGTGGCAGTGTTGACCACTTCTTCCATATCCAAAGATGCTAACTGCTCTAGCCTCTGGAGAAGTCCCCTGCATACTAACCCTTGAAAGGGAAGGATTAGATACATTGAGTCTGGAAAGAGTGAGAGAAAAATTAGTTATTCCTGTCATCTTTCAGATTTAACTGCACATTAAAGCAAGAAACTCTTCATTATCCATGCATTTCATATACAGGCTGACAGGATCATGGCAGAAGTTGGACGTACAAAGTGGAGAAGCCTACCAAACCTGCAGATTTTATTGCAATTACTAATAACCCTTCATTAAATATGGTACAAGTGGTAAACTGGGTGGAACACCAGGTGAATAGATGTAGACCGGGACTGTTCTAACTTGGATGTATGGTCACTCTGCTTTGTTCCCTTTAAAGTCTCTCTTGTTAACATTATTAGTTAATATCATTCCTTCTTATTCTTTTATTCTTCCAGTGAGGCAACTATTGTTTTACTCATTGAAATTCTTTCTTGATTTGGGTTCTTTTTAACTTTCCGATCTTGTCTTTTGCCACCATTTCTAACTTGACCAAATTATTTGCATTTCACTGAATATGCAGTGCTCTATTCTGCTAGTATTAAATTCTAATAGCCTCTTTCTGTTGGTTGCTTGTGATGTTCTTTCTCCATGGCATAACCTTTGTCTTTTAAGATTGTTCAGATAGCTCAATTCAAATACATAGTAATCTGCTGAAAAGCTTTCTTAGATTCCTTTTTCTCAATAGAAACCGCCATATTTCTGACATGCAGTGATCATGTTTTTTTATTGCAGCTGTTTGCTTACTGATCTGTTTCTACTTGTGGTTTCCCAGGTGTGGAGGGGGCTGAAATTGCCTTGCTGAGAATGTGACAAAGTAGGAGCTGGATTAAATATGTAAATAGAAGAAAAAGCAAAATCCTGTCTTCGTCTGTTAAAGAAGTATTCTTTCTAACTTTAGAAAATAATAGAAACTACTGTATCCAAATCCTGAGATGTGTGGGAGAGATAAAAGGAGCTTGATTTCTCTTCCTGGGAAGAGAAGGGAAAGAGCTTGATTTCTCTTCCCTTTCAGTTTCCCTATGTCTAGAATCTATTTAAGCAAAGGTAACTTTGCCTTCCCAGATTTTCAGACAATACAGTAACTTTGCCTTCATAAATTTTCCATTTATTGTTCTGCTCTATGTTATGGGTATTTTATTATTTCTGTACCAAAGTAGGCTCTTTAGAAGTCATATTTTGTTTTTTGATCTTTATATCCTTCTATAGTATATGTCACTGTTTCTTCAGTAGTTGAGTTGCTGTCTTAGCTTAGGATACAGTAACAAAATACTATAGATTGGATGGCTTCAACAGCAAATTATTTTCTCACAGTTACGGAGGCTGAATGTCTGAAATCAGGATGCCATCATGTTTGGGCTTTGGTGAGGACTCTTTCCTCGTTTGCAGAAGGCCACCTTCTTGCTCTGTCCTCACATTACAAGAGGAAAGCAGCAGGTATGGGAGGGGTGAAATAGAGAAAGAGCAAGCAACCTCTGTCTCTGGTGTCTCCTAATAAGGACATTAATTCTATCATTAGGGCCCCACCCCCATGAGCTCATCTATACCTAATTGTCTCCCAAAGACCTTATCTCCAAATACTATAATTTTATGTGTTAGGGCTTCAACATAAAAATTTTGGGAGGACACATTCAGTCCCCATCACATTTGTAACTGATTTGTACAATTAGTACATCTTTATCTCTTTTTATATCTACTTATTAGATTGAGGTATGGGTTCAGGTATGCAGATACACTCTTGAAATTTTTGAATTTCATTGAGTTTTGTTAAGTAAATATTTTAGGTATACCCTGTTTAAAGGAAAATGGGAAAGAAAAAAGGGCTGGGATTTATTGAAAGCCTACTACATGACAATTCATATTATGTGATATTCTGTATAAGATATGCTAGTGTAAAATTTTCTGAATGTTGAAGTTCCTTATTGTTATCTTCTTCTCACCACTTAGTTTTTGTGTAGTTTTTGATTATGCATTACTTGCTTATGTTCCTTCCCATTTCCTGAGATGTTAACTTATGTAAGCAGAGATTTATTGAGCAAATATGCTGTGCCACATACTGTGCTAGTGCTGGGAATGCACTGGTGAGCAAACAAACCATACTTGCTTATAGTATTTATTATTTTAGCTTTACAGTATTTTATTTCATATGCTATTTTGATTGCTGCTTTTATTAGCATTCACCTGTATCAAATATATTATCTTCATTTTTAAAATTAGGGTGGAGGGAAGCTTCTCTTTTTTTCCCCTTTAAATTTTATTTATTTATTTATTTATTTATTTATTTAGATTTTATTATTTGGCAGAGAGAGATACAGTGAGAGAGGGAACAGAAGCAGGGGGAGTAAGAGAGGGAGAAGCAGGCTTCTCGCTGAGCAGGGAGTCTGATGTGGGGCTCACACCCAGGACCCTGGGATCATGGCCTCAGCTGAAGGCAGAAGCCTAACGACTGAGCCATCCAGGCACCCCCCCTGGAGGGAAGCTTTAAGTGTAGTTCTTTTAGAGAGTAGTTTTTTCAGTTGACCCTTAAATTAGCATATGCTATGAGCCTAAGACTAATCAGTTATGGAAGCGGTAAACCAACACTAATAATAACTTTTTGTCATAGATTTCTGATTTTAGATTTTAGGTAGGAAGAGGAAAGCTTTAGTTTCAAGAGATAATAGCCGTATAATGTATGAAGTGCTATAGAGCTTGGTTAGATTATATGAGAATAGAATTGAAAATTGCTTTAAATTTGTGCTTTTCAGATTTTTTCTGCTTTGTATGTATATAAATTCCAGATACTTCTCAAAATTTTAACATAATCACAGATTTTATTAAAATTAAGGTTTGGGCGCCTGGATGGATCAGTTGGTTGAGTGTCCTCGCAGGTCATGATCTCCAGGGTTTTGAGGTGGAGCCCTGCATCAGGAACTGTACTTCAGGTTCAGCACTCAGCACAGAGTCCTTTTAGGATTCTCTTCCTCTCCTTCTGCCTCTCCCCCTGTTCGCATGCTCACATGAGCTCGCTTTCTCCCTCTGTCTCTCTCTCTGAAATAACTAAAATCTTAAAAAAAAAAAAAAAAAAAAAAGATTTAACCCTAGAGTTTGTTACCCAAAAAAGACTTTTATTTATTTAAGGATTTTTTAAAAAATTTATTTATTTGACAGCGAGAGAGGGAACACTAGCAAGGAGGAGTAGGAGAGGGAGAAGCACGCTTCCCCCCAAACATGGAGCCCGATGTAGGGCTCCATCCCAGGACCCTGGGATCATGACCTGAGCCAAAGACAGATGCTTAACAACTGAGCACCCAGGCGCCCCCCAAAAAGATACTTTTAAATTAAAATTAAGATAAATTTTCTTCATTGGCATATGGTTTTCCTATGTTTTAATGGCTCTGAAATTGAATGTCTATAAAATATCAGTAGTGGTCTATAATTCTTAAAATATTGTAAAGTCTTAAAATTGATCCTGATCTAGGGTCTCCTGGGTGGCTCAGCCAGTTAAGCGTCTACCTTTGGCTCAGGTCACGTTCCCAGGGTTCTGGGATCTAGTCCCACATTGGACTCCTTGCTCAGCAGGGAGCCTGCTTCTCTCTCTCCCTCTGCCCCTTCCCCTGCTTGTGTTCTCTCTCTCTTTCTCTCTCTCAAATAAATAAAATCTTAAAAAAAAACCACAAAACCATTGTTCCTGATTTAGACTTGATGAACATGGTGCTGTTTGAGCTTTAGTTTTGGGAAAAGCACATAAATTTAAGTAATTGGATGGCTAGTACAGTTTGGAAGTGTCATTCATTCTTGAAAAAAAAAATGGCCTCTGAGGATTCAGTGTAAGATTGACTTAATTATTGGCATGCTTCAAGTCAAAAGTTTTAAGAAGCATAAGTGTATTGCTTTTATATTTAGTAGTCTTCAAAAGTTGTTTAGACTGTTAAAAGGATTTATGAATAAAATCATATCCTTATTTGTGATTCTTAGAGATTTTGCTTTTTAAGTTTGTAGTTAAACAGTACAAAACTATAGAATCATTTTAATGGGATGTTTTCTAAATGTGCTAATTTTTAAAATTACTGAATTTCTTACTGAGGTTAAGAAATGTCACTGGGTTGGATTTAAAATGTATTTTTTATTATAAAAGTAGAATACCTATGTAAAACAATTTGAACAATGCAGTTTTTCATAAAAGAGGTGACAGTTTCTCCATTTGTATGCCCCCAGAATTTGCTCAATTTTTATATTCATTCAGTAAAATACAAAATGGAAGCGAGAATTTAGTTAGTAGCTAAAAAAAAAAAAAGCCACCAGGAAAAACTTAAACATACTTGAGCAAAACTTTGTGTTCTAAGGAAATAAATTCTTATTTTTTAGGAATAGTTGGAAAAGAAAAGCCAGTAGCTTTCTAGTATTCAGTTTGAATATTTTTATTACTCTATTAGAAAACAGACTGATTTTGGTTCTCTTTAGCCCAAAAGAAAATGAGAGAAAAGACAGATTTAATAGAAGGATACTAAGGTAGAACTTAGAATCACAGGTTGGGCTAAACTACTAAGCCAAGGATATGAGAATGGGTTATCTCAGACTGGGCTGGAAGTTGCTGGATATTTCCTTTAGGTTCCTGACAAAGGGGTGATTTAGTCCGCTAACTTCAGTCTGTGTTCTCTCCATATGACTGACCCCAGGATTAATCCAGTTTTTGCAGGGGAGGGGGCAAGTAATATGGACAGGGAAAGAACTGATTCCTAGAGGACTATTTTTGTGTATTATATCCCTTTCTAAGAAAGTGGGAGAATGAGCTGGGAAACCAACCTCATTGGTATACACTGTAGCCAGCATATATTACATGCATATACAGTATCCTCAGTTCATACAGGTAAAGTATTAAAATTCTTATCTTATACTGTTAGTGAGGTTATAACTGTGACTTGCAAGAAAGAACTCTTATTGTGAGAAGTTCATTGTTCTTAACATCTCTTGAGTTGTTGAAATCCTTACAGTTTGAAGCGTAGCTTTCACTTATGTTCTATCAAAGTGTTTCCATAACAAAAGACAGTTCCCGGTGGAAAGAAAAATTCTGTTGCAGGATGCTTAGCTTCATGGAACCTCACAAGGGGGAAAAAAAGTCTAGAACCTAGTGATTATGGTCTGGGCAGAATATAATACCTGCTTTAGGGGAGTAAGAAAGTGCTTCGGGAGTAAGAATTTGATTTCTGAGGATTAGGGAAAGCTTCCTGAGACAGGAGGCAGTTTAACTCAATCCAGCTGGAGGGAACAATGAGCAGTAAGGAGAAAGTGCGTGGTTATGAAGGTGTATTTGGGATAAATCAGAGTGTCTTGCTGATATATAGAATTTTGCATTTATAAGATTTTATAAGTTATTGAAGGTTTTGTTTTCAGTAGAGAGATAAAGCAGAGCTTTGTCTTGGGGAACTGGTGTCTAACTTAGTGAGCTAGGGAAATCAGGAGGCTATTATGGGAGTTTAGGTTAGAGGAAATGAGAACTTGAAATAGGGCAATGTTAGTGGAAATGGACATGAAGATTCTCAAACGTTGGGTTTACCGTTCTGTAGACGTTATCAATCATTCTCATCTTGCCCAGGTTTCTTTGTAGGTTTTTCTGAATTGTTCCCTAAACTGCAGTTTACTTTTTCTGTTTAGTCTCTAATCTATGCTATTAGCAGTAATCCTGCTGTAATGTAAATATCATGTTATTCCCATGGTTAAAATTTTTCTGCACCCACCTCCTACTTAAGTTAAAATTTAAAATCTTTGTCATGATGTTTTAAGATGTATATAATTGTGTTTCTGCTTAATTTGCTATTCCTCGATTTGCTTCTTTTGTTTTTTTTGCTTTCCTAAACTACTCAGAATTCTGTAGTGGATTATGCTGTCATCTCATTTATTTTGCACATACTGTTGCCCCCTGCCTGCAACAGGGACCTCTCTTCCTTTCTGCTCATCTTTTTAAGATACATAAAAAAGTCTACATGTAGGCAAGTCTTAGCCCAGTAAGTAGAGTACTTTATGACTGCTACCATCATTGTATGTATAGATTTTGGTATGCTTTTTTGTTTAGATTGTGAATTCCCTGAAAGCAGGTAGACTCTCATATCTTTTCCTATTACAGAGTAGCTTAAAGATGCATATTTGCCCACCTTTCCTCCCTTCCTCCCTGTAACTAGGGGTCATGATTTTCTAAGAGTATGGATTCTGAAGCCAAAATGCTTAGGTTAAAATCCTGGCTCTGCCACTTACTAGTTGTGCTGTCATGGGCAGGTTATTTAACCTCTTTGTTTCTTATTTGGTTACTGATGATATGATTGGTGAAATAATGCTGCCTAACTCATAGGGTGGTTGTGAGGATTGAATTAATATGTCCAAAGTGCTAAGACCATTGTCTGACGTAAGTGGTTATGTGTTTGCTCCTATTTCTGTTAGGCATTGCAGTTTAAATACGAATCTGGACTCGAATTGCAAAAACAGTTACACATACAGTACTTCCTAAATCTGTTTATAAAGTGGTATGTTACTAATTTTTTTCTACTGTAGGTCGGTTGTATTATTCCCACAAAAGCAGGCTTCAGGATATTCACCAAGTAATTTTTTTTTTTTTTAAGATTTTATTTATTTGACAGAGAGAGATAGATACCACAAGTAGGCAGAGAGGCAGGCAGAGAGAAAGGGGGAAGCAGGCTCCGCACTGAGCAGAGAGCCTGATGTGGGGCTCGATCCCAGGACCCTGAGATCATGACCTGAGCTGAAGGCAGAGGGTTTAACCCACTGAGCCACCTAAGTGCCCCTCACCAAGTAATTTTTGAGTACTTCCTATTTGTCAGACATACTCTTGGTAGTTGTGTTATTTATCTATCTATGGGTGAACAAATCCGTGGGCAAGTAGTAAATAATAAATTATGTATTATGTTACTTGATTGTAAGGGCAATGGAAAAATATGAAGGGTAGGGGAAATGAGTGTTAAGGTTGGAGAGGAACTTGTAATTTTAAATAGGGTGGTTAGACTAAGCCTTATATAGTAGGAAAGCATTCCACGCAGAGGAATCCTCCCACACAGAAGTCCTTAAGCAAGAATGTGTCCTACCTTTTCACAGACTAACAAGGAGGTCACTGTGGCTGGTGTAGACTGACTGGGGAGAGGAGGTCAAGAGGTAAAGGGGTTTGGAGTTAGCTTTTGTAAGACATTGTGGACCGTTGTAAGGACATTGGGCTTTACTCTGAATGAAGTTGGGAACCACTGTGGAGTGGTGAGACATGACATTATCAGACTTAAGTGTTAAGTGGATGGTTTTACCAATGCTGTTGTTGAAGATGAAGGTAATGATATTATTGAAGAATGATAGTGGCTCAGGTATCTGGAGGTGGTGAAGATTAGTCATAATCTTTATATATTTTGAAGGTACAACTGACAGGATTTCCTGTAGATAGGCTGTGGTGTACGAGAGAAAGAATGGAGACAAGAATGACTCAGGGGTTTTGCCTAAGCAGCTAGAAGATGGAATTTCATCACACATGCTGTGGGAAAGGCTGTAGCAGGGGCAGTTTATGGGAAAGATCAGGAGTTCAGTTTTGGATATGCTGAACTTTATTTGATGTGGAGTATGTGGTTGGTTGGATGATGAATGTGGAGATCAGGAGATAAAATGGGCATATAGATAGTATTTAATATCTCCAGACTGGATAAGATCCCCAAGTGTGGGCAGAGAAAGTCCGAGTTTGGATCGCTCTAGAGTTAAGAAGTTTGGGAAACCTATAAAGGAAAATGAGCAGTAACGGCCAGTGATTTAAAAGAAAATAATTAAGAATGGTCATCTGGGACTGTCGGAGCCGCTGCCGCCAAGTCCAGATTCATTCCCGTGCACCGCTGATGCCCGCCTGCCCAATGGGCACTCCCGATTCCTTTTGGTTCTAAGTCCAAAATGGCAACTCTCAAAGATCAGCTGATTAAGAATCTTCTTAAGGAAGAACATATCCCCCAGAATAAGATTACAGTTGTTGGGGTTGGTGCTGTTGGCATGGCTTGTGCCATCAGTGTCTTCATGAAGGACTTGATGTCATGGAAGACAAACCGAAGGGAGAGATGATGGATCTGCAGCATGGCAGCCTTTTCCTTAGAACACCAAAAATTGTCTCTGGCAAAGACTATATAATATGACTGCAAACTCCAAGCTGGTTATTATCACAGCTGGGGTATGTCAGAAAGAGGGAGAAAGCTGACTTAATTTGGTCCAGCATAACATGAATATATTTAAGTTCATCATTCCTAATATCGTAAAATACAGCCCAAACTGCAAGTTTCTTGTTGTTTCCAATCCAGTGGATATCTTGACCTATGTGGCTTGGAAGATAAGTGGCTTTCCCAAAATCCATGTTACTGGAAGTGGTTGCAGTCTGGATTCAGCCCAGTTCCTTTACCTAATGGAAGAAAGGCTGGGAGTTCACCCATTAAACTGTTACGGGTGGATCCTTGGGGATCATGGAGACTCCAGTGTGCCTGTATGGAGTGGAGTAAACATCGCTGGTGTCTCTCTGAAGAATCTGCATCCTGACTTAGGCACTGATGCAGATAAGGAACAGTGGAAAGAGGTTCACAAACAGGTGGTTGACAGTGCCTGTGAGGTGATCAAACTGAAAGGCTACATTTCCTGGGCCATTGGACTGTCTGTGGCAGATTTGGCAGAAAGTATAATGAAGAATCTTAGGCGGGTGCATCCAATTTCCACCATGATTAAGGGTCTCAGTGGAATAAAAGATGATGTCTTCTTTAGTGTTCCTTGCATCTTGGGACAGAATGGAATTTCAGGTGTTGTGAAGGTGACTCTTAACTCCTGAGGCATAGGCCCATTTGAAGAAGAGTACAGATACACTTTGGGGGATCCAAAAGGAGCTGCACTTTTAAAGTTTTCTAATGTACCACTTCACTGTCTAGACTACAACAGGATTTTAGTTGGAGATTGTGTATATTGTCCTTACTATCTGATCTGTTACTCAAATAATATTAAAATGACCTAAGAAAAAAACAACAGTTTCCAAAAGTTAGAAATGGTTCACCAAACCCTGCAGCTATATCCTGAGGCTGAATGATAAACCTAAATTGGTTAATCTTAGAGGCACCACTGCCAATATTGCATATGCTGTAGTTGCTCTTCAAACCAGATGTATATTTCCTGTATGTTCTGTAACTTCTGGTTCCTTCACCCAACACCTAAGATGCCTCGTCCATCTTTTCCAGTCAGTTACATCTTGGGATCCAATGTATAAATTGAATATTGCTTGTATTGTGCATAACTGTTCTAAAGGATCTTATTTTGTGTACCATATATGTCAGAATATAGTGTACATTGCCATATAATGTAAAAAGACCATGCAACCAACTGTCATACCAACTAAAATACCAAATTAAATTTGAACAGTGATTTAAAAAAAAAAAAAGAATGGTCATCTGTGTGAAATACTCTTTATAGGCTGATTAAGGATGAAGTGTGAGAATTGACCTTTGGATTTACAATAAAGAGGTCATTGATGACTTTGTTAAGAGCAGATTAATTGGGGGGGGAGCAGTTAAGAGCAGTGGTGGGGCTGAAAGCTTGTTAGGAGTGAGTTTGAGAGAGAACACGAGGAAGACAACTCTTCTAAGGAATTTTCTTGCCAAGGACAGCGAATTAATAATGTAGGGAATAGGAGGGTAAGTAGAAATCTTTGAGATGGGAAAAATACTGACATATTTGCATGGTAATAGAAATGATCTGTTAGAGATTAAAAAGTAGATATAGATATAGTTGACAGGAGGAAGGGGAGAATTATACAAGTGATGCTCCTGAGTAGGTGCACAAAAGAAGAGAATCTGATATGTTAATAGAATAAGAGAATGAATAGTACATCTGTGATTACAGATGGGAAATCTGTGTATGTGTACAAGATCCTGCTAGTTGGTGGATGAATGTGGTGGAACTCTAGACATTCTTCACTGCTTGAGTTTTATAAGTGAAGCAGAAAGCAAAGTCGTTGAGTGTGATGTTCAGGAAGAACTCATTGGGGGTTTGAGGAGGATGATATAAAATAGTTATCTACAAGAGCCTGAGAGTGAATAAACTGTTGGGAAATTTATTACCTGTCAGTATTAATAGTGTGCTTGAGTCCAACTAGCATGGTGGTGCATTTTTCTGTAACTTTCGTGTTCCTTCTGGGCACAGATTTGGTGGGGATTACGTTTAACCAATGTAGTTGATTTTGTGAGCACAGTGAAGGCAAAGAGGTTCTAAGAGAGTCAACCGTATGCAAGGGGGTGATTGTAATGATTCTTAATTTTAATGTAAACTAGATAATGAAGAGAGTGGATATCAGAGGGGTTGATGGATAGTAAAAAAGTAGAAGGATTAATGCATTGGAGATCCTGGTGGAATCAAAGAATTTTTGGAGAAAGTGCAATAGTAGATTTTCTAGTTCATGAAGAACTGCAAAACTTAGAGCTAAGGTTTGACAAAACTAGGTGATATATAGGTTTTTTTGTTTTTTTGGTTTTTTGAAGGAAATAGTTTTGTTAATGGTGGAGGGAGGAATATTGGTTAAAAGATTTTCTCTTCTAATGAAGGGAATAAAGAAGTATTCTTAGGCCAGAGAGAGTGCCTGAAATTTGTAGTCTGTTATGTGGCAGTACATAAGATAAACTCAACCATTTTATTGTATTCTGACGGAGGTCTTACTTACTGTTCTTGGTAATGCCACCTGGAAAGCTGTCTACATAGTTCTATAATATTCTCAGGTGTTCTCCCTGTCCTGAGTTTCTTGAGGAAAAACAACCATTGAGTGCTTACTGAGTGTGGGTTACTTTGCTGACATATACTCTGCTTACACTAATGTTAATCCTAACAGTTCTGTGAAGTAGGTACAGTTATTTCCATTTTATAGATGGGAACACAAGGGATTATTTTAGATAATCTCAGATGAAAAATGAAAAAGCGGCTGATCTGAAATTGGAACTCAGCCAAGCTTCCAGTTTATTTTCTTGGTTTCATCACATATAGATGGACATTCTGAGGAAGGATTATCCATTTCATTGTTCATGTGTTTTGTTTTCCACATGTTCAGACAGATCTTGGAACAGAGTATAAATTGTCCTTGTAGTAGATTTGCTTTTAATGATATGTTTTTCTTCCTTTTGAGAGTGTAGATGCAGAAAAAATGCTTCCTAAGTAATTATGTCTTTAATTAGTAATTTTAGAGTAGCGCATAACTCTGGGGCATACTTCAAAACATGAATAAAAATAATCTGTATATGACACAGCAGAAAATAGACACATACTAGTCTACTAAAAGCCATTATTGCAAATACTGTTAGACACTTTGAACCTCATCTTCGAACTCAAGATTTTCCAGGATGAAACATGTGTACTAAAGTATACAATAATCTCCCACCATCTGTGAATGTGTAAACTCATTTTTATATTTCAATAACAGAAACTGTAAAGGCTTCATCATTTGCATACAGACATTTCAGTCTCCTTAAAAAAAACCCGGGGTTCCTGGGTGCTTCAGTCAATTAAACGTCAGACTCTTCATCTCAGCTCAGGTCTGGATTTCAGGTTGTGCGTTCAAGTGCCGCATTGGACTCCCCAACAAGCTGGGCATGGAGCCTACTTAAAAAAGAAAAGAAAAGGAAAAGATAAAAACTCAACAGTTAACTGATGGCTTTACTTTGCTTTGCACCACATGTGTTTGTCTCTGGGTCAGTGTGGAAAGATTTTTGTTATTGTTTTTTACCTCTTTCTCAGTACACAAGATTACACCTGAGGAAAAAAATTTAAGGTCACATTTCCACAGCACATTTTCCTTATACAGTTGAAAATGATTCTTGAGATAGACTTTAATGTTAACGAGTGGTTTTTTCTAGTTTTCAAACAAAGCATCTCCATTTTAGAATTTCTTTCTGCCATTAAATATATATACATATTGTTTTATTCTTCAAATTTTGTGAGACTTTGATCTGGCAGTTCTCATTTTCCCAACCTTACTAATTTTCAGGAACCAGCGTAATCCTCAACAAAAGGAATTGTGTATTGCAGTGGTACTTGTTGTGTGTGGGGGCAGCAGTTTCCAACCCCCCTCCCCCACCAGGGTTCATTTGACCTGATATTTTTGGTTGTCACCGCTCTTGGGTGGGAGTGCTACTGGCATCAAGTTGTAGAGGCCAGGGACTATGCTAAACACCCTACAGTGTACAGGACATTCCACCATAACATAAAACTCTGTAGCTGAAAATGTCAGTAATGGTTGGGAAATTGTCTCTTTTAAGCTTCTGCTTTTAGGTCCTGTACTTTTCCCACTTTATTTTTCGATATTCTACTCATCCTTCTACAAGTCCAACTTGCAGTCCTTCTTTGTCCTGATACCTTTCCTAGATATCTCTAAGCGTACATTTCATATTTCCTTTCTCTAGGTTCTGTTTACCATCACTAAATCTCTACAATTAATAGTTTATGATGTCTTATTTGTTTATTGTCTTTGTATCATGTTTTCTAAACTAATTTTATTAGAAGAGGATCAGTGTTGTATATCTTCTGAGTTTTCTAACTGCTGTTGACCCTGATGTGTAATGTGAGTTGGTAGAAAGCAAAAAGGGCCCAGGGCCTACCTAGGCTCTGGCAAACTTGACAATGAAGGAATGGACCAATGCCTGTTGATGGGAATTTGGAATTGTTACCATATGGATGGATTGGAGGGGAAAATAATAGCACTAGTGGTGAAAGCGGTAAGAAGAGCTGTTCTCTTCAAGTAGGGGACAGAATAGATCCACCTCAGCCATTAAGCTCACGCTATTAAAAAAAAAAAACTATGATATGCTCTGAGTTCTGAATTGGTCGTTTGTCTTAAACCTGAGCCTTGCTGTTAGAGGAGATGTATCTTTGGTTCAGCTGTTTATGGGGGACAGACGGGTTCATGTTGGTAATATTAATAAATTTTACAAAGATTTTCAGTAAGGGGCCAAAGGTTAGCTAAGACTTAAGCATAAGTCAGGTTAACCAGAACACACTGTTTCTTCAGCTTTCTGCTTTAATTGGTAGGGAGAGAAGGGTGAGTAGAGGAAAGTAACTTTACTCTTCAGACACGTTAGAATCCTTATCATGAATATATAAGTTGCCAAAGAAGAAACCCAAGTTCATGCTGAGGTATTATCTGAATGTTTGTGTTACCTATTGAAGCTTTTTTTTCCATTGAATTGGATCTTTGATGTATACAACTGTCAGGAGATACTTTAATACTCTTAATTTGAAAAATTCACTTTCAGTATTTGTATTAGAACTTTATTGCTTTGAAGCAGGTAAATACCATGCCATCTTCAGATATGACTTTCTGAGCAAGAAAATGTGTTAATGTTTCAAGGGTAATTTCAAAATCGGAACAATTAGGCAAAAATTTTAGTGTCACTTCAACATTTATGTTAAAAAAATTGCTCTTTTTTTAAGCAATCAGTACAAAATGGGAATTCAAAAGTAATGTTCATTCTTGTGTCACATAGTAGTTTACTTTTCCCATGATACCATAAGAGTAAGAAAAAGTTTTTAAGGAATGGTGGGGATGGGGCAATGGTTTTTACTTTGGGACAATTTTTGTCTTCTATGTAACATTTGACAGTGTTCGTAGATGTTTATGGTTGTCACAACTTTTGAGAGGGTGGAGATTGGGCGCTACTGACTTCAAGCAGGTAGGGAGAGGCCAGGGATGCTGCTCAGCATCTTACACTACACAGGACATCCCCTACTACAAAGAATTAACCAGGCTCACAATGTCAGTGGTGCCAGAGTTGAGGAACACCAAGATGAGAGGATTGGAGAGGACCTATTTCAGACACAAAAGAAATGTGACCAGTGAACATAGGTTAAAATACTCAGTTTTAGTAGCAGTGAATGAAATGCAAATTAAAGTGTTTTTCTACTATTAAATTGTGACGGAGTTTTGAAAGAATTTAATACTTGAATGAAATAGGTATTTCTATAGTGATGATGCTCGAAAGTGGTATAGCATTTCTTAGAGGCTTTTGAAAGTACATATCAGAAGTCGATATTTATATTTTAGACTCAGTAATTCCACTTAAGGAATCTATCCTAAAGTAATAAACAGATGCCTCCAAAGTTTATTATTAGGATATTAACCACAATTATTTTTAATTTTAATCAGTTGGAAGAAAACCTCTTTTTAAAATGGTGGTTATTAAATAGTGGTGCAGCTATATGTGATACAGATTAAAAATCCTACTGTCAGAGACTACAGATCATGTGACAATATCCATAGTAAATAAAGAAGGAAAGAAAAGGGATATCAAAATAGAATGCCATATTTTAATAAGTAGAATAGAATAAAGTTTAGTGAAAATACACTAAAATGTATTTTAATGATAATTACTGGACAGTTCATGGGCAGTTTTCATTTTGTTTCTATCCGTATTTTCTAGTTTTTTATGATTGTACTATTAACATAATAAGAAGAAAATATTTTTTACACTTTGGTAAAATTTTGTAGTAGTCCTACCATTTCTTAGGGTATTTCCGAAGTAATCAGTCCTTTCCCATATACCAAGTTTCTTGTGTTGGGTTTATTTCTGGGCTCTCTGTTCTATGATATATTATTATTATTATATGGTATAATCATGATGAAAAAGGAATATTCTCTTGATTGGGCCCTACTTACAGAAGTTTTCTAAACTAGTAATTTGTATTTTAAAGTTCTTAAAAATGCTGTCATGATGTTGTGTAAGCAATTCACAATGTGTTATTTGCCACATTTTTTTGCTCATGTAATTAAATATTCACTTGGTTTTATTTATTTAGTTCATTTCTAATTTTGCTCTCTCCTGTCGTAAAAATTCTGACTTTTTTTTTAAGATTTCATTTGAGAGAGAGAGATCGCAAGCAGGAGAGAGGGGCAGAGGGAGAAGCAGACTCCCTGGTAAGCAGGGATACTGATTCAGGACTTGATCCCAGGAACCTGGGATCATGACCTGAGCTGGAGGCAAACACCAACCAGCTGAACCACCCAGGCCCCCCAAATTCTGACACTTAAAATCTTCTGATTCGAATAGCTACCTTTTGAAGGTTTTATGAACTTGTCATCCAGCCCCTTTAAATATTTTTGTTTTTATTCATTCATTCTTCATGTATTCCCCTTTGGTATTTGCAAATGGTGTAGTATTTGCTACCCCTGAAGGTAATAGGGCTCTCCTCTGCTCTCTTACATTAGCTTCCCACAAAGATTTTGTGTGGAAACCATCAAGGCTGAGTAGAAGTAATCTTAATAGAATTTGGAACTGTAAGAGGCAATAGGTTAAGATGGAGGTTACTGGTCCCTGAAGTGTTCTAGAACCAGCTGAGAAAATAGATTTTCTGCCCTTGAGCCTCTAAAAAATACCTTTAACCTGAGAATTGTGAGAGAAACATGGTTTTAGTATAGACTTGTAAATTCCTTGTGGAGATGATAAGGTCGTTGTGTGATATTTCATTGGGTATCTTTATTAGTGATTTGAATTGTGTCTTTCTAAAGGAGAAGCTGCATTAAAGTAAATATAAAGAGGAAAGAGAAGAAAAGAAAGTGGAGGGAAGTGAGGTTACTTTAAAAAAAATTAATGAGGGGGGCGCCTGGATGGCTCAAGCATTAAGTGTGTCTAGACGCCTTTGGCTCAGGTCATGAGCCTGGGGTCTTGAGATCAAGCCCCACATTGGGCTCCCTGCTCAGTGGGAAGCCTACTTCTCTTTTTCATACTCTCCCTGCTTGTGTTCACTCTCCACTGTCTCTCTGTCAAATAAATAAATAAAATCTTAAAAATTAATGAGTAATAAATTTCAGTAAATTCTTGAGTTAATTTTGGCAAAGTAGATTATGAGTATTTTTGGGAAAATTTTATGTGGAGGAATTGATTTGATTCTAAAGTTGAAAATGTATGTTTTATGAGCATCTTAGATTTTATTTTCATTTGAAAAATAAGGGGGTTTTTTTGGTTCATTTCTAATTTCTACTCAACCAATGAGTACATTCCTAAGAAAATATTTTTTTGTTGCCAAATTCTTGATTTGCTCATGGCCTGTTCTTGTGTTCAAATTATATAATATTCAGGAAAGCATTTTCTGGTTTTGTTTCTTTCACATAGTTGTAGTTTAACAAAAAGCTGCATCTTTCACATTTTTGTAGAAGTGGTTTTTTCCATCTCCGTATGATGTAGTGGCTTCTGAATTGCATCTTGGATCTAATTCTGAGTAACTGCTTTTGATACCTTTGAAACTTAAAATACAATGTGTACAAAATTCATTTAGTTTATGGGACTTAATTCCTGTCTGATAAGTTAATATCATGGTCTTTGAAGCTCCCCATAGTTTGCTTACCCTGGGCTCTATCTTTTCTTGTCCCGCTAGTCCTATTAATGTGTATGACTGGTTTGTGTTTGTGTGTGTGTGGGAGGGGGGGTATATATATATATATATATATATATATATATATAATTATGTTAGTCACCAAACAGTACATCATTAGTTTTTGATGTAGTGTTCCATGATTCATTGTTTGCATATATCACCCAGTGCTTCATGTAATACGTGTCCTCCTCAATACCCATCACAGGGCTCTCTCCTCTAAAACCCTCAGTTTGATTCCTGGAGTCTAGTCTCTTATAGTTCATCTCCCCCTCTGATTTCCCACCCTTCATTTTTCCTTTCATTCTTTAATGTCCTCCATGCTATTTCTTACATTCCACAAATAAGTGAAACCATATAATTGTCTTTCTCTGTTTGACTTATTTCACTTAGCATAATCTTCTCCAGTTCTATCCATGTTGACGCAAATGTTGGGTATTCATTCTTTCTGATGGCTGAGTAATAATCCCATTGTATATATAGACCACAACTTCTTTATCGATTTCATCTGTTGAAGGGCATCTCTGCTCCTTCCACAGTTTGGCTATTGTAGACAATGCTGCTATGAACGTTGGAGTGCATATGGCCCTTCTTTTCGTATATCTGTACCTTGGAGTAAATATCCAATAGTGCAGTTGCTGGATCATAGGGTAGCTCTATTTTTAACTTTTTGAGGGACCTCCACACTGTTTTCCAAAGTGGCTATACCACCTTGCATTCCCAGTGTAAGAGGGTTCCCCTTTCTCCACAACCTCTCCAACATTTGTTTCTTGTCTTGTCAATTTTTGCCATTCTAACTAGTATAAGGTGGCATCTAAATGTGCTTTTGATTTGGATTTCCCTGTTAGCTAATGATGTTGAACATTTTTTCATGTGTCTGTAGGCCATTTGTTTATCTTCTTTGGAGAAGGGTCTGTTCATGTCTTTTGCCCATTTTTTTACTTGATTATTTATTTTTTGGGAGTGTTTGTGGGTTTTTTGTTTTTGATAGCATGGGTGGATTGAAAAGTAGTTAATGGAAAGATGAGGGAAAAACTCCTATGTAGAAATCCTAATTTGTAAAACAGATTATTACTTGGTGGCTTTATTAAAATAAGAAGAATTTATTTTAGTATATGTGCTGCTGAAGCGAGCACAAAAAAAAGAGTTTTTAATTTAAGAAATGAAAAGCAGTGGCGGGTTGGCTCATGGGTGACTCAGTCAGCTAGGCGTTGGACTCGATTTTTGGCTCAGGTTATGATCTCAGGATCATGAAGATGGAGCCCCATGTAGGGCTCTGCACTTGTCATGGAGCCTACTTAAGATCTCTCTCTCCATCCCTCCCCTCTTCCTCTATTCTCTTTAGTATATGTCCCCCCTCCCCACCACCACCGTGTGTGTGTGTGTGTGTGTGTGTGTGTGTGTGTGTGCACGCATGCATGCTCTCTTAAAAAAAAATTAAAAAATGAAAAGTATAAGACTTCTCTTTCAATAATCTTCCTTGGTGTGTTTTAGTTGAATGCCTATGGGGAGTCCAGTGCAATTTAGAGATGAATTTTAGTGACCATTGGCAGTTGTATGTTAGCCAGAAATTAATATTAGGCCTGTCAGAAATTATAATATGCTGCCTCTGCTCACAAAACCTTCCCAGAATAGACCAGGGAATGGAAGAATATGTGATCATGCAAATAGCTTTTGATAATTATCCTCTCCAAAATTTTTTAATATTAATAAAATTTATATACCATATAATTTATTCATTTAATAGAATGGAGTTGTCAAGTCACATGTTAACTCTTTAACTTTGAAGTACTGCCAGACTATTTTCCCACAGTGGCTACACCATTTTGCATTCCCACCAACAATATGTAAGATTTCCAATTTCCCTGCATCCTCCCCAACAATTGCTATTGTCCCAACTTTTTCATTATAGCCATCTTTAGTGGATGTGAAATGGTATCTTGTGAAATGTATTTTTGATTAGTGTTTCCCTAATGGGTAATAATGTTAAGCATCTTTTAATATGCTCATTGGCCATTTATCCTCTTTGAAGAAATGCCTATTTGAATCTTTTGACCAACTTTCAACACTTTTGGGGTAAAACATACATAACAAATCTTGGCATTTTAAGTGTATAACTTGGAGATATTAAATACTTCTAAAGTCTTGTGCTGCAATCATCAGTATCCATATCCAGGCCCCCCCCTTTTTTTTTTTTTCCCCTCAATCTTTCCAAACTGAAACTCTGTACTCATTAAACAGTAACATCTCACACTTCCCTCCCCCCAGCCCCTGGCCTTTCTGCTCCTTGCCTCTGATTCTATTTTAGATGCCTCATGTAAGTGAAATCATAAAATGTGTTGTTTTGTGTGTCAGGCTTATTTCACTTAGTGTATTGTGTTCAAGATTATTCATAGTTGTAGCATGTGCAAGAATTTCCATTTTTAAGCCCTAATAATATCCTACTGCATGTATTTATACCACATTATTTATCCATTCATGTGTTGATTGATGGTATTTTGCACCTTTTGGCTATTGTGAATAATACTGCTTTGTGAATTGTTGTACACATGTCTGATTGAGTCCTTGCTTTCACATGTTTTGGTTATTTACCCAGAAAGGGAATGGCTGGATCATCTGGTAATTCTTTTTTATTTTGTTTTTTTGTTTTTGTTTTTGAGAAACCACCACACTTTTCCACAGTTGCTGCATCATTTTGCATGCCCACCAGCCAGTACAGGGTTACAATTTCTCTACAACTTTGGCGGCCAATACTTGTTGTTTCCTGGTTTTTTTGGATAGCAGCCAACCTAATAGACGTGAAGTTCTGTCACGTTTTGGTTTTGATGTACATTATCCCAGTGATTAGTGATGTTGAGCATCTTTCCATGTGCATTATTGATCTTTTGTATATCTTTGGAGATATACAAATAGTAGTCTATTCAACTACTTTGCCCAGTTTTTCACTGGATTGTGTCCTGTGCCCTCCCCTCCCTTTGCTTACTTGTAGGAGTTCTTTTTATCTCCTGGTTATTAACGC
This sequence comes from Procyon lotor, assembly GCA_028646535.1. Classification (NCBI taxonomy): domain Eukaryota; kingdom Metazoa; phylum Chordata; class Mammalia; order Carnivora; family Procyonidae; genus Procyon; species Procyon lotor. The sequence continues at coordinate 32,018,065 of CM053603.1, forward strand.
CTTATCAGATTGATGATTTGCAAGTATTTCTTCCAGTCTGTGGGTTGCCTTTTCACTTGTTGATAGTGACCTTTGAGACACAGAAAAGTTTTTGATTTTGACATAGTTCAGTCTTCTTTGGTGTCACACAGTACTGTTTATGTCGACAATGATTCTGAAATGTCTTGGGTATGTATCAGGAGCCTTCTAGGCTCATACTGAAAAACATTTTCTAGAATTTTCATTTTCTGTTTTGAAGTTCAAATTTTATCGTTGGCCACAAATATTTTAGTTACTAGTTACTTCTCTTGAAGTCATTCATTTCTGAGAAAATATTCACCAAATTTTCTTGGTCTGAAAAAGCCTTATTTGTTTGACAGTCCTTTCAAGTAAAAATGGCCTTCTAAGATAGCAGCAGCTAGTTGGGCTGGCGACAGTATTCAACTGTTGTTCCTTGAGATGTATATAGTATTTTGGTACGTTTTTCATGTATTTGTCTCATTTTGTTACAGAGAATATTAAGAAGATGCGTGTTCAGAGGTTGAGAATTAACAAAATTAGTATTTTTTCTTTTTTATTAAACTTTAAATGAAATGTTTTTTTATTCTGTGAATTTTGGGTGGATGAAGAAGGTGAAGACTGTGACTAGTAGATAGGAGTTTGGAATTGTTGCCTTGATTTCTGCCAAGTGTCTTGATTTTCTCTCTTGCTGTTCTTGCACCATCAAGACAAAAATTAACATGGTAAAAATATCAACTCTTATTCTTATGTGAAATGGCTGTGGCCTCTTACACTACACTTTTGAGAACTGCTGCCCTAGTTTATAGGATTGTGGGTGGGAGAGGAGTACAGATTAGCACTTCTCTTATTTTGCTTAAGCAGTCACTTGTGTAAGATTTATCTGCTGCCATTAATGGTTTGTACTTTCTCCTTGGGGAAGTGGTTGGCATTCCTGACTCTTAGGTCTCCTGGAATTTAGGCTATTCAGGCAGGTATCATCACAAAATTTTTTATAGTAGTGGTAAAATTTAAGATGACAGAGATAAAAGATGTTCTTATTAACTTAGTAAATTAATAGATATTAAAAGTACATTAATTTGGGGCACCTGGCTGGCTCAGTGGGTTAAAGCCTCTGCCTTTGGTTCAGGTCATGATCTCAGGGTCCTGGATTTGAGCCCCGCATCGGGCTGTCTGCTCGGCAGTGAGCCTGCTTCCTCCTCTCTCTCTGCCTACTTGTGATCTCTCTCTCTCTCTCTGTCAAGTAAATAAATAAAATCTTTAAAAAAAAAAAAATGTACATAAATTACATATTTTTACTTTCAGATATATGTTGGATAGAACCTATGATATGTACCCTTTGAGAGACATAAGATCCTGAAAATACTAGCTGAAAGAAAAAGGAGAAGTTGAAGTTTATTTTGCTATTTAACATAGATACAAGACAAGAAACCTTTATTTATTAGTCTGTGTAAGCATTATAGCTTGAAAACTAAGAGCTTCGGGTCCGGAGTCATTCTGACTTGCCTATTAAAATGTGAGCTTGGGCCAATTTTTAATAACCTATTTAAGATGGAACAGTAACACCTCCCTGGCTGGCTTGTTAGGAGAGATAGACTCAATGTTTTAAAATTGCTAATAATGAGACATAGTACATAATAGGCTTTTAGTCAGAGGTTGTTCATTTTAAAGATTTTTATCAGAGATTGGGGTTTCATTTTGGTCAGGAGTGGAGAAAATTGGATGTAACCAGTTTGGAGCTTGTGAGTCATATTCGTCAGGTCTGGTACATGGCACTTAACAAAGGCATTCTTCTCACTGCCCCTTACTCACATCTTAATTTTATTAGCATCGGTGTTATGGTATATTCTCTTTTGTGCTTGTGTTCAAGAATTGTAAAGCTACATGTTACTGTGTTTTGTTTTGTTTTGTTTTTTGATTTTTTGCTTATAGGATTCAGTGGTCCCAATTTAAAGGCTATTTTATTTTCAAACTGGAGAAAGTGATGGATGATTTCAGAACCTCAGCTCCTGAACCAAGAGGTCCTCCCAACCCTAATGTCGAATATATTCCCTTTGATGAAATGAAGGAAAGAATACTGAAAATTGTCACTGGATTTAATGGGTATGCACTTAATATTATTTTAAAGGTTTAATTTTTAGCAGAACATTATGGATTTTTATTTAAGTTTTGATTGTTGGTTATCCATTAAGTAAGTTCTCTGTCTCAGGTAACATTTAGTAGTTAGTGATTTTTAGCTTACAAGTATTTAAAATAATGACAGTGTATCTATTTATTTAGTTCGTTTATTTAAACTTGAACCACCTTTGGACTTTAAATGGGTTTGACATTGGGAACATTCAGAAATATGTTAGTTTTTTTCTTTCCATTTTATGTGTGATATTATAAATCTTTATTACTTTGCCTAGAACCTGCATATCATTGAGATGGGTAACATTTTTTTTTTTAATGAAAAATAACTTATGAACGTATTCTGCTTAGGACTTTCTACTTAAAAAATTTTTTGGAGTTCCCCTTTATTCCCAAGTAAGCAAGTAATCATTTTTAGCCCTTTGTAAAACATTGCATTAAAAGATACAGTGCATTAGGGGCACCTGGGTGGCTCAATGGGTTAAAGCCTCTGCCTTCAGCTCAGGTCATGATCTCAGGGTCCTGGGATCAAGCCCTGTGTTGGGCTCTCTGATCAGCAGGGAGCCTGCTTCCCCCTCTCTCTGCCTGCTTCTCTGCCTACTTGTGATCTCTCTCCTTTCTGTCAAACAAACAAACAAACAAATAAATCTTTTTAAAAAAAATACAGTACATTAAAATAAACTGCTGTTTTAAAAAACGTTGCTGCGTGTCATATTCTGTGTCATTTTAAATATTTTTCTTTTTAGGACTTTGTATTTATAGGGTTTTCTTTGTTGAAGGGAAGAATTTTTTTCTTTATTGAAAGGAAGTATTTTTGATGTTGAGTTGTTCATATTTAGATTGACGTTAGCAGTTTGGAGTGTGGGGTGACAATACCAAATTTAATGAATTATGGGTATGTTAACCATGAATTCATATTTGGGGTAGGTTTTATTTGAAGAGGTTTCACTGGTAAGTATTTTTAGATAGCATAAACAGTCTCATTCTTTTCAGATATTTAAACACATGGGATTTGCCACAAGGTAGTGTAATTCAGTTAATCCTTTGTTATATATCATCTTTCCATGCTTTTAAGTTTTGAATTTGCTTAAAATAACAAATTCTTAGACTTTGGCTTTAGGTATGTTACTAAAGCACTTTTTGGGGGTAGAATATATAGCTTTATCTTTGAGCTGCCTAGGGGTTTGGGATGGGAGGAATACTTATTTTGACTTTATACCCTGTTTTAGTTTTGTACAGTGTACTGAAGATTATTTCTCTGTGTGCACATACAGCTTTTGTTAATAATATTTTTTAAAGGCACATACCCAGACAGAGCCACATGCTTTATATTAGAAATATGTTGCATAAGATTTACTCTTGAACTGAATTATTCAATATAAGAATACTTATTCAGGATATTTATAAATAGTACACAGATAGTACTTGGATGTTATAAGTCATCTTTTCAGTAAGTATGGCTACCATTTAAAAATTCAGAGCCAGGGTAAAAGAGGTCATAATATGCTCGTGCTCTGTGAATGTTAAGCTAATATACTTGTGATTCTGAATTAGTAATAGTATTTTTAGTTCTTTCAAAATTAAGATGGACTAGACAGATACCTAGAATAAATAAATATTTGTAATTTCTTAGTCTGTAAAACAGGTAATTGCCATACTTCTGAAAATGATTTAAATGGTCATTAAATGCATACCTAAGACATATAATTGCTTTTAAAATATTTTTTATCTTTGAACCGTAAGTATTTTGAACTTATATTGTTTTTAATTTGATTTTCAGAGTAGCGGTTTATGAATCCTTTTCCCTAGTCAGGCAGGATCGAGGTCTTCATCAGTGATAAATATTTTTCATTTTTTAATTAACCTTTTTTGTCTTTGTTATGTTGAAACATGTTCGTTTTTTTCAGTTTTATTTTTATGTTTGACTATATATAAATTAATTAGCCTGTTAAAAATTTTGCTAAGAGTGGTGGCTATAGGTAGCATTTTGGTCTTTTCCAGCCAGATTGAGGACATGTGCGTCTTAGTATTTATAATAGGTCACCTTTTAAGTTACAAAAATACTTGTTCAAAGTTTTAAAAAGATCCTTAGATGTCATAGGAATAGTACATAAAAGAAAATGGGATCATGTCATATGCTAGTTGTATTTTCCTTTTTGAAGAGCTTTGAATTCTCTGTGTCAGTGCATTTATAGCAGTATCTTCTGTTCATTTATATTTGAAATGACTGCATTATTTTTTATTATCTGAACAAGTTTGCTTTGTTTCCATTGGTGGTGGGTGTTTAGTTTTTGGCTATTATAAGTAGTGCTTGTAGTGAGCATCTTTGTACATACTTCTTGTGTTGATGAATGTCACACATTAATTGTATGTGTAGATTGTTTTTAATTTGTAGAAATGGAATTGTTACGTCACTGTACGCATACCTAAAATTTCTATTGAACTGCCAAGTTGACCTTGCAGAATGTGTATTTCATGTGTATAAATGCAGATGCTGTAATTCCTTAATATTTTGTGCGTGTGTGTGTGTGCACGCGTGCGGCATGCGTGTGTGCACAGATTTATGTGTTTTTGACTGCAAGTGAAATTGAACATCTTATCAGGTGCTTATTTGCTCTTAGAAATTATGGTTTCGTACCCTTTTTTTTCTTATTTTGCAGTGATTTTCTTACTGTTAAGTTTGTTTCATTTTTGCTTCTAATTAGTAAAAGCTCTGTTATTAAGTGCTTCATAGTATTTAGTCCTGAAAAAGATTATTGATTTTCTAAAACTAGTATATTGTCAGCATTTAAATTTCCCCTCTTTGAAGTGGAAATTGTCCGTTCACTTGTTGGCTTAATTTCTTGAACTGTAAGATTCTGAAAAACAGGGTTAATTGTCTTTTCCAAACAAGGCCTACAACAGTGAATGTCTGAACAGTAAGTTTTTGAACAAGTACTGAATAAATCAGTGAAAGGAATAAAAACATGTTTCTATATTTATATTTTTAGTAGTTCATTCCTGCTGGTACACAAAGAGGGACTTCAAGGGGTAGAAAGAATGTAATTTACATTTCTAGTATTTTTTTAAAAGATATTTTTTATGTGTTGACTCTAAATTACTGGCAGTCGAAGAATAATGAATATAAATTAACTATGTCTTTGCTTTTCCTTTGTCAATGTTGTTAGACCTTTCTAAAATAAGCAGCAAGTTTAAGGTATTGTGAGTGGTTGACTAAAGTAGTGTGGCTTATGTATTTAGCAGGTCTGGAAAAAGTACATAACCATTTGATAACCTAAAAATCTTTTAATTGTCACATCTTTTTAAGGCAGGTACAGTTGTATACAACAGAAGAGCACTTTTCATCTTTTGGCATGGTAGTCTTTCTGAATATTGAATTTCTTCTCTAAAGTTACTTCAATGTACGTGATTGACCAGTTTTTCTTAATCATAAAAACTTTGACATTATTATTGTTTTGGGTGTTGCATACACACAGATTATCTCTTAAAAATTTTTGCACCTGAGAGTGTGCCTCTTCATACCTTTTTCAAAGGTTATATATGAGATTTTTGTACTCTTAAATATGGATCATAGATTTAAGCATAATCCTTTTTTGATTTTGTATTGTTTGCTTTACAGTTAGCTTGAGATTATTCAGGGATGAGAGAATAGGTTCTAGCTATTTGTTACTTTGTTCTCTTACTTCCGTTGACCTATTTTATTGCTGCTTTCAGAATTCTGTTCAGTTGATTAGGAAAAATAGAGTTTTTGTGTAGGTATTTGTTGAGCATATTCAGTCTTTTAGCTAAATGTCTTTATTTCCATTTTCTTCACTTTCACTTAGCATGATTAGTTGAGAATTGGAATTATTTAGTAGCCTTCCCTCCTTGTTCTACCCCTGCTTTGCCTTGTCCTTTGATCATGGCTTGATTTGATGTTCTAATAAAATGTTATAAATTGAAAGGTAGGATATAGCAAAAGTCCTGATTTTATTCTTGACATTTTTTATTTGTTGTCAGAAAAATGACAATTCAGACTACTATAGGCAGTATAAAGGATTATTAATTTGACTGAAACTGTTGACAGTTGCTACATATTCATTTTGGGGTGGGGAAATGGCACGGATACTAATTTGCAATTAGCATGATTTAAAGAAGGTAATTCTTCATTTTATTTATTGTTTGTACTTGTCATTTTACATTGGTGTTTTCAATAAATTTCAGAATTTATGACATTTGATTTGAGGTAGGAAATAGATACATGAGAATATTTAAGTATGTGTATATTTATACTAATACATAGCCTGAGTACTGATACAGATATTGCATAGATAATAAAGATAATATCACATGGTACCAGTGATATTTCTGACTTTTGTAGAACTTAAGAGTAAACAAAACTGAACCTGTTTGTTCAGACTTGGATGACTGAGATAGATATATAGATATATATTTTTTATTTTATTTGTGATACTGAGATACAGTTAAGCTAGTTTTTACCTGAATAGTTAAGGTCAAACTTAACTAATTTTGTTAACCAAGGCATAGTATAAATACAGCCATTCATAGAAAATAAGGACATAGTAAAAATGACATCTTTATGCATAAAATTAAAGTTGAGATGGCTGTTTTAACATTTTTTATAACAGATGTCTGATTTTATGATTATCTCTTAGTTTTTATACTCAAATGGTCTTTTTGTCATATTTTATATTCCTCTGTCTTTTTCATGAGGAAAGTTACTTGCATCACGTTACCTGATTTTTGTCTTAGATTTTGAATTAAATGTGCATTTTCCTTTTCTGAATACCTTCTTTCGAACTGAATACCTTGTATACATTCAGAATATTTATATACATACCTTGGTATACATTCAGAATATTTGTACATCTTAATGATGAAACATTTAAATAGACTAAGATAAATTTTAGTCAAACTGTAATCTCAACTTAAAATATAGGAAATTCTTCCTTTAGGTGTTGGCCTTATTATTGAAAAAATTTTCTGTTAAAAATAGCATTGAATTGCTAATTCACGCTTAGATGTCTTTCTCTGATGTTCAGCCCCTTTCCTGATTCTGAATTCTCATTAAGACTTATGCGTATAAAGGGGTTGGGTGTGCAGAGGGAGAAGGGGGAGTGAGAATCTCAAACAGGCTCCACACCCAGAGTTTAGAGCCTGATCCCAGGCTCTATCTCATGACCCTGAGGTCGTGACCTGAGCTGAAATCAAGAATTGATGCTTAACTCACTGAGCCGCCCAGGAGCCCTGATACTTTTTAATTCAGTGAATGGGGACAATTGAAGTCAAATTCAGATACTGTAAAGTAAAACGTGTTAGTTGCTCTCCTTGGAATTAAAAGGAGTACTTTATTTATTTATTTTTTTTAAATTTTTATTTTTTATTTTAAGATTTTATTTATCTGACAGACACAGTGAGAGAGGAAACACACGCAGGGGGAGTGGGAGACCGAGAAGTAGGCTCCCCGCCGAGCAGGGAGCCTGATGTGGGACTCGATCCCAGCACCCTGGGATCATGACCTGAGCTGAAGGCAGATGCTTAACTACTGAGCCACTCAGGTGCCCCAAAAAGGAGTATTTTAAAAGACAGAGATAAACTTTTGGTTTTATTTCATTCTAGTTGGTCTTTGGAGTGTTTGTTCTTTCTACAACCTCAATTAGTGGGTGAGATCAGGATGATGACAGGAACTAAGGTTTAATGAACACCTTATAAAATATTTCAGGCACTGTTCAGTGGTTTATATACATTATATTTTATTTAGTCTTCATGATAATCAGTAATGAGAAGTATACTTTCAGAATCCCTGTTTTCTAGATATGGACAAGAAGCTTTCAACTTGGACACAGTCTCTCAGTGGGCTAGCAAGCCTGCCTTTTTAACCACACTACCTTATAATTTCTACATCAAAAGTAGACTGGAGGTCAGTGTTCTCTAGTGTTTCTGAGTAATACCATTTGAAAGGACCTGTCACTTTTGGATCCTTTACTTGACGTGGGTTTTTTTTCCCTCTAAGTCTTAACTGGATTTTGTGGAGACACCTTTTTTTTTTTTTTTTTTTAAGTTGAAAATGCTAGCTAGTCATGTTACTTGTAAAAAGTGTCCTGCCCCCCAATCCCCCCAGTTCCTTATGTAATCTTAGTTTTTATCTTAGGATGGCAGGCAAATAAATAATATATTGCAGAGTAAACAATGTATTCTATTTGAAATAACTCCAGATGTTTTTCTATTAAATTATTTATAGTATATTGTTCCAATGAACATCCTTACCCCATTTCCCCAAATTTAGGGATTCTGGTTCGAATTTTTCATTGTGTGGTTTTTGCTTTTTTCTTCTGAGCACATAGGGTCTCAGTGTAGTCAGTGATTTTTATTGGGAAAAGTTGTAATATTTCCAGGAGTTAGAATAAACTCTTTTGTATGCTATATCTAAGGAGTTACAGGGAGCTAACCTTGCATATAGTTTTTGTACCAACCATTCAGTTTGGATTTGGTTATCTAGTTTATTCCTATACCTCCTTTTAAAGATCTAACATGGGTTAAGTGTTCCCAGGTTCAGACTTGCTTCCTTGGCATACAGTGTATTCTGTCTTGATAACACTGTGTACAAAATTTTATTGACATTTATTGTAATTATTTACATGCTCTGATTTCTAGCTTGTGGTAGGCTTTCATGTTTACCTAAAAGATTAAAAAGTACAACTGTGTAAAGAGACCTTCAGTGCAGTTGTCAAGATTATATTATACTTTATTTACAAGTAATACTTGTATTTTAGCCTGCTTATGCAAGGGGTGGGTATTATATGACATTTTAGTGCCATCTATTGGACACTTCATAAATACCTTCAAAAGCTCCTGAAAGTGTCTAAGTAGTAAACACATTTTATCATAGGCTTTGATTGCTAACATTGCTGTGCAGACATAATACATTTTCTCCCTAAAAGCCTTATTATTTATCAACACATGCATTGATAATAATAGGCTACACTTTTACTTACCTTCCTGAAGAAAATTGGCCAAAACATGGAAACATTGTTAAACAGAGAACTTAAAGATACGTATGTTTTAAAGCTATTTTTAACTTAAGAGAAAATACTGGCCTTTGGTATTTGAAAGAAATTTAGTTGGAGGAAAAGACATTGATAATATCTCTTGAAGTATTTGTCAGTTAAGTATTGTTTGGATATTCTTAACAGTGGCTGCTATTTTACTTATTTTCAAATAATGTATACACTTTTAATTGTATCACTATGAGTTAATTAATGAGGGAATATCGTACATAGGTGGAGTTTGTGTGTTTAAGGTTTGGAAAGTAATGAACTTGAAGAAGGGGCTGAGGTTCACATTTACCATTAATACTCAAATCCATGGTGGTTTACTGCATTTCAGATATATACGTGTACAAATAACTTGTATATTGAACCTGATATAAAGGAGATCATCCTGGCCTTAAGCTTCAAGTAAATCTGAGGAAAGACACTTTGTAAACTCGTGGTGTTTATTATGTATGTAGCTTAAGAAAATATTTTCCTAAATTTTTTAATGCAATTAACGCTTTTGTGTATTAGCTATAGGTTTTCATTTATGTGGTGTCCTTATAGGAATGAATAAAACAGACCAGTAAGCTGTTTCATTATTAGTAACGTTGTTGGTGTGCTTTGTTTCCTTTCTCCATTTCAAAGATTCTTCATTTTGACTGTGTGTGTGTACTCCACTCTGACCATATTTTCAAAAGCAAGAAACTATTCTTTCTCAGAAACCCAAAGGAATTTCCTCTAGCAGTCATGGTGAACGCCAGAGTTCTCTAATTTCTAGTTGCTTCTGAGTATTTATGATATCAGACACACGATCTTTTACTTAGAGCACCAGTCTTTTGTTGACAGAATGATAGCTTTCTGATTTTTAAGTTTTGATGCTTCTTGAGAAAAGATTGATTCTTGGCCTTATAAATAAAATGTTTTCATATGAAAAACATACACTTTATACTTTTTCAAAATTTGTTATAAGCCTTATACTGGCTTTTTATAAGAACATAAGAATAATATTGATGCTAAGGATATGAGAGCTAAATATAGTCTGTCCCATTAAAAAATATTTTAATGTTTAGATCTATTTTAATGTTTAGAATAATGGAGCAGAAGACAAAGGATTTGAAGTTAGAGACACTGGGTTTGAGTCTTAGCGCTATTATGCACTAGCTGCTTTCCTTTATGGGACTGTATTGTGTCAAAATTCCTATACATAACATAGTAAAGAACTTCGTGAATATTAACTCTTAATTTGAGGTTTTGTAATTCTCTTTATAAGGAAAATAGATTTGAATGGCATATAATGAAAGTCTGAAGTTTATGTTTGTACTTTTTAGCTGTGTTTGTCATATCTAATGCTTTTATGTTTGCTGTACAGACTGTAATTCTGAGAATGCTAAAATGTGTGAGATAAATTTTTTAATATTTATAAAAGATTTTAGTTCAAACTTATATCAGTTTTGTGTTTGGTACCATCAAGTGAAAATTTGATTATGGTAAGGCATTTACCAAGATAGTGATTGTGTTTTTGTGTATTTTACATCTAATGAAACACAGATTGTATGTAAAACTAACTATGGAGCAGAACCCTATTTATCATACTTTTTCATTGGAATCATTTGCTTTGTTCTGTCTGATAACAAAACATTTGTAGTTTTATTTGGAGACAATGTAAAGAAATCTATGTGCAAAGGAATGCTTGAGGAAAACTTCCTGTATTTAATAAACTGTAACTTGATTATTATTTGTGTTGCCTCTCTTGTAAACTTTAATCATATTCAGAATGTTAAAATATGTTTCTCCATTAGTTTTGAAACTTTTAAAATCTTGTGGTTTTTTTTAAATTGCTTTTTAAGGCTAGGGATTTTCTTGTTAAAAAAAAATAGGTGTGCTTATTATCTTGACTATTTTTTTAAGTCAGTCATCTCTTCATCTCCCTATTGTAGCATTTTCAGTTACCGCTTAATACATGGGTAACTAGATGAATCTTTAAATAGCAAGAGTAATAATGTTCCTAATTCTCTTGATAATTAATGACCTCAAACTATAAAATTATATTCTTTTGCAGTATCCCTTTTACTATTCAGCGACTATGTGAATTGCTAACAGATCCAAGGAGAAACTATACAGGAACAGACAAATTTCTCAGAGGAGTAGAGAAGGTATTTATATTAATCATTTGGATTATATTAAACTTTAATCTGTTTCAGAAGAGAGCACTGAGTAAGTTCTGTTTCAGGCACGTTTTCTTCAAATTGGTTTCCTGAAACATACCTGAAGTTTTTTCCCAAAATTGTTTTCCTAATTCAGGAAAAACTAAGTTTTAGAGCCAGATTTAATAGGAGTAGCACAGAGGGAGGACTTGTGGTCAGTTAACTTTGGGGAATGCAGCTTATTTTCTCTTCAAAATTCCCAGTATACATTTACATCAAAGGCTTTCCAAAATTCTGGACTTGATACTTTAGTTGTGTTTTTGCACACTTGTTACCCGTGGAATTCATTTCTTCATTTCTGGATTCAGAGATAATACAACTTTGGAAAATCTGATGAAAAATATAACTTAGATATTGAGAAAGATGTAGATCAGACTTAAGAATGAAGAAAATGTTGGTTTTTTTTGAGGGTAAGGGATGTTAGTTGTAAGAGAAGGGCATATCGGATCAAGGAAACAATGTGACAAACAAAGACATCAAAGTGTTTGAGGGAATAATAAGTAGGAAATTGACTTGTTTGGAGTGAAGAACCAGTGAGTGAGCCCTGTGGGAACCAAGATTGGACCAGTAAATTGCTCATTCCCTCTGACCCTAAAACATAGTCCAATGTTCATTTTATGGTTCTAATTCAGATTCAGTTTATTCTACCCTTGGAACAGGAATCTAAAACCATTATCTAATGTTTACAATAAATCTTATGGTTTTACTGGATTAATTTGTTTTGTTGAGCTTCCATGCCCTTGATTTATTAGGATTCCCAAAGGGCAGGAAAGTGAGATGATTCATCAGTACTTATTTTCAGCTTATTGGACTTTTAATAATTAGATTTTGGCAATCTTTGAATGAAGAGACAGTGGAAGTAGTCATATGGGGAGTGATCCTGTCACCAAATCAGGGCTGCAGTGTTTCGTATTGGGTTTCCATGGACCAATTACATAACCTAAGTCTCACTCTCTGATCTGTGAAATATGGATAATAAGAGGACCGCGGAAGTGCCACTGAAAAGCACTTCCCATAGATCCTACTACACTTTTAATGAATTATTGACTATTAGTAAAATCGGTATTACTGGAAGATTATATTAAAAGGTCTGAAGCTCTTTTTTTGGATATATGATATTTCTACACATGAGACTTTTGATTGTATACTGCTTTTTAAGGAAATTCATTATAGGTGGCCTGAATACTTGAGTCTCCCAAGTATCTTGGCATGATTTCGATCTAAAATAAGTGTGGTTCCACTGTATTAAATTTGATACTGATTATCAGGGCTCCAAAATAGCTACAGTAGAATTAAAATAATACTGGCAGAAGGAGCAAATGGTTTAGTAAGTTATTAGATTTAGTCTGTTACTGTTTTAGTTTCTGTTGTTTGACTAAAAAGTCTTCACTTTTAAGTGACTTCACTTTATTTTCTTGCATTAGTAAAATTGGAGTAGATGGGGTGCCAGAGTGATTTTTGAGAGCTTAAGAACAGATGATTAACCTTTATGTCATAGTACTTTTCCACATATTTAAAGCATCAATTTTTGTTATTGCAGAATGTGATGGTTGTTAGCTGTGTTTATCCTTCTTCAGAGTAAGTATAGAGATTTTTGTATTTCTGTATATACTGATTTTATCATTTCTAATGTATTAGTCTTTAAATTAGGTCGCAATTATTTTATATGGAATGGAGCAGGAAAATATTTATAAATATTTGTGAACCTACCACCCAGTCCCTCAAGTAGAATATTACCAATGATATCATCTGTGTGTTTTTCCAGTAAAGAGGTTTGGATTGAAGTGATTGGTGATTTACTGTAATCTTGAGATTTTTAGATTTATGTACTGTCATGGTACTCAGAGCCCATCCTAGAAACCTTACCATGACATGTCTGGGACATAACTCCTAGGTTTGGAATAGTTCCTTGATGACTTTCCTCCTCACGATGGAAAAGTATTTCTAGTTGTGAAGATTTATATAGCAAATTAATGCATTGGTTTAAGACACAGTCCTTGGCACTATTGATATTTTGTTATGAGTGATTGTCCTGGGAATTAAAGCAGGTTTAGCACTGTCCTTGCCTTCTATCTACTGGATGCCAATAATGTCCCTCTTTCCTTGAAAAATGTCTTCAGACATTGCCAGAAGTCCCTTGGGACTGTGGATCCGTGAAGGGGAATTGAGAGGAGAATGGTGTCTCCTGTTGAGAAACATTGGATTTAGGGCACCTGGGTGGCTCAGTTTTTTGAGTGACTGCCTTTGGCTCAGGTCATGATCCCGGAGTCCCAGGATTGAGTCCTGCATCGGGCTCTCAGCTCCATAGGGAGTCTGCTTCTCCCTCTGACTTTCTTCCCTCTCATGCTCTCTCTCTCTCTCTCTCTCTCTCTCTCTCTCAAATAAATAAAGAAAATCTTTAAAAAAAAAAAAAAAAGAAATGACTTATAAAATGTCTGCGACTTTATAGACGACAACAGTGAGTTTGTTTTTAGAACTTTAACAAGAATAAATGAGTTAAATGAGATATAAAGGTAATCCCATAGTTAATGCTATTTCTTACAGAAGTCTGTTTGTTTGGTTCTGTGACTGTGAGATCGTACAAAAGATCTTTTAGGCCTATGACTCCTACCAAATTAAAGAACTAAACAATCTATAATAGTATTTTTTCCTTTTCTCATAGGAAAAACAATTCCAATAGTTTAAATCGAATGAATGGTGTTATGTTTCCTGGAAATTCACCAAGTTATACTGAACGGTGAGATTATTGATTTTAATATCCAGAGAGATTTCATATTCCTAATTTTGAGAAGCAGGTTCACTATATTTTCTTAAATAAAATTGGGCATTTTATGGAAGCTATATGATATACTGAACAATTAATTTGGTAACCCTTAAATCTGAAAGTCAAAGTTAGAGTAAATACTTCTGTGACGTAGTCACATAAGCAGATCGTGGGAGGATGACTTCTTAACCAAAATGAGAAAATGATATTCTTTATCTTATCCTAGGTCTAATATAAATGGGCCTGGAACACCCAGGCCACTTAATCGACCAAAGGTTTCTTTGTCAGTCCCCATGACAACAAATGGCTTGCCTGAGACCACAGAAAGCAAAGAGTCAAACTTACAGCAAAATGAGGACAAAAATCACAGGTTTGTATATGATTTATATTTAAAAACAGAAAATGTTTTCAAAGTAGGTTGACATTTATCCATTGTTTTCATCACTCATCATCTACTGTATACTGTTTTGAGGAACACAGCAAGGTTTTAGTGTGGTCTGTGGCTTCTGGACATTTTCAGCAATAGCACATGATGAAAATAGTCCTAGAGAAGGCTTAAAACTGCTAATTTGTAATAGGATCTTAAGAAAGTAAAGTGGTTATGATGCTTTCTGTTTTTTGTTTTTGAGAGTAACCTGGAAAGAGAAAAGATTTATCAATGAGTTGAAAATTTTGTGAGTTATTTCTCCTTGTAGATCATTAAAGGAAAGCTTGTATTTATATCCCAAAGCAGACTAAACAGGTGAGAGGTCTTAATGAGTATGTCCATCTGGTAGACATTTAACTTACTGGATAATTGAACAGAAATGTCATATAACTTGTTGACTAGTTCTAGTGGGAAATATTAATGACACAGTTTAGGTTCCCATGAAATTATTCTCTCGTATTTTTCTTTGCCCAGATGTTATTTAACTTTGACACTGAAATACAATTTTAAAAATTACTAGACCTTAAAAATGAGAATGTGGAAGATGAAGAAAATAATCTTATTAATGACACTTTAAAAAAAATTTACAGTGACTCTGCGACATCTGAATCAGAAGGTTCCTCAGTGAGCCCTATAAAAAATAAACATCCAGATGAAGATGCTGTGGAGGCCGAAGGGCATGAGGTAAAAAGACTCAGGTTTGACAAAGAAAGTGAAGTCAGAGAGACAGCCAGTCAAACATCTTCCAGTGAAATTGCTTCAGTTATGGTAGAAGAAACAGAAGCATCGTCATCATCTCAGGATAAAGACAAAGAAAGTAGTTGTACCAGGCAGCACTGTACAGAAGAGGACGAAGAAGAGGATGAAGAGGAAGAAGAAGGTATTTAGAGACCATCTGTAAAAGGGTGGAGTAAGGAGATCCTCAAATTCTTGTACTTCATTTTGCCTGAAAGAATTTAACATAATGGAACTCCTTATAATGCTGATGTTGGGCTTTTCTCCCACCTGTATGTAGTTGCTGCTGAGTTTCAGGGGATATGATTTGAACTGTAGAATATCAGAATTCATGAAACTTAACTGTGGAGGTATTTTGAAAATAAAATTTAACTACAACAACATTTGCTTATTTTTAGAGTCTTTTATGACATCAAGAGAAATGATCCCAGAAAGAAAAAATCAAGAAAAAGAATCAGATGATGCCTTAACTGTGAATGAAGAGACTTCTGAGGAAAATAATCAAATGGAGGAATCTGATCTGACTCAAGCTGAGAAAGATTTACATTCTGAAGGTAGTGAAAATACAGGCCCTGTAAGTAGTGGTTCTGATTGCCATGAGACAGAAGAATTAGTAGGATCCAACTCCAGTAAAACTGGAGAGATTCTCTCAGAGTCATCCATGGAAAATGACGACGAAACCACAGAAGTCACAGATGAACCAATGGAACAAGACTAACTATTTAGAAACATGTAGATGCAGTATTTTACATACAGTTCTGGTTTTACACTGTATAAAACTTTTATGTAATAAAGTGGACCTTTAGTTTTACAAGAGAAGCAGGTTGTAAAATAAAGTACTTTATGGGATAAATCCTGAAAGAGTTGTACATGTAAGAACTGTGAATATCAGCTCCTCTGGGTCCTGTGTACCGCTGACTTTTTTTTCAGTCTGGTCAAATCAGTGGTTTGTGTATAGATTTTTTCTTTTTTTTCTTTTTTTAGAATTAAAGTTTTTAAACTGGAAGGTAATAATTATAATTTTGAAAACATTTTGGAGATTATCACATTTAGTTTATACATATGCAAGAAATCTTTTTGTCTTGTCTCTTTCTGACAACTCTAGCAGTTTTCATATTTTGGTCATAGTTTCAACATTTTAACATGTGAATTATAGGGTTTCATGCTGGTTTCCAGATTTTATTGTTTGACTATGTACAATGGAACTTTAAGTCATATATACATATATATATATTATTCTAAGGGGGGAAATGTTATATTTTTCTGTTTCTATAAGAGATGAATACAGTGGATACTTTTTCTATTGGTAATGATTGAGTTCACCTCTTTCAGAAGACAGTTTCAGTTTCTCTTCTGAGTAATTCAAATAAAATCTGGCCCTTGTGAAACCCTGGAAGTAAGTCTATTGAAATACCAGGTTAAACACATTCCAAGAGATCTGTTCGAACTAAAATTCTTTTGTATACTTCTGAGGTGCCTGAGAAAAATACTTCATTATTTATGAGAAAATATGCTTTATCTTGGAAACTGTGTTCAAACATTAGCTTACTATTTTGTAGAATGAATGCTGACATGAGACCATCTCAGAAGAACCTGGCAGGTTCCTTGACCTTTTGCTTGCTTTTCTGAACATTGTGAATATTACACATTTCTTTCTAAATTATTCTAGAGTATGCAAATGTCAATGGTATGAAACCCCACTGTACTGGAAGAATTAATATATTACTGTAGTAATGTACTGGAGCTAAATGACTGAAGCTTTAGGGGCGCATAGAAACCACCGTAATTTGTATGACATTTTGAAGTGAATTAAATATTTTTGAACATGCTTCTTCGACAGCCAGTGTTATATTTTTCAGATTAACACAAAGCACAATGATTACTCTAAACTCAATATTTTCAAATTCACATATTTAAAAGTCATGCAAGCTGCAACTTCCCTGTCAAAATTACTGGCTGCCAAATTTATACCTGTTTTCTTCAGCTGTACCTTTTGATATTTAGAATTTTTAAATTTCTGTAAAGTAGATTTTGTAGATTGTAATGTGTTCACTGCCTTTGTGAAGCGGTATATAATTGTATAATTTCTGTGTGTAAACTGAATGCTTGGGCTTTCAATACAGTATTCATATAAAGCAATAAATATTAATGTTATGAAATATTCGAGTACATTTTTATCAAAATACAAAAGAATCCCTTTTTTAGTTTCAGATACCTGAAGTACACAGATGAACTTATAAAACTGATGCAAACAATTTCTGACACTGTATCATAATCTTTGGGGTGATGTGGGTGGCGACCACAACTTTTGCATTTTGACTACTTAAATTGCTATGACTAAAATTACCAAAATGATTTGGCTCCGTTTATGTTTATAGGGTAAATATACTACTGACTGACTTTGACTGTCAGGTTCACAGCAGCTTGATGATATATTTAAGAATATGTCTAGTAGTTGAAATAAAAACTGAATATTGATTTACTGTACCCAGGAGGGGAGAAAAATCACACATTGTAAATTTCTAAAAATTTTTTTGCAAAAATGTTGAAGCCAATTTTAAATGTGACATTCATTTATAGTGACCTGTTGACCTATTACTTTGTTGAGGGATATTTTGCCAATGAGAACAGATTTTAAACATTTTAATTTTAGAAATTTTGAAATTTTCTTTAGGATATTTATGAAATTATTGTCAATAAACGTATTCTTTAAGATCCTGTGACCTTTTGATATTTTTTTGTTTTAATTGTGCCATGGGCCATTTGTAAACAAATCAATTTACTTTTGTTGGTTATAAGTTGAAGATTTAGCGTCATGACTTTGAGGTCTGTGGTTTTATTTGTAAACTTGCAATTGCTATTTTTGCAAGGGCAAATGTATTTCTTTATTAAATAAAGTACAATAATGGTGAATGTACCAAAATGCCATCACTTAACTCTATGAGAGATCTGCATTTTAATCTATAGTTTAATAGTTTAATATTTATTAGATACTCATATGTTGATCATAGATCAAACTTGTTGCTGTTCATACAGATAATTGTAGAATGCTCATGGAATATCTCCTTTAGGATAGGTGGAATACTTCTGTAGTTAAACTGGGAAACCTTGTTCAGCTGGTTTAAGATACTGATGCCCATTTGGAAGATTTCCGCAAGTATGCATAGGTGCACTTACACAGACTTTGCTTAAATGAAAATGTCAGTTCTAATAGTTAACTGATTGAGATGTGAATTTTTTAAAGGCTGATTTTAGGCACATTTTCTTAACACATCAGCAAAGTCATATTAAAGATCTAAATGAAGAAGCAAGACCTCAGTGATTAAAAATGTTACTTTCCCTTTTTTTGGCCTTGAGTAGATTGTTTACCTGTTAGAATCTAGACTCTGAACCCAACATGTAAAAAGAACTTGAAATGCTAATGAGGATAGAGAATAATATGTAATATGTTTTTAGCACTTTCCCCTTTTAAAAAAGTGAAACATTCTAGTACATTTTTAAAAATACATCTTTTCAGTTCTGAAAATGTAGCAGAACAGAAATAAGTGGTAGAAAATGTCATATTTTAAATGTTGATTATTAGATAAATTTAATCCAGTTAGGGCTTATTGTAACTACACCTTTCAACAGTGTGGACAGAGCAGTGGAATTCCCCGTCAGAGAGCTATAACCCTTTGGCTTGGAAAGGCATCCCAGAAATCCTGTGCCAGAAGGTGTAGCCTAGTAAAGCATGGAGGTTCAGAGTACTTTGTTTTGCCGGTGTAGATAGGCATGTATTTATGCATTTTTGCATTTGTAAAATCAGTAATTTTTCAAATAATGTAAATGTAATATACTAGTTTGCTTATAAAGGTACTGGGCAGAATCTATAGCTGCTACAATGTTTGATTATGAGAAATGTAACGTGATAAGGATGAAAATGCAACTTGTAGAACCAAAGGATATATTTGGATAGTGTTTCAAATGGTCTTCTGAACAGGAGTTTCTTAATTATATTGGTTTTGATCAAATGAAGCTCAGTTCTCTCAAGATTTGTGCTAATCATAAAATGGATGAATGAATGCAAAAACTCCTTGTAATTTTATGTGGAATTATTATAATTAGGTTTATTGGATTATTGGCCTAATAAGAATGCTAGTATGTATTGGTTAGGATACATCTAATATTTCACATTTAAAAAATAATCAGTACACTTCAGAATTTTCTTTTATTTCAATTTGGAGCCTAGATTACTTTGCCAAATGTATTATTTTCATAATGCAATAAAATATAAATTAGAAGAATATCTTTTATGTGTGGAATTACTTTATTTGCTTTAATAGTTCACACTTCTGGGGGCGCCTGGGTGGCTCAGTCGGTTAAGCGGCTGCCTTCAGCTCAGGTCATGATCCCAGAGTCCTGGGATGGAACCCTGCATCGGGCTCCCTGCTCGGCAGGGAGCCTGCTTCTCCCTCTCCCTCTGCCTGCTGCTCTGCCTACTTCTGCTGTCTATCTCTGTCAAATAAATAAATTAAAAAAAAAAAAATAGTTCACACCTCTGTCCCAACTCCTTTCCCCAGTCACTTTAGATGGTTTAGGATCCATAAGCATTTCCTGGTCTGTGAGGGAAAAAGCTTAATGCAGGAATGCATTGCAGCTCTGTTTCTTAAGGATTTCCTCGTGGAGGGTGCCACTGACTTGAATGGACAACTCAAACCTGGTATCTGACAGAAGTCCTGATTTACCTTATAAAAAAGTTCTCTTTGACATAATTTGGCCCTAATTTGCGTGTTGGATCCACAACACTTGTACTGGAATAATTTTAGAAAGGTCTCTTTCAGACAACTACATGATTAGAAGTGTAGAATGGCACTAAATGTAGAGAGTGGATTCTGTTTTCTGAAAACTCTGGGTTCTTGTTTCTTTCATGTATTGCATAGTAGATGATAGTAAATAGTAACAACCTGGGGCTTTGGATCCAGAAGATGATACTAAGCATGTGCCTGAATTTAAGTATATTTGAATTTCAGCTTCATATTTGATCTCTAACTTATCCATAGTCAACTTTAATAAACAGAATCGGTAGTACGGAGTTTTCAGATAACTTGATAGGAAGACTACTTGTTGCACTTAGGATGACAATGCACCATCTCTGGACACTTGCCTTTCTAGAATACTATTTCCTTCCTGCTTTGTTCTAATGGATTTGGAGCAACAGACTTTGAAATTCAGCAGTAGAGTTTGTGGCTTAGGTTTATACTTGCAGGCTCTTTCTTCCCAAAGGCAGCGGGTTTTTTTTTTAAATAGAAATAAATGACACAAATGCCAGCAACTCCATTTTCCAGTCTGCACACTCTGCTGTTTTACTAATTTTTATACTTGCACCAAGCTAGCCTTGTGCTTGGCAGATGGTTATCAGTTGAAATCAGGTGAACTTTGTGGATACTGTGCACAATCCATTTTGGGATTCCTAAATTAACTAATCCTACAATTACTTTCTGCCCACTTGAAGGGTTCTGAGTTCATCGCTTCTTTGCTGCTAGGTTTATGGAGTTGAGAGCAGTACACACGTTGGATGCCCTTGACGGGAAATCTATGGGCAGTTAGACTGAATCGCCAGGAAATAAGTGTCCCAGTAACAGAAGAGTAAGGTCTGTAAAACCAGCCTCACCAGGCCTATAGAAAGGTGCAGCACATCTTCACCTGATGGTGGACAAGTGTTTCTTGAAGTTGGACATCTAGGCAAACTGTCAAGTTGCCTTTAATGTAGTATGGTGGGACTTGATATTTGCTTACTAATGCATCAAGAAATGCTTGCAGTTGAGTAGGTTTGTCAGTGTTAATGCATGTATTTGCTGAGAATTTGAGGATTAAGTATGTGGTAGGTATATTGGGCTATCTTCATTGTGGGTGTTTTTCTTCGCATTTCTTATAATTTAGCATGGGAAGGTAAGCTTAGCTGATGATGACTAGCAGTTGCCATGTGCATTTAGGAATGCATACACAGTCTTTCACTTTTCAACTTGACTGGGTTCCTGCAATTAAGTTGGGCAACTTATATGAGTTGTGTATTTGGGGGGCTAAAAGAGTGGACTCAGTCCATTTCCTACCTTGGAGGAATTCAGTCACCTTTGGAGAACAATAAGCAGTCCCAAGTTTTGAACAAAGGGTGGTCTGACTTGAAGAGATGCACTGGAGAGACAACAATTTAGTGCAATTGTGGCTGTCTGGGAAGGCCTCTCAAATTTGGGCTTGAGAGATGAACAGGCAGATAGGGTGTAATGGGCAGAATAGAAGGGCATAGGAATTGCAGTGATATGGGTTAAGTCTGGTTTGCCTCCCCCAGCTGGGGTACCTTGGGCAAGTTACAGTATTCTTTTGAGTTTTAGTGTCCTCATTTTTGAAGTGGGGAAATAATGGTATCTATCTGGCAGGACTCTTTGGGCAGTCAGTGTAATTATGGGAATAAAGCTAGATCTAGGGTCTGACTTTTTTTTTAAATTTCATATTTGAGAGAGAGCATGAGTTGGGGAAGGGGCAGAGAGGGAGAGAGAATTCTCAAGGAGACTCCCCACTGAGTGCAGAGCCCAACACAGGTCTCAATCCCAGGACCCTGAGATCATGACCTGAGCCAAAATCAAGAGTCAGATTTTAACCAGCTGAGCCACCCAGGCATCCTTAGGACCTGACATTTCTTTTAAGGAGAAACATGGAGAGGAAAATACGTATTGTTTCTGGGGAAGACTTTTTACCAGAATCAAAGTTGAGGTTTCAATCCTGGCCAATAACAGGATAATAATAGCAAGCACTAATTGAGCACACACTTATGCCTCTCCTTATCCTTAGCAAACGTCCCCTCTTTTAACCTTCCCATCAACCCTACGAGTTGTGGAATATCTCCATTTTACAGACATGTGTGGTATAGGAAGGCAACTTGCCCTGGGACCATTTGAATGGGAAGGGTCAGAATGAGAATCGGCCTCTTGACTCCAAAACCTCCTTGTGCTCAGATCCTGTCTAGTCTTGGAAGGCTTGTCAAGTTAGAGTGAGACCAGCAGAGAGGAAGCCATTCCAGGTATATGAAGGTTCTTGGAGCCACTCAGACTGCAAGTTCAGGTACATCAAAGGGCTCGACTAGTCATAAACCCAAGCACTTGTTTTCACACTCCATTTACTTCACTGTCTAGCTTCACCTTATTTTTTCTATTACCCATGGTTTTCCACACAAGACATGATCGATTTTTGCAATTTATCTTAAAAATAGTAATACACACCTGGCAAAAAACTCCTACTACTCTTGCTTCCGTATCCTGCCACTCAACCCTGAGGGAAATGCTCTCACTAGCAGGGCATAGTGCTTGAGAGCAAAGATCCTGGAACCACATTGCCTGGATTTGAATCCCAGCTCTGCCATTTGCTGGCTTTGTGATCCCTAGCATATCTCTAAAATGAGGATGAGGTCCTAACCTTCGGACTTGCCCACTGGGAGAGAACCTGACTTGCTAGTGATCTCCCCTGACTTCCTTTCCGTAGTGAGTGTGCCCATTACCGTGAGAGGCATCTTACCTTTCCAGCCCTACTTATTTTTGTATTATGTCCGAATCAGTACCTACCAGTCATTTTAACGCAGTCACCAGTCACTTTAACAACAGCATTGTATTTCAGTGTATAGATGAACCATACTTGATTCAACCAGTTTCCTTTAAGAGACCTCACAGTTTCGATTTGTGGCGACTGTTCACTCAGTTCGAGAAGTCCAACATGGGGACATAAGAAACCAGCCTCTCGTCTCTTCCCTCCACCCTGGGAAGAAACAACAAACAAGCCATTGAACTTTATTCCTTGAAAAATTAGTAATGTGGGAAATAGATGCCCTTGCCCCTGTGAGGTGGTGGAGGGAAGGGTGGGGAATTTTCTGTTAGGCAAACGACATGCTGCATTTTGCAGCCGTCTAAAATAGTAAGAGACACTGTTACTTTATGTGAAGCGGGAAAATAAGCCGCCCATTGAAATCTGACACACACGCAGTGATATTCCTGCATTTGCACATGGGGCGGTCACAACAGTCTCTCCCGGCTTGAGATTTTCATCGCTTCTGATGAATTTTGTAATTTCTCCACTGTTTGCACTGCTTGGCAGCTTGCAATGAAGCAAAACAGCTTCACCTCTTTGTGGGTGTTTTCATTTCTCAGGCTCTTGGTTGTTGCTTGGCAAGAAAGTATGGAATTTGTCATTCCCCAAATTACAAGTATTTGCTTTACTAATTGTTCTAATTTACCAATTACTTGCTGTTCTGTTGTTGTGACTTTCTTGACATGATAACATTTTTTTTTTGGAAGGGACACGTTAACTTTTTGTCTCAGTGCAGAATCACAGTATAAAGTCTTGTAAAGACATTTCCAGTGGCAATTAATTTCAACCCATATCATTGTACCGCAATGCACATAGCTGGATCGTAGTGACAACAGTAGGAACAGCGATGGCCACTTTGCATATGCTTTCTCAGTGGCCACTGCCACAACCACCACTGGCCCACGGCCCTTGATCTCTGAGAAGATAAGAGCATGCTGGAATCAGACGGCCATCAGTCAACCCAGACATTGATCTCCTGCTCCTTGGTTCATCCATACATGTTTATTAAGGGACTGCTTATGAGCCTGAATCTGGGGGCATAGCAATTAAGGCGGAGAAACAAGGTAAGTAGAAATATATGTAAGACCAGTATTATTAGCCATATCATATGAACATTAGCTTGTGTGATTCCAGAAAAATGATCTGTTGGTACTTTAATATGATCATAATACATTTTAAAATTAACTGGAATGACAGGCATCTTTATGATGTTGAGTCTTTCCAATTAAGAACATGGTGTAGGGGGACCCTCAGGTGGCTCACTTGGTTAGGCGTCTGCCTTCAGCACAGGTCATGAATTCCCAGGGTCCTGGAATTGAGTTTTGCATCAGGCTCCTGGCTTAGTGGAGAGATTGCTTCTCCCTCTGCCACTCCCTCTGCTTGTGCTTGTGCTCTCTCTCTGTCTCTGTCTCTGTCTCTGTCTCTGTCTCTGTCTCTCTCTCTGACAAATAAATAAAATCTTAAAAAAAAAAGAGAGAGAGAGAACATGGTGTAGGGGTGCCTGGGTGGCTCAGTCCATTAAGCATCTGCCTTTGGCTAGGGTCATGATCTCAGAGTCCTGGGATCGAACCCTGAATCGGACTCCCTGCTCAGCGGGGAGCCTGTTTCCTCTTCTCCCACTCCCCCTGCTTGCGTTCCTTCTCTGGCTGTGTCTCTCTCTCTCTGTCAAATAAATAAGTAAAATCTTTTAAAACAAAAAAAAGAAGTTGTGGCTTATAGATATATACAATGGAATATTACTCAGCCACAAAAAAGAGTGGAATCTTGCTATTTGCAATGACACAGATGGAGTGAGAGGGTATAAAGCCAAGCAAAATAAATCAGTCAGATAAAGACAAATACCATATGATTTCACTCATATGTAGCATTTAAGAAACAAATGAACAAAAGAAAAAGAGACAAACTAAGAAACAGACTTTTTAAAAATTTAATTTTATTTATTTGACAGAGAGGGGAGAGATTACAAGTAGGCAGAGAGGCAGGCAGAGAGAGAGGGGGAAGCAGGCTCCCCGCTGAGCAGAGAGCCCGATGCGGGACTCGATCCCAGGACCCTGAGATCATGACCTGAGTCAAAGGCAGAGGCTTAACCCACTGAGCCACCCAGGCGCCCCAAGAAACAGATTCTTAACTATAGACAACAAACTGAGGATTACCAGAGGGAGGGTGGTTGGGAGGATGGGAGAAATAGGTGATGGGGATAAAAGAGTACACTTATCATGATGAAAAAGAAAATACAATGATAGAAAAAAAGAACATGGTTTATCTTTCCATTTAAGTTTACTCTTAGGACTTGAAAAAAAAAATTTAATTCCTTCAAGTAGGTTTGTGTGTTTTTCTTGTTAAGTTTGCTCCTGAGTGCATTATCTATTTTTTCTAACTCAAGGTTGGGCAAGCTACAGGCCCCACTGCCTGTTTTTGTGTGGCCCATGAGGTAAAAATAGTTTTTACATTTTTAATGGTTGAAAAAAATTTTAAAAAATGTAATTTTTTGTAAAACATGAAAAATTATTTGAAACACAGGTTTTATTACTTATTTAATTAATTTATTTAAAGATTTTATTTATTTATTTGACAGAGAGAGAGAGAGATCACAAGTAGGCAGAGAGGCGGGCAGAGGGAGAGGGGGAAGCAGGCTCCCTGCTGAGCTGAGAGCCCGATGCGGGGCTCGATCCCAGGACCCTGAGATCATGACCTGAGCCGAAGGCAGAGGCTTTAACCCACTGAGCCACCCAGGTGCTTGAAATGCAAGTTTTAGTGTCTATAATAAGGTATTATTGGAATGCAGCAGCACCCATTCATTTTATGTATTGTCTACAGCTCCTTTCTCACCGTGAA
>CM053603.1:32044301-32059777 GCA_028646535.1 Procyon lotor
AGGAAAAGAATCGACAGACTGGGTCATAAACCTGTGCCATTCTTAGGCTTTCAAGCTCTGCCCAGCCCTAGAGGGGGAGTCCTCCTCCTGCTTCACCAGAGTCGTGGCCCTGCTGGGAGTCCTGGGGGACAGAGCACGTATGGCAGTTACCCCCCAAAGGGGGTGCATCCACCGACAGCGGTGAAGAGCTGCTCCCAGGGGCCGCTGGGCTGCCTGCCGGTGGCCGAGCGCGCAGGGGGTGCAGGGGCTGGCGGAGGAGGCTGGGGGTGCAGGGCACCGGTGACATCTCCCACAGCCGCGCTGCCCAGCCGCTGCTCCCTAACCCTAACCCTGACCCTAACTCCAGTCCCTCCGGTACCGGCTGTCCGGTGCAACCCCACATCTTCCTTTCTGGAGCTCGTCGCTGTCCCTCTGAGCCCGGGACCCGCCTCCTGCAGCCCAGCACGTGTTTGATGGTGGCATTCACCCCCCACTGCACCCCGGTCTTGTTTTCTGGGGATTAGTTGCTGAAGTTTCTTAAACGCTCCTCCCATCCCGCTTGAGGTCGGGAGACTTGCTTAGCGTTCCTCCAGCCTGTGCCTGCGGCCCGACCAGGCACCCCGAGCGGAACAGAGGGGAGTCACCGCAGGAGTGAGGAGCGGCCACCACGTCCTCCGCGAGGAGCAGGGATGGCAAATGTCAGCCTGGGAGCTAAGTAAGAGTTTGCATTTTTAAATAATAATAAAAAAAATCAAAATGAAATTGTTTTGTAGTGTGTGGAAGATCTATGAAATGAATGTCCGCAGATTGAGTTTTCTTGGGACATAGCCACACCCGTGGTGTCACCCTTACAGGGTGCTTTCGCCCTTCAGAGACAGGCTGAGGGCTTGTGACAGAGGCCACAAGGCCAGCAGAGTCCAAAACATTCACTCTCTTGGTCTTTTATGAATTTTTCCAACTCCTGCCACAGAGGGATCCTGAATTTCATTTGCCTTTATGATTTTATTTTTATTTATTCATTTATTTTTTTAAAAGTCTATTTATGCATGTATGTATTTATATCTGAGAGAGAGAGCGAGAGAGCGGGGGCAAGGCAGAGCGAGATGGAAGGAGAGAGAGAGAGAGAGAATCTCAAGCAGTCTCCACACCCAGCACAGAGCCCAATTCAGAGCTGGATCTCAGGACTCTGAGATCATGATCCCAGTAGAAATCAAAAGTCAGACGCCCAGCTGTCTGAGCCCCCCCAGGAACCCTTCCCCCACCCCGTAGTTGTTACAATGAGGCCATCACATGATGTAAGATTTTCGACACACAAAAACAATTCCATCCCCGAGTCCTTCTGTAAAGACTACCAAGACTTCTGTGTCCTTGTAGATACATTATATGCAAATATAATCAAGTACCAGAACCGAGTTCTTAGCTTCCTTCTTCATTCTTGCACATACAAATAGAAGCATTTGATAGAATTGTTGTGGACTGATTTTTTTTTTTTTTGTGATGCCCAATAGTGTATCTTGATGTTCCCATAGTAGTTGCTAAAGAGCTTCTTCTTCTCCTTCTTCTTCTAAGATTTTATTTACTTATTTGACAGAGGGAGAGATCACAAGCAGGCAGAGAGGCAGGCAGAGGAAGAGGGCAGAGCAGGCTCCCCACTGAGCAGAGAGCCTGATGCGGGACTTGATCCCAGGACCCTGAGATCATGACCTGAGCCGAAGGCAGAGGCTTTAACCCACTGAGCCACCCAGGCACCCTGCTAAAGAGCTTCTTTATTCTTTGTATAGCTGCTGAGTATTCCATCATATGAGTTTACTATCCTATTATGAATTTAATTCATGATGTAAGTAATTCATCCTCTTTCAATGGACTTTGAGGGTCTTAACATTTTTTTTTTCTTTTTGTTTTTGCCAGTACAGAGTCCTCTGATGAATAATCGTGTATGTTCCATATCACAAGTAGGCGGCTACATTTGTTAGATAAAATCTTAGAGGTAGGAGTTCTGCCTCAAAATATATGGGCTGTTTGCTTTTTAAATAACCTAAACTATTTCCTTTTTTCCTCCAACCCTCCCTCTCCCCCCCACCTTTGTCTGTCTGTGTCTCCCTTTCTTTCTCTCTCTTGTCTCTCCCTTACCCTCTCTTCTCCCTTCTTTCCTCCTCCTTGGAAGTGGGAGCTGGGATCTTGTGCTGAAACATTTGGGGAAGGTGCGTAAGGAGTATGGAGGCTATTTAAGATTGGGTCGTCAAATCCGGATTGAAACTGTGGCCAATTTCTGTCCACTTTAGGAGAAGACAAAGCAAGGATGCTGAATTCTAACTTGAAGATCCTGTAGGATCCCAAAAGCTATTTTTCAAAAAGTTTCTATCGGGAAAATTTTATTATTATTATTATTATTTTATTTTATTTATTATTTTATTATTATTGTTCTTATTCACTCATGTTCTTTCTCCTGATGGCCAAACATGCATTCACAACACCCAGCGTGGGCACTCCATCTCTGAGTGACACATCCTAGGATATCATCATAAAACAAAAATAGCATATCTAGGCCCTCAGAGAAATAAAAATAGAACTACTGCATGATCCAGCAGTTCCACTTCTGGGTACTTATCCAAAGGGAAGGAAAAGAGTAACTCATGTTGGATTTCCCTGCCTGGCAAAAAACCGACACCTTCACAGAGGTAAAGCCTTGCTCTGGAATGTGAGAGTGCAGTGACAGACAGCAGCCCTTTAAAAAGCTCAGTGGAAAGCACCACATGGGTTGAGACCAAGTCCCTTCAGGGCACCGGGCTTGGAGTCTGAAGCAAACCTAGACAGAAGCCAGCTTCCTGCCCCAGCTTGGCAGGAGGGATCCTTAGAAGCTCCCTGGGTTGCTGTCTCCTTGGGAGGGAACAGGTAGCGTGGGAGGGGGAATCCTGGGGGGAGGAAAACCTCCACCTCCGCCGGTTCAAACTAACGTGTCTGCTCTGGCTCTGCTCTCCTCAAAGTGCTCCATGCCTGCCGGGGGCTTGCTGTGTAGCTAATTAAGAGGCCTCTCTGCAGACCGTCCTGAGGACACGCTGGAGGCAAGAGCACCTTCTCTTGGAAGCCACGGTCACCCATCACTGGCTACCTCCTGTTTCCCACTGGGTGCCCCCCTCCCCAGTGTGGACGGCAGCTACTACGGGTTTCCAGGACAAGTTTAGCATTTCAGTCCTTGTCCCATTGTGTTCGAGTTAATTGCGCTCAGTTGGATTAATTGAAGACCTACTATGTGCTCACCACTGTGCGTGGTTCAGAGGAAAATTGGCATGTAAAGCTGGGGCCCCGGCCTCAGGGGGTTTACATTTCCCACATGCAGAGCCTCAAAGGATAGGCCACTGTTCCATTCAGCAGCTATGCAAATGTGAATAGGCTCCTCCCTTCTCCATGCCTCAGCTTCCTCATCACTAAAACAGGTGGAGAAGTAGGACTTACTGTGGACAGAATTAAACAAGCAGGCACTGGGCACCCAGGAGGGTCCCTGCTGCATAATAGACCCCAATATATGCTATTGTCAGCAAATCATCTGCTGAGGAGGAATAGCAGAAGCTCCTACCTCCCAGGGTCATCTGATACTTCAATGGGTTGGTCTCTCTGGAGGACTAAGGTGTTAGTCCTTAGTCCTAAGGACTAAGTAGCTAAGTGGCTACTTAGGCTACTAAGGATTAAGTAGCTAAGTGGCTTAGCTACTGGTGGGCTTAGCGATCTATCAGGTGTCCTCTCAAAGTCTCTTTTTCCTAGTCTGCAAAAAGGGCACCATGGTAATTTTGCTTTCTGTCCTCATTGGAAAGATGATATGTGTGTTATTGGGACAGTTCAGCCTGCCCTAGGATCTGGTGGCCTTTATGATTCCAACCTGGCAATTCGTTGTTGCTGTTTATTTATTAGGAACGGCTTAGGCTGATAAACCGACTGTGTCAGAGGACAAGCAGACAAAAGTACTTTCAGAGAATCCTAGGGAGGCTGCTGCGTGTGTGGCCCCATCCCTGAGACTCAGCTCCAATCCTGTTACTAACCTGTTCTGTCACTGAGTGCAGGTCTCTAGCTCCCCCTGGGTCTCGCTTTCCCAGCTGTATGCTGTGGGGTTAGATAGAGCAGAGTTTTTTACCCAGGCGTGTGCGTCAGACCCACTTAGAGAGCTTTGAATATACTTTGCAGTTCCCCAGTGCCGCTGTCTGGGCTGAGCAGGCGCCAGAGGGGAAAGCTTCTGTCCCACCACCCCCCACCCCGCGACAGTCCCGAAATAGGGAAGGAACCAAAGGGACCCTGGAAAGTTGATTGAATCTTTAGTAGTTCATTTCTTTCTAATGACTTCATTAAACAAACACCCCCCTCCCCCAGCTTCTTCCATGGGAAATGAAACTGAAGAGTGTCCCTTTTAATGGTCCCTCGAATACTAGTAGTAAATGAATGAACTTTGGACATTTTTCCTGAATTATGCAACATGATTCTGCATTTATCTATCTTAAGATTTTATTGATTGATTGGTTGATTGCATTCGGGGGAGGGGCAGAGGCAGAGGGAGAGACTCTCAAGCAGAATCCCAGCTGTGCTCAGAGTCTGACCCCGGGCTTGATCTTAGGACTTTGAGATCGTGACCTGAGCTGAAACCAAGAATCAGATGCTTCACCGATTGAGCCACTCAGGTGCCCCTGCATTTATCTACCTTATATTATTTTAAAAAATCAGCTTAAGTGTAAGTGAACATCTCTCCCTTTCCTGTGCCTTAGAGTCCTGCAGACCTAGACTAGGTCCTCACGTTGCCATGAACTAGCCGAATGACCCTGGACAGATGATTTTTACCTCCCTGTGTCTTAGTTCTCATTTTAAAATTGAGAAAAATAAAATCTACTTCTGAGGGCTGCTGTGGCCGATTGTGTTCTCCAAAGATCGCAGCAGTGTGACCTCCCACCCCATGTGCTCTCCATCTCATGTGAGCTGAGCTCCACAGCCCTTCCAGCAAGAGGTGGGGCCTATGCCTGGTCTCCTTGAATCCAGCCCGGGCTGTGGTATGGCAGGAATGGGTCCCATGGCACTTCTGAGATGAGATTATAAAAACATCCCCCTTCTCTTGGACCGTAGCCCCCATGCTATGAAGAAGCCCAACCCAGCAGGGCAAAGGGTCACACGGGGGGACCACACATAGGTGGGCTCAGTGATATCCCCACGTCTATGGGCAGCCTCAGCCACCAGACCTGTGAACAAAGATGCCTCCACATGGTCCCAGTGCCCAGCCTTCCATCACCCCAAACATCAGCCCCACACACTGGAATAGACACGGTGCCTGACACGAATGACTGACCCACAGAACCTATGAGCCTAACCAAATGATTGGTTTTCTTTTGCCATTCATTTTGGGGGGCAATGTCCTCCATAGCCGTGAGAGCTGGGATGGTTGCCGTGAGAGTTAAATAAGATATTGCGTGTAACGTGCTTAATTGTTACATCACCATCGTAGGGGGGAAATTCTGAAATAGACAAGCACGTAAAGGTGAAATTGGTATATACGCGGAGTTTGTAAAATCCTGCTCTTGATTTAGAGACAACACAACCTTACCAATACACAGGAAATAGTTATAAAAATTGACCATTACCTTGTCATCAAATAATTCTCAACACATCTAAAATTACTGCTGTCGTAGTTCACCTGCCATTCAATACACATACTGGGAGTTGCTGAGGCCCAGGGACCAAGATACAGCAGTGAACCAAGGGGAGCAGAGTCTTGCCATCTTTGTTGGATGGACGTTGTCCATCTTCTCGGGAGGAAGAGATGGACAATAAGCACTAATTGTGACAAATATCTACTATGTCATGTGGTGATAACTTTTTTATGGAGGCAAAAATAGAGCAGAGCAGACAGGAAGTGCTGGGAGAGGCTGTCATTATACATGGGTAGTCCAGCAGGCCTCTCAGAGGGAACACTTGCGAAGACGTAGGCAGGAAGCGAGGGAGAGTGCCTCGCAGTTGTCTGTGGGAAGAGCATCCTGGGAGGAGGGTACAGCCAGTGCAAAGGCCCTGAGATGGGAACAGCTGAATGTGGGAGAGGGAGGAGGCCAGTGTGGCGGGAATGGGGGCACTTACCTTGGAAATTAATAATTTCAAACAATGGAAATGCCCCCAAGAAGGGGCGCCTGGGTGGCTCAGTGGGTTAAAGCCTCTGCCTTAGGCTCAGGTCATGATCTCGGGGTCCTGGGATCGAGCCCCGCATTGGGCCCTTTGCTCAGCAGGGAGCCTGCTTCCCCCCCCCCCCGTCTGCCTCTCTGCCTACTTGTGATCTTTCTCTCTCTCTGCCAGATAAGTAAATAAAATCCTAAAAAAAAAAAGAAAGAAATGCCCTCAAGTGTTTGGAAATGTCACACTATTTCTTGAGTAACTTAGGGGTCCACAAATAAATCATAATGGAAGTTTAAGGTGCTTAGTGCAATGTGTGGCTCGATCCAGAGCAAAACAGCATATAAACTGAGGAGCCAGTGGGTGGCTAAGGGTCCTAAGAGACCAGCTCCGGGCTCCTGAGGCCCGAGGACGCAGGTCAAACCCAGGAGGCCCAGTTCAATTTGAATTTCAGATACACAATAAGGGACTTTCTATTTTTGCTTTTATTTATTCGTCTGTGAGAGAGCACAAGCAGGGAGAGCAGCAGGCAGAAGGAGAGGGAGAGGCAGACTCCCCTCTGAACAGGAAGCCTGATGAGGGACTCGATCCCAAGACCTTGAGATCAGGATCTGAACGGAAGGCAAATGCTCAACCAGCTGAGCTACAGCAGGGGTCCCAGTAAGGAACTTTTTAGAATATGTTCCATGAACTTGTAGGGGCCAAAGGTAGGCCGCATCCAAAAGAGCGGCTTTGGCAGACTGATCAGGAAGCTGGCATCTTTCTTGTCAGCATGAACAGGTAACCTCGACGGAGGGCCCGGCTGACCAGCCCAGGAGCACACAGGCGGAGGCTCAAGGGACAGGGACGCTTTCTTATCTTTCAAAGGAGCCTGTGGGACACGTGGTTAACCAGCACCGCCCTAGAGACAGAATCACCAGATGTACCTAATGAAGAATAAAGGCAGGTTTTCAGAATCCAAGTCTCTTGGGGCGGAGAAGACCGTTGGGGGGGCGAGGCAGAGGGAGCCGCATCCGACTGCCTACCCATTAACAGCCCCCACCTCTTCAGGAGACCCCGCCCCAAATTGGGTCCTTCAAAACTCTCACTGGTCAGTCATCTGGGAGCTGGGGACTTTTTGAGCAACAGCTCCCCATAGTCCGTGGTGATGCTACACCAATAAATAGCCTATGTCTCTTCACTGCAAAAGCTCGGGTTCCTTTTTACTGACTTGGTGGGGGGACAAACTCTTCTTTGTTTTGGTTCCGATTATTTTACACAGAAGTTTCTTAGGAGACAACCTGGGCAAGAAGGACACTCCGCCCCTCCTCGTCCCCCTGAAAGCAGGAAATACATCCCCCACGTGAGGGTACCCTCCCTGCATCAGGACGGAAAGAGACTTCCTGATCATCAGAGATGGGGCATTTAGAGCCCGGAAAGCTACAGAAACGACTCCTGTGACTTTTTATTAATTCATGACCCCAGGCTAAATTCTGTTTAGAATTCCTTACGAACTGAAGCTCCCGAAGTTAAATTTTCTTTGTTCTATCCATTCCTCATGGATTTATTGTCTTTTTGTCTAAAATGTATAAAAAACGGCCTGCCTTGGTCATTTCTTTAGGTTTCAACCTCATTTTTAGGCTTCCATGCACATGGACTGAAACTTTGTGTTTTTTTCCTCCTGTTAATCTGTTTCATGTCAATTTAATTCTTAGCCCAGCTGGAAGACCTTGAGGGGTAGAGGAAGAATTTCTTCTCTATGCAGTGTTTGTAATTGTACTTATGCTAAAGAGAATTCATTGTGTATTTGAAATTCAAATCGAGCCCCTGTGTGTGTGTGTGTGTGTGTGGCTTCAATCTGGTCATTCTAGTAGGACACTAGGATGTCCTGCTAGAGGTGATGTGAGGGAAGGTAGAGCAGCCCCAGCCAGCCTCTAGGGTCTGTGGAGAGTGGGCTGTTTTCTGGGGTCTGTCCTCGGCTTCCTCTCAGCCCTGCCCTGTTTCATAGCTCTCAAGGACGTGCACCTGGGCAGCAGAGGGAACTCACTTTCCCAGCAGTCTGAGGGGCTGGCCTCCCGGCATGCTCCATGCCAGGACTGGGACCCACCATCCATTCCGCCAGCCTGGGTCTGCTTATAGCTGCTCCTGCCCGGAGCGCCTGGGGCCCAGATGGTTCAGGATGTCGTCACTGCAGTGTGGTGGAGTGGGGAGGACCCCGGAGCTGGAACTAGATCCCCTGGGGCTGAAGTCCCACCTTGTGTTTTGGAAAACAAGCAAAAGACCACACAGCCCGGAATCTTCGAGTGTAAGAACCAAACGCGTCTAGCCTGACCTCAGGTAAAGTGCATAATTTTCTGACTGTGGTTTCATCGTCTGTACACTGGGGATAACTGTGCCAATGTCATGGATCCATCCTGAGAATAAAGTGAAAAGCTGTGTGTGGGAAGCGAGACTATGCCTGGGGACTGATAAATGGCATCTTTTTGGGGCCTTAGAGAGGGGCTCCCAGAGGTGGGGGGTGTCTGGAAGCTGCGTTACACTTCGCATAGACTAGAAGCTGCCATTCTTAAAGAATGGCAGTGGGGGGAGTTGCTCATGAAGATTTCAGGAGCCCCCAAATTTGGCTCTGCCACCGTTGTTAGTATTGAAAGCCTTTTTGGGGCCTCCGTTTTCTCATGTGAAGTAAAAAAACACTTACAAGAGCCAGGTATGAATGCACCCAAGTCAGGATGTTTTGGCACATCCTGACTCGGAGCAGGTACCCTGACACTGTTAGGGTCACCATTGATGCATCTCTGTGTCCCAGGTGCCCTGGGGAGTCCTGTGAACTTCCAGAAGTGCAGAGACAGAGCCCATGGAAGCAGGCATGGGAAGGGCCTTTTTCCTTTAGAACATTCCTTCTGGGGCAAGGAGTCCATAGGAGGGAGCTAGAGGAATTCTGATCAGAGAAGTCACCTGCAGAGTGTTCTAGAGAGTTCCAGAGGGAACGGGTGGGTAATTGCTGTTGTGGCTGCCAATTGTCTTCTCAAGTCTTTTCCAATTAACTACTAGGGATTCAAAATTTTTCTTAGACACTTGATCAAGCTCTCGACACACGGAAGGTCCTCAGCCTTTCCCCACATTTCATGCAAATCCCTTCCCCTTGCTTTTTTCTCTTTTTTTCTAGTGTTGATTCTCTCAGGTTCTAAATTAAGCATAAGTAAATCCAGTAATTCCCAAAACTGGCTGGGCCTTTGATTCACCTGGAAGGATGTGTCTCAAAAAATGTTGACTATTGGGCCATCTGAGGGCAGAGGGACTGTGTCATTCATCAAGCAGAAGTGGGTAAGGGGCATAATTCTGATAGGAAACCAAGCCTGTGAACCACTGGTCCAGTTCTACTTGGCTGTTTGTAATTTCTTCTTTTGTTTTAAATGGAGTAATTCACTGTTAAGATCACAGACCAGCTGTTTCCAGTGTGAAGCTCTGTGGTTTGGGACCATCAGCTTCACCTGGTACCTTGTTCGAAACGCCAATGCTCAGGTCCCACCACGGACCTACTGATTCACAACTCTGGGGCTGGGACCCCATGCCGGTGTTCTAACAAGACCTTCAGATGATGCTGATGGTCCCTGAAGTTTGAGAACCACTGCGACTGGCTGAATATTTGGTTCTTTAAATTGAATTCTTTTTTAAAGATTTATTTTATTTTATTTTTTCAGTGTTCCAAGATTCATTGTTTATGCACCCCACCCAGGGTTCCATGCAATACATGCTCTCCTCAATACCCACCACCAGGCTCACCCATCCTCCTACCCCCTTCCCTTCCAAAACCCTCAGTTTGTTTCTCAGAGTCCACAGCCTCTTATGGTTCCCCTCCCCCTCCAATTTCTCCCAATTCACTTTTCCTTTCCTCCTTCTAATATCCTCCATGTTGTTCCTTATGCTCCACAAGTGAAACCGTATGATGATAATTGACTTTCTCTGCTTGACTTATTTCACTCAACATAATCTCTTCCAGTCCCGTCCATGTTGATACAAAAGTTGGGTATTCTTCCTTTCTGATGGAGGCATAATATTCCATTGTATATATGAACCATATCCTCTTTATCTATCTGTCGAAGGGCATCTTGGCTCTTTCCAGTTTGGCACTTGTGGCCATTGCTGCTATGAACATTGGGGTACATATGGCCCTTTTTTCACTGCATCTGTATCTTTGGGGTAAATTGTACCCATTGGTGCAATTACAAGGTCATAGGGTAGCTCTATTTTTCATTTCTTAAGGAATCTCCACACTGTTGTCCAAAGTGGCTGCACCAGCTTGCATTCCCACCAACAGTGTAAGAGGGTTCCCCTTTCTCTACATCCTCTCCAATGCTTGTTTCTTGTCTTGTTAATTTTGGCCATTCTAACTGGTGTAAGGTGGTATCTCAATGTGGTTTTGACTTGAGTCTCTCTGATGGCTAATGATGATGGACATTTTTTCATGTGTCTGATAGCCATTTGTTGCCTTTGGAGAAGTGTCTGTTCATATCTTCTGCCCATTTTTTGATGTGATTATCTGTTTTTTGGGTGTTGAGTTTGAGGAGTTCTTCATAGATCTTGGATATCAGCCCTTTGTAGTGTCATTAAAGTGAGTTCTTGAATTCACCTGGGGTTGAATTTGTGGTGGGTTCGAAACCCTACATTTCCCTCCAGTCATTAGGAATCAATCCCCAAGTCATTAAATGTTTCTTCTGTTTATGAGCTTTGGAAACAGTTATGGAGCACCCATTGTAGCTGATGCTCCCTCCTGGTCTTGGAAATGCTCAAAATCTAGGGGGCAGATAAGACCCTTATGCCAAAATACACACAATGAGCGTCAAAGGAAACCGGCAAAATATAGAGGGAATAAAGGTGGGAGGGATGGTACCTAATTATGGGAAACAGGGAAAGGCTTCATGGAGGGGGGCCTTTGGGATCACCTGACATGGGAAGGGCTGGATTTTCTTCTTTATGGAAGGAATGACATCTAGAGTAGAAAGAAAATAGGTCTCCTCCCCTGTCATCTTGCCCCCTTCAAAAAGCCCATGTCAACTGTTTGGAGTGTCGTCTCCTCTTGTTTATACAGGTAGGTTACAAGCACAGATGCCAACTTCTCTCTTACCACACACTGGGCCCTGCTCAGAACTCCACAGCTTTTCTCGCTCAATAGTGTACACACCAAGCGTCCAGGCCAGTGGACCCGGTTTATCCTTGTTCTAATGGAGTATAGTATCCCCTAGTGTGGAACCCATGATCTGTTCACTTCTTCTCTCTCTGATGGGTTTCAGCATAGTGTCTGCTTTAGGGCCACTTATAATGATCAAGAGGTCATTTTGATGGGTTGGGACAATGGGGAGGTGGAAGGAGATGAGCTGTTCAGAGCAGGGTAAGAACGTTGGGCATTTTTCCACTTGAGCAGAAAACACTTGTATCCAAGTGGGAAGATACTGGTTTTTCTTTGGGAAACGTCTACAAATTAAAAAAAAAAGTTAAGAGGAATGAACTTGACGGGGTTTCTCCAGGGGTAGGATTTCCAGCAGTGCTGGTCCCCCCTCCCCACGGCACCCTGATAGTCACATGGTCTGGGATCTATTCTTGGAGCCTAGGCAAACGTCCTACAGCTGCCAACTGTTGTAGGTTTGGCAGGTCTCAGGTCCAAGTTCTGCCTCAAACCTTGATTTCTCTTTTTTCCTCCTCTCCCCAGTCCTGGGTGGATTTCCCTGGGAAATCACCTCCACCTATTTCCATAAATTTGCACCAGAGTCATCAAAGGGGATTGCATAAGAAGTGTTGGCAGCCCAGTGGGGCTTTGAGCCCTTTAGATCCGGTCTTCTTGGCAACAGGAAGCCCTTTCTTGCTCAGCATAAACAAACCCCAGCACTCCCCCCACATCCCCTTCCCCTCAAGGTTCAAGTTTGCTTTGAAATCCATAGCAAAGGATTCAAGGTGTGGCCTCATCTTGGCAAAAGCCTTAATTCTCATTATCTTAAGAGACTGTACCCATTACCCTCTCCCTCCCACATGTAATTTAATAAAAGCATTGTGTGAGAGGGGATTATCCTTTATTCATCTAGAGCAAAAGGTCATCTCGAAGTCCCAAAGGCCACTTCCCCTTGTTGCTGGGAGCAGCAAGCCCTGGGGAAGGGGGTGCCCTGAACGCTGGTATTGTAGTTTGAATAATGACCACGAGAGGGCGCACTAACACTTGGGAACTACCTGGTTCCGCCTCCATTCTAGAAAAAGAGGCCTGTAATATAGAAGACCCAACCATGTGTGATGTTCTCATCTCCCCTCCACACGTGGAACAGCTAATGAGATAAAGCGAGAGGCTTCTTGCTGGGAATTGGAGAATTCAAGGAGAGACATGTCCAGTAATGCAAATATTAAATTCTGCCAATAATTAATACCATTGTCATCTCATGAGTGTAGACCAGGTTGGCTGTAATCATTGGCATTTACAACTCCGAGTGGACAGTGCATGCAGCCTTATTTCCTGACTTAATGAGGAGGTCAGAGCCTGCCTGGGAGGCCCCATTCATAGTTAAAAACTAATCTTTGAGCAAGGTGGTAAACAAGTGACGATAACATTTGGGTCCCAAGAACCTGTTTAATAATTAGCTTCAGCTGTCTGCTGCAGCCATCGGGAGACCCGTGCTGTACCTGGTCCAGGGACAATTACGGGTTTGAAAGCCCAGGGAACAGCTGAAGGTGGTAGCAAAGGTGCCTGATGGAGCTGGATTTCCTTTGGAAGGACTCTTGTCCACGTACCGTGGCCTGGACGCTTGATGTGGTGTGGACGCTCGGCTTCGTGATACCTTCACGGGTATCCTGATCCTCATCTTCATGATAATTTAGGGAGGTGGGAGCCTTTATCATGCCTGCTGAAAAATAAGGAGCTGGCTCAGAATAGTTAAATATTTACCCTGGGTCCTATAGGGGCAGAGCCGGAATCTAAATCCAGGTCCGTATGACCTTCCTTCCTTCCTTCCTTCGTTCATCAGACATAGATTTCGTGCCCTTTGTTCAAGGCTGTGTACCAGGTGATCGGGATACAGTAAGGAGGAAGGAAGATGAGATCCCTGTCCTGCCAGAACTTATGTTCTAGGAAGGGATGGCGGACGCTCAATGAACCAGTGAAAAATGAGGTAATTTTAGTGGCTACTGGACAGAAAATAAAGGGATATTTTACGGTGCTGGGGGTACAGGAGAGAGAGAGTGCTTGGGGAAGCTTTCCTGGAGAGGGAGCACAGGAGGGAGTGAGGAGACGTCTCCATCCATGGCAGGATCTGGGAGGAACGTTCTGGAAGGAGGGCTCAGCCAATGCAGCAGCTTTGACAAGGGAAAGGCTCAGCAGGGTAAGAGACAGGCGGCCCGAGAGGCTGGAGCTCAGGGAGGAAGGATGAGAGACCCAGGGGACGGGGAGGCGACGGGGCTGGGCCTGCGGGTCCTGCGCCCCTCACCGTCACACCACAGCTCCCCTCAGCGGTCTCCACACGAGAGTCCAGCTCCCAGACATATGTGCTGCTGTCACAGGCAAGATGAGCCTGTGGCTGGATTCCAGCTCATGTCACCTTTTTTTTTTTTTCCCTAAACAC
Organism: Procyon lotor; assembly: GCA_028646535.1. Classification (NCBI taxonomy): domain Eukaryota; kingdom Metazoa; phylum Chordata; class Mammalia; order Carnivora; family Procyonidae; genus Procyon; species Procyon lotor. Next base: position 32,057,990 of record CM053603.1, read on the forward strand.
TTAATTCATCCTTACTGGCCTCCCTGATTCCCAAAGGAAGACCCAGCTGCCAATTCCCTCTTTATTTTAATATCTCTCTGGGTCCCTCCATCTGCTTTGGATCAGGGTGGAAACTGTCATCGTCACGCCTGCCAAATGAAGCCCTATGTCTCTGTTAACCTAACTGGCAGTCAGGCACCGAACCTTCCGATCAAGGGCAAGCCAGGCCTTTGGGATGACCAGGAGGTGCAGGGACAGACGGCCCCACCGGGGCTGAAGGAAACCTCGAGGGCGATGCGTGTGTCAGGGTGGTCCCTGGGGCTTGTGCCCCAGTGTAGGGGGACGGAAGCAGGTTAGCTGTCCATCCCCAGAAGCTGGTTAACTAAAATTCGATTTCTTCCTATTATGGAATACCAGGCAGCCGTTAGAATAAAGACCTGAAGCCATGTCCATGAGCTCAAGTGAGGGACATTTGAAGGGACCACCGGTTAGGAAGAGGAAAAAGCAGACGGGAAAACAGACCGGAGTCTGGCGGTGCGTTTGAAGAGGTTACACAGAGACCCGTGCTTGTGATGATGGGTGCTGGGATCAAGTTTTGGAGAATTCAAAGCAAAACACTAACTGTCGTGCTGTCTGGGTGGTGGGATTTCGGTGATTGTCTATTTTCACTCTCTCGCTTAAAACCCTGCAGGGGAGCCCGCTGTTCCGAGGAAAAAGTTTTCCACACTTCTCACAGGACGTGCTCACTCACGAGGCCATCTGCCGTCTGACTCGTCCCCACCTCGGAAACCTGATCTGCTTGCTTTTTCTTAGAGCCCATGAGCTGTCTCTCCTTTTCTCCAATGATTCTTGGCCCCTCTCTCAAGGCCTTGGCTCAGGCTATTTCCTTATTGGGAATCTTCTTCCCCGATGGCACACCCCAGCCACCTTGCCTTTGGGCTGAGTCTTCACTTTCTTAGGGAACCTTCCCCCTGACTCCAGGGGGCTGCCAGGCTGCCCTGCCCCTGAGCAGCTCACCTGGGGCCCTCCCCTACCTATACCCCAGCTGAGAGAAGTGTCCAGTCATTCCCCCGCCAGAGTATCAATTCCAAGATGGTGGGTGCGGTGCCTGCCTCATTCCCAGGCCTTCTGCGTGTCCCACACAGGCCACGGCTGCTGCTCAGAGCTCTGTTGAGTGAATGACACAAATGCCTTCCTGTAACGCCTGCCTTCTCCTAACTAGCATTAACCTTCTTTTGAGAAAAAATAATAAAAATATTCTTCCTGATGATACGCGATCATGGCAAGAATGTAAAATAATTCCGAGAAGGTTAAATTACCTCTGTGACATCATTTTTGGGATCAGAACACTAGAGCCGTTCTCATGGGAGAAAAAAGGTTGAAGCAAAAATAAGACTTTTCCAGATCTCTTCCTTCCTTGGAGGCTGTGGTAGCATTGAGTGTGGGTTTTAGAATCAGACTGCTGAAAAGCTACCCCAGCTGTGTGATCTTGGGCAAATGGCTATACCTCTCTGATTCTCCAGTCACTTTTTTTTTTTTTTTAAGATTTATTTATTTATTTATTTACTTGTCAGAGAGAGAGAGAGAGAGAGAACACACACAAGCGGGCAGAGCATCAGGCAGAGGGAGAAGAAGGCTCTCCGCTGAGCAGGGGGTCCGAAGCAGGACTCAATCCCAGGATCACGGGATTATGACCTGAGCAGAAGGCAGACGCTTAACCGACTGAGTCTCCCAGGGTCCCCTTCAAGTCACATTTCTTTTCCTTTCCTTTTTCTTTTTCTTTCTTCCTTTCTTTCTTTCCTTTCTCTC
>CM053603.1:32059877-32078666 GCA_028646535.1 Procyon lotor
GGGTTCAGTACCTGGAGTAAATGTGTAGAAGTTCTTGTGCCTCCTGAGAGGCTCTGTCAGTGTTTCTCATGTCTCTCAGGCCACAGAGCGGGGGGGGGGGGGAATCCTTCTAGGGTCTTTTCTCAGCCTTTTTGGGAAGCAGCAATCCTCAGAGGTCAAAACCTGCGCAGGTAGAAAGGGATACTTGTGCCTTCGGGTTTAGGGGGCTGCAGCCCTCGCTGATGAGACTACGAAGGGCCCTGGAGGGGTGGCCTGAAGTGATGTGGTTCTGTCGGGCCCCTTGAGATGGGGCCTCGTATGGCGGGAGCTTGTCGTCTTCACCTCTTCTCTCGCTCACCGCCAACGGGCTACACTTGCCGCCGTGTCACAGACAGATTCTGGGAGCTCATTTGCTCCTATTGGCTCAGGACAAAAGTCAAAGTGGCTCCTTGTCCCATTCTCTTTGGTTTAATGATTGAGATGCAAAATCGTTTTTGAAAGGCTTTGCTCTTCATTTCTTGTCTTTTGCCTCTGTTTACAATCGGGGAGACCATCCGAAGAGAACTGATGTAGCCACACTCCTCCTGTGGAGAACAGGAAGGGGCACACCAGTGGAGGGCTTCAACCGGAATGGAACTAGAACTGTGAACTTAGTCCAAAAATGAAACAATTTTGGTTTTGTATCTAAAAGCTTTTGTCAGTAAATTCACGGGGTCTGTTTTTCTGGCCCTGAGGGGGAAAAAACCAGATTTTTGGAATTCCTTGGAGCCTGGGGATATTTATGAGAATTAGTTCTGGCATGTCCCAGGAATGTCCTCTGTTTTATCTTGGAGAAACGTTTGCCCATTTGGCCTCAGCTGGTCTGGGGAGCCCAGGCCCCAGCCAACCCTGGGCCTCCAGACAGACCGATGGACATGGATGTGCCAGACCAGCTGAGGACACCCCCTCCCCCTCCCTGGGCAGCCCTGCCCCATTCTGGTTTGTGCTTTGGGGAGCATCCATGTACCTCGAAGGAGAGGGCACCCTGACCCCAACCAGACCGGGAAACACTGAACGCACGTGATGACTTCCACACATGCAGACTCGCCTGCACAAGACCTTGAAATCCCGATTTCAGTGCATCCAGCAAATATTTCATTTTCCCCGTGAAGTGTTTCGATTGAGCTCAACTGAGTGTTGCTAAGAATAAGGCTTGTTTTAAATTCCGGGCATAAGCTACTGCTCCTCAAAAGGCACCACTTCAAACTGTACCACCTCAAAACTCAGATGGTTGGGTCGTCTCCCAGAGCTGCTGCTGCAGGGGCTCCGGGGTGGGGCCTGGGAATGTGCATTTCTCATAAGTGTCCAGGTGCCACCTCCACCAATGGTCCTTGGACCACATGATGAGAATCGGTGATGGAAGAGCTTCTTGGTCTGAGTCCCTCGGTTTAAACTCCCAGCTGTGCCACTAGAAAAAATATGGGAAACTTGCATAGTAGAAAATGAACCATTTGAAAGCGAATAATTCAGTGGCATTTAGTTTATTCCCAGTGGTTTGCAAACACTGTCTCTCTCTAGTTTCAGATCATTTCCATCATTTTGAGGAAAAAACCCCACACCCACTAAGAAGTTTCACTCCATTCTCTCTTTTCTCTCCTATTGGAGTTCTGTCTCTGGATTTATCTGTTCTGGATATATCATATAAATGGAATCACAGTACCTGTGACTTCTCATTTATTTATTTTTTTCCCCCTCACCATGATGTTTTGGAGATTGACCCATGTTGTCAAATGTATCAATACTCATTTTTATGGCTGAATATTCCATTGCATGTGGATATCTACAATCTGTTTATCCATTCATCCGTTGAGGCCCGCCACTTTTTAGTTGTGTGTTGTTGCTCAAGTTACTTAAGCTCTCTGAGCCCCTGCTTTTTATCTGACCGTAATAACAGTCATTTCTTTTTTGTGGAATTGTTGTAAAAATGAGCGAGAAAACCCACGTGTAATAAGCTCCTTGGCACACTTCCAGGCACATATTTAATGCCTTAGTAAGTGGAAGCTGTTATAAATACTCTTCAACTTCATTTAGTATTTCTCGGAATTAGATCCTGTGATAAGGATTTGCGTCCCAAGTAGCTTATTTGGGAGGTAATCCTAGGAATCATCTTGAGGCGGGTTGAGAAGGGACACAGGGCATGGAAAGAGCCAGACTAGATTGTGTTACCAAGCCGGCTGTCATAGCCCACACCTAGAGCGAAGTCTTACAACATTTTTAAAAAAATCTCTTCCCCCCATCCCCCCCACCCCTCCACCTCCCAAGCGGTTCATGCAGCTAAATCTTGCTAGAAACTCTGGGAAATGGTGTAGCGTACATTCCCTAGCATTGTCCTACTAGGAGGTGGGGGTGTGGGGGGACCTCCGGGATATTGTCCCTGTTCCTGCCCGCCACCCAGGGAAGGTCCATCCGGGTGTGAATTCTGCAGCCCTCAGGGCTAGAGAGAAAGTTGTGGTAGAGAAAGCCCCGGGGAAGGAGAGGCAGGTGCTGGCTATCGGCAGTCCCACTGGGTGCCGTGAAGTGGAGGCCCAGAGGAGGTGGGCAGGTACCAGCAGCATCCACTGTGCCCTTCCTTTTGGACAGTTCTTTCTGCCTGCACTTAGCAATGTCTATCATTCAAGCCCATCTGTGCTCCATCTTCATCATGAGATGAAAGGGCTTGAATGATAGCTAGTTGGCTGTTTGGAGGCTCTCAGTTCTGATCTGAATTCCTCCCGGGGCCTAGCCTGGTGCTGGTTCTGTAGAAGTTCTCACCGTCGCCCCCTGGACAGCTGATGATGTGTATCCTCAGGGAAGCCCTCTCGGTGAGGCTGTTGAGTTGCCTCGCCCACCCTGCAGCCCCACGGACTTCTCTGCTGCTGACTGAGCTAACTGCACACCTGTGGACTGAGTTAGCCCCCAGTCCTGTTTGTGTTAGTTGTGTTGTGACTTAGACTAAATTCAGTTAAACAGATTAAATAATAATCAGTCGTGTGATCGAATTAGATAAAAGCGCAACATTTGACATTTCTATGAACACTACGATGAATGCTTTGGGAGCCTAATTTGCTGAGAATAATTGCTGTTGAATTAGGGCAAGAAATAGTGAAAAATAGTTAGAATTTGGAAGAATCCTTCATTCATATGGCTTTGGAATAGGTCTAGGTTCTCTCTGCTTTTGGGACAGTGTTGACTGGGTAACTCAGTGCCTGTTTCACTCCCCTTTCTTCCCAGTCTCCCTCTATTACAAAGGCTAGAAGCCAAGTCCCTGAGTTTCCAGCTTTCTTTGGATCTCGGTGTGTTAGTGATCCAGTTCTGACTAATGAATACGTGGAAGTGTGCTGGGGGAGGGTGTGGTTCTGTGAAATCAGGAATAGGTGTGTTGGGCCTTATGCTTTCATCTTCTTTCTGCATTAAATGTAGATAGAGTATTTGGAGATGCAGCAGCCATTTTGTGATCATGAGAGTCTAACCCAAAACTGAAAATCAGTAAAGTAGAAAGTCTTTTATGACACTCTAGAGCCATAGCACCAATGCAGGGATGTTTATCTTCAGAATTCCATATATTAGATAATTAAATGTTTATATTACTCAGTTCATTGTTAGTTGTAGCCCATAGCATTCCTAATTGATACAGCTTCTTCAAAGAACTTGAACCCAAAATTCATGAATGGTGCATTCTGGGTATGGTTTATGCCAGAAAGATGGTATGTAATCTCAGGTGACCCATCCACACCGGAATTGATCATTCATCACACTGTTGGCTAATGGTGGCATACCTGTATGTTTTAAGTTAAAATGTTACGTAGGTAACTCGAATCTAATCACGAGAAGAACAGCAGTCAGACTCCCAATAGGAGATCTTTTAGAGGACATTGACCAGTTGTCCTCAAGACTGTCATAACCATGAAAGGAGATGGAGAAACTGTCACAGCCCAAAGGAATCTGAGGACATGCCCCTAAATGCAACGTGAGGGCCTGCCCTGGATCCTGGAACAGTAAGAGGACATTAGTGGAGAAACTAATCTAAACCAAACTAAACTTATCTAACCAAACCAGTCTAAAGTTTTGTTAATAATAATGTGCGAAAGCAAATTTAGTTTTGACAAACATGTCCTGATAATATGGGATGTTAATAATGGGAGAAATTGGGAATAATGGGAATGATGGGAACTCTGTGTCCTGTTGGTGAAAACTTTTACTGCAAATCTAAATTCATTCCAAACTAAAAAGTTTATTTAAAGGGGTGCCTCAGTGGCTGAGTTGGTCATGTGTATGACTCTGATTTCTGCTCAGGTTATGATCTCAGGGTTATGAGATTGAGCCCTGCGTCAGGCTCCATCCTGGGTGTGGCGCCTGCTTAAGATTCTCTCCCTCCCTACTGCCTCTCTCTCAAAACAAAAAAATAAAAATGAAATAGAAAAAATAAAACAAGCATCCCTTTAAAAAAAAGTTTATTAAAAATGCTCTGTAGGCATTATATCAATTGCTTTTCTTTTGTTATCCTCACTTGGACACACCCCTGATTGACTCGCCAACTAACCAGCCTTCCAAGTAAGATGTGGGTGTTTCTAGTGCACTTGGAGTGCTCACTTATGCTACTTGCCTTGGTGATACAGAAAAAGACATAGTTTGCAAACAACTTTCTCTCCCTTTTTAGTCTACATCTTGTAGCTACTTTACCATAGAGCTGCTTGGGGCTTTAAAAGTTCAGTTTTAGAATATTTATTTATCTAGGGGCGCCCAGGTGGCTCTGTTGGTTAAGCCTCTGCCTTCGGCTCAGGTCTTGATCCCAGGGCCCTGGGATTGAGCCCGCATCGGGATCCCTGCACAGTAGGGAGTCTGCTTCTCCCTCCACCTCTGCCCTCCCCCACCTCTAATCTTTAAAAGAAAAAAACAAAAAAAACTTATTTAAAATTTAAATTTGCAGGGCACCTGGGTGGCTCAGTGGGTTAAGCCTCTGCCTTCAGCTCAGGTCATGATCTCAGGGTCCTGGGATGGAGCCCGCATCAGGCTCTCTGCTCAGCAGGGAGCCTGTTTCCCCCATCTCTCTGCCTGCCTCTCTGCCTACTTGTGATCTGTCTGTCTGTGTCAAATAAAGTCTTTAAAAATAAATAAATAAAATTTAAATTTGCATTTGCTTTTGAATTTAATCTATTTTCACTATTTTACTTGTAATCTAATTATTTTTACTAATCTGATTTGTCTTCAATTTAATTTTTATATTTTATTATTTCATTGTATCCTGCTGGGCAAGTAGATAAACCAATATGGTGGTGAGAGGTGGTTAGCGGACGGGCCCTGGGCTCGGGACTTGACTGGAGCGTTCCTGGGCGTGACGCCCTGTCCTTTGGCTGGGGGTGCTAGCTGGTAGATGTTTGCCTGGTAACATCTGTGCCATCACCAGCCCAGAAACCTGCCTGGCAGTGACTCTGGAGGCAAACAGAACCCATACTTAGTGACAGCCTTCCTGACATTGCTTCAATTCAGCCGTGTTCCTATCCCTGGACTTTTCCATTTAAGAGCCAGTAAATGTCCGTGTTCTCTTTTTAAAGTCACATGGAGTTGGATTTCTTTCTCGGTCACTTAGAACCATAGGATTTTTGTTGAAACAGTACATGTCTCTGCTCCCATGATTTTCAGTTGAGTCCTTCCCCTCTGCTTCCCGTGGTCCTCAGTGTGAAGCTGTATGCACTGCAGGCTCTTGCTGGCAAGTCCTGAGACACTGAGTTGACTTCCTCACTCTGCCTGCTCTTAACTCTGCCGAATTATAGCCAGGGCGAGTTCCCCGACTTCTTAGAGGCTCAGTTTTCTTGTTTGTAAAGTGGGAATGAAAGCCCTGCCTGTGAGACTTATTTAGATAATGAAATGGGGACATGCCTGTGGAGCATGAACTGAGTTCCGTTTTAAATAATCAAATGTCCGTGATTTGATCCCCTTTTATGAGTAAGTGGTCAGCTCATCATGGACAGAAACACTATCTTATTTATCTTTGTATCTTCCACAATGCCTGGAGTACAGTTGGAGGTTGAAAAATTCTAGGAAGTGTTAAGGGTCTCTGTGCTGGTTTCTCAGAATAGAAAGCTGAGTACGACACAGTCTGTCCCCTCAGGTCCTTCAAGGCTCACGAGAGCCATCGCCTAGTTGAAGGCCAATCAAGAGCAAAAAGAGAACATACCTGAAATAACAAAAAAAATCAGTGCATAAATGCAGCACAGATTTTCTGAGCACCTACTTCATGGCAGGCCCTTTGCTAGTGGAGGGGCTGTGAATAAAGTCAGGGGTAAGCTCTTCTCATTAGCAGGTAATGAGATGGGTAAACAACTTGCCCGTATGATTTTAGGAACAGGGTAAGGAGTATTAAACAAATGGACTCATCCCTGTGCTTGAAGGCCATTTGTCCAGAGAGGATCTAAGTTTTACAGATACTGGGTGGATGGCACAAAAGAGAAGGTTTCCCAAAGAAACAGAGGGACAATGGCCTCTCGCAGGCAGGTAACTGCTACTTTTAAATTAAAAAAAAAAAAAAAAAAAGACTTGGAATTAAAAAAAAATTAATAAAAAAACCTAGCAAGACTAAAAAAAAAAAAGGAAGAAAAGAGGCCAAAATGAACGCTGGAAGTATTAGCACTAAAATAAATGTGTGGTTCAGATCTCACACACAACACACACACACACGCAGACACACACGCTGGACTTGAAATAGTCATTATTTAAAAATAATTATTTTCAGGGATGCCTGGGTGGCTCAGTTGGTTAAGCATCTGTCTTGGGCTCAGGTCATGATCCCAGGGTCCCAGGATGGAGCCCCGAGTTGGACACCCTGCTCAGAGGGGTGTCTGCCTCTCCCTCTGCCTGCTACTCCCGCCTCCTTGTGCCTTCTCTCTCTCTCGCTGTTAAATAAATAAAATCGTAAAAAAAATTATTTTCATAGTATATGATTTTGTAGAAAACCACCGAAATATGTCTCTCTTCCTCTTAGTTGTCGAACCTGCCAAAAAAAAAAACTGTAGATTTCCTCCTTTCTCTATTTTTTATAAAACAAAATTAAGCTGAATGTGAGGCATTTCAGAATTGCAGACATGCAGAATCTTTATGAGGACCATTTGACCTGATTTGTTTTACTAATTAACAAAACACCCTCCCCTGAATGGCATGTCTCACCCCACAGCACATTTTTAATCAAGGCATAAATTGTAGCAAACCAAGGTTTCTAAGAAAACCATGAAGCACCACCTCGACGGAAAGAATGCATTTGTGTCACAGCCGTAACAGCGGGAGCCTGGAGGAAGGGAGTGGGGAGTTAATTTGCAGGGGGAATGAAGGGGTCCAAGAAGTGACAACTTCCTGCCCCACGACAAGTGGCCACAAGCAGATGGCCAGGTGGTGTCTCCCGTGGCTGGTCACGGGAAGGTCCAGGTGCTATCACAGGGCTGATGGCATCCAGTGGCCTAAAGAACAATTAAAGGAGAAATCATTTGGAGGAAAATTGTCAAGAAGGACATGTCCCTGTGAACAGTAATGTCTGGGCCAAGTAACCTGCCTGGCTCATTCGAGACTGAGCAGTTAGTCCTGGTCCCCAGGGAGCTGAAGGGCCCAGATCTGAGCTCTGAGAGTCTGTGCTGGGGGCCAAGCCAACCAGCCTCAGTGATGGAGAAATGAAGGGCTCCCGCCGGGATACCGTTCCCCTGGGTGTTTAGGGAGACAGGGGCTGCATCTGGCTCTAGGGCTGTTTATATTTAGGGGCGTTGCTGTGTTTCATTACCAACTTTAAAAAGTTAGCCTTGGTTAGTCCCAATGTATGCAGGTAGTAGAGACCATCCTTCTAGGGCGCAAAGTGCTTAGGATACTGCATTTAAATGGAGTTTCGTTTCTGTCTCAGTCTCTGCTCCTTCTTTCACTCACTCTTTCTGAGAGGGGTTCTCAGTGGAATTTGTAATTCTAAATGACAGCTAAAATTTTCTGAAGTAGATGAAAAGAACCTTAATACATTCTGTTCATAAAAATTCAGTCATGGAACTATATAACCTCTAAAACTATGTCTCTCATGGTCCCATTTCCCAAGAGTGATGCCTTTGCATGGTTGGGTGGGTATTCATCCAAACTGATTTTTTAATTTTAATTTTTTTTAAGATTCTATTTATTTGACACAGAGAGAGAGAGACCACAAGTAGGCAGAGAGGGAGGCAGAGACGGTGGGGGGAGGGGGAAGAAGGCTTCCTGCTGAGCAGAGAGCCCGATGCAGGGCTCGATCCCAGGATCCTGAGATCATGACCTGAGCAGAAGGCAGAGGCTTTAACCCATTGAGCCACCCAGGCGCCCCTTAATTTTTAATTAAAATTTTTTTTTTTTTTTTAGAAAAGGGGATGGGGAGACGGAGAGAGAGAGGGAGAGAGAATTTTAAGCAGGCTCCACGCCTAGCATGGAACCTGACGTGGGGCTCGATCCCACAACCCTGAGATCGTGAACTGAGCCGAAATCTAGAGTCAGATGCCTCACTGACTGAGCCCCCCAGGCGCCCTTCTTCCAAATTTATTTTTAATGTACAAACTAACATATTACTGTTTTAACAGAAATGGAGTTGTTTCTACATCTTGACTTTGCTCCCTGTTGGTGGATATTTGTTTTCACGGCTGTCTAGTATTTGTGCACACCCTTCTCACATTGTGACAGTTCTCCATGTAGGTCTGCTTTGTTGGCTTAATGATCCGTCATGGAGATTGTTCCATATTGGGACTTAGAGACCCACTGCTTCCCTGCTTTCTTTAAGGACTCACTATATGATATCCCATTAGATGGTTACATCACCATTTTTTTCCCATCTGTTTCTCATTGATGGACTGAAGCAGAACATACATTTGGAAACTCTATCTACTTCTCTTTGTCTCTCTCTACACACACACACACACACACACACACACACACATTTATGGCACTTCTCTGTGGGGTTAAGGAAGAGAAAATAAGGAAAAGTATATATACACACACATGCAGGATCTTTATAGCCATGCATGTGTTCAGCGGCAGTGGAATTGCTTTGTGTACCAATTACTTATATATGATGATCTATATTGCATAGGTTATGCCGCAACCGTGCTGGTGAGGATGAGGCAGACCTATTCTTTCTAGAAGGCCTTGATAAATAAGAAAGAGACTGTATATTGCAGTCACACTTTGAGCTTTGCAGGTGTAGATGTGCAAAGAATAATGTAACACCCCTGCTGGGATAAGAGAAACAGTAGCCACGAGACCCTGATACTCAAGTCCAGTGTATCCTGATGGGGGATGATAATACAAGATGTTTGAGCCAGACTGTGTCCCAGGAACTTGGGGTGGTAGGAAGAAGGATGCTAGGAAAGTATGTTTAAAGGGAAGTTGGGGAGAGAAAGAAAGTAAAAAATAGGCTGGAAGTCAAAAGCATCAGGGTTGGGGCATGGCTGGCTTAGAGAAACATGTGACTCTTGATCTTGGAGTCATGAGTTTGAGCCCCATGTTGGGTTTAGAGATTACTTAATAAAAGTTTAAAAATGTGCAGCAAAGTTGATGCAGTCTTGCCTAGGATTTTGGGGTCAAATTACCTAGCACGTAGACCCTTAGGGTAAATTTCCTGTCCTTTGCTCATGATGGAGGTTGCTAACCCAAAGGGCATCATTTTCCCTTTGAACCTGAGGTAGCTTCTCAAATCTTCTCTCATCATTGCTCTAGGCCAGTATGAATGAGTCAGGCCTCATAGGAGGGATGAAATCTGTTTGCAATCCAAAGTCTGTATTGACCTGTTCTATGTGTGGGGCTGGGTTTCTGGGTCGTGGAGCTTAGCATCGTCCCAGATGGATTCCCCTGTGCTTTCCAAACCTTTGCCATCCCAGAATGAAAAACATGTACCCAAATAAGAAAAAACAGATCAAAACCAAAAAAACTCAGTATGGAATGGTGAGACAAGCAAGGACTTTTGAGTTATCCAGAGTGGAAGTAAAGCCACTTGTTCATTTGGGAACCTTGGATAAGTTAACCAGTTTGCATTGCACTTAATTTCCTCACTTGTAAATCAAGGAAAATACTCCACATGAGAGTGCAAGAGGCATCGAAAAGGGAATGGCATGCTATTGGAAATAACGCAAGTGCTAGATAAGCATTATTTCTGCATTTCTTTTTCATCTTCTTGCTTCCCTGTCTCGTTACGTCTCTCAGGTGAGGTTGACTGGCAGAACCCAGTTCATATGCACGCTCCGAGCTGCAAGGCAGTCTGGGAAGTGCATTCTCTCTAAGAGGAAGGGACCCAGTGAGTGGGCAGAGTGGGTGTCAAGCAACAACCCTGCACAGTTTTAATATGCCCGTTGGAGCAGCTTGCTGTGCTCACTCAGCTTCTCCTCCTTCATAACCTAAACTTGTAAATGATGTTGCAGGCTTGTCATTCCTTCCTGCACAAGCTTCCCAGCTCACTGCTTCAGTCTCCCTGTGTTTCCCGAGTCAAATGATCACATGTGAGAGCCTGGCTTGCTCGGCTCACTTTTAGGTGCTAGGCTGTGGCTCTGGTCACCGGACAACTCTTGGGCTGATTGGCTTTCTTTGGGTCCAGTTACCCTTCTCCAGCCAATCCGCTTCATCCAGGAAACGTGGGGTTGGAGGCCAGGTTGCCGGTGACCCAGGGTGGCTGCCTGGGCTCCAGTAGCTGGGGTGGCAGATGGTGCAGGAAGGTGGGAATGTGATAGACAGTCACTGATGATTCTAGTGTACTTTACATTGGTGATTCAACCCAAATCTAGTTTCTGTGACATTACCCGGAACTCTGCTACTTACTACTTATGTGGGTGGTTTTTTCTGCTGACTCCTGAGTGCCACAAGGCAGTTTCCATATCCCTGGGTTTATCCTTCTCCTAGGGCCTTTAGCACCTCTGTACTGTGTCCCAGAACTACTCTGTGGGCCAGCTAGAAGACAAGCATTCCTCAGATTACTGGTCTCTTGGGCTGGAGAATGGGTGACCTTTGATGAAAGCAAACAGGCAGCCTGGGATTTGTGAGTGATCCAGAAACCTTTTTTCCCCCCTGTATTCTCTTCCCTGTGGCTTTTCCACTTTAAAGGAATCACCAGCTAAAAGCACAAGTAACCAAAGAAAAATGGAATAAATCAAACATCATGAAAACTAAACAATTTGGGGGTCAAAGGACACCAGCAAGAAAGTGAAAAGGTCATTCACAGAATAAGAAATATTTGCAAATCATATATCTGCTATAGGAGTAGTATCCAGAATGCATTAAAAAAAGCCCCTCATAATTCAACAATAAAAAGACAATGCAATTAATAAGTGAGCAAAAGATTTGAGTCAAGATTTCTCCAGAAGACATATACATAGTCAAAAGGCACACAAAAGATGCTTAACAAATCCAAACCACAGCCACTTCTCACTTCACACCTGCTAGGATGCGACAATGAAGATAAACAAGAACGAGTGTTGGTGAGAATGTAGAGAAATTTGAGCTCTCAACCCGCTGCGAGCGGGGATATAAAATGGTGCAGACACATTGGCAAATAGCCTGTCGGTGCCTCAGAAGGTTAAACATAGAGTTATCTTACGACCCAGAGTCTCCTAGGTAAATACCCGAGAGAACTGAAAACCTACATGCACACAAAGCTTGTACAGGAGTTTTTACAGTGGCGTGATTCATAGTGGCCAAAATAAGGAAACAAGCCCAATGTCCCTCACGGGATGAACAGGGGAACAAAATGTGCTCCATCTGTATGGAGCAAATATTCCACATTATTATGATGGAATAATATTCCACCATATTAATATGGAGTGATGCAATATTATTATGTATGATGGAATATTATTCCACCATAAAAAAGGATAAAGTAGTGCTACATGCTGCAACATCGATGCCTCTTAAAAACACGATGCCGAGTAAAAGAAGCCAGACACGGAGGCCACATGGTGAACAATCCCATTTATGGGAAATGCCCAGAACCTGCAAGTCCCTACAGATGGGATTTAGATGGGTGGTGGCCAGGGGCTGGGGGTGGAGGGCATGGGGACTGACAATGTTGTCTCACCTGGTGAAGTGCTTAAACAAAAGGAAGCCATGTATTTCATTTTTATTGGTTTATTTTTTATTTTGGAAGGAAGCCATTTCTAACGAGGCCGGTGGTATCAACTGCAGCCCCCAAATCCCATCGATCCTTGGCTGTGATGACTCTACTTTCTTTTGATTAATGGCCTTTAAGAAGGATTTTACTCCTGTGGGATGTTGACAAATTATGGGATGGACGGAAACCACAAACTATGTTACCTCCTGGGGCTTCAGTGAGGTTAGAACCCAGGTCTCTAGAGATGAAAAATTACTTCTTAGACCCACTACACGAGGAGCCTTCCCTTAATCCAATTCCAGCGTGGCCTAACACAAGCTGATCATTGAGCCACCGCGACGTTGATGATGAATCACTGTGCCTGCAAATGTGGGGGCGTGGCCCTGAAGACTCAGTGGGCCCAGCTGTGGTGTGTCAATAAGCCATGTGATCAATGAAGGAATGGCCATGAAGCATCCTTTTGAAACCTTGAAAAGACTGGGACATTGACGATAGTGAAGCGGGATGTCAGGTATCAAAGGATCGGTCACTGCTGCTGAGAAAATAAAGGATTAGGGATTTACGGCAGCTCTTTACCTATTTTCCCCAATTGTTAAGGGATGGTATTTGCCATATGGCCTTTCCTGTTGTGAAAACTCCCAGGTCAAATGTTATAAATTCTGTCTTCTGCCAGGAGAAAACATAAAGCAAGGGACTTCCTTATTCGAGCAAGGAATTAATAGAATGTATTGAGAAGTTAGATTTTAAATTAACGGTGTTATTTAGAACAGGCACTGTTAGAAATGCTTGACTGATAAATTCATTAAGTCTGCACAACAACCCTATTAGACGGGTGCTATTATTATCCCCATTTTATGGATGAAGGGTACTGAGGCACAGAGAGGTTAAGTGACCTACCCAAGGTCACACAGGCAATGGGTGGTACGGCCAGGATACAACCAGAGCCTGCACTTTAATTTGGCTGTGCTGACTCTGAGTGACTGCTGGGTCAATCCCACTTCAGCTCTCTGGACTTCAGGCCTTCCAGAGCTCTTAATATGGTAACCAGCGTTGTAAATCTTTAATATCCAGATACAGGATATGACATTTTTCGTATTAGTTGCCCCCAATCAGGACGTTTGTAATTTTGCGGAAGAGTTGAATTCAGATCCACACAAGTCTGGTTCCAGGATCCAAATGTTAGCCATTCTGTCACACTGCCTCTCAACGTGGCCCACTCTCCCAGAGCTATTTTTCCCTCAAATGATCAAAATGGCAATTGTGGATTTTAAGTCTATGTTAGAGGCTGGTGAGAACCACGGTGTTAGTAGTACAACCTGTTTGTCTTGGCACACAACATCTGTCATTTTCGCCGGGCTAGCGTAGCGTCTGTTCTCCCTTCTTTTTATTGCAGTCCAGCTTTCCTTGTGGGGGCGGGGGGAGGGTTCCCCGCACATTCTCATCGCATGCAGTCAAGGCGTCCAAGTGAAGTCAAGCAGACACTTTCCTGGGAATTTGCATCTCTCATATTTGAGCCAAAAAACCCTCTGGCACAGAACATGGTGGGAGTTGCTGAATTTTTGCAGGGGAATCCTGAGGCCACTGTGCTGCCTCCAGTTCCTTTCATTCTAGGTTTTCTGACACTTGGCTGTTGTATCAGTTACCAATGGTTTTGTGATAATGCTTCGTGACAAACGGCCACAAAACTTTCCATGACATTCAAAAATAAGCTTTGGTTGCACGTGTGCGATCAGCTGGCATTTGGTTCTGCCGCCTTACTGGGTTGCTCATGTGCTGGGGAATGGCTGGCAATCGGTGCATTTTGGGATGGGCATGGCTGGGGCAGCCTCCTCTGCTCCATGTGCGTCTTACCTTCTGGGGGCTAATTGTGGCATGTTTTTGTGGCTGTGGCAGAGGCACGAGAAAGTGCAAATACACAAGCCCTTTAAGAAAGGGAAATTCCAACTTAAAAAAACTCCCTTTAAAAAATTTATCTTGACATGATTATAGATTCATGTGGAGTTGTAAGAAAGACAGCAAGATCCTGTGTACTCTTTTTGTGATTTTCCTCAACATTGAGATCTTGCAAAACTATATGGTGCAGTAGTACACTGAGGATATTGACGTTGATAGAACTCACTGATCTTGTTCACATTTTCTCCGTTGACCTGTACTCACTTGGGTGTAGGTACATACTTAGTTCCATGCAGTTTTATCACAAGGGTAGATTTGTGTATCTCTTATAGTCAAGATATGGTGTGGTTCCAATACGACAGAGATAACTTTGCATGACCTTGCCCACCTTTCTCTCGTCCCCTGCCCCCTACCGCCTATCCTTTTTTTTTTTTTTTAAGATTTATTTATTTGTTAGAGAATAATGGTGTATAATTCTTTTTTTTTTTACATTGTTAAGATTCTATTGATAATATTTTGTTAAGGAATGTATATACAGGTAGCATGAGAGATATTAGTCTATAGTTTTCCTTTTTTTTCTTTTTTAGTACAGTCTTTCTGTTTTTGGTATCAGGGTAACACTGACCTCATAAAATGAATTAACAAGCATTCCCTCCTCCTCTGTTTTCTGGAAGAAGAGATTTGATGAAGCTGGTGCTAATTATTCTTTAAATTTTGGTTAAATTCTTTAGTGAAACCATCTGGTCTGGAGAATTTCTTTTGTAGGTATCATTTAAATATTCAGTTTCTTTGATGATTATCATATTCACATTATCCATAGTTTTGTTGGTTGGGATCCATAAGAATTTGTCCATTTCCTCTAAGTTGCTGGATTTATTAGTCTACAGTTGTTTTTAGGACATATTCCATTACTATCCTTCTTTTTATGGCTTCTGAATCTGTAGTGTTATCTCTTGTTCCCTTCCTGACAATGGTGATTTGTGTCTTTTCTCTTCTTACTTTTAGCAGTCTTAGAGGTTTATTAATTTTATTGATCCCCAGGCCCCCCAAAACAGTTTCGGTTTTATTGATTTTCTCCATTTTCAATTTCATTGATTTCATGCTTATTATAATTACTATTATTGCTATTATTATTTCCTTTTTTCTGCTTTGTATTTTTATTTTCTTTTTGTAGTTTGTTTTGATGTAGAAACCTAGGTTATTGATTTGATATCTTTTCTCTCTCTTTTTATGAAGATATGCTTATTTGAAAGAGAGCCAGGGAGAGAGAGAGAGTGAGAGAGAGAGAGAGAGAGAGAGAGCAAGCACGAGCAGGGGAGGGGTGAAGAGAGAGGGACCAGCAGACTCTGTTGAGCAGGGAGCCTGACTTAGGGCTCAGTCCCAGGACTCCGAGATCATAACCTGAACTGAAGTCAGACACTTAGTTGACTGAGCCACTTAGGCGCCCCAAAACTTTTCTCTTTTCTAATGTAAGCAGTTGGTGTTAGAGATTTCAGTCTCAGCATTGCCGAGCCATATATTTTTATTTTATGTATGTATTATCTTGTAAAGAAGTTTACTTGCTTTTTTTTTTAAGATTTATTTATTTTTTTTATTTGAGAGAGAGCTCACAAGCAGGGGGAGAGGGAGAGAGAATCTCAAGCAGACTCCTGATGAGCATGGAGATGTTGGGCTCCATCCCAGGACCCTGAGATCATGACCTGAGTAGAAATCAACAAACTGAGTCACCCAGGCATCCCTATGCCACATATTTTTAAACACTATATTTTCATTTTCGTTCAGTGGTATGTACTTCAAAAATTTCTTTTGAGGCTTTCCCTTAGACCCATGAATTATTTAAAAGTGCATCATTTAATTTCCAAGTGTTTGAAGATTTTCCTTTTGCCTTTCTGTTACTGATTTCTTGTTTGATTCCTTTTTGGTTGGAAAATAAATTCTGAAGCTTTAACTTTTAAAAATTTAGGGGGTTTGTTTTAAGATGCTGGATATGGTTTATCTTGGTGAAAGTTCTATGAACACTTGAACACAATGTGTATTCTGCTATTATTTCATGTTTCATAAATGTTGTTAGTTCCTTCTGATTGATGGGTTTGTTCAACTATTGTAGAGTTTGGCCTGTTTTCTTTCCAGTAGACGTACCTGTTGCTGCAAGTCCTCAGTGATAATTGTAAACATATCCATTTCTCCTTTTGGCTTTATCAGTTCTTGTTTCATGTGTCTTGAAGCTCTGTGGTTTGGTGCATACACATGCAGGATTGCTGTAACTTCTTGGTGAAATGTTTTGCAGTTATGCAATGCCCTTCTTCTGTCCTTTGTAATTTTCATTGTTCTGAAGTCTACGTTATTTGAATATAGTCATTCCTGCTTTTAGAAATTATTAATCTTAGCATGATATGTCCTTTTCCATTCTTTTACTTTCAAATGTTGTCATTGTGTTTAAAGTGAGTTTCTTGTTGACAATGTATGGTTGAGCCATATGTCTATCCCACCTGTCCTTTAGTTGGTGTATTTAGACTACTTATATTTACAGGAACTACTCATAGGTTAGGGCTTAGGTCTACCATTTTATTATCTATTTTCTGTCTGTTTCCTCTGTTTCTCATTTTTCTGCTCTGCTTTTCTTGCCTTCCTGTGGTTATTTGAATATTTTTAAGAAATTTATTTTTTTGTTTGTACTACTTTTAGTATATCTTTGTATTATTTCTTGAATTGTATTTAGTTTTTTTCTTTTAGTGATGGCCCTAGGTTTTATAATACATGCACATTATTTATCACAGCCTTCTTGTATTGATGCTTTCATACATTTGATGGAATGTTAAAATCTTCTCTTTAGGTTCCTTTATCCTTTCTACTGTTGAAATGTGATTGTCTCAAGTGTTTCCTCATTATGTATTAAGTACAACAACAGATGATGTTTTCATTTTTGCTGCAACCATAAAATATGATTTAAATGACTCAGGATGATAAAGAGAGTCTATTTCCCAAATTCTCTTGTTACCTATTTCACTGTTGTTCTTCCCATTGTGAAGTTATACTACTTCCGCTCTCATTCCCATGTTCATCTGAAAGCTTGCATCAGCCATGTTTGAGGGTAGGTCTCCTGGCCCCAAATTCTCTTAGCTTTCTTTCATCTGGAAATGTCTTTATTTCTCCTTCATTCTTGAACAATCATTTCATCAGATCCAGAACTCATGTTTGACAGTTATTTTTTTTCATCCCTTGAGAAAACACTGTGTCTCTTTCTTCTGGCCTCCATGGTTTCTGATGAGAAAGAACTCATTTGAATCGGTGATCCCTGGTAAGTACTAGTAAGTAACCAGTGTCTCTCTGGTTGCTTCTAAGATTTTTCTTGGTCTTTAGTTTTCCGGAGTTTAGTTATGATATGCCTTTGCATTGATTACTTAGGTTTATCTTATTGAGGGTTTGCACAGCTTCTTGGATCTGTAGGTTTATGTTTTTTGGTCAAATTTAGGAACTTTTCAGCCGTGATTTCTTTGAATGTTTTTTCAGCTGTCTCTTTTCTTCAGGGACTCCAAAGATAGGAATATGTATTGGCCCATAGGTCCCTGAGTGGCAATTCATTTTTTCAGTCTGTTTTTCTCTTTTGTTCAGATTAAGCAAATTCTACTGGTCTGTCCCCTTCTGTCATTTCCACTCTACTATTGAACTTACCCACTGAATTTTTTTCAGTTACTGTGTTTTCAGTTCTATTATTTCCAGTCTTTAATATGGTTTACTTATTTGCCAAAGTTTTGTGTCTTTTAATTTGCTCAAGAGAATTAATAATTACCTTTGAAACAATTTTATGACAACTGCTTTAAAATTTTTGTCAGATAGCTCAACATCTCATCTTTTTCAGCATTGATATCAGTTGATTGTCTTTTCTTGTTCAAGTTGATATTTTCCTAATTCTTGATCCTTTTTAATCTTTTAAATTTTAGCAGGAAGTCACTCTGCTTGGTTTAGTGTGTAGGTTCTGGCCCACTTTTGTGGACTATAATTCCAATGGCAATTGAGTTTTTTGAGCCCTTGCAATGTTATTCTGCTCTTTGTTCTTCTGGCTCCTTGGAGCCCCTGCCAGATCCCTCCTGGTATTGCCCAGGGTTTGGGGGATTGGAGAGTGGGCGCTTTCCTGTGCACCTGGTAGTGTTGGGTGGGACCTGACAGTTTCTGGACCTGTAGGACAGAGACTATTTCTCCTGGTCTGTTTTTCAGTCCCCTGGTGCACGTGGACTTCCCACTCTCTGGTGCCTCAGGGGAAGGAAGTGCTCACCTATACATCACTTTCTGTAGCTGGGCAGAGGACCAAGAGTCATAAGTTCTGGTGGTTCTCTGCCACTGGGTGGGGAATCAGGAGACCCTGGGCCTTGTTTACCTCCTGTGGCTGGGTGGGGAGCTAGGGATGCCAGACCTTGGTTGCCTTTTGGGTGGAGGGTCCAGAGATGCAGGTTCTGCTGGTGCAACCAGGTGTGGAATGTGGGATGATTCCACCTGCTCAGGTTTCTCTTTTGTTGATGCTATGGGAAGATTAGAGTAGGTTGTTCCCTGGAGCTCTGGTGCCAGTGCTATAAGTAGATCAGGCTATTATTGATACTGGTTTGGGTCTCCCTGCTATGTCCCTGATGAGGACTTTGGATAGAGCAGGACTTTTTTTTTTTAATGACTTGGTGAATCTGGGTTGAAGACTTTCTGATAACCAGCCTAGAATATATGTGCATTAAAAAGAAAACACAAGGAACTTACCACGGTTTTGTTCTTTAAGTACTGAGGTTCCTAGCCTGTCCACCTTCTTCTCTCCACCTTTTATGGTCGTTGAATTA